>CM043709.1:8168406-8768406 GCA_023969325.1 Oryzias curvinotus
TTGTTTACATTTTGGTTAATCAAAATAATAATTAATAAGTATTTGGTTTTCTTAGGGGTTTACTACATTAAATTCCGCCAATGGATTATTGAAACCATTTCCATCTGAGCCTATAGGTCCAATGTTTTAAATGCTTTTGTTAATATAAAAACTGCACTATTAGTTCACCTCAAACAAATTTCTAAAATAATAATAACTAAAATAACACTACAGATATTCTGCATACAAAGCACACTAATAAAATCGTTGTGTAGTGTTGTTTGCCTTTGTTGCCCTCTTGCGGCGGAAATATGTCTGAAGTGCACGTAATGGTAAAGTACCGACACAAAACTTCTTTCTACATTGTGCGCATGCGCATAATGTGAACGGACCCAAAGTTGTCTCGCTAAACTACATGTCGGAGACCATCTACTAAAAGTGGATATAATATTATTATGGAGCTAAATCTGCTAAATCAGAGCAAACATTGTTTATTTTGTTTTTCAACCAAAAATATAAAGTTTAAACAGAAATTAAGGGTTCGATGTTGAAAACGGATTTAATCAACAATATATTTTCATTTAATTTTAACTGCACGTTTTTTGTTATTTTTTTAAATTGTTTATCGTTTTAAAAAGTCACTTTTTTATCTTATACATTACGTTGACTTTGTAACATTCAACATAATTTAGTGGATTTTTTTTCTTAAAGTTTAATTTAACAAATCAAATTAATTGATCCATAATAATGTGATTAGCATATTCTTTTAAAAAACAAAACTTTTGCATTTTGATCAAACCTGGGAAACATCTGGATATTTTACTGATTGATAACGGGGCTTTGAACAGTTGTGTTTGTGTTCATTTTTGGCATCCTTTCAAAATAAGTGCTATAAATTTCATTACAAAAAAGGTTTTAGGAAAAATGTTCAATTTTCTGCATTAGTGATATAAAACATTACAAACATTGTCTATTTGTAATCTTTCATCTGTATATGCCTGATTCATTTTATTTAAGTCAACATTTTTTTAAACAAATTCAAATCCCCTTATATTACAATATCACCTTTTCTTCATTAATTCGGATTGGTTATTTTAAAACTTCAGCAAAAGTGTAATATTTTCTCAGGTACGTTTTATACGTTTTAGAAAATAACAATATACGTAAAATAAGAAGCTTTTTTATCTTGTTTGTGTCAGTTTCATTACGTAACAAACATACATATATATTTTATTTCTTGTTGTATTACGTCGGTAAAACTCTTTAAAAGTGATTACCACCAACAGCCAATAGAAACGTCGAACACAAATGAGCAGATCCAAGAACCAATCGGAATCGAGAAAAGGCGGGTGCATAGTTGTTGTGGCTGAAGGTTCACTTCCTCTTTTTTCATCGTGAAATCAATAAGTTGCAGCGGAATTGCAGAAACAGGAAGACAAATGGACGCTGGAAGGCTGAGAAATAGATGAAGGTATTTTTAAAAATACATTTTTTCGTCTTATGTTGTCATAGAAGCGGCGTTAAAGTAGAGAGAATGAAGCTCGAGCCTTCGGAGCTGCTTCACGAGACTGCGGCATGTGACGTCGATTAGTGGGGAGAACACGGGACAAACAGCCGCTGCCCCGTTCCTGCTGCTCTGACCGTAGCCGCTGACTACTGCAGATGAAATGTTTTACTGATGTGTTACCACCGACTTTCTACTTCCACCCACTGATATTTGCGGCGTTTCACAATGATGAAGTTCCTGTTTTTAGCTTTTGTTTTATGGAGGGTGGTCGTGATGGTATTATTTTAAAATTGTCTTCACTTTGTGTATCCACATTTCTGTAGGAAGCGCTCAGTCTCAGAGATGGAAAGTAACTAGTGACATTTACTTAAAATAAAATAAAATAAAATAAAATAAAGAACCCCTTTCTTTATTTAACATTAAAATATTTTTTTTCTTCACATGTAAGTAATAGCTGCATCATATCTATCTATCTATCTATCTATCTATCTATCTATCTATCTATCTATCTATCTATCTATCTATCTATCTATCTATCTATCTATCTATCTATCTATCTTCTGTAGGGGGTATGGTGATTAATTGATTGAATCAATGATCCCAACAGATCAATGTGTCTGAGGCAAGTTGTTGATTGAATCTCCCTATACCATGATGTCGTTTCAAAATAAAATAAATCAATTAAAATTGATCGAGGAATGATACGATAGGTTTATTTTGGAATGACGTAAAAACAACCAAGTCGGACTGCACGATTTGAGGAAAACTCGCAATATTAGTGATCAATATCGCGATGACGATATAACTTACGGTACATTAACAAATAGCAAAACAACCAAAAACACAAGTTCCATTTCACTGTTACAGTTTTAAGTTTACACTCCAAATGACCCCCGTCTACACCGGAGGCTATCATGTGACATAAAAGATCTCCATCTAATTGGTCAAATGCATAAAGGGATTTATTTAATTCGTTAAATACTTCAAGTTGCCAAAAGATTGTCTTGGCGCATTTGAGGAAACCATTTATTGCAATTTTTGTCGTCTTTTTTGGCCTTCAACCAAGCCATCATTCCAGTCCAACGTGTGGAAAGACTTTAAATTTAGCAAAGTCCTGTGTGGTAGAATGTTCTAATAATGTTCTGTTTGGATTATTTTGATGTGGAAAAACAACATCGGGCTGAAGTATATGAAACTAAAATGTGAACAAATTTGCCATCAATTTGTGTTAAAATGTGTGTTTGTAAACATATTTAATTTACACTTAACTATCTTGCAAGAAATACAATGATTTGTTCAAATTAAACCAATATGAATCGTAACAGCAACCACAAATTATGATATGAATCCAATCATTGTTCAAAGTAAATGTGACAGATATACACTGACCAAAAATATAAATGCAACACTTCTGTTATTGCTCCCATTTTTTATGGTATGAACTCAAAGACGTGAAACATTTTCCACAGACACAAAATGACCAGTTCTCTGAAATATTGTTCAGAAATCTGTCTAAATCTGCGTTAGTGAGGACTTCTCCTTTTCCAAGACAATCCATCCCCAGATACTGACTGGTTGTCTGAGTCCCCTGACCCCCTCAATAAAACAAAACCGAAGATTTCCGAGTGGCCTTTTCTTGTGGCCTGTCTAAGGCACACCTGTGCAATAATCATGCTGTCTAATCAGCATCTTGATATGGCACGCCTGTGAGGTGGGATTGATTGTCTTGGCAAAGGAGAATTGCTCACTATCACAGATTTAGACAGATTTGTGAACTATATTTCATAGAACTAGTTATTTTGTGTTTGTGGAAAATGTTTCATATCTTTGAGTTCATACCATAAAAAATGGGAGCAATAACAAAAGTGTTGTGTTTATATTTTTGGTCAGTGTAGTTCAGTTTTGTCTATCTAATCAAAATAAACTACAAATCATGACATTTGCACAACATTTTATAATCTAAGTCATAAAATAGGCTTGATGTTGCAACACGTGACTTTCAAATCTTTATATATTTTTTACCATATTGGTCAACACATACTTCAATATATTTGAAATAATAAATGTTAGCAAAATTCTGAATGTCTTATTTAGTCTGCATAGTATTTAACACATTGCTTTTTCAAAATTGGCATCAAACTATTAACTATTTCTTATTCAGTTATTTTCATATTTTCTTTTAATAACATGCAAATATTAGAATTTCGCATTTAATGTAAAACCTTTTTAGTATTTGTGTAATATCTTAACTTTTAAAATACGAATCAGTTATGTTTAAACTATTACTCAGTCTGTTTTGTCTCAGTTATTTTGTTTCTCTTAGTTGAATAACCTTCTTAATAACTCTATTTACTTCTATTTAAGCAATATTATTATGAAGGAAGGCTTCTCCATTACTGTTGTTCTGGTTGGAGGTTACATTTCCTTCAAACTAGTGAGGCTCGTGGTATTTTTTTCTTTTTTTCTAGCTGTCAAAGACAGACGTAGAGAGGAAATCTTCAACAGAGTGAATGAAACTGTCACAAGAAGATTTTCCATGCACAACTGGTTCACGGAGCAAACATGGTGCACGTCTACAACTGTCATCCGTTCAAGTCCCAGCAGATCGTCCAGGCAAGTACACAACCAATACACCCTGACGACCTACACTGTGCATGTCTGTCTGACAAACCTGAAGATGGGACTAGCTTTTGTAGCTATGATTCGCAGCAGCAGTTTGAACTGTTTGAGTTCTGTGTGGCAAAGGTGGAGCAGGAACCCGGACTGGTCTGCTGTGGAGGCGGAGCCTTGTTCGTCGTGGCTACTGGAGGATGCAAGGTCACCTCAGTCTTTTTATAGAAATTCTTTCTTCATTACAATGTATGTTTGTTTTTTTTTGCATCTTTTACAATCATATACTGTTTGGGGAAACAATTGGACTGCTTGTTAAAAGTTTACATTAAAGGATTTTCTAACTTTACTTTGTTGAACTGAACATAGGTGGAGGTGTACAATCTGGAGAAGGAGGGCTGCCCCCTGATCTGTCGCTTCGCCACCATGGGCACAGTAAAGAGCATTCAGCACAGTAAAATAGGTTCAGATATTTTGTCTTTTTACTTTGCAACCATAAGCATAAATGCTATAAATTCTTTTGTCTTCCAGTGGATGAAAATAATATTTTCTGTCTTACTTTACCTAAGGAGACTACCTGGTTACTATAGAGGAAAAGAACAACGCCACTTACCTGAGAGCTTACACCAACTGGCGCTACCAGGTTCAAACACCCATTACCAAAAATATTTTAGGTCATGTAATGAAAGTCCACCAGTTTTTTTATTTTTATTGAAGCAATAATAAAAAAGGTCTCCTGATTTTCTTCCTGTTTTTATTTGTACCCCCTCTGTTTAATGGTTCTGCAAGCCTTCAAACTCAGTCAGAGAGAGAACACAAATGCGGAGAGAAAACATTTAGGACTTAAACCTTAATTTAAAAAAACATTCAGCCCACAGGAAAATCCACCCTTAGAGGCACTTAAAATACGTGCGGGCAATGCAGCAATGTGCCATCTTCTCTTCTCTCGCACCTGAGCTTGTGCACGCTGGGCGAGACAGATGAGGGAGCTCCTGCAATGCACATGGGCTCCTGGGCAGATGTGAAATCACAACGGCTCATTATTTCAAACAGAGTGTCTTTGCGACAGTTTGATTGACAGCGATTTAAAAGGAGAAATACTGAGAAATGCAAAAATGAAATAATTTGTGTTACATTTGTTCTCATTTATCAGAAAAATACCACACGTACATGTCAAAAACTTAAAAAAACATTATTTTTATTAGAGGGGGACTTTAAAGATCTATGTTTTTAATTTGGAAGACATTTATCTTTTTGCTAGATTGAAATCTAGAGAATTGATTTGAGTATTAAATTAAAATTCTGCTAAATTTATAATTTTGCAGAGAAATTCCAGAATCCAATACAATGCATTTTACACAAGTTTTTTTTTTAAGCTTTAAATGTATCATAGAAGTCTATGGCAAATAAATTACTGTTCTACTCGCCTCATAGGGGTCCATTGTGATGTGAACTTGTAATGTCTAATTTTTGCGTCTAAATTACAAGAAAATGATCATTGCTAAATGATTAAACCTGTTCTATATTTTAAGATTGTGCATTTCCAAGTTGAACTCACTGGAATAAAAAAAAAAATCTGTTGTATGGATTGGTTCAAATAAAATGTGCGAAACAAACAGTCAAATAAATTTTAAATTGTAAATATGAAAATCTTTTATAAAAATGAAAGAGAGTTGTTAAAGATGCAATGTACATCAAAGTCTGTTGAAGGAATCCTCCGGGTGGTGCATTTATAAGAAAAAGGAGTTTATTTAGCAACATTTTGATTTAAGTTTTTACTGAAGCAATAAATACAGAAAAAAATCAGCGACTAAGATATTTTGTGTCCCCTATGGTTAGAAATGTTTGTACGTTGCTCAAAAAGGACAAAACCTTTCCATGAATAACAATCAGAACTTTATTTTCTGTTATTGATGTACATTTTTTTGCTTTTCAGGCGGAGGAGAAGGCTCGGGTTGGGGTGCGCTTGTTGGGCCACCTGCTGGGTGGAGCGTCGGTGTGGGGTGGAGTGCAGATGGAGATCATTGAGATCCCTATGTCAGAGCGTCCCGTTGCTGTTTCGTGTTGCCCCGTCACCGGGGATCTTTTAGTCGGCTGTGAGAAGACTGTGGTTCTCTTTACGCTGAGCAGACAGAACCAGCAGAACTTGGTAGGATCCAACTACAAATGCATGCCAAAGATAGAACATACATATTTTCTTCTTTTGTAATCTTTTACTGAGAATGGTATGCTAAGTTTTTTTTTCCTGCTGTTTTAAAAAATTAGCAGAATCAGAGTCAGCAGAACATTCTAAACCCGTTGCCAAACTCCCAACAGAGCTGCAATCAGAGCCAAGGTAACTTAACATAAGAAATGTGTGATTGCGTTAACAAATTTAAAGTCCTCACTGCAGTAGAAGCAACACACAAAGTGGGGAATAAAACATAAAGGGAGGCGAAAACGGGATTTATCATTATTGTAGTAAAATACTCCTTATGCTGAGGGTAATGTTAGAGTTTTGACAGATTATCAGAAGTTGAAAACATTTTCTTTTTCATTTTCTTGCAGGACAAACCTCTGTATCAAATCAGAATCTTTCCATTTTGGACTTTGAGCGTTCAGTCATCCTGCATCTTCCAAAAATGTCTCTTAAACAGGTGTCTGCCTTTTTTTGCTCTGAATTTTTTGCAACATGCCCATATTCTAATTTTTAGTTAGTAGCTGAGTTATTTATATATATATATATATATATATATATATATATATATATATATATATATATATATATATATATATATATATATATATATATATATATATTCAATATATTATCTGCCATTACTGAATAAATACAAATGTTTATTAGTTTTTAACCCCCCCGTCTTCTTCCTAGGTGGCGTTGTGTGGAGGATATGTCGCAGTGAACGCTGAGCTGGAGGTTTTGGTGCTAAAACTGGAGGCAGCGTCGGACCCTGCAGCTGCAGAAGAACCTCTGGAAACCAGTAAAAGTGGTAAAAAACAAACAAACAATAAAAACACATAATTACATTTACCGTAGTGTTTAATGTTTGGGAACATTGGGGTATATAGATGATTCCTAAGTGTTGATTTCCCATCAACACTCACCGCCAAACTCAAGGGCTTGACAGTTGATAGGACTTTGTTACATTTTAAACACTGAGCAACTCTGAAGCTTCAAGAAGTGGAAATACTGATTGTCTACTGGTTGTCATCACAGTTGAGAAATAACATTTCATCCATCCAACATGGGAACCCACTGAATCTCTTTTGGGGTCACGGGATTGCTGGAGTTAACCCAAGAGGGTACACGACAACAGGCTTTTTACGGTTTGCATGTTTTGAGCAAGGGCTGGAAACACCCTGGACAGGTCGCACGGGCCACATACTCGCATGCACACCCCGGGGGCATTATAGAGATACCAGTGAGTCATGATTTTGGAGTGAGTGGGAAGAGAACGGACTGTCCGGGGAAAACCCACACATGCACACGGAGAACTTGCACACAGAATTCAAACCAGGGCCTTCTTGCTGAGAGGTGAGAAGGCTAACCAGGTGCAGACCCAAATAACATTGACTTTCATTTTACTAGATAGTTTTCTCCTGAATTAGCTGTTTTGGCTTTTTTTTTAGGCAATTCAATTACCATACTAGTTAATGGGCTGAAGCCTTTATGTTGCTTTTTAACATTTGATTTGATTTGAAATGGTTATTTCAAGCAATCAAATGAAAATACACAAAAACAATACAATAATCAGCTATACATTCATACAACGACGAATCAAACTTAGGATATTAGACATATTAATAAATATTGCTTAAAAGGGAGTGGAAGGAAGCGAACTTGTATAATCCCACCCCGTTCTGCCGTAACCATTTTATTACATGATTTATCATTATCTGGTTCCTAACTTTTACCAGACAGACATGTTTATTTATTTATCTGTGTTTTAATGGTGTTAAAATGCGTAAAAACACTAAACACAGATGTAATTTGAGTAGAGACTGAAAAAAATCAATGGATACACTTAAATTAACACGTTTCAGGCAATAAGCAATATAATGACTGGATAGGCTGTAAGTAATGGTGGAACTTGTTTTGAAGATGCCTCCTTGCAGTCTCCAATGGTTGTGTATTAGCCATTGAAAAAGAAATGTGAGCAAACTCAGAGCTTGCTGCAGAAATTTCATTCCTCGTTTCCATTGGGAATTCCTCAATTCCCCAAGAGGACCTGGCTGCAGACATCCAGAAGTGGAAGTCTTTGACTACAACCCTAAAAATTAAGGTTTTTCGTCTTTTAAGTTTCAATGAAAGTTTTTTTTTTCTACAATTCTCAACACTTTTGGGTTTGGATTCGGATTAGAGTTTGGGTAAATTTCACAATTTCTGCTTCCGTCTGATGAGGTCAGACGCCATCTTGTCAGGTCCTTCTCCAATTTCCAGATAAAAAACTGAGGATGTTGTTATGTACACCTCTACTTTAAACTTTTGTGGCCTTTGTTTTTTTTTAAACTTTCCCAAAATTTGGTCACAATTGTAACTTTTGACCTATTTCTTTGACTTAAGACTCAATTATGTGTATTTGCTTTTAAGCAGCAGAACCTCCACAAGATCAGGATGACTTCCTGCTCATTCCAAGACACCAGGAGCTGCTCGAAAGCAAAGCGAAAGACTGCGACATCCTTGTTACCATGGAAAAAACTGGACTGGAGGACCAAGCGCAGTATCAGTTCTCCTACATCCTTTTCCGGTCTGTGTCTGTTTTGTCATTTGGACGTTCTATTGTTTGCGTCTTTGCACAGTTGTGTGTAAATTGTGTCTCTGCAGGCGCTTTTCTCCCGAGTTCTTCCAAGGCTGCAGAGTCGAGGAGATGCAGATCCACTCGCTGCAGCTTTACCCGCTGTTCACAAGTGAGTACTACACGTGAGACGCGGACAAAGGCCTTGAACGTTAGACACCTAAAATAACAGTCCTTGTCATTACATCTGTATTTTCTGACCAGGTAATTCCCTCGAGGACCCAACGTGTGTGTTCTGCTTCTTCTCTCTTCCCACTGCCGGCTACCTGTACAGCCTAAAGGGTGGAGTGGAGCTGCTGTCAGCCTACCAGTATCCAGAAAAGGTCCTTCAGGCGGTGATGTCTGATCACCTGTTGCATGTCATTACTAAGTATGTCTAAGGCTACACAGACACTTATTTCCCCAAAAAAATCCTCTAAAATGTAAACTTTTAAATTCTCATCTACCTTTTCTCATCTTTCATATTCCCTTCAAGGATTTATTTTAGCTGACAATAGGGCTGCACAATATGAGGAAAACTTGCAATATTAGTGATCAGTATTGTGATGACGATATAACTTGCAATAAATGAACAAATAGCAAAAACAACAAAAACATTTCAATTTCACCGCAAAAGTTTAATTTAAATAAAAGTCAAAATACCTTAAATAATTCTCCAAATGAACCTCGTCTAATTAGGAGGGCAACATCTAACATAAGAGCTCCGTCTGATTGGTCAAAAGCATAAAGGGATTTATTCAATTCATTAAATAGTTCAAGTTGCCATAAGATTGTTTTAGCACATTTAAGGTTTACCATTTATTGCGATTTTCACCGACTTTTGTGATATGGATATTGCACAGCTTGAAATCGGGATAGCGATAAATTTACGATTAATTGTGCAGGCCTAGCTGACAACAATTTGTTAAGATATTTGGTATGATGGTTTTTATTCCTTGTGTGTCTGGCAGAAATGCCCTGCAGTGTTTTACGGTGCGATGCTCAGCTGTGGCCGCCAGAATGGAAGACCCTTACATTGACACCACCATGAAGGTATAAAGACTTTTCCTAGTGACTCCTTGTCAATTTTGGTACAAGTATTATAAATTCTGGTCATTTTAACAAATACTATTTATGGACTGTTTACATTATGCAGTTATGACTAATATCTGTGTGTTTCAAAGGCTTGTCCACCCAGCACCTTGGAGGTGTGTGCACTCAGAATCCAGTTATTCATCGGTCTGCGGTCGGTTTGCGTCTATAACCAACATGTCATCCTGCTCTCTGCTGCGGACACTGAAACACAACAGGAGCCCGAGCGCAGGGGCCTGTAAGTTTCACACATTCAGCACAACATACTTCTTTTGTTTTTATTTGTGTAATTTTGAAGGCTTCATGAGGATATTGTTGCTTGTGAGATGACATGTAAATGGCTAATGGCATGTGTACATCTTTTTTGTCGTTACTTTATCCTTGTGTTGTTATTTTAGCAAGTTGAAAGAGAACAGCGTGCTGACAGGTATTTTCTTGGCGGTGGGAATTGATCCCGCAACCACGCCAGCTTTGGAGAACCTTCTGTCACGTCCTTTTTTGTAAGAAAAACTCCCCATCCCAGAATTCCCTGCTGTCAATTTTTGGTCAAGTTGCAGCGCCAAAACTCATCTGCAGACATTATATAGGAAATATCTTTTTTTATGAACGTTTTCAACATTTTTAGCAAAAAATGTTCTTTTCTAGACTGAAAACAAAACCACTTAGATCCAGTATATTTTTAGACTGTTATTTTAATGTTTTTCTTTTCTTTTCCTGTTTTTTTGTTATGCAATATAAAGTTTACACATTTTGTGCACAATTTTTGACTTGTGGTTTAGGCAAAGCAGGACTCTGTGCAAGCAGGTCCAAGCAGAGGCTTCTTTCACAAGAGCTTTTGAGCTGGAGGAAAAAAAGAATTCTTAAAAATTGTACAGTGTAAAAAAGTATATCAGCAGAAGTCAGCACTTACAATTACACAGTGAAAATGAAATATTGCTAAGAAACATTGCTATTTAGTTTGGTCTTTGTATCCACGATACAGCTTTGCATTTAGTTGATCATTTGATGTTGCAGGTTGACCCAAAAGAGACTAAACTCTCCCAAATCATATACCCATAAACCTGCTAACGGTCCTCAGTGTGCCCCTTTTAATATACTAATCTTTTGTTCTTTAAAAGAGTTTAGGCTTTTGCTCGTTTCCCTAAGCAAGTTTTTGTCCATCCATTCCCTTTCAAACTCGCTTCATTCTTGTTGGCGGTTACAGGGTTGCTGGAGCCTATCCCAGGCCCTGTCTGGCGAAGGCGGCGCAAACCCTGGGTGGTTTTTTTCCGTCCACTGCAGGCCAAGGGTTAGAGTTAAGGCCGCACAGAGACAAGCAACATCATAATTATAAACAATTTCCCTCATTTCTGTATGCATTTATTCAAACTTTTGTCTTCTTGGAAGCTGCAAAATGATAACAAACAAAAAAAACAGTGCTACTTCAGGTCCACCTAAAAAAACACAATGGAGTAACTTACAGTTAGGAGATGCTGCTGCCTTATCCGCATTTTTTTTTTTTTTTCCTAAATTGGCTTTGCAAGTTTTTTTTGTTATAACTGTTTACTTGCCATGCTTCCTGTCTTTTTGGATGGTAATATCTCCCCCTATAACATTGTGAGGCCTGACTGTGTGTGTGCATCATTAACTGTGCCTTCTATAGGCAAGCTTTTGCAGCTGCGAGCGTGTATCTGCAAAAGCTGTCTAAAATGTAAATTAGCACTACATTTTTGACAAAAAGACCTTAGTTTGAACAGCTAAAGCTCTCAGGTACAAATCCTGCATTTTCTTTAGAAATATGCTCATGAATTTGATTTTGTAGACGAATGTTTAAAATGTTGGGAAGGATTCACCAGAAAACCAGTGAAGTCGTCATTGCTTCAGAGAAAAAGACCAAAAATGAGCTATTTAGAGGAGACATTGATAATACAAGCATAAAAGATGCAACACATTACTCACAAATCAATACATAAATCCAATAATAGGCATTACATCATCCAGGCTGATGGAGGCATCTTGCTTTTAGTAAGCAGATCTGTTAAAGATGTGCCAGCTGAATTTCTGCTTATGACTCTCTTGTAAATCACACCTACTGAAATTTTTATTTTTCATTATTTAAGAAGCAGATTTTGTTGTCATCCATACATCTTTTAGGAGATGTTGTAATTTAACAAAATTAAGGAACTGTCAAACCTGTATAGATAATTGGAAAAAAGTAGGAAGCTAAACCAGGCGGACCTGCTTTAAACTGATGTCCCCAAGAAAAAACAAAATGTTTAAGTCATGTTAATTGCCTTCTATTTTTATTTACATTTTACACTTTTTATGACAATAAATCCCATTGTCATAAAAATGAATAAAAAAAAAAACTTTAAAAAGACATAAACAGCAGGTTTTCTGTGTTAAGTTGTTGCTTACTTTAAAATATTTGACCTCAGAAGCAGGAAGTGGACAATCTCCTCGCCGAAGGAAACCAGCACAGCCGGACATGGGTGGAACCTTTACGTGGTCGACACCGTCCATCCCTTCACACTCTACCAGGAGATGGTAACGCTGACATACATATCAGAAAAATCCATTTTCTTAGATGAATTTAGAGCAGTGTTTCCCAACCCTGGTCCTCGGGGAACACTGTCCTGCACGTTTTCCATGTTGCACTGCTTATGCACACCTGATTCAGCTCTTCATCAGCCTCTGTAGAAGCCTGACAATGACAGTCATCAAAGACAGGTGTGTTTGAGCAGGGTTGGATTGAATAAATGCAGTGGACCAGGGTTGGGAAACACTGCTTTAGAGCATTTTTTACACCCATGAGTATACTTATTCACTAAAATCCATTCAGCTTACTGATCACTTAAAATAACGGTAATAATCAAAAAAGCAGAGTTTCACATATATTATTCCAATGTACAATCTTTCCTTGTGTTTCTTTGAACCAGGTTGAATACAGCTGTCGCTACGTGCAGACCACCCCACAATCCCACAGTCTTCGTCACCTCCTCAGTGAAGCTCACCTCCTCCTGCGAGCCTGTTTGCTGCAAACACCAGAGCAGAAGCAGAGTGGCGAGGGCGACCCTGCAGTGTCCTCGAAAACACGTTCCAATGGCGCGGTTGATAAAAACTCAGCCGTACAGGCAAACAGACAAGAACTAGAGGAGGCACTCAGGCAGAACTGCGCTCAGCTGGGAGACTGTTTCAGCAGGTAACAGTCCAACACAGAAGATCAAAATCCGGCTATATCTGGAATTCAAACATATTCTTAGTTAGCTTTAAAAAATCTTAGTAGTTTTCCTTAATATAAAGGACACACTAAAAGTAAGTCAAAGCCAAATCAACATTGCTGGTTAATCCACACATGACCAAATGAGGCTAAATACGCAAAACATCTCAGGGTCACTGGGCTTTTATTAACCTGACATTGCTTTCCTGTCTACATCAAACTTCTCAATTAACCCTTTAACAGCAGAGCTGTCGCCAGCGACACCTAAAACCACATGCTGCTCTTTGACATGGTGTAACTCTGACCATTTGTACGATCGGCGTGAATCAGCTGATTCTGACGCAGAGAAGTGCGACTTTTTGTATCGTTTTTGCACCGATATGCAAAGCATTACTAACAGAGAGTGTTGCATAAATAGTGCAAAGCCGATTTTCTCTGCGACAGAATCGGATGATTTATATTGACTGTGTGAGAATTCTACTGCTTTGCAGGGTTGCATATCAGCACAAAGCTGCTTTTCTCTGCTTCAGAATTAGCTGGAAATGCATTGATTGTGTGAACAGTTAAAGAGTTCCAATAGTCAAAAGAATATAAACCCTGGACATAAAGTGCCCATGTTAAAAGGTTAAAGAGATTTCTGCTCCAAGTCACTGAGCTTTGTTGCAGAGCATACTCTGTCTCAGAAAATCACTGGGAGTAGATATAAAGTGCACACGGGCATCCATAAACATCTGTCCCATCTGGCATATTGGTCAGGTTGCAGTGTTGTAAATGGACGATCTACCAAACTAATTTAGAAAATGAAATTCAGAAAATGGGCTGTTGTGGATGTTTAAAGACAGAGATTGAAAGTCTGATTTTGGTCTCATAATGAGTGTGGAACTCACCAGATGCAGGTGCTTCATAACAGGCTCCAAAGAAAAGCTGGAGTTTGTAGAGCCTGCACACAGACAAGGGATCGACCATGGTTACATAATCAAATACCAAACAAAGGTTGCATTTCCTTTCTAAAAGTTTGAGATTCACAAATTTGATTTAAATTGATTACAAGTTTTGTTTAATATATTTTTGTTTATTTCTCACTTATTGTAGTTTATGCTACTTTTAAAAATCCCCAAAAAGTTGATTGATAAAGTGTTTTCCTGTTCTTTGTTTTGTCAGGGCGAGTCAGAAGGACTGCCACTTAGCGCTGCCGTACTACAAGATGTCCGGTTTGACCGTCGCCGAGGTCATCTCCAGAAACCGTCCTCCTCCAGAGGGCCCTTCCTCTTTTGGCTTGGGCTTTTTATTTTATCTTAAACTTCACCTTTTAGAGGAGACGGAGCAGCATCTCACTCAGGTGAGCAAAACCTTAAAATACTAAAATTGATACCATTAAAGCCATTATCCAAATTTTAAAAATCTGTGCTTTTTTAGCAGAAACTAACACATCTGGGCAGTCAGACACATTAACTTGTATTTGAGGAGTTTACGTTTTTAGTGCAAAATATAACTTAAAAAAAATATCCCATCCTTGCAGGAAGAAGCCGACGAAATCATTTACATCTTCAGCCAATCGGAGCCCTTCTTGCTGGTCAGCGTGTGTGCCAGCCCCTGCATGATAAACTGCAGTGCAACTCGGACGCTCCAGATTTTGCAGCGTCTGGAAGACACGGCTGGCGTGTCGGTCCCACTCACGATTATCATGGCAACCATGGCGCTGCGTCTGGGCAAACTGCAGGATTACACAGAGCTGATGGAGCGGCACGCTGAGGTTTTTGTTTGCTTTTTCTAGAGCCGTACATGCTCTTACCCAGCAAGATTGTGTTTTGGGTTGAAAAATCTTTCATATTTTCAAAGAAATGTAATTATATTTCAAATCGAAAAATATATCTTAGAAAAGAAACAAATACGCATTAAAAAAGAAAACAAAATAGCATCTTCATGGTGGATGTTGATATAAGTATTGAAGGTAGTTCCTTACAAGCCTAATTGTTTTAATGGAAGCTGTTCTGAACTAGTGGGAAGTGAACAGGAATTGATGGCCGTACATTTGCAAATGTTTCCTGGAGAACAACGTAAATATTTCAAATCATGTTTTATTTTGGTGTGCACATTTAGATGCAGCTGGTGTATGGGTTCATAGAAGAGCCGAGGCTGTTGCTGCACGGAGGAGGAGGAGGAGGAGGCGGCCAGCACTCCCAGGTCCATCCAACCTCATTGGCTCGGCAGATGGCAAACACCCAACCTGGACTGTTGGTGGCTGCTATAGTGGCTTTACATGAGAACTGCAAAGTTCAGCTGGAACAGGCCGATTTTGTATTCAAAGTGTGTGTCTTGGACAGGGAAGCCGAAAACTATTACGGAAATCAGATTTGAGTTTTTATTTGACTTCTAAGTCTTTTTTTTGTGCTGATTTTGTTAAGGAGCTGGGCTGTGAGAACACTTTACAGGTGGATTTCTGGGAGGCGATGCTCATGGCATCGTCACAGGATGCAGTCATTCAGGAACTTCTGTTCCGGCTGGCGTCGGTTTACATTGACCGACTGACAAACTCAATCAATGGAAGTGGAGCGCTGCAGTACAAGTCACTAAAGAGGGCCGATGATCTGGTACGCTCACTTTTTTTTTTTTTGTAGCTTTAGCTGCTCCTGTTGTCAAAAAGATTCCACACAGTAACATTTTTCATGAATGTGTGTCTTATAGATCACCTCCTGCTCTCATTATGGTGCTCTGTACCCATGGCTTACTGTTCTAAATCCCACTCACAGCACCACGTCTGAACACCAGGAGGCGCTGCGTAAACTGCAGGTTTTAAAGCTGAACAAAGTATCAAAGGACGGTGTGGGTGCCGGATCGTCTCGGGCTGCCGGATGTTCTCGGGCTCCTTCGACCAATGATGATATCACACTATTTTGATTGGCTGTAAGTTGCCACAATGACGTCTACGATAGTGATTGGTCAATTTATAACTTTCGGTTATTTGTGAGCTCGATAATAACAAGTTTTAAACGGGAAATATAAACTTTGCAATCATAAATGTTAAATCTGATGAAGTTCTGTAATTCCATAGTGTGGAATTCAATGTTTTTTTTTCTGAGATTAAAAAAGGGAAACTGACATTTGGGAGAATTAAACCAGACTGCACACCATAAATAAATATTGTTTTTATACAGTCATACATTTGCTCAATTTGGACAAATAAGTTATATTTCCAATGGCTCTCCCTTTAAAACAAAACAATGCCATTATAAGTTATGAGTGAGAAAAACTTCACAAAAGGAAACGTAAAATCGCTAAGTAGTTTGTCCAACTGGTGTTACCGTAGCGTGACGTCTTTTTTTTTTTTTTTTAATCGAACTTTTCAAAGACAAAAATACAAACTCCAGCAGAGGATGAACACACTACAAATTACACACTCACTAGGGGGGGGTACAAAATACCCGTAGGGTGACGTCGCTAAGTAGTAAAATCGCTAAACGTAAAATCGTTCGCTAAGTAGTTTGTCTAACTGATATTACCGTAGGGTGACGTCATCAATGTTCGAAGGACCCCGATGGACCCCGAGAACATCCGGCAGCCCGAGAAGATCCGGTACCCACAACGGCACCGGTTGATTTTTTTTCTGGGTATTTTTAAAGGATTTAGTGACTCAAAAATATCTTGTTTTAAAGGATAACATGTTTTTACAAGTTTGACACCTTTCTTAGTCATATAATGTAAATAATCTGAGTTTTATGTTGAAATTAGGAGGCTTTAAAGTGTTCTTATGGGTGCAGTGAACACAGACATATGTGGTGTTAGAGTAGAGCAGTGTTTTTCAACCAGTGTGCCGCGGCACACTAGTGTGCCGTGAGAGATGGTCAAGTGTGCCTTGGGAAATTCCCCTCATGAACTGATCTAAAAACATTTCCCATCTCCAGGATTTCAGCTCTGTGTTCATCCAAACAGGCCCTGATAAAACACTGAGTAGTTAGGAGTATAAAAGATCATAAAATTATTTTTTCTTTGTGTTTATTTTATTTTAGTAAAGACATTTTGATAAGGATGACGGTAACGCGATTTAGCTGCAGCTTCGGCTGTATTCAGGAAAAGTCCCGCCCTTTAACTGTCTTGAAGGCTTAATCACATGTCATCAGTCTGACCAATCAGAAGTGGTTAAAGTCTTAACTTCCTTGTCCCGATTTAGCTCGTAAAGTCGCTCAGTTCTAGCAAAAACACCAGCTAAAGCTCGTCTTTAGCGGTGTAGCTTTCCACAGAGTCCGGTGTCAGACCGTGGAACAAGTGAACAAAACCATGAAGCTCTGAAAAGCGATCTCCGGCCGTTTTATGCACTACATCTCCCATGATGCATTGGGGTAAAACGACAGCGCACAAGGAGATCTGTTGTTAAACGTCTTATAACCAACGAACACACCTCAAACTGTTTTTAAATCTTCTAACTTAACTTTTATTAAATCTTTTAGAAAAAAACAGCAGCAGCTTCCAGCTTTTTCTGCCACAATTATCTCAAAAATGCACGTGAGATTGTGGAGGGACTGTAGAATACAGACTATGAGTTTCTTCTTTTTTTTTTTTTTTTTTAGATGCTGGTGTGCCGCGGGATTTTTTTAAGGTTAAAGTGTGCCGTGGCTCAAAAAAGGTTGAAAAACACTGGAGTAGAGGATGCAGAAGACGGGGGTTAGATGGTGGAAGCTGATTCGCTGTGGCGACCCTTAAAGGGAAAAGCCGAAAGGAAACGAAGAAAAGGAGGATTTGAAGAGTTCTGCCTGCAGAGCATTAAGCTATGGATAGACAAGTGTGTAATATACATGCAAAATGAGTAAGAAGAGGTTGGCACAGCATAAGAAGACGGGCATAAAAAAATAAAGCTCACCAATACCAAACTAAAAAGGCTTGAGAATCTTAAAGCATTATTCATTGTGTAACAAAATGTAATTATTAAGCATGATTTAAATTACATTTATGGCTTGATATAAACCTTTTTAAGCTTTAGTGTTAGGGTAGCTAAGCTGTCTGAGGAAAATACTTACCAATGTATGTTTTGGAATTCAAAAAAGATTATTTTTGTGTTTGTATTTTGATCTTCAATATCCTCACATCTGTGTCTCCAGTCTCTGCTGTGCGGTCCTTCCCTCTCTGTTGGCTCCATCGTGCCTCTATTGGAGCGTCTGTCAGAAGAAACCTTGTGGGGCTTCAGCCTGCACCTCCTCTGTGCCACCAGAAGGGGGCAGTATGAAAACAGCATTGAGCAGTTGCTGGACAGGTGTCCTCAGGCCATCATAGCCTACGCCAACCACCAGTTACAGGACAAATATATGGTTTGTGCTACGTTTCACAGTGAAATCTGAAGCCTCTTAGCCTTTCTGCGTTTCATTTCTGTGTCCCTTTGTGATGTTTGGGGGATCTTTGCAGACACTCTGGTGGCAGAAGCTGCTTCCTGAGCTTTGCAAGCGAACGAGAGCAGCGGCAGATAACAGCATTCTGCTGGGGGCTCTTAAAGGTACCAGTTGGATTCTCTTCTGTTGAAGTCTCTCCTATAGTCTATTTTATTCAATTCGTGCACTTTAAAATATTGTTTAATCAATCAATCATATCCAACAGAATGTATGTGCTTTAGTTGCATGTAGCTACAGGGGGGGCTAAACCAGGGTCTTACTGTGCTGGTCCCAAACCTGGATAAATACAGAGAGAATGGGTTTTCAATGTGAAATCTCTGGCTGCATTAAATGAGAATCCGACCTATAATAGATTGAGAAAGATGATTCGCTGTGGTGACCTCTGAGGGGAAAAGTCAAAAGGAAAGGAAGTAGAAGTACATGCTTTAGTTGATCATTTGGTCCTTAAGGCCCGTAGTACTTAATTTACAGCAGAAACATTCCCTTTTACATACAGCAATTAAGTATAAACTATAAACAAGGCAAATGTACTGTTTACATTTTGCTAATATTTAAAAACACAAGGAGCGGAGAGTGACAGTGAATTGCAATTTATTATTGATTTTAATTATATAAAAAATACCTATTAACTTTTATGATGACTTTGGATTTATGAATCATCAATGTTTTATTTAAAAGGTGTTTTATCACCAAAGTTGCTTCCTGCTCAACACAGAGAATGCCTCTGTCTTAGCCTGTACAAATATGAAAAGGGTATAGAAGTGAAAAGAATGAGGAAATGACATTGTTTTCAGCTGCAGTTGAGCTCTGCTCTGGTTTCAGCGGGAATCACTCAACCAGAAGCACCCTGATAGGCTTGTGCTGTTGATGCAAAACATGTCAAAGTCCATTACCAAGCTATGATAATCTACTTTGCTTTGTTATTACATGAAATTCTAGTTTTTCCCTTGTGCCAGCAATATTCTTTTCAAGTATGTACCGGTAACCTTGATGACACCCACAGGTGCTTTAGAAATCTAGTTTATTTTTCTCTTCTATAAGTGATTTATAATATGAGGCCATATTGTCAGAATCTGTATGAGGGGGGATTTTTAGTTTCCTGGTCTGTCACATTAAGAGAAAATGTCAGGTAAAAATAATATTTTTGTGCGTCCAATGTGTTGGGATTCTGTGCCAACAGAGACACTGGTGGTGGTTGCCATGGAGACGAGTCCTGCTGAGTTTTTGGAGCTAATTCCTGACGATGGCACTGCATCGTACTTTCTGCCTCACCTGTTGACGTGCAGCCAAAGACATTTGATGGCCTGACAGACTCGCCAAAGATGCGGGCGGTGGAGTCTGTGAAAGCTGAAAGAATCTCTATCTGCATCTGAACCTCACTTGAGCTCAGACAACCTTTGAAGTATTAAGCAATTACATTAAAAGAAAAAGTATTTGCTGTTTTTAAAAGAGTGTATTTGCATTTAGTCATGTTTGCATGGTGGCTTTTCTTATACTTGTTCGTAGTTGACAGCTATCTTCTGTGATTTCTTCTATATATTTTAATTTATTGTGCATAGATTTACATCTCTGCATAGTTTGACGTTGTTTAACATTTACCTAACTTAAGTTAGGTAAATGCTAAGAATTACTTAAAAGCTGATTAGATCAACGTCTCAGTTGTCATGAAAACTTTTTCTCGATTGATTGAACTATCATTTTTACATATTTTTTCACATCTTTTCTCTTTTGTTACCTGACTACAACATTATTTAAGTTTTCCTCTTAAATGAGAAATTGCACAAAGTTCTGATGGTAATTCACAATCCCACATTCCCTCTGCTTTGGAATTAAAGTTGCACACAGTACCATGGTGCTGGCGTCGTGTTTCCTAAGAAGCTCAGGTTACTGATAAGACAGAAGACAGTCACCTTTGTTACTGCTTCAGCTGAATGAATGCTGATTGATTGATTGATTGGTTGATTGATAAGTTAACCCAACAGGGAAGTGGGACAGAAAACATTTTTTAGAACATAACTTTGTCCTCCAAAGAAAGGACTTTCACCTTCACTGGTTTAAAAACAAGACCTAATAATTTGTAAAAAGAACTAAAATGAGCATATAGAGCCACATTTAGATGCTCCAGTTGTAAGTGAAGAACAAGAATCTTTTGTTGAAGTTTTGTTGAATTCAAAAGATACAGCTTTTTAAAAATATTTTCAATTTAAGGCCATTTTTTAAGCTTAGATTCTTCTCTGTGGTGTCAAGACGAATCTATTTACTTAAAGCTACTGTTGTAATATTGGGCTGTATTAATAAAATTGATTTGAGTTAATACTTAAGCTTAAATGACAAAACACACTTCCTGATGCCTTTTATAATCTGGTCTTTGAATCTTCTTTAACCCCTGTGCTATCCTATGACCCCACCCTTACATTGACGTGTTCTCCCTACCATGACAAAGGTGGATAAAGGTGGAGAGGATGTCATGTAATCCATGGACACCAGTGAAGATCACAAATCATTAAAGAATAAAGGTTCAGTGCACTGTCTAGTGGGTCTAGATGACCCCACTCCCAATGTTACAGTGCCTAGGATAGCACATGGGTTAAATCTCTTGTTTTTGCATTAATTCTGGAAACTTCTGTTCTGCTTTTAAAATGTGGTGCTCTCCATTTGCTGTCACTTCTGGAGTTTTCTGTGTGCATTAAAGGAAAAGTCAAGGAGAACATTTTTATATTAGTGTTCACTCAGCAAAGGTCCCTCAGGGTCTTATTTCAGTACCTCCTGTGTTTGTAGTAAATCATTTTCAATTAGAAAACTTTCAGAAAATCAACATTTTTTGCAGTTCTTTAAAACCCTTTACTTTGTCTCTATTAAAAAAATACTTAATATTTAAAGATCTTTAAAAATATATTGCACTTCTAATAAAACATTTGAAAATTGGTCTTCTATCCTACAAACGATTTCACCAACTGATGTTTGTGAAAACGCTCCTAGGTAAGATTAGTTTTTAAAAGGAGAAAATTATAATAAGGTGTTCGATATTTTACTTATTTGGGGTTTGGGAATCTGCTGTGATCTACAGGGTTATTTTTTCTGTGCTAATGTCAGCATATTGAAAATGCAGCCCAGTAAACCAAAACTGTCCCATCATCATAGACGTTTGCCTTTTTTTTAGCCAACTTCCTGTAAATTTGGGATTTATTATGCACTCTACATGAACCTATTCTAATTTATCAGACCTATTTTTGCCAAAGTAGCAAAGTGAACAAAATAACTTTTTTTCTAATCTAAGTTTTCTAAGTCTACTAGTTTTAGACAGTTTTAATGCAGTTTTAAACATAACTGTAATGAAAAAATGATTTTGCTCTTGTATTTCTGCAAATTTGTTTTTGTATTTACTTTTTGATACTTTTAGATTAAATCTACATACAAGCACATGGTTGGATGGATAAAAGCATGAGAAATAAATTAAAATAACTTCATTGTTTTAAGGCATAGCATCTGTACGTATAAGTTAATGTAAAAATCAGGTTGATAGTTAGAATAAACTGAAATTGATTGATGGCATCAGTGCTGTAAAAGCTACGGAAATCAGATAAATTGCATAAAACCCAAAGGTCAAAGTCTTACATTTGACTTCTTTAAGATTTAAAAACTGCTAAACTTCTTAACCAATGAACACTTCCAGACTGACCATAGAACCAATCAGAGCCCAAGAGACTTTTAGACTGATAGAACTCAGCTTGAGTTGATGAGATCACAGCTGATCAGATGTTTGGAGGGTCCCTGTCACTTCGCTTGAGCTGAAACTGGACTGTCAAAAGAATAAATTTGTTTTATCATAGTGCATTTTATCAATTAGGGGATAAAGTGAGGAGTGGTTGAAGTGGTTTTCAGAAGAGTTTTACAGAATGAGACTGGGTGAGAGGAAAGCAGTGCTGCTAGCTATCAGTGAACACATAGAAATGGAGCTATTTTCTTCAGAGGAGTGCTGTGTGGTGAAAAAGCAAGAGAAAAAAGAAGAAAACAACTTTGAGCGGGTAAGTCTGCAGCATTGCATTATGTACATGTGGCCTAACCGGAAAGCCTTTCTTGAAATGCAGGAGCATTATTTTATAAATTGGTTTTATATTAAACATATAAGATGTGTGTTTCCAGGTACAAAAGAACCTCAGACTTGAATGTGTAAATAAGCCTTGGATTTTTACCACTGTCTTGTTTATCAGCGCGATGATGTGGCTGATCCTTTGTTTATTTTGAGTTTTGTCCCCATAAACCATAAAGTAAGTCTGCTCAGTTATCCCTACTTATTGATATTTTTTATTTTAAGGGACAGTTTTTTTTTTTTTTTTTTTTTTTTTTTTTTTTTTTTTAAGTTTCCACCCTGCCTTCTTCACCCTCAAACAACACATACAAATTCACAACAAAGACTGAAATGTTGACTAAAAGGGGTAAATGCAATGTACTACACTAGGAAAAAGAAAAACTTTTCAGGTGATCAAACGTGTTTTCACCTTTTCAATTAATCTAATGATGACCAAACAGCAAACGAATGCAAACATATATTATGAGGTCAAATGTAAATGGTGTATACTTATGTAGAGGTTTTCTACCTTTTTATGGAATGTACAAAGTGCTACGCACACACACACACACTGATGGAGGCACCACTGCCAAACACTGGTGCCAACCTATACCCACCAGAGGCAATGTGGTATTGAGTATCTTGTGCATGGACACATGGGCGTATATGGTGGGAATGGAGCTTCCAACCAGAGGTTTACCTCCGCACCACCTAACCTAAAAAAAAATGTGTTTTAAGGGTTCTTACAATAAACCTTAAATTATGCAAATACTTTACCAGGCCAGATAAAATCTTGTCTCCTGTTTTTGGGGTAATGTGAAGTTCCCTATGAACTTAGGGTTCCTATTTCCCTTTTCTGAACCCAGAAATACAGATACCTGGAACATCCTCTTGAACCTGACTGTGAGGAGAGTCTAGACCCAGATTTCCAGATCCAACCCAGGCAGCAGGCCCATCTGAAAGCAAAGCTTTCTGTCCAGGAGGAGCCACAGTACTACCCTCACATCCTGGAGTTAACCGATAAAATGGAGATGGAGGTCAGTAATTGGGCTTTGAAATGATTTATTGCGGGTCCAATTAATCAGATTATTTTCCCCCTAATGTGATTTCTCCCTCCCTGCAGTCATTTCCTCCCATCAGAATGTCAGATATTGAACTGGTGGAGATACATTCAGGTGATTCTTCTGTCGTGACCCCGGTATGTCCCATCAGGTTTTGTCATTTTCTGATGGAAGAATCAAAGCTAGTTTCAAGACTGCGGACTCAGACCTAAGACCTTCTAATCATGTTTTCTCACTGCACTTTGGGTTGCTGGTGCTAATCAATACTAATCTGCTCTTCCCTCAATCATCTCAGTTTTAAGTCCAATGTGAGGAAACGGGTTTCGGTCACAAGGTGCCAAATTTCACTCAATAGTCCAAGTAGAACTGTTAAAGGGGCTCACGTGGTGGATCTGAGGTGCAAAACACTAAAAGGGGGGATGAAAGAAATATGAAAGTACACATGTTTTCATCAGAAATATATTAACAAAAAAGATTTTGCTTTTGTGAGAGTTTTTGGATGATTTGTTTCTGAAATGTGTCGTTTTGGTGATTTGTCCATTTAATTTGCTCGATTGTTTTCCAATCGTTTTATAGAATATGAAAAGATTGGTTGGAGTTTTCTCTTTTTGTAGATATTTTCTTCTTAACTTGAGCATACTCTGCATATTTTTCTTGTATTGTTTTTGTGAATAATTGTAATTTCTGGTATGCCTTTGTATATATATATATATATTTGACTTTTTTTTTCTTTCATGAAAATAAAAAAATGTTGACTTTTTATAAAAAATGTTTTCTTGTCCACGACCAACAGATTTTCTGATTATCACTTGGAAAGCAGGGAGAACAGTTAAAACATTTAAAACCCATCTACTGAATATAGAGTAAAAAAATGATTTAAAACACAAAAGTTTTTTGAATTTTTAATAGATTTGCTGTTTCAAATAGTTTTAAATATAGAGGTGGGGGTTAATAATGAGTCCTTGTTTTGTTAATTGCTTCTGCATGTTATCAACATTTTATATCCTTATGGATCAACATGTCCGAAATGGTAACTTAATTTTTTTACATTTTATTATTACTCATTGTTTATAGTAACAAAATAACTGTTACATTTCAGCAATCCCTTCGAAAAGCTAGTTCTGTAAAATGGAAGAGACTGACTCCTCAGAAGATGCAGCTGGAGGTAAAAGATGTGATCTGTTTAACCAGAAGACACTACATGACTCAGTTAGAGAGGTAAGAGGGCTGGAAAACCGCTTTCATTTAGTCAGTTCTCCTCAAAGTAGATTAAAAGTTCATTTTGTTCATGTTAGTTAGCACTGCTGAAACATTAGGCTTCATATTACATTAAGCTAAATACCAGATTATCTTTATAACTCTTGTGTCAGATTACATTTTGCAAAGCTGTTTAGAGTCTGAATTAAGACCTGTAAATTCATGGCCTGTTTAACACACTGGTTAAAAGTTAAAAATGTTTCAATTTCTTATGTTTTGTCTTTCAAGAAAAATAATCTTTACAGTTTTCCAAAAGCAAAATAATTTTTAAGAATTTATACCTTGGTGACTAGAATTATTTTCTTAAGAATTCATGGTAAGTTTTAATCCATTGGCACCTAAATATTTCTTTTAACTAGTTTAAAGAAAATATTTCAAATTTTAAGATTATTATTATTATTCCTAGGGGACCCATCTTTGCATTTCTTCTACTATTCTTTATACCATTCAGGAGAAAAATGCAATTTTCTAACCGGTCACATGTTATCAATGTATAATCATAATATTGACTAATAGAATTTAAGATCAAGTAAAGTTGTATTTCAATGAGCGAACTTGCAATCTGAGCTTATCCGATATGTGCACAAGGAGTAAAATTCAAAATTCCTGCATTCCAAAGGATGTGCTGTTGAATAAAGTCATGCATCACCAACTAGCTTGTAGTTGCATTCAGGATTGCAAACTTAATTCCATTACTTTTTTTTTTCTTTTATAAGCCCCAGGTAATGGTAGTCAGAATTAAACCATTCTATTGGCAGGTATACAATCACAAGTAACAAGACAGTTTTAGGCTGGTTGTTTGTGCTGAAATTTGCCAACCACCAGTGGATTACAGTAACACATGTTTACTTTGCCACAAAGTCATCACAAAATGAAAGTTAAAAACTAGATACAATTGGTTGGAAGTAATGCATTTAGGTGAAAAGTTCTAGTTGGAGAGATTCAAGGCTGAATGATCTCTGAAATGTCAGTATGTACATATTTAGCTCACCCCTGCTCCCTGGACAATGCATTCCCTCCAGTTTCACTTCCTGGTCGACTAGTTCATCTTCATTCCAGCAGATGCTTGTTGATTCTGAAGTAATTGTTTCACTGCATATATGTTTGTTTTTAAGTAGTTACTTTTATTGCTTCAGACAAAACTCTCCGGTGAACAGAGAGAAAACCCCCCTCACAGCCTCGGGGCTGACTGCTCGCATCACAATCGACCACAACTGGTCAGCAAGTCAGGTGGAAGGTCGTCTGACGCTGCTGTTCTGGGACTGGTTTGTTAAAAAAGTGGGACAAAAGTTTACATTCACATATCTACAGGTATAAATGTGCGTTGCCCCACTTTACTATTCCCATGAATTAATGCAACTGTGAATGTTCTCATACATGCGATGGTTTTTAGTGTGTGCAGGGCTCTAAAGCAGTGTTTGTGCCTGACACCCCTGCTGAGGGCTGGACAGGGGAGCAGGTGCTCAGGATATCCGGACAGGGCGCTTTGTATATTCTCAGTCACCAGGACTACCCACAGGTTCTTCACTCCTTTTAAATCTGATTTCCTCATTGCTAGATGGTTGCAGATTATTTGCTTTTAAGATAAAAATGTTGACCGTCACCTTTGAGTAGGAGTACAGAAAAACTCAAATACTCCATTATATAAACATGTTTGAGCGTGCAAAATCTTGCAAAAAACTGAAAAAATAATTTTAAGGGAAGTCAGTAGTTTAAGAAGTTACATGTTGCTTTAGAAATACTTGTCTAATGCTCCTTTGCACACAGGCAGAATGTAAAACTGAGACATCTTTGCCAAACAGGTAAGAAAAAACTTCTGGAAAAATATTGGATGAAGCAAAACAGATACATTTATTATTTTTAATCAGGACTTTTAGCCTTGATGTTGGCAAAGAGAATGAAAAGCGGCTTGTGAAACAGATCCACCACCGCATCTGCAAAACTCCTGAGAGGGTGAGTCCGTTTCCCTCTGAACGTTTCTGTGATGTAAAAACAAGACGGGAATCCTTCCAGTGTCTTTTAATCCACAGTTGACGCTCAACCTGGACACCATCCTAAAACTGTACAGACAGAGCAAGGATCAAGAAACTCGCATTCAGGTGAGGAGCGGGTTTGCTCTCCAGAGTGCTCTGAAGGCCATGAGGAAGCCGGGCTTCAGCTGCAGGTGGACTCCTGCCATCTCCTTCAGTGAAGAGTGGACTGATGGTCTTATGGATCCCATCTGGGAATTCTTCAGGTACTGCTCAACAGGTGTTATAGTTCTTAGGTTGTGGGGGCTTCTCTGTTTAAAAAAAAAAAAGATAATTTATTTTTTTGGCATTATTACTTCAACTCAACATTAGTTTCGATGCTTATTGGCTGCTATCCCCTCATTTCAGGTTGAGCCTTCTGGAGCTGCAACAGAGCCAAGTGTTTGAGGGATCTCCAGGCCGTCTTTTCTTCACCTATGATCTCACAGCACTGGAAGATGGCAAATATTATGAAGCTGGGGTTCTTATTGGCTGGTCCATGGCTCAAGGTGGCCCTGGACCTCACTGTCTACATCCTGAACTTTACAAGGTTGGAAAATTGTAACGTTTAACACACTTGGGAGTAACACTGCACTATTTTGTCAACATCCTTTTGCATTTAGTGCAGTTAGTTTTAGGTTTTTTGAAAATGCTGTAAGGTAAAAGATGCTAACATGCAAGAGGTTTTCAATTTTTTTCAGGAGATGAAGTTTCAGGTTCATTCGGACTTTGCAGTTCTTTATTTTGATGCAATCTGTGATACAGTGCTTTAGTTCTCACACTGTCTGGACTAGCTGCAGATGAGCTCAATTTAATGTTTTTTTTAAACCAGGAATTTAACTAAAAATGTACAGTAAATGACCTTTAAACAAGTGAATAAGTTTAAGGTCATTGTATTGCAACATGTGCAAAAAAGATGCCTGCACGGTATCTGTGACATGGCTTTGTAATCGTACAGTTTTTTCTTTTTTATTATCTCAGTTGATTTGTGGCCAAAATCCATCGCTGGAGGACTTTAACTGGAGAGATGTTGTTGATCCTGCTGTGCAAGCCAAACTACAAGAGGTGTGACACGCAAGTAATTTCCAAACAAAGTTTAATATGTTTTTGGATTTTTTTATGTTAGCTTATTTGATCTTTAAAGTTTAAAATGTTCATTACATCTTTCATCATACGTTTGGGTTTGGTTTCACTTTTTTCCCCCTAAGCTTTGCTTTTGTTTACCAGCTGCACAAATTGTGGGACATATTTGTGTGCATGTGTTACAGCTGCATAGCTGCAGTGATGTGAAGCTGCTGTCCCCCAGTCTGTGCGAGTGGCTGTCCCAGTGTGGAATTCCTGGAATCTATTCAGCTTGTTCCATTGAAATGCCAGCAATATACGCCTGTTTGGTGAAACATTGCATCTATCATAGGTGGGGTTATCTTATTTGTGTGTGTGTATGTTTTTAAGGTAATAATGTTGTTCTAATGTTGTCGGCTCTCTGCTTAACTTCAGGGTACTTAGTATGATCTCCCAGTTCATGCAGGGGGTAAACAGCTGTGGTGGGCTGTGGGAACTGATAAAGGCGCACTGGGAGATGTTTCTACCAGTGATGACGAGCACACGGCAGCAGCGGCCTCTGACCCTAGAGGAGTTCATGAAGCTCTTCAATGTGAGTTTCAATCACTCGGACCCAGAGCAGAGGGCTGCTGAGGAAGCCACGTTCTCACACTGGGAAACGGTCCTCAATTTGGTGAGAGGTAATGTCGGGATGTCAGAACCAGAGTAAGCAAGTTTCTGTCAAATTTTTATGCTTGGGCTACAGTTAAACCTGTTTATTCTTTGTGAAAACTCAGATGGGTTGACAGATTTTTCCTTCGAAGACCTCCTCATCTTCATCACTGGAACTGATCATCTTCCTCCTCTAGGGTTTCCCAAGCTAATCTCTTTGCGGTTCTACTCTCTGGTTGGTATTGATCATAGCAATAAGTAGCATCAGGTCATGTCTTTTAGTTCAAGCTTAAGGCACGTCCTGATTAAAGCTGGTAGATTTCCAAACTCCAAAAAAGTAGCTTTTCTCAAAAATACATAAAAATGTTGTACACATTTTTTTTTCAGCTCTCGGTTGAAAGTGTTTTGTTGTGAATGTTGAAATTGGAGCAGCTAAGTCAACATCTTTTCAAGCAGGATATTGATGTGTTGAGACAAATAAAAATATTTCCTTTAAAACAAATACAATGGGGTTTTTTAACTAGGAACTCTTAAGTGAAAAACACATTTTTTGGCTCCCTGTTGCTGTGAATCAATACAGTAGTGTCAAAGAGAGCTGAGCTTAAGCACATTCCCACAAAGAAGATGACATGTGAGCCAAAATTCCTTTAAGCATACAAATCATCCAGGAAACAGGCTTCAGAATTTTACTGGAAATGGATGGATATTTAACGCAAGTCAAACAAGTTCTTCTCTGAGGTCAATAAATGTCACAGTGCTCTGATCAAAACGATAACTTTTTTTGCATTCCTTGCAACATTGAACATTCATTAGACATTCAAATAAAGTATTTTGTTTGGTTTTTTTCACATTACATGTTATTTACAAATCAGCATATTCAAATGGAAATTATCCAATCCTTTCATTAAAGTAGATGATATCTGACATAATCCAAAAAATTTTAATGTTTAAAAATTTAAAATGTGCTTCTTTCAATGTCAATACTAGAAAAGCTACAACCACTTGATGCTTATTAATGCAAATGTGCATTGAGCCACTTCAGTTCCAAAATTACCTTAATTTACGTGGTAAAAATGGCTAACCCTTCCAGGAACCACCGTGCTATGAAAGTTTTTAGTTTTTCCCTAGCGCTCACTTCCCTCACAGTAAGATGTATTGTTTCAGGACACTGCAGATATCCGATTGCCCCACTCCTCTTTGGTCTCTCTGGAGCTCTTCCTACCAAGGGGAGTGGCTGGAACTGCAGACTTGTTGGCGCTTCTGAGCAGAGCGTTACGGAGGAGCCTGGCTTCGTAGACTTGAAGCCAGAGGAAGACCAAGAGGAAAACTTTTCAAATGTTACTGACATCCTAATGTAGACTCTTGTGAGAAAATATTTGGCTGTTTAAGTGACATTTTTTAAGATTTTTTTTTTCTTTTTTTCTTTAAAATGTTAGACGTACGACTTCGGTGGAAAATAGGTTGACGCCTGTGTTTTACTGTTGCATGTTTTAATTTCATACCCTCAAAAAGTTACAATATCAGTGTCTTATCGCGGACTGTGATGGCATAATTATTTTTCACCACTGTTTAGCTGTTAGGCTGATAAAGTCATTGTTCCTAATAAATATAGAGGTTAAAGATGGTCTTTCATTCACCTTTATTTCTTGTTTATTACAGGTGTAGATGCAAATGACACATTATTTTTGTATTTCATTGTGCTTTTATAAGTTTAAAAAAACATGAGCTTTTTGTTGTCGTGAGGTTAACTTTTTCTTTTTTTTTATACTTTCTATAAAGCTTTATCATCTGATGACCCAATCAAGTATGTTTGATAAAATAGTCATCCTAACCTTTTACAAGGCACTTCAATAATGAAATGAAGTGTCTTTGCATTCAAGCTTCATGGTAGTTTTGTCTTTCCTTTTTTCCCAATGCCAAATTTTTATCAACATTATTTTTTTCTTAAAAATTGAAATTAATTTTGAAAGTGGTGCAAAATGTGTAGATGAGTGTTAATTTATTTACATGTGGAAATCTTGCTGATGAATGCTTGCTGTTTTTGCGTCAACTAAAGGTTAAAATATTTCGTACTAAAACAATTTATTACATGAAGTTGATTCCCTGATGCAATGTTATTTAGTACTTTATCATATTTTGTAAGGAAATTGATGCCATTTTACTTTATGTAAAAGTCAAGATCCACAAAAGTTCCCTGTTGTAGTAATATGTGTACAATCCCATCAACGCACTAGAATGCAGTTGTGAAATTCTTAAAAAATAAAATAAAATAAAACAAAAACTAAACTTTTTAAAAGCTACCACACTAAATGCTGTCTTGTGTCATATTCAAACAATACTACCAGCATCTCTTATTAAAGAGCAGGATATTTTCTAATGGTCCTGAACACAGCCTTTCATGGATCCTCTCTGACTTTTTCAAACTTGGTAATGGTGGCTATAAAGGTGGTTTCATCCAGCTTCAGTTCTTGGAAGAACTAAAAAGAAAGAAAACAAGCACTCGACCTTTGCAAAATTGTATGTAACTTGTTGATTTGTTTAATTGCATTTTTGTTTACATACCTGTTTCATGAGCTCATTGATGGTTTCATGTCTGACCTCTTCATGACTAGTCAGGACGACCTGTAGGACTGCTAAATGGTTTAATTCTGGTTCAGAAAAGAAACAATGTTTGAAAAGAAAATGCAAATGTTATAATTGCTGACAGGCAGTACACATGCATGTGAGAGTTTAACTAGCAAAATGTCAAATTAAGAACCTTGTTGACTTGCATCTTTCACAGCGGTTATCCTTCCCATGAAAGGGACTGGAGAGACACTTGCTGTCATGTTTGCTGCTACAGGTGCTGGGGTGGAGGTGGTTGCAAAACCTGCTGTAGATGTCAGGTTTATTTCTGGTGTCGCTGTTGCAGCAGGTGGTGGAGTTGGGGGTTGAACAGCTGCAGGTGGTGGAGTTGGGGGTTGAACAGCTGCAGGTGGTGGAGTTGGGGGTTGAACAGCTGCAGGTGGTGGAGTTGGGGGTTGAACAGCTGCAGGTGGTGGAGTTGGGGGTTGAACAGCTGCTGATGGTGGAGTTGGGGGTTGAACAGCTGCAGGTGGTGGTGTTGAGGCTTGAACAGCTGCTGATGGTGGAGTTGGGGGTTGAACAGCTGCAGGTGGTGGAGTTGGGGGTTGAACAGCTGCAGGTGGTGGTGTTGAGGCTTGAACAGCTGCTGATGGTGGAGTTGGGGGTTGAACAGCTGCAGGTGGTGGTAGGGCTTCACCTGAAGTGTCCGGTGCATCTGTTACTGTAAATCCAGTAGAATTGGTTGGTAATTACTTTGATTGTTGAGGGTACACTAGTTTTTGACTAAAATGCTATGAAGTGATACAACAAAAGCTCAGGAAAAATTTGGACTTTTTTATTTTTATTTGAAACTAGAAATTTTTCATTTTTACAGTGATGTAATACAGTCATTTACATACACTGCAGCTTCTGCATTAGTCACATAAGTCATAAGGGGGATGACATTTATGGGTGTGCAGGGTTTTGGGTTGTCCGGGCCCGTGGAGAGTGGTAGACAGGTGAATAATGAAAATGGAACATTCCATTTTTGTGCGTATTCTATGTGTATTAGGAAATATTTGTAGGGATAATATAAGTTGCATGCAGTTATGGCGTACTGGTGAGATTGTTGTATAGTGCCTTAATGCTGCACTTTAGTCATTAGTGAGCTATATGCCATGGGTCCTTACTGCACAAATGCAAAAATGACATGCCCACGTCTCACCTACTTCACCCTTACTTATCCTCACGAGTTGTTTATGTGTTCAATATGGCATGTTGCCCACAGCATGCCTGTAGAAAAAAATGGATGTGAAGATTTTCATTCTAAGGGCTCACAGTGCTCTATGATCTTGATATCTTGTGCGGACCACCTGCCCCATACAGGTTTGCCCATTTTTTTGGCCCGCAAACCGCTCATATCCACCCTTAATAGTAGCTGTCCCTATACTCAGTTTAGAAAAGAGGACAGTTATTAGGATTCTACCATTTTATATTACGAGGTTTAAAGTTTAGGCAAACAAAAAGGTACAGGCCCACATCTGCGGCACCAGACTGATCATGTTTGGCTTATAAACTATAATGGGAGGTCCTGGGGAAGAATTTCATTGGTCAAAACATATGGTGGATACAGCCAAGTCTAGACAAGATGGGGCTTCTGGATGTTGACATGTTAAAATGTGAACTTTTGGAGTAACAAAGCATTTATCTGCAACAAGAATGACAGATTGTTCACCCACGGATATTTTTAAAAATATCTGGACCGTTTTACTAAACTCATTGACAACACCAATAAGTGTTGGTGTTGCCTGAGGGCCAAAAATAAAGCATGGGTGGGGAAGTAAAAGTATAATAAGAGGTTTTCAGCCCTGTCCCTGATGCAAATAGATTCCTTTACTTTCTTTTAGAATCAGTAAATGATGGATTTAAGTTTGAATTATAAAGCTCTGTAGCAGCCCAAGTAAGACAGTAAATCATAGAAAGGATGAAAGTATGAGAGATGATAGATCCTCAGATGGAGAAACCCTGCTACAAAAATATTACTTTTTAAAAAATTGTTACCTTTTTCCGTGCTCAGCCTGATTTCCTCCACACACACTTCTAAGATTTTCATTATTGCTTTTGGAACTTACTGCAAATTTTTGTTTATTTTACTTTGGGGTTTTTTTTCCGTGATATCAGTGAAGACAATTTACACTTGAAGTGTCCTTTTGTCAAAGTGACCCAGAAGAAGTACCGGTAGTTTTTACTCTAGTTTTGAAATGGTTGATGACAAATAAAATTAAATTAAAATAAGCTGGTTTATTTTAACAGTATGCTTTAGCAGTCACTGTTGTTGATACTTTTCTAAAGCCAGACATCAAAGGAAAAACTAAAAGCAGAATTTGACATGAAAAAGCCACACGATCCTAATTTTGCACTATACTCTGAAACTGTAATTCAAATGCCGAAAAAGAAATACTTACTTTGTGCAGAGAAAGAATAGAAAAATCCCCAAAATAAGACTAAATATGATATTGCTTTTCCCATGTTGAGTAACTTTTATTCTTATTCTTATTTGGCACAGCAAGACTCTGCGCTTGCTTTTTGTGTTAAGTTTGTAATTTGCTCCTCCCTTAGAAAGAGTACAGGTATCAGTTACAGAGCTTTTTGTCATGTCACCACCTAGGAAAATCCTTGGTGTGATCACACATTCCATATAAACTAAATTAATGTATATAAAGGGCCATCAAAATAACTCAAACTGTTTTAAAAAGATTGAAATTGATATTTACGCTGTTGTATTAATAAGAAATAAACCCACCCATTTAAAAATCCTTGAGTTACAACAAATCTAGATGATAAAAACCATCAAGCTCTCATGAAATAAATATGGACTGAAAATGTTTTACTGTTTTCCATCAATGCCCATAGTTATCATAGGGGAAAATATTGAGTTTATGTCCAGCTGCATGATTTGCACTGTACCACTGACAAAAGCAGTTTCTCCATTCAGTATTTAGTTTCCTTTCTTAGTGCCCTAATAACGCTGAACAATACAGAAAAGAAAAAAGAGAAGAGCTCCCTCTTTTAAACTGGTTTGCTCTTACGTAAAAAAAAATCTTTTGACCAAAAGACACATTAAGATGTGCAAATTTGGTTGTTTAAGAAACAAATACTTAAAAATTTAGATTATTTATCTCGGTTAGCTTATTGTTTCTTTTCATTCATCTTATGTTTTGGTGAAATAATACATTTTAAACATTACTTTTAAATTTGTTTTATTCTTATATAAAAAAAAACAACTAGTTGGTGGTCACAGAACTGCTAAAACGTTGGAGCAGGTGCTCTGTCAGGGTCCGCTCGGCAGAGACTGAGCCAAAGGACAAAAAAAGATCTTTAAATCAGGGGGTTTATTTTACCCAACACAAAAATGACATGGGCCTGAATTAAAATGGGGTCAACTTAACAAAACTATAACTGAGAGAATCATTAACAAAAGCTCCAAACAACTGAACCAAACTGACACACCAACAGGAAACATTAGGGAGATTTTATACTGGCTGATCAGACCAATGACATAATAGGGAGGGAATCACAAATACAAAACATTAAAAACCTAAATATTAACTAAAGTATTAAATTACTAGTGATTTAATGCTTTAGCCAAGAAACTGAACTTATACTTCATGACAAGTTTAACATTTCCAATAAAAAATGCAAACAATAGTCCAACATAAGTATAAACTTTGTCTTCCCCCCCATCTTCTCCAGATGGAAGTGTTCAGGAAGTTGTCCATGCTCCTCCCTTTTCCACATCATCAGGAAGTTTCCCCAGCTCCCTTCCTATGCCCCAGCATCAGGCCTCAGACAGAACTCAAAAGAATAGAATTACTCAAAACAAAACAAAATTAACTAACTGTGTGCACAAGTCGTGAAGTTATTTTGTTATGTAATGTGTGAAATAAAAATAAAATTGTTAATTCAACAAAGAAATAACTAATGAAATTAACTGTGGGGCAATAGGTTCTGCCCTCACACACCCGCCCCCTCAAGACTCTCGCTGGGACAGCAAGATAGAAGGTCCGCAGTGGCATTGTCCCTTCCTGGGATGTGGTGGATGGTGAAGCAGTATAGTTGGATGGCCAGGTACCATCTGGTAATTCTTCTTTTTGTGTCCTTCATCCTTGCCATCCACTGTAGGGCTTTGTGGTTGGTTTCCAGCGTAAACTCCCGTCCAAGAAGGTAGTACTTAAAGGGGTCTAGGGCACACTTTATTCAACAAAGAAATAAGAAATAAACTTAACCTAACTGTGGGGCAATGGGTTCTGCCCTCACATGCCCTCATTGGGACTTGTACTGATTTTTTTTACTTTGTGTGGCGTAACCTTGACTTCCAAATGTAACCCAAAATCCATTCAGGTCTGTCCCTTAAGGCTAATAAAGAGCCTCAAAAGTGCATTTTGCTTCCTTAAGGCTATAAATTGCAATTACCCCAAACATTCTCAAAATAACGTGGTCTTTACCACAAATAGCAACTTACAAAGTAAAAAATACAAGAGGGAGTTGTTTTTTTTGTTTTTTTTTTCTACAATCAGCTTTAAAAGCATTTGTGCTGAAACATAAAATTATTTTGTACAACCGAGAGCTTGGAAACATGTTTTGTGCCAGGTTTTTTTTTTTCTTTCAGTTTAGCTTTCTGCATATTGTGAGCTTTGTGGTCAAATTTTAACAGCTTTGTGAATTATTAAAGGCGTACCTTCTTGGGAGAAATGTGCACATCAGAATCAGAATCAGAATCAGAATCAGAAATGGTTTTATTGCCATGTTCAGTAGAGCGCACTTTACAAAACTAGGAATTTGTCATGGTGTTTGGTACAATTAAAATAAAGAAATAAGTTAAAGAAATTAAATTAACACAACAACACACTATATACAGTTGAGATTGCAACCTTGCCACACATTGCGACATTGCAACCTTTGTATTGTGTAAAGATTGTTTATTTAGAATAACGTAAAAATAATGCTATGGTTTATTTTTTACTGGGCTGCAGCTCTCAACAAACTACACTTAAAAGATTTTCCAAAGTTAAACATTAATACAGAACTTAATTTCCTCATGTGAGTCACCTGTGATGGATAGATGGATGGATAATTGGAAAGGAGGATGTGGCTAAACCATTTCAACAAAAGAAATTGATATAACTTTGACAGAGAACGTTAGCCCAAGAAACCTATAAGTAACAGACAGTAAAAAAAAAAGCTTAAAAACATTCTTGAAGTGGGAGCTTGTAGGAATTTGTGCACTGTTCAGTTGTCACATTTACTGTGTGATTCCAAATGAAAATGGCATTGTCTGTCACTATATTTCAACTTATTTATGTCATTATTTCAACCATTTTGGCCAGCAGTGGTTTAGACAAAGTTGGTGACTTGTATTACGTTTCTGGTTTAACAGGTTATGAAGTACAACAGTGATCGCAGCTTATATAAAGCAATCATGGATCTAGTAGTCAAGATTATTTCTGAACACATTTCATCTTCATATTTCCTAGTCTAACAATTAATTGAAAGTTCTTCAGTCACAGTTTAATAAGTCCCTCTAAGTTTGATGTTTGTGCTTTGTTTGAATGTATTTAAAAAGTCATTTAACACATCTTTAAGCGCATACCCTCATGTTTTGCTGCAATTCACCAAACCAGTCTGGCAACTTCTCCTTGGAAAGTTCCCCTTTATTGTTGGTCTTTTCAAGAAAATGGTACACAGAGACGGCAGTGTGTGCTTTACATCTCTTTATATGTTTTCTGATGTTCCATAATAAATTATTCTTAAGTGATATTCACTGTTATGCCAAGTCATGTGATTTACATTTCTTATAAGAAGCACTAAAATCACAAAGATAAAAGTATCAGCAACACAGAAAAAATTCTCGATACTATAACACATTTCTCAAAGCATTTTCTTTTTCAGAAATACAACAATCAATCAAAAAAATCTTCTTCATTCATCTTAAACTGTACACATGAGCAAGGAAATATAATATAATTCATCTGTAGATAGAAACACAAACAATTATCCTTCATCTTTTTTCCGCAACATTCTCTGAAAGTTGTGCTTAAATGTAATGTCATCTTGTTTGCAAAAAGTGCTCCTTACATGTCCTGTACAATGCCCTGGAGTTTTCTGTACAATTGACATATTTTTTGTGTTTTATAAAAAGAAATACAAAAATCTTTAGGCTTTTATGCAGGATTGACTGGTTTACAGTCACATTTAGGACTCCAGAGCCAAAAGGAAAATATGAGGATTTTTAACATTGAGTTCCTCTTTCGGAGAAGTCATGTACATTGTTGATCGTAGATGAACCAAAAGCATGAGAAACTTACTTGACTTGTTTGACCTCTTTAGTGTAATGTGTACTCTTACAGCTGCAAATCATGGGAATGTTCTCCACACTGCTGTTTGCTTGATGTCAGATTTCCATGCTAGACTACATCATATTACAGCAAAAAACATATGACATGTTTCTTTATTCAGAAAGGAAGGCAGCAAATTGTTTTTTTTTGAGGCAATACAAATGAATAAAAATGTGGTTTTAAAAAAACTCAAACTGTATTTAAATAAACTAAAACATTTTAGCCATTTAACACAACATGTATACAATTGGTTATCTTTCCATTGTAAGGATTCATTTGTGGATTTCATCCACATATTAGATGGGGCCAGTCTTTTTAATGTTTGTAACGCTGACAATATGGGATGTTCCATTGAAGACTTGATTCTTGAAAAACTGTAAGAGACGAAAAGAAAATTACATCTTTTTCTATCTAAAGATAGTTTTTTTTTAGTGAACAATTTTTCCACATACCTGTTTTACGAGATCAATAATAGTTGAATTGCTGACTTCTCCATTAGTTGTAAGGGTCATCTGAATGTGTGCGAAATCTAAAAGAAAAAGCAATGCAATTGTTAAGTTTATGCATATATACATATATATGGAATTTTAAAATAGGGAAAATCTCAATTAACAAAATTCTAACATTAACAGATTAAACAATATTTGATCATGCGTTTCACGGGTTTCATCTCATTAAAGTATCAGTTGGCATGTTTTAGAGAAAAACCATCACCACCTACTTGGAAAACTTGTCGTGTTCCCTGTTGGGGTGATGGTGATCGGTGAAGTTGTGGTTGATTTGACAGTTGTAGCAATGGTTCGGGCTGGTGTTGTTGTTGGCACAGTTGTTGTTGTTGGTACAGCTGTTGTTGTTGACACAGTTGTTGTTGTTGTTGGCACAGTTGTTGATGTTGACTCTAAAGTAGTTGTAGTTGTTGCAGTCGTTACTATTGGTTGGATTCCAGTTACTATTATCGTCGGCTCTAAAGTAGTTGTAGTTGTGTTTGGTGCTGCTGTTGGGATTGTAGATACTACTCTTGTTGTTGGCTCTAAAGTAGTTGTAGTTGTTGTGTTTGGTGCTGCTGTTTGGATTGTAGATACTGCTCTTGTTGTTGGCTCTGAAGTAGTAGCAGCAGTAGTAGTTGTGGTGCCTGCTGTTGATAGGACTTGAGGTCCTACTGTTGTTGGCTCTGTAGTGGTAGCAGCAGAAGTAGTTGGGGTGCCTGCTGTTGATAAGACTTGAGGTCCTACTGTTGTTGGCTCTGTAGTAGTAGCCGGAGAAGTAGTAGTGGTGCCTGCTGCTGTTGATTGGACTGGAGGTTCGACTGTTGTTGGCTCTGTAGTAGCAGCAGTAGTAGTTGTGGTGCCTGCTGCTGTTGATTGGACTGGAGGTCCGACTGTTGTTGGCTCTGAAGTAGCAGCAGTAGTAGTTGTGGTGCCTGCTGTTGATAGGACTTGAGGTCCTACTGTTGTTGGTTCTGTATTAGTAGCCGGAGAAGTAGTTGTGGTGCCTGCTGCTGTTGATTGGACTGGAGGTTCGACTGTTGTTGGCTCTGAAATAGTAGCAGCAGTAGTAGTTGGAGTGCCTGTTGTTAATAGGACTTGAGGTCCTACTGTTGTTGGCTCTGTAGTAGTAGCAGCAGAAGTAGTTGGGGTGCCTGTTGTTAATAGGACTTGAGGTCCTACTGTTGTTGGCTCTGTAGTAGTAGCAGCAGTAGTAGTTGGGGTGCCTGTTGTTAATAGGACTGGAGGTCCTACTGTTGTTGGCTCTGTAGTAGTAGCAGCAGAAGTAGTTGGGGTGCCTGTTGTTAATAGGACTTGAGGTTCGACTGTTGTTGGCTCTGTAGTAGTAGCAGCAGTAGTAGTTGGGGTGCCTGTTGTTAATAGGACTTGAGGTCCTACTGTTGTTGGCTCTGTAGTAGTAGCAGCAGAAGTAGTTGGGGTGCCTGATGTTGACAGGACTTGAGGTTCGACTGTTGTTGGCTCTGCTCTTGTTATTTGCGTGAAGTTCAGGGCAGTGGTTGCTGCATCTGCAATTTCTGTTGTGGCCAACGTAGTCTCAGTAATTGCCAAGCTTGTTGATGCCACTGTTGTTGTTGCTGGAACCGTTGCATTTGTAGTTGTCTCTACCGAGACAAATGTCTGGTTGTCTGCAGCTAAAGTGGGAGCTGTTGCCGTAAAAAAGTTTTAGATTGTTAAAAACTTGTGTAAAACATTTGACCTATTATCACACTGGGTAAAACTTTCATTTTCATGTTTCCTTTTTTTTTGGCAATTTAGGAATGTAAAATGACAAAAATATATTTTCTATTACAAAAGTAAACAAATATATTAACTTCTTAAAGTAGGTGTTTTTGCACACATCTGTTTGAAATTCCTTTTTTTGACCCATCATGAAAATTTCTGTATTCACTAAGTTGTTTGGTTAAGGTTAATTTTGGATCGCTCAGAGTAAGATAACATAACTCAAATATCGAACATTTTGTTGTCTCATATGTTTCAAAAGCTTAAACGAGTAAGCACAACAATGAATCAAGATATAATAAATTTCGACTACTTACTTTGTTCAAAAGATGGATGAAAGCGTCCAAGAAGAAAAATCAAGAACAATATTTTCGTCTCCATGTTGAGTGATTTCTCCACAGACCTCCAATGAAAGAGAAACTGCCTCACTGGTTGTTCTCTGTTAAATTTATAATCTGCTCCTCCCACACATATTCACAAGCGGAGATAGGGCGGTAGTGACGGCTTTTTTTTTTTTTGGTAAACCTGTAACAGCAAAAGTAATTAAATGCATTTCAACAAAAGAAAGACAATCTTAAACTAGCAGTTATAAAGCCACATAAGGCTAAAACAAAGTGACCTTTAACAGTGACGCATAAAAAATTCCTAGTTAACTACCCTAAAACGAGTACTCACAACCGGTTTATCCAAGTAATACGTGTAGAAAGCAAATCTACATATGGTAGTTAGTAATAATAGTAGAAGTTGCTTGGCTGGGGGGCTGATTTTCAATGTACAGTTACGTTTTCTTTATAAAGGCAAAAGTGATTTCTTTAGTGGAATTTTAATGTATTAAACCAGCAGTTCTGTTCAAATTCCATTGCACTTTTTGTGCCAATCCATTACTGGAATTCTCATGCAACATTGTCAAACAGGTTTTCCTTTTTTACCCTGTGCTGTTAAGTTCATTTTGCCTTGTATTTTATAATCAGTACAACATTAGATGATCATGAATGGGCACACACTTCAGTGTCAGGTTTTTACCTTTTATTGTACTTTTTTGTTAAAGTTAGAAAATTAATTATTGGTTGTTGGTTTTAGCATAGCCTCTGAAACTAAGTTTATGAAACAACTCAAGCCTTCAAAAGTGGTGATTTTGCTATTAAAAAAGTGAGAAAACATCGAAGTATCGAATGACTTTTACCTTTTTGACAGAATAGTCCCACACTTTCTTTGTATATGCTGCTATTTTTTTTTTTTCACTTATCCACATTGCTTTGTTGCTGTATAAACAAAGGCGTGCAAACTGAAAGTCAGACTTACTTAACCCACATCCACCCTTCCCGTCCATATCCTTGGTAAATCTGGCTAGTCTGGTCTCATAAAGCAGCCACCGGCAGAGTGCTCACGTTGCTTTTTGAAATTACGGCCTCAACTTTTGTTTTGAAAAGAAAAGCAGCCTTTAGAAACTTCTTGTTGAGTTTAATTGTTCTTTCAAAAACATTTGTTTTAATTGTTTTGACAAATGGCAATTTGGAAAGTTTTATTCATCTGTCCAGTGTCCACTTTTTACCACTTTTCAGAGGTTCAGGTCACATGAGAGCAGCCTTTGTGAGGGTACCTTCTCTACGGTCATGTCTTTTATCTGTTTTGTTGTTCCCAAGTAACCTAAGTGATGTCACTGCAGACTCACTTTAACTCCTCCAGAACAGGAAGTGACTAATCCATAACTAGGAGGGATTTTCCCTCTTCCTCTGGCAAACATCCACAATGTCATACTAAGGGCAGTTGATTTTTTTTTAGTTTCTATTATCATGGGGACTTTACTCAAATCATACTTTTTAATCCATGCCAGGTTCTTTTTCTTTTTGACCCCAAATTACAGTTTATTTTATTTTCTTGGGCATGACACACTTGGTATGCTTGCGGGTATGGCAGAGCACTTTTCCTGAAACCAAGAACAGACCAGACCTCAGACGGATTATGAAAAACTTCTCTCGAACATGACAATAGAAGGGTCTATTTGTGACTTAGCCGAATGCTGGTGACGTTTAAAAAAGCTGTGTTTTGGTGGCAAAAACGTTTCAATAGTGTTGTTTCTGTAATTACAATAGACATTGAACATTAAAAAGGGAGCACAGCATATGCTTAGGTAGCATGAACATGAAAATATCTGCTGGTTAACCAATAGGCGGTTTAATTTATAATCGAGATTTATTGGAAAGATGTGTTAATATTTGGTTAATTTAAAATGGACACTGTTTTCAGAAAGTAATTAAAGATTAATTTTATATGGAGAGCCAAATCTTGCATGTGAGTGACTGAATTATAACATATGGAAGACAGTTTTACCCTTTCTATTTAACACACAAATCCAGTAACATTTTATGCTTCTTAACCATGTAATTGTATGATTTGTTGTAATATGTTGTAATACATGGTAATATTTGGTTCGGTCAGTTATATTTAAGATTTTTGCATGTATAACAGCAATGAAAAGTCATGGTAGCAGAGCAGGAATCACCGCAGACTCAGTTCTGTTGCAGTTTTTAAAATTTAACTTATGTTTGTGAAAGCTAATTGTTCACAAAGAAGAGGGTACTCTAAAGAAATATGAGCTCCTGAATCCAGGTTCATTATTTCTGTGGTCACATGACTTCAGTGAGTGAATGAAAAGCTCACTGCAACTATGCATCACGATTAAACATACAATGCTGCCACCTTCTGACAGTCACATGCAATACATAATTTAGAAAAAGAATTCCCTCTGCACCGATTGGTTGTCCTCAAATTTAAATCTGCTTCTAAATGAAGTTCATCAAGTTTTCAGTCTGTTGAATAAAATGTTCAGCCAAAGTTTATCCAAAACCTTTGTGCTGTAACTATCTTTCATTTGTTAACAGGAAAACTTTATTTGCAACTTCAGTAACTGTAATGGTTTGGGGCATGGGGGAAGGCTAACCATTTTTTTCATTTTTGGTGTTTTTTGTTTATTTTATTCAACATTTAAATGTTCAGTTAAAATTGTGAACTGGTTCTGCCATTAACCTTGAGATTTTTAGTTTCAACAAGATGTTTTGCTTGTTTTGCACTAAAAAATTGGCTGTTATTTATTTATTTAAAATATTGACTATCTATACCTGTCACACAATGAGTTGGACAAGTCTTTACTAGCTCTCATAGAGAAAAGACAGGGTACACCCTGGGAGGTTCCAGTATCCACTCTTTACCACTTTTCAGAGGTTCAAGTCACAAGGTAGCAGCCTTTGTGAGGATGCGTTTTGTTGTTCCCAAGTAACCCAAGTGATGTCACTGCATACTCGACAGTCATCAGTCAGTTTTACACTTCGTCCCTCCCTCTCTTTCGAAAAAAAAAAAAATAAAATAAATTCAACTCAGACTCACCTAAACTCTTTCAGTACAGGAAATGACTAATCCCTAACAAACAACCAAGATGTCAAACCAAGGGCAGCTGATTCTTTTCAGGAACTCTTATCATGGGGATTTTACTCAAATCACACTTTTTAACAACACTTTTTGAAACTGTTTTGTCCCTTTCACGCTCACTCATGGGCGAAGGCAGGTCGCCAGTCTGTCACAGGGCCACAAATCACACACACATGCACACTCACACCTAGGGGCAATTTAGAGTAACCAATTAACCTGGACGGTGGGAAGAAGCTAGAGTACCCAGAGAAAACCCACGCATGCACAGGGAGAACATGCAAACTCTACACAGAAAGGTCCCCCATCCATGTTCTGTTTTAGGTCCCCCAGCCGGGACTTGAAACGGGGGCCTTCTTTCTGTGAGGCAACAGCTCTAACCACTAACCATGCAGCCCCACCCTGGAAAGGTCACCATCATATTTTTTAATCAAGTATAGAAAACAGAATTCCTTGTATTATAGGAAGCTCAACTCCCACCTGCATCAGGACATCATCTTCACTAAAGACTGCCATAACCTACTCGTCTACTTACTCTTTCTTAGCACTGTTGTCACTTTAAACTTTAAACCATCTCACTTTTGCACTGACTTATTTAGATTGCTGTTATTATTATTAGTACTATTATTGCTGTTATTTTTATAAGCTGCTTGCACTGTGGGTCGAAAGGAAAGAAATGTCACTATTGCTGTATATCATGTATATAAAGTTGAATTTGACTTTGATTATTCCTTTTTTTTAATAATTTACTGGTACCTAGACTGATCAAACTGTTACATTTTGCTTATAATTTTAGAGATTGTGGTAACTGCAAAAGGTAAAAATCTCTAAATTGTATTTTTAAATGATATGGCCTATGGAAATACTATGGCCTCTCCAACTTCAACTTGCACAGGACCCAGGCAATTGCAATAGTCCTGCACTGGTGTTGTAGAACCAAAATGGTCACTTATATAGCAGTAACAGCAGATTTTGATACCTCTTCAGTACGTTTGCAGAGAAAAGCACAATTATGTTTGTGCTTCCCCTTGTCTGTCCATGCAGTTTACTGAGTTATTTACCTGACTAGGCCATTAACAATGTTCGGTTATTACTTGTTCTCACAAAACTGGTTATCCATCATACCTTACGTACATTTCATTTTCAATTCTATCCCTTTTCTGGCAGTTCCTTAAACTCAATATTCTTTTTCCTGGTGTGTAGACAATGACATATGACTCAAACAGTTATACCTAGATGTCTACTATCGCTGCCAAACCATTAAATTAAAAAAAATATACGAGTTAAAAGTTTGATTTAGATAGGATTCAGCACAATTTGATAATGTTTACATTTACGTTTCTGTCCATTTTCCTCAGTTAAGGAAAATAGTTGGCAATGATTAAATGAAACTTATTAATGCAGGGCAAAACTGAACAACTGGAAACATTCTTTTTGGTCCATATTGACATGATGGGATCATGCATTTGCTGCAGATTTGTTGGCTGCGGTGGCACCCAGTGTGGTCTTCTTCTGATGTAGCCCATCTGTATCAAGGTTTGGTGTGTTGCACATTCAGAGACCATCTTCTGCAGACCTCGGTTGTAACCAGTGGTCATTTGAGTTACTGTTGCCTTTCATCAAGCTGGAAACAGTCTGGCCAATTTCCTCTGAACTCTGGTATCAACAAGGCATTTCCACCCACAGAACTGCCGCTCACTGGATATTTTCTCTTTTTCAGACCATTCTCTGTAAACCCCAGATATGAGATAAAATCCCAGTATGTCAGCAGTTTCTGAAAAACTCAGACCACCCCGTCTGGCACCAACAACCATACCATGTTTAAAGTCACTTAAATCATATTTCTTCCTCATTCTGATGCTCGGTTTGATCTGTAGCAGATCATCTTGACCATGTCTACATGCCTGAATCCATTAAATTGATGCCATGTAATTGGCTATTTAGAAATTGGGCCTTAGTAGAAGTTGGACAGGTGTGCCTAATAAAGCGGCCCGTGTGTGTATATGTATGTTCAGCTTTTTATAAGAGTCCAATGTTTCTTGTGTTGTTGTTGCAAACCTTTCAATGTTTAATATAATTTTGAACTCTTTGATGTGTTAAATATGAATATTTTCTGTTAGTGCAGCTCCAACCTATTGACAGTAATAGGAATTTAAGTAAGTAATGTAGAAAACTGGCACTGTGCCATCAATTGTATTATACAGTAATTAAAGTATGACATAGCTAAACTGATATGAGAGGTATGAAGAAGAACAGAGGAGGGTGTGAACTAGATATCTTGATACTAACTTGATAAAAGTTGTAAACTTAAATATAAGGTGGACTGATTACTTTTAACAAAAACCTGTGATTGATCAAAAGGGAAAGTTGATGTGATGGTGATAAAGGACAAAAGAAAATGGAAAAAAGAACATAAAAGAGAAAATGAAGCATGACCGAAGGGCACAAATGCTTCCTCATTTGGAATGAGTGGTAAGGAATGTAAGCTGTTGTGCATTTCTTTAAAAATGACCTTTTGTGGTTGCAGCTTTTTTTTTGTTTTTTTTTCCTGTCTGCTTTTGTTAGAGTTTCAAATGTTTGCTTCATTCAATTTACCGGTAAACAAAGTTCCCTGTATCTGCAATTCATTTGCATTCTCATAATTAACAACGTAAAAACATGCTGTAATACTATCACTTTTATTTATTTTCCATTTATGGTTACAAGCATTAAATATAATTTGCATTAAAAAACATTTTTCCAGAAAGCATATACAAAAATTAAAATATTCCAAAAAGTTGTGATTTTTGTAGTTGTCCTCATTCACAAACAACATTAACAACACTTTTTTTGGGGGTGAGAAGCAACAACTGATTACATTCAAGCACATTAAATAATAATATTAACTGTAAATATATCCATCTTCAATGTAAGCACACATTCTGCAACTTAAATAGTTACAAAGCTTAAATGATGATGTAATCACTGATGACTGCAAATATGTATTCCTTTTTTTCAATAATGCCTTTTTGTGTACTCTAATATGCAGATGTAAGGTCTTGGACTTTAGTGCATTCCTGACTATAAGTCAATGTACTACTTTTAGGAATATGTTACATAAAACACATTCTAGATTTAAAGTGAAAAAAAAACAACATTTATGGACATAACTAGTTAGTTGTCAGCAAAATGCTCTATTATTATCACCCTTCAATAAGTAATAGTCATTCAAATTTCAAGTAATTGCGGCCAACTTCCTTTTTGATCTGCAATGAATCATTCATAATAAAAAACATACCTGATGAGAAGAGGGCCAAATCTGAGATTCATTTATTGTGTTATAAATTCTTATAATAAAATCAACAAAATGTTCAAGTTTAACATTTCTTTCCAAACCCAGCAGAGTAACCTGTTTATAGACAAATATTTTTTATTAACAAGATTTAAAAACAAAATATTTAAGATGAATTACTGTCCCATAATAAATGTTACTAGCACTTCCTCACATTATAAGTAAAAAGAGAATTTGTGCTTGGACACATAGTCCTCATGGATTAGGGACCCTCTTGATGTTTGTTACTGTGACTGTGCTTGTTGTTCCATTCAGGATCTGTTCTTGGAAAAACTGAATAAAGAAGAGAGCAAATACTCATTTAGCAATTGTAAACAGTTTTTTTTTGTGTGTTTTGCATTCTGCTAACATACCTTTTTAATAAGTTCGATGACGGTATCATTGCTGACCCCTCCATAAGTGGCTAATCTCATCCGCAGATGAGTTGTGGCTTCGAAACCTAAATATAACAAATAAACGAACAAAACAAAAAAAGCACAATTTTTTGTTTACACCCAGTACAGGCAAATAAATCTATATATATATATATATATATATATATATATATATATATATATATATATATATATATATATATATATAATATAAAACCCATGTGGTAAAAACATGCCTAGTTGAGCAAACAATTTAGAGTTGCAAATTGACCTATGAAGCATGTTTATGATTATTTAAAAAAAAAGGAAAGGAAAGGTAAAATATTTTTACAGACATTTGCACCATAATTGCATTTGCAATCACTTACCTTGACTGGTTGTTTCTGTGGGTCCTGTTGGTAAAAGTGAAGATTTTGCAGTTGCTGCTGAAGTTGCAGTGCTGTCCTGTAGGGTTACTGTTGAAGAAGTTATGTTGAAAGGCAGCGGTTGCGCACTAGCTGCTGTTGTCGTTGCAGCAGCTGTGGATGCATTGATACTAGTTGCAATCTCAGTAGTTTTTTTGGCTGTTGAAGGTGCTGTAGATGAGCCGATTGTATAAAGGGCAGCACTTGTTGCAGCTGTTTTAGATGAAGATGTTGCTGGTTCAGTTGTTTTTGATGCTGTTGTTGCTAGTAATGTTTTTACTGCAGTTGTTGCTAGTTCAGTTGTATCTGCTGCTGTTGATTTTACTGACAATGCTGTTTCTGCTGACATTGCTGGTACTGTTGTTTCTAGTGATATAACTGGTGTTTCTGCTGGTGTTGTTCTTGTCACTTTAATTTCTGACATTGTTGTTGCTGCTTCTGTTGATTTTGCTGCAGTTGTTGCTAGTACTGTTGTCTCTGCTGTTGTTGATTCGGGTAATGTTTCTGCTGCTGTTGTTGCTGGTCCTGTTGTTTCTGCTTTCGTTGTTGACATTGTTGTTTCTGCTGATGTTTCCAAAGTTGTGTTTGCTGCTGTTGTTTCTGCTAATGTTGCTTCTGATGCTGTTCTTGTTGGTATTGTTGTTATTTCCAAAGTTGTGTCTACTGTTGTTTCTTTTGATATTGTTGTTTCTAATGTCGACAACACTGTTGTTTGTGCCTCTGTTTTTGTAGGTAATGTTGTTTCTGCTGCTCTTTCTGTCGCTGTTGTTATTTCTAAAGTTGCATATGCTGTTGTTGCTTTTGATAGTGTTGTTTCTATTGTTGTCAGCACTGTTGTTTCTGCCTCTGTTGTTGCCGGTATTGTTGTTTCTGCTGCTTTTGTTGCTAATACTGTTTTATCCTTTGCTGTTGTTAACTGTACTGTTGTTTCTGTTGGTGTTGCAACGACCGTTGTATCCTCTGCTGTTGTTGACAGTGCTGTTGTTTCTACAGCTGTTGTTATTTCCAAAGTTGAGACTGCTGTCGTCAATGATACTGTTGTTTCTGTTGTTGCCGGCACTGTTGATTCTGTCTCTGTTGTTGCTGGTATTGTTGTTTCTGCTGCTGTTGTTGCTAGTACTGTTGTATACCCTGCTGTTGTTGACAGTGCTGTTGTTTCTACAGCTGTTGTTATGTCCAAAGTTGTTTCTGCTGTTGTTGTTTCTGACACTGTTGTTTTTATTGTTGCCGGCATTGTTGTTTCTGCCTTTGTTTTTGCTGGTATTGTTGTTTCTACTGCTGTTGTTGACAGTACTGTTGTTGTTTTTTCCAAAGTTGTGACTGCTGTTGTTGCTTCTGATACCGTTGTTTCTATTGTTGCCGGCACTGTTGTTTTTGCCTCTGTTGTTGCTGGTATTGTTGCTTCTGTTGTTGTTTCTTTCCTTGTTGTTGGTAAAAGTGTTTCTACCCCAGTTGTTGCTAGTACTGTGGTTTCTGCTGCTGTTGTTGCTAGTACTGTATACCCTGCTGTTGTTGACAGTGCTGCTGTTTTTACAGCTGTTGTGTCCAAAGTTGTTTCTGCTGTTGTTGTTTCTGACACTGTTGTTTTTATTGTTGCTGGCATTGTTGTTTCTGCCTTTGTTTTTGCTGGTATTGTTGTTTCTACTGCTGTTGTTGTTGGGACTGTTGTATCTCCTGCTGTTGTTGACAGTAATGTTGTTGTTTTTTCCAAAGTTGTGACTGCTGTTGTTGCTTCTGATACCGTTGTTTCTATTGTTGCCGGCACTGTTGTTCTTGCCTCTGTTGTTGCTGGTATTGTTGCTTCTGTTGTTGTTTCTTTCCTTGTTGTTGGTAAAAGTGTTTCTACCCCAGTTGTTGCTAGTACTGTGGTTTCTGCTGCTGTTGTTGCTAGTACTGTATACCCTGCTGTTGTTGACAGTGCTGCTGTTTTTACAGCTGTTGTGTCCAAAGTTGTTTCTGCTGTTGTTGCCTCTGATACTGTTGTTTCTATTGTTGCTGGCATTGTTGTTTCTGCCTTTGTTTTTGCTGGTATTGTTGTTTCTGCCGCTGTTGTTGTTGGCACTGTTGTATCCTCTGCTGTTGTTGACAGTAATGTTGTTGTTTTTTCCAAAGTTGTGACTGCTGTTGTCGTTTCTGATACCGTTGTTTCTATTGTTGCAGGCACTGTTGTTTTTGCCTTTGTTGTTGCTGGTATTGTTGTTTCTGTTGCTGGTGTTGTTGTTTCTGTCGCTGTTGTTGGTAAAAGTGTTTCTACCCCAGTTGTTGCTTGTACTGTGGTTTCTGCTGCTGTTGTTGCTAGTACTGCTGTATTATCTGCTGTTGTTGACAGTGCTGCTGTTTTCAAAGCTGTTGTTATCTCCAAAGTTGTTTCTGCTGTTGTTGCTTCTGTCACTGTTGTTTCTATTGTTGCCAGCATTGTTGTTTCTGCCTTTGTTTTTGCTGGTATTGTTGTTTCTGTTGCTAGTGTTGTTGTTTCTGTCGCTGTTGTTGGTAAAAGTGTTTCTACCACAGTTGTTGCTAGTACTGTGGTTTCTGCTGCTGTTGTTGCTTGTATTGATGGTTCTACCCTTGTTATTATTCCCAAAGTTGTGTTTGGTAATGTTGTTACTGGTACTGTTGTTTCTGCTGCTGATGTTGCTAGCACCGTGGTTTCTGCTGCAGTTGTTTCTTGTTTCGTTGCTTCTACTGTTGCTGTTATTTCCAAAGTTGTGTTTGCCGATTTTGTTTCTGGAACTGTTACTTCTTTTGCTGCTGTTGTTGCCACAGGTGTTTTTACTACTGTTGTGGGTACTGATGTTTCTTCTGTTGTTGTTTCTGCTACAGTTGTTGCTGGTACTTTTGTTTGTACTCTTGTTATATCAAGGGTTGTTTCTGCTAGTTTTGTTAATGTCACAGTTGCTTCTGCTGTTTTTGTTGTAAGCATTGTTGTTTCTGCTGCAGTTGTTATTGCCAATGTTGTTTTCACTGCTGTTGCTTCTGGTACTGTTGTTTCTGTTGTTGGTACTGCTGTCATTTCAAGGGTTGCTTCTCCTAATGTTGTTAACGTCACAGTTGTTTCTGTTGTTGTTATTGCTAATGTGGTTTCTTTAGCTGTTTTTTTTGTTGTTGGTACAATTGTTTCTGCAGTTGTCTGTGCTGGAACTGTTGTTTCTTTAGCTGTTGTTTTGCGCACCGTTGTTTCAGTTGCCGTTGTTATTGCCAGTTTTGTTGTTGTCGGTGCTGTTGTTTCTGTTGTGGTTGTTGCTGGTAATGTCGTTTTTACTGATACTGTTGTTGCTGGTACTGTTGCTTCAGTTGTTGCTGTTGGTATTGTCGATGTGTTTTCTGCTGTTTCTATTGCCATTGTGGTTTCGGCTGTTGTATTTGCTGTCACTATGATTTTTGCTGTTGCACTTTCCGTTAATCGTGTTTGTATTGCTTCTACTGTTGATAATATTGTTGTTTCTGCATTTAATGCAAAAGTATTTGATGCTGTTGTTTCATTCGTTAATACGATTGAAACTGTAAAACAAGCAAAATTATATTTTAATTAAATATATATCTGTTATTGGTACATTAGTTCTTTCTTTCTGTTTCACGTCATTCTTGTTAAAGGGCTTTTTCACTGTTTAAAATATTAAACATATAAAGTATCAACTTCTTTTACTCGTTATAAAGATGTTTGTTCTAAAATGTTATATTTGAGGTGTAAAATCCGATGTCAAGTCAGTCAAATTAAAGACTTGCTAATTTTCCAATACAATTTGAAAAAATTTGTGGTAGCATTTTCGTTATTCTTTTGAACAGCCAAACAATGTCATAATAAACAGTGACAAAAAAATACCTCAACATTATTCTAAAACAGACAAAGGCTGAAACTTCCTCTAAATGAACATATTAAGAAACTAAATAATTGCATTTTTTTTAAATATTATGGCCAACACTTTAATATAGCACATTTAACAACTGTTAAAGAGTCAAAAAGCAATATTTATGCAATGTATCAAAAATAACTTATTTTACTCAACTCATATACACTTACATTGTCCATTGCAGGCTTGAAAATATCCAAGAACAAATATCAAGCATGTTAGTGTCTTTGCCATCTTAGGTGAGTTTCTTCTGACTCCTCTGAAAACTGAGTGATTTTCTTGGTAAGCTCACTGTTAAATTTATTCCTCCCACAGCTGACAGATAATGACATGGGAGTGACAGCCTTTATTTTCGTGAAACCCGAAAAACCAGTTCATTTAATTTCATTTTACTTACATTCAAAAGGCAGAAAGTGAAAAATGAAACAACTAAAAACTTTAGATGAAATGTTGTATTATGTGCAAGGAAAGAATCTATAAACCTTGATAGAATTTCAGGTTAAAATAAAAAAAAATCCTTTTTATCAACTTAAATCCCTGCACATCAAAAGTACTGTCTTTTTCTAAGAAAAACTTTCTAAAAACCATGTTGACAAGCTCTTCTCATACCATTTAGGTCAAGCATGTCTAAGTCTAGCTCGCTGGCCGCTCACATTTTCGCTGGCCCAAGCTCATGTCAAAAATTCAATAATCTGCGGCCCCCAGCACTTTCTGAAAACTGTGTGTACGAATGCTTGCTTGTGATTGGTTTCTAAGAACTTTGAGCAAACCTGGGCTTCCACGACAAGTGGAAATTTGCACATTTTTTTATTGAATTCTGCAATAAATGTGTCTGCTTAACCCTTGTGCCTAGGCACTTTACTGTTGGGAGTTGGGTCATCTAGACCCACTAGACAGTGCGCTGAACCTTTTTTTTCAATGATTTGTGATCTTCACTGGTTCAATGGATTACATAAACTTTTTCCACCTTTATCCACCTTTGTCATGGTAGGGAGAACATGTCAAAGTAAGGGTGGGGTCATCTAAGATAGCACAAGGGTTAATATGCCAAGAGACCGTGGCTGTTTTTAAGGAGTTTAATATCAAGAGGCAAAACTAGATAAAACATGTTATACTAGGACAAACTGGGAATGGGATGGTGCAAAAAAATTGAATTAACTGGAAAGTTTTTAAAAGGACCTATGATTAAAATGAAAATGCCACAAAAGCAAGCTAAGAGGTAGCAACACTTATTGCATAACACTGCAAACCTTTTACTGATGGGGAATTAATTTATTAAAGACTGCAAAATGAAAATAGTGAAGAACATTTGTCCTAAAAAGATGCAGGGGTCTGCTAATGTTTGCCTGGCTTGTAATTCTGTGGTCCAGAGAATTTAAGACATTTCATCTGATATTAAGAAACAGGAGCAGAGTTTTTTTTTTTTTTTTCATTTATGCATTACATTCATTGTTGCCTTACTGTCCTGCCTTCACAGTTTTGGATGGTTCAGGACGTCTTAAAATGAAATGTGCAGTTGGGAAATGTAAATACACACAAGAGTTTGCATTAATTTTCAAAGCTTTTGCAAAAGGGGAGAGGTTGAAAAACACTACCTGTTAGGCTTTTTGGCTGTCTGCTCTCTCTGTCCTCAAGGCAAAAAGGCTTTTTTTTTTTTTTAATTCAGTAAGGGAAAATGAAAACATACAAAATATGTCATCAAAATGGTGTGTTTTACTCTAGTCTGTAGTCTGCATTGCAGGTGTCGTGGCTCCATTTAAACACTCCAGTACAGAGAAAACAAAGAGCAAAAGTCAAAAACCGGCCTACTGCTGATCTCGGCACATATTATCTGTTACTATAGGCAGGAATCAAGCATATCTGCAATATACATGCATATATAGAATCCATTAAATACATAATAAATAGAACATAATGTAACCCCTGTAATGCATAATAAATAGAACACAATGTAACCACTGTTCACCCCCACATGTTCATAAAATATTGATTTTGAATAATAGATTTTCACAAAGATTTCACTTTTTCTTTATCGCCAAAGATAAACTTTTGAGAGTAGTGATCGTCCGTCGACGTCGTTTGAAACCCCCGATTTTTTTTAAGACCTTTATAGTTCCCAGTAGTTATTTGTTTCTAGGGAAGCTTTTGACTGTGACACTCTGTGCGCCTGCGTATTCGTCCCATACAACTAGCTACCTTCGGACACATCAGTGAACTTGTGTCCTAAAACTTAAAAAAAATATATATATACGGTATTTGCATTCGTGCTTCTTGTTATAAAAGTAATGCAGCGCTTTAAATCATCAATATAGCATCGTTTATGTTGTATTTTTTATTTATGCGTAATCTCTTAAGCGTTAGCCTTATTGTTTTGTTGTTAGCTTGTTAGCAGAAAACGGAATAAGTTACAGGCAATCCTAAGATTTTCTTATAAGATTTTCTCAGTCTGTTCTTTATAAAAGAGAATTATTATTTTTATATCAACATTTTGCAAACCAACTATTTAATAACCTTTCAGAATTCGCGCTTAACCTGATCTTAATTGTGTGTGTGTGTGTGTTTTATTTATTTTTTTTTTAATTAATGACTTTTTTTTGTTTTGCTTTTGTTCCCCCAGCGGCTGAAATGTGTTTTGGGCTTTAAAGTATGTGACAGAAGAGAGGATGGACAGAGATTTGTTGAGGCAGTGCCTCGTGTATCATGGAGAGTCACTGTTCAGTAAACTTAAATGTGAACAAACCGAAAATCCAGATTTCCAAGCTGTGGTATCGGACCTAGGCAAAGCTACAAATGAAAGGTACTGTCTTCGCATAGAAGAATTATACTGAGGTGTTTTGTGCTTTTTAAGGGGGAAGTCAGATTCTTCTTTTGGTGCGAAGGCCAACGTCATGATCGGGAGGGTAGTTGATTCATTTTCCAACCTAAAGCTCAAATGAAGATCAGAGAATTGGCTGGAAATAGCCTGGAAAATAGCCATCAAGCCTGGGTTTCTAACGTCTATATTTTTAAGTGCACATTTTGAAAGTACTACACTTTATTTTAAGACTCATGATCAGCCTCTCCATTAGAGCTGGATTCACACACAGACTGATGCTGTGAGCAGAAAATGTTTCTTGACCAAGATCTTTGACACAAATAATAAATCCCTTCGATAAGTGATGGTTCATTTTATATTCCACACAAAAACCCTCCAAAAAATAAGAAAAGGATCTGTCCTTTTTTTCCGCCTTAAAAAACATGTAAAATCTGTGAAAGGCTTCACACACATTCCATCCTTGCAAGATGCAAAGTTCATTGCGTTTGTGCAACGTGAGATTTTTTCTTACAAGCTAACATGAAGTTTGAAGGAGAAAAAAAAACCCTTCTCTTCTTTCTCTGCAGGAAGGTGACAGAGAAAGGCAGCTCACTGGTGGAGCAATTCATTGCCAGAAAGGCTGACATTCTGTTTAGCCCTGCATGGAGGACCGCCACCCCCTCAAGAACAGGATCACGAGGAAGAGGAGGCTGCAGGTGTGCTCATTTATTTGTATCCCTGACTATTGAAATCTAAAAGAGATCACAGAAACAACCTGTGAAGTGTTACATGAGAGAAGTAAACTTTATGTTCTTAAAAGATTTTTGACAAATTAGGATCATGATGAAGTGATATGTAATTGGAGAAAGCAATCACCTTCAAGTTGTGTAACTAGTTATGGTAAAAGAACAGAAAAGTGTAGGTAAAATATTTTACACATTCCTGTTTGTCTGTAAACTCTTCATAGAGCCCTATGCCACCATGCCACCACTGGAGTTATTCATGGAATTGTCATTTGAGGAGAGAAGATCCATGATCTACAGGGACCTGGAGAAAGGAGACGTAGTGGTTGGAAGGATCAACAACATTCGAGAGTACGGCTTCTTTCTCACTCTGATCTGCATGGCCGGGGGTCTAAAGAGAGACATCGTGGACTTGGAGTTGTCGGTAGGTCAACATTGAGACATGTCATTGAAAGCATGGCTTTGGGATTGTAGAAGTTAGCTCAAGGAAGGAAGTCACCAAAGTGCTTTACGTTATGAAAAAGAGCCAACAGTGTGAATGTGAAGAAACTTGATCTGACACATTCAAGTGTAGCAAACAAAAAACAAAACCAGAGTGGAGATGAGCACGACTTCACACGACTGCATATGAAAGTCAGAGGACTAGAAAGACCAGCTGGGTTTTTTTTTCCTGGTCTGTACTTATTTGGGGATTGTTTAGCGCTCAAACAAGCATCTTTTCTATCTGCGGGATGTTCCCAGTATGACAACAACCCAAATGCAGGTGTGTAATTTGAGTGACAGTTTCACTCTAAAGAGGCCTTTAACCTTAAGTCACAATAACACTTGCGAGTGTGGAGACATGGCATTGTGAGCCATAGGCTTCAGATTTACCAGCAACGCTAAAAGTTAGTTTGCACTTGGTTTGTAAATCCTCGGTCTGCAAGAACTAGAGCAACAAGAAAATGTAATAATCTTTGGAGAATTTACTTAATGAAGTTATCAGGGATTTGTTTGTTTCTAACCACTTAGCCAAAACCCAAATAGGATAAAGTGAGTTCTTCATCAATGATACCATGAAATCCTGTTACTCTTTCCAAACAAACTTTACTAATCTGTGAAATGATCAAGGCCCCTTTTCCGTACATTATAATCCCACATCTTCATCCATGCCCGTCTTTGTTGACTGTTTTCCTCTGTAACTGCAGGCTCTTTGTCACGTGAGAGAAATTCCCTCCAGTGGCAGCCATGACGATCCGTTGTCCTATTATCAGATTGGGGACTTCATCAGAGGTAGGCCTGCACAAGAAATCACAAATTTATCATTATCGCAATATCAAACTAGTGTTAAATGGTTCTCTTAAATGTGCTAAAAAAAGTCTTATGGCAGCTTGAATTATTTAGCATATCAAATAAATCAATTTATGCATTTGACCAATCAGATGGAGCTCTTTTATGTTAGATGTTGGGCTCCTATGCAGATGCGGGTTAACTCTTATTTAAATTAAACTGCTGCAGTGAAATGGAAATTATGTTTTTGATTGTTTTACAATTTGTTTGTGTATGTTAAGTTATATCGTCATCTCAATACAGTGATCCCTTGCTATAACACGGTTTACTTTTCACGGTTTCGCTACTTCACGGATTTTTATCGTGCATTGTGTTCTGCGTTCTGATTGGCTAAAAAGTCACTCCACTTCTTCTCTACCTGTGTGTCAAAAACGTTGCAGTTTAATATGTACACGTATGTAAAACAGCTTGCCAAATTTACATTACGTACGTGCAAATTCTCTTGCAATATCTAGTTTCTCTAAAACCCATAGAAAAAAGAGCGACAACAACTGCCTATCACTATGTTCTTCTCCCGAACAAACACAGCTGCATCGCCGCTTTAAAAGAAGAAAACACTGCAGAGCGGAGTCAGGATGCAGCGGCTCAGTCTGAAGAGCAGTGAAATACACCTGAGTCACTATTTGTCCTACTGTACTTTGTATTTTTTCATAATCATTTTAAATTTTCTCCCGTTTAATCCAAGTACTCGGGTCGCGGTGGGCGGGGCTAATCTCTGCAATTTGAAGCCTTCTGTTCATATTGATGATTAAAATTATTATTTGACAATACAGTACAGGCATTATTTGTTTTAAAAAAAAAACGTTTCTAGAGTACTTTTATTTGTAAAACAAATGCTTGAGCCTGTAAATGGTTTGTTCTTTCTTTTCAATTTATAATAGAGTATTTATTTGTATAATAATAGTTTAAAAAAAATAAAGGTTTCTACTTCACGGATTTTGCCTATCACAGGTTCTTTTTGGAACGTAACCCCCGCGAAAAACAAGGGTTTACTGTATTGATCACTAATATCGCATATCGCGAGTTTTCTTCATATCGTGCAGCCCAAATCAGAGGTTTGTTGATGGTTCTGTGTGTCTGTTCTAACGTTCCACGATGGTCTAAACTTTTCATTATACTTTGTTCATCTGCCACTCTGCAGCTGGAGTGAAAGACATCGATCGCTACCAGGAAAAAATCACAGTGTCACTTCAACAGGGCTCTCTCTGCCCTGCCTTAAAGCACATCAAACTGGGTGTTATAACCCAAGAAGAGATGCCTATACACTACAGGTAATAATCAATGAAGGACGAGACAATTTGGGAACATTGTGACCATAACAAGATCCTTAAAGAATCATTTTTACAATGGAACTATAAATCCTACTTTCTGTCCTCTGCTTAGTCGGAGTGTTCGTGCTGCTGCGGACTCCAGAGAAACATATGAATGTATTTTGAAAAGTTGCCATGGTTACCAGAACCCCTCTGTAGTGGAATACCTGCTGGAGAAAGTAGGAATTAGCGACAGGCATCCACCCTCAATGATGCGGGGACTGCAGAGGTAATTCTGCTCTGTTTTAAAATCAAAGATTCTCCTGCTTCATATTGTGTTTGATAAAATAGTATGCGACTAAAGTAGCTACAAGTCAGGCGTCAACTTTCTGATAGTTTCATTGGAATAAGTGTCGTCTTGTTTGTATAAGGCAACTCAGTTTATGGCCTAAAAAGAACAAAAAGATTTTTTGCCTCTGTCCAGATTTCTGCAAGGGTCTTATGCAACACATGAGTGTTAAGAGATGTTTTTGAGCCTATATTTCTCTTTCAGTAAAGGTTTTCATATTTTTCTATGCTTAAATGACCTTATTTCACCAGTAAACCTTCGGTTTCTTTTTTAACTTTTAGGTGAAAGAATCCTGTAAAATTAATTGACTTCTTGTTCGTTTGTTTTTTGCAGTAAACTTTTCCAAGAGGACGATTTTGCTTCTGCAATCAGGAAGAAGCAGTCTGCATCCTGGGCTTTAAAGTGGTAACACTAAACTCTTAACTTTAATTAAAGGAATGGCTTAGAGTGGCTATCATTGATGATAAAAACGTCGTCACACTCCAGCAGCTGTAGTTCTGCTTCAGTTAACTTCTGGTGTTTTTTTTTTCTTTTCCAAACGTGAGCTGATGGTTTTTCGTTGTGCTTCATCTCAGTGTTCGAGCAGGCGTGGACCACTTCAAACATGGCCGTCATGTCGAGGCTATGAATGAATACAACAAAGCCTTGGAAATTGACACGAACAATGTGGAAGCGCTAGTGGCAAGAGGAGCTCTGTGAGGTTTTTTTTTAGTCTGCTGTTCATTTTTAAAATTTTTGACAGAAAAAATGTCAAGTTTGTATCATTTACACATCAAATGAAAAAGGTCCTTGAGTGAATACTTAATTATGCTCTGTTTATTTTGTTCTTGTTTTCTGTTTCAAGTCCTTTACATTACTCTAAAAGGTGTTTAGGAGGTGCATCATCTAAAATCAGTTTATAAATTATTCAGTTTGAAGGAAGTTAATCAGCTGCTTTTAGGTTCCTTAAAATATTGGCCCAATATTAGTGATATAAATAAAGTTTTAACAGGTTTACTAATGCGCCTATGAGTTTATTGAAATGTTGAAATTTGGGGAAACATTTGGAATCCGGTTTGTCTTTACTCTTAAATACACACATAAAAAATATATAGTTAAAAAAACTGAGTGTCCTAAAAAAGGTAAATATTTTTGTTATCTCAGAAAGAGAAGCTCTTATTTCATATAGAATCATTCCACATAGAATTATATAAAGACTTTTTGAAGTATTTTAATGAGTGGAGTTTACTAGTATTGAAAACCCCAAACTTTGTTTTTTAGAAAATTAAAATATTATGATTAAATTCTGTTAAAGTCCAAACACCCGTGGAAGCTGAACTGGTCTCTTAGTGTCAGATTTGACGAATGTCGCTTTACAACAAGCCCCAAAGGGTCATTGTTTGTTAAAAAAAAAATAAACAAGTACATGTACTGGAATACTTTTTCAGAAAAAAAAAATAAAGAAAACGATCCAATACATTAGAATACAATACATGCAATAGAATTTGAAATCTGAACTTTAAAATTCTTTAAAGCTTTATCGTAAAAAATACCTACAAATCCAAAGCAGAATGTTTTCTGATCCGTCATTCAACTGATATGGTTGGAAAATTGTTCTATAGAATACTAATTTCAATGTAAGCCCTAGAAAGTGCTTCCACTTCTATTTTATTGCACAATGCTTTACTTGACATTTTGTATATTTTAGAGATTTTTTTCTTCTTTTACAAACAAACTTTGAGTTGCAAAATTATCATTTTAAGTTGTTACTTTTTGTACTGATTTTTTTTTTTCAAGCTTACAGAACAAAAGGGAAAAAAAACTCATGTAGTACTAGCCCTATAGTGCATGTTAGAATCCCACCAAATACGTATATTTGTAATTAACACATTTATTGTGAAAGTAAAGAAATAAATAACTGATCAAATTATTTCTGGTTGCTGTTTAGAAATCCACCTAAACAGTTGTTCTGTTTGTAGGTATGCGAACAAAGGCAGCATCCTGAAGGCGATATCAGACTTTGAACTGGCTCTGGAAAACTGTCCAGATCACCGCAACGCCAGGAAGTACCTCTGCCAGACGCTGGTGGAGAGAGGAAAACAGTACGTGTGTGTGTGGGGACTGCACTGTGTGTAAAAGTCGGGAGCCATGGCTGTCTTCAGACTCATTAGGAACTTGTTTAGTTCATTAAGTTTAGTGTGTTTTTATCTCTTGGACACATCTGTTCAATCCTGCGTCTGCATTCAGGTCGAAATCCACAGGGGAAACTTTTGAACTGTTTATCCTGTTCTATGAAATGTGATGTCTGTCGATAAGAACTTGATGTGCAAATTCCCAACAATGAGGAAAATCAGATGCAGTATTTAAATCCGCAGCAAGCCTCACATCTTCAAAAGTAAACAGAGATTTGAGCAAAATTATCTTCACAATTGAATTTGTTTTTTAGGTCAGTTAAAATATTTAAAAAAAGACAATTTATGTTATGAAGATTGATCAGAACATTGTAAATTAGCTGAACATGCGTTAGTTTTGTGTTTGGAAGGATTTTGACGTGAATTGGTTGAAACCAAAGCTGATTCCAGAAAAACTGCGAAAAATATCTTTTATTTCCGGAAACATCTCAAACTTGCTCCTTCTGCTTTTTTTTGGTCTAAACTGCACGTCAACTTTGCAGGAAGAGAAGTCAAAAAAGAATTTCAGTAACTGCTTTTACTTTCAAACAAATTCCCCTTTGTTCTTCTTTCTTTTCATCTTAAGGCTCGAAGAACAAGAAAAACTGGTGACAGCGGAGGGAATCTATCGGAGAGCGCTGTCTCTGGACGACTCAAACCCTGAGGCGAAGGAGGCTCTGCACAACATCAGCGACCTGATTCAGGTGAGCAAGAAGCCCAAACGGGCTGCAAGAATGTGGCTCCTTCTTGACGTGACTCATGGTTAAAACTATGGAGGAAGAAGAACTGAGAAGTTCTAGGAAGTTTATCTTCATAGCAGCAGCTAAAAATGCAGTGACAACACCACATCTGTATTTAGGGTGATGCTGGAGAGGTAATGGGAGGCATTTCTTTGATGAATTAATGTGAACAAATCTTTTTACAGTTTACAAAATGAAAATGTGAAATAAAACCCTGATGGCTAAAACTGTTGAAAACCTTTTAATAGTGTCAGAAAGGGCTCCGTCTGTGCTGTGGGTCGAGTTTTTCTGACCCAAAAACACAAATGCAGATTAGATGTTGGGCGCGGTTTCCCTGCAGTGAAGATGAACATCTTTTCTCCTACGGTGTGGTTTGTAAGACTGATGGAAGTGTGTCTGTGACTCTTGCACCCTGGCCTTTGACCCCGCTGGCTGCCACGGCCTCGTCCCCCTGCCCCTCTGGGTGTCAAAACCACCAACTGCACAATGTAAACGACCGCTCCCGCTCTGGACACGGGTGTGTGCCGGGTCCCTGCCACAAATACGGTAATGTGGACTTATCTGTGCTTTGATTGCACCTCTGAAAATTATCTGCCTTGATGATCATTCCTTTTTACCCTCGTGGTAAATGTGCCTCCTCTTTTTCTATATATGTATATATATATAAATATATATACATTTCGTAATGTGTTTCTATTTGAGGCTGTTTTTTAATCTTTTTAAACTCTTAATTTTCCACTTTGATCTCTATATTTTGGATGCATTTTGTGAATTGACTAAATGAATGTTGCTTTCTGTGTATTTATGGATATTTTTGGGGTAAAAATGCTTTAAAAATGGGCGTTTGCCTGCTTGTCGACCGTAAAGAAATCTATCCGCCTGCGAGAAGAAGCACTCGCTAAGGAACAGATCAAACCTAAGAGCAGCCAGACCAGCGCTGAGAAATTGCGTAAGATCTTAAAAGAGGAGAAGAGGTACGTCCACTCGTCTTTCAAGAGTACATCTTCAGTAAAAAAAAAAAAATCCACTTCCTTCATCGTTCCATCACCGTTGAGGAAAACAGCTGTTGAGTTGAACCACTTCCCGCTGGCTGTCTTTTGCTCATAGAATGAAGAAGAAGAAGAAGCGGGCGACCTCTTCCTCCCCGTCCTCGTCCTCTTCTAGATGCTCCTCCTCACGCTCGTCCTCGTCGCGCAAGAGGTCCAAGAAGAAGAAAAAGAGGCGAAGGAAGTCGGACCGCGGAAGCAAGCGACACCGCAGGATCTCTTCCAGGGAAAGCAGGAAGAGCGAGGAGGACAGGAAGGAGAAGGAGGACGAGGAAGTGGAGTGGTACCCTGAGCCCCCGCACACTTCCGCCACTTTTCTTAACCAGACAGGTGGGCTGGTGTTCGGAGGGGAGGACGAGGTAGCGGGGAGGGAAGGAAAAGCTAGAAGGGGCGGTCTGTTGAATTCTGTCTCTGCAGCTTCAGAGGAGGACGACTCTGACTCCTCACGCAGAGAAACCAAAAGAAGGGATGGAGCGGAGAGGAGGGCGAGGACAGACGAGCAGAGCAGAAGCCCACAGGGGAGAGGGAGGAGCAGAGAAAGGAAATTAAGCACAGAAAGAGGGAGGGGAGATTCCAGGAAAGACAGCGAATCACAGAGGAGAAGCAGCTTTGAGGAAAATCAAACGCGGAAGTCATCCTGCTCATCAGCCGAGGTGGAGCACTCCCACAAATCCAGTTTCCTACCGGAATATTCTGGAAACTCGGGCTCTGCTTCCAAACATTTGGAAAGAAGAATGAGCCACGACTCGTCCTCGAGAAACTCCTTCGACGGCGGTAGGTACGAGAACAGAGGGAAGAAAGAAGAAGAGCTGGTAAAAAGAGAGAAGGAAGCTGGAAAGGAAAGATCAGAGGTCGAGGGCCACACGTCGGGTTGTGGGAAGGTCAACGCCGGCAATCAGAACGGACAGAGTGGGACGGGGCCAAAAAAAGAGCTCCCCGCAAACCTGCTGGAGATCTTTAACCAGATCGCACAGTTTGAGAAAAAAAAAGGGAGTCAAGCCAAAGTTCCAAAATAAAAACAAGCGTTACAGAAACGTTTGCGTTTCTTTGACAAATCGCCAAATCAGTTCATGTCTCCATTTGTTGTCATCCACAGTGTTGGCTTAGATACATTTTCTTTAAACATGAGAAATTTCTGAAAAGTTTATTAAAAAATTTTAAAGCCTGCAGCTTTTTTTTTTTACTTGAAATGACAGTCAATCCCATCGCTTCCGAATGAATTGAAATGCAAGGACATTATTAGAATAAATAAAGCTCATGAAGCCCTTTTACAAGTCTGAAATCACAGTCATTGAACCTTTCACATGCACGTTATCGTTTACAAAAGCTGGCCCCAGTCTTTGGAACAAGCTGTCTTAAAGAAACCTGCCTTTGTTTTTTTCTGTGTGCCATGATGTGGAGTCTCTCTGGTTTGTTAAACATCTTCAGCATCTCAGCTTTGCAGATCAGGTTAGCACGGTGTAAATATCCAGCTGCAGTGATTCCCTGTGAGATTGCCTAATAAACCATTTTGGAAACTATCATTGGAATCCTGGTGATTTTTATACTCTACACTTATTAATCTTTGATTTACAAGCAGAACATTATTTTTTACACTTCAGAGTCAAAAAAGTAAACTTTAAAAATAAAACTTCATTTGGATGTTTCTTTGTTTAGAAAATACGCTTCAAAAACTCAATTGTGTCTAAATTAACATCAGTGTAGACATTCAAGACTCACATTAAGAAAACATTTGATTTCATCAAAGATTTAATCCAAAATTTCTGAAATTGCTTCAATTTCAAGATGAATGGGACTAGAAGGTTAAAGCATTTATTCAATTAAATTCATGCAAAATGTTTTGAGGAGCCTACCGCCCTCTACTGGCAAAACACTTTAATTACAATATAACCGGACATGTTATACATTTTGTACACAATAAATACTTTTATCTAGATATCTCTTAAAAACAATATTTGACTTTTTTGAAAGAGGTTCACATTATATGAACAGGTTATCTGTTGACAGGGATTTTATTTTTAACTAAATTCATACTGAGAGAATACTTCAGAAAATGCCTTAGACAAAAGGGGTAGAAATATAATGCAGGAAAAAGACTGAAGCCTGAAATTCAGTATCCACAGCCTACTATATGTTTACTTTTGTCAAGTTTTGTTGCTTTAAAAAAAAAATCTACCAATGTTTACGCTGCAAAAAGACGTAGCCTAAACATAGGAAAAGAACACTAATCTTTAAAAGAAAATCACCAGAATGTAGTCAAATTATCTGTTCAAGCAGCAAGCCATCTTAAATCCTCCCAAAATCTAAAACTAGCACCTATTCTTAGAACTTCAACAAAATGCTTGTTTCCAAAAATAGCAACAATAAATGCTAGACTAACTTGTCAACATCTTTTTAAACTTTAAAATAACATCCTTAAAATGTAATTAGAAATTATGGTGCAATTTAAGGTTGTTTTGTTTTTTTTTTGTTTCAAATCAAGTTTTTTTTATACTGTCAAGAGTACGGACCAAAAGGGGTTTTTATTAGCTCTCAGTGAGAAAAAAAATCTCGACTGTACTGGTTTTGAGAAAACTTTGCAAAGATGTAAAGCAAAGATAAGTTCAAACAACTTAAAACCTGGTAAATCTGGTATATATATATATGTATATATAAAATATCAAATACTTTGCAGTGCATCTCTCTCAGTGGAGTGGAAAATCAAAACGTAAACTTGAGCCTCAAAAAAAAAAAAAAACTGACGGTGGCGAACACACGGGTTCACGCAACAACTTAAATGTATAAAATCCAGTGTCCTTTAGGCTTATTGGTGTTTTAAGCTTCTTGGTGTCACGCGTTTGATTTAATAACTGGACACACACATCAGTGACTGTGCGCCCAACCGTGCATCGCCTCAAGCCAAAGTAGCTTTCTCCAGGCTTAGCGGCCTCCCTCTCCTCCTCCATCATTACTGTTCCCATCATCAACGATGCTCTGGAGAAGCTCCACATTCCAGTCTATCTTGTTAGGACAGATTAAGCACTAATGCAGGCGGAGAAGAGACTTCTTCATTTTAATGCCACACAAACAGTGTTCTGCTTCTTATCTTGGATGCCTGACATCTTAATATCAGAAAATATTGACTAAAAGAGATGGTAAGTGTGTGTAACCCCTATGAAGAGTCATTGGAGGTCCTTTTGTCCTGAGGAGAACAAAAGCTGAATTTTGATCTCCAGTAACTGTTTTAAGACCAATAAAACAAGAACAATTTAATCATTTGAAGCCAAATTTTAAAGTCCCACTCCAATCATCTTTTGATTTATTGTAAAAGCCTTCCTAATGGTCTGTTAATTATGAAAATGCTGCTTTTAGCCAAAAAAAAAAAAAACCTCTTTGCTATAACATAGTTTTTGCAGGGCAGCAAGTGTTCATTAGAAATTTGCTTCTGAGTTATGGATCGGACAGTTAACGTGGAGTAAGCCTGCCCCTACTTCCCAAAATCCATCTGTTTACATTCTCTCCCTCTAGCTTAAACAACCCCAACCTAAGAAAAATGGTGAGCAATTTTGAAGCAATCCAGCTGTACAGTTTGAGCTAGATGCCGGATTGGACGGGGAAGACCAAGACACACATGATCTAGTCGTCTACAAGTGGATCAATCAGAATGGAGCTGAGCAGGGACCTTGTGGCGTGCTGTAGTAGGTACTATGTCACAACTACAAGCTTTTTCCTACAGCATTTTTTTACTCATACTTCCAGCTTTATTTTCTATTATATATGTCCTCCATCATGAGAAAAATGCCGCAAGGACATATCAAAAACATGATTTTCATCAGAGTGGGTCAATAAAAGGCAGCGGTAAAAACTATCCAAAGCAGAAAATTCTAAATTGTCTATTTTCTTGTTTAAAAATAGACTAGATGACTTTCATCATTCTAAAGTAATGCTGATATATGTAAACTTTAAGAAATAATAATAAACATGCTCGAATAAATAAGAGTCCTAGCCTTCATGGAAATAGCCAAACATCAGAAACTGTCTCCGAAAATACGACCACAATGTCAATGCTCCAGTTCTACAGTTTTACCTTTTGCCACTTGGGGGCAGTGTAGCTCTTTGAACCAGTGCAAGATTTTGTTTGTTAAAAAAAAAAAGGATTTTCCAACTATTCCACTAAAAGTAATTATTTTTGTTTTAAAAACTGGAGAAAGAAAGGTAAAAAAAATGACTTGTTGTTTTTCTTTGCCCACAGTAAGCTGATGATCAGCAGATTTCTATTGAAGCAGATTGTTTGGTGTTGGTTTCAAGTCCCTGTGTGTGCTTTTCAACCCAAACACCACTTTCTTTTACCCATTTTATACAAAGCAGGCAGTTTTTCAAATGTGTTGTCAAAAAAACAAAAAAAGACCAAAAATACTCTTAAGACTGGTAACAGCAATTTCCAGAATAAATGAACAACCAGGTGTCGAAAACCTTTTTGAGGTTTATTGCTTTGGTCCTATTTGTGAAAACTGTAGCTAGCGGGCTTGTGAGTTTTTCATTTTTATTTTATTTTATTCAGTTGTTTTAAAAGTATTTGAGCTCAAATTTCTGTGTTCTCAGGGAGTTTTTTTTTTTTTTTTTTTTTTTTTTTGAATTGGTAGGTTAACAACCAAAGTCATGTTACTTTGTCCCAGCTGATTGACCATTTTTGGAAGGTTGTGGATTTAAGGGAGATTTCCAAAACTTAGTAAAAACATTCAAGACACTATTTTTCTTCAACAACAATTAGAACATATCTGAAAAAATGTAAGCTTGCCGATAACCAGACAGCAGTTTAGTCAAAGCGAGTCACCAGATCACCTCCTAAAACAAACGTTTGGAAACTTTCTGTGCCTTCCTTAAAAACGAAAAGAGATGAAGTACTTCAGTGGCCCAGTCTGAACCTCGAACACAGTGACCTGCTGTGATGGGGACTCTAAAAGAGCTTTTGTAATTGTACCTCAATAAACCAAAGCAGCCTCCTAAAGGTAAAAGGATCAAAGCTTCTCCACATCAATGTGAGAGACTGATGAAGTGATGCACTTTAAAAGTTATTGCAACTATGGGGGATGTACACTGTTAGGAAGGTACTTTTTAAACTTCATTTTATTTTTGCTCACTTAGGTTTCAAGAAAACATCAACAAGTTAATCCATGCTTTTTATTTGCACGCAAAATACTGAAAAGGTCTTCTTGTTTATTTATTTATTTATTTTTAAAATAAATTAAAGGATTTACCGTGGTGGGGCAAACTTCTCCAGCTTTGACATTTTTTATAAATGAGTTTTTTTTTTCCCTCTAAAAAATGAAGACAAACAAAATACATCTTTTCCATTTATTTTACAGGGTCCATAAACCTGCAATTGTCCTTCTCTGCATACTTGAAGGACTTCCATTCTCTGGGAAGTTATATCCTGATCCTGCATTGTTATAGTAAGCTCAGCAAAAGAAAGAAAAGAAAGAAAGGGCAAGGTGAGGAGGAGTAGGATGAGACATGATGACCACTGCAGGGAGAAAAAGGGGAAATGGACCTGCAGTCCTTGAAGGTTCGGGTCTGTGAACTAGTTGTGGAGGTCAGCAGTAGCAGGTTTTTTTTTTTTTTTTTCCCTGCTTGACCGACTCTGATGAAGCTGCAGATTCTCACAGCTTCCATTCAGCCCCCCTCCTCTGCTCCCACCTGGACTCCTTTTACAAAGAGAAGGGGATTCCTCCTCTTAGGCTTCTTTCTTCAGCACTGAGGCAATCAGACTGTTGAACACGCAGAGGGAGATGAGACATTTTAAATTAGTGTTAGAGGAGGAAGGGAGACAGGGGGAGAGAAGCGGAAAAAGACATTTTTCATTTTCTACAATAAAAGGCACTACATTGAATTCCCGGAGCATGACAATACAGATGAGCAAGTAATGGAATAGGAGTGGACGTGGCGTCCATGTGTTAGTGGGTAATGAGGAATTTAAAGGTGTACGGTCTTCGGCTGCCATTCACTCGAGCTCTCAGCTCCGTCGCTGTCGTGGGCCTTCGCCTCTGAGCTGTCAAAACACTCTGCAGGGACTCAAAGTTCCTCCACAGAAACATTTTCTTATATTTACAATTTCTAGATCTCCTCCTTTCTGGGGCTGCTGTGAATCAATAAATGATGGAAAAACTGCCCTGTTATGTTAATCCTGCATAACAGAGTTCAGCAAGCCCCCCCCCCCCCCCCCCCCCCCCTCAAAGGGTTGGTTTCAGTTTGCAGGCTGGCCTTAAGGAGCAGATGGGGAGATTGGGACTGTTTAATTAGCGAAAAGTGGCGTACAAATTGTTTTTTTGGGCAACAAAAAATAAAGTCAAAGTCTTCCAGTGTCAGAAAATGACAAAAGCGTTTGATTTATAATCAAAAATAAAATCAATATGCTGTGAGAATAAAAGAGTAAATCAAGAATGACAAGTAGCCTGTCAATGTTCACTATAATTTACATTTTTAGGTAATAATTGTACTTTTTTTCCCCCAAACTATTTTGTCATACAGATTCTTAGAATTCTGTGGCAATATATATATTCTTTATATTTTTATTTTTTATTTATATGAAAAAAAAAGCCCAGTTATGTATACCTGTGCTATTCAAGCATATATGCTTTGGACTCTTTTGCAAAGCATTTGATGATCTTAGGGCTTCTTTAAGGTTTAATCTGCACAACAGCCCAGAAAGCAAAAGGATTTTGTGGAGTGCATTTTTCTCTTCCACACTCGGACTCACAAATTTGGTTAAGTTATTTTAAAGATTAAAGCAATGGGAGTAAAATGACGAATAGAATACTTTTATCCCCAGCTGACTCGTGATTTGGCTCTTGAGGAAAACTATAATTAATTCAGACAATACCATTTGATTTGATTTCTCTAGTTCATTATTTAATCTTGTTTCGTAATCGGCATGATTTTGGTTCATTAGGCAATTTTCCATTCTAGAGCTGATTTTGTTTAGTCATAAAAACCTTATTTTCACATAAGCAGAGACTTAAATTAAACAAAGGTGGAATTTCCATTTGTAAAGCCATAGATTCTAACATCCAAAACTATATATTTTTTTTCAATTGGATTAAAACAAAGACACGATTTGATTCGATTAAAAAAACAAAATTCTCCAGCCCAACATGAAACTGCTCTACATTCATCAGCCTGTGCTTTCTTCACTAACAACTCTAAGCACTAAACATTTACATTTTGAACTTCAGTGATTAAACTTGAAAGATGCAAGTAGAAATGTTCATTTTGTGCCATCATCCCAAGAGGAGAGAGTTTTACAAACAAGACTAAAATAAACAGAGAAACAGTCAAGAGACTTGTTTATTCTTGTATTTCTCTTAAATTTGACACATTTTTTTTAAATCAGCAGTAATTAGGCCACATATTACATCTGGTAACATCAATTTTAAATATTCAATATAAGAACAGTATCTAGTTCAACCTAAATCAAATTACTACACTAGAATCTGACTTTTGGATGCCATGAAGGGACATTATTTGATGAACTGCTGTACACATCACACACTGAAGTTTGTCCACCCAATAATATGCATTCTTTACTGTGCTCACTCTATAATAATAACAATTGTATTCGTAAATTATAGCACAGAATATATGGTGAAAAAACCGTCAGGGCCACATGGTAATTTGAGCTCCTGAAAGAGCAGGAGGAGCCAGTCTCAGAGGAAAGAAATATTCTTTCCAGTAACAACTGAAAACACTGTTTTGACATAATTGCTGCCCTGAGAGTGTGTGAAGTAGAAGTAACCTCATTTATTAAAGCCTTAACATCCCCCCCCAGGGGCTGTTTTCCCTCCCAGTGAGCAGTTATTAGAAAGCACACACACAGCGGGGAGTCCCATGACTAAATGCAAACAAGTGCATCCACCATTGTTCTGAGCATCATCTGCTCTTCCTCAAAGCCTGATAAAATTAAAGTTTCCTCATTTCTTCCAAAGGCTACCAGAACATTTGCATGCTTTTACTTTTACACGCATTTTCCTAAATTGAATTTTAAAAGGCAGGAAGCTTAAAAAGATGGCGTCGTCCGTGTTCCGTTTCGACAGGTGAATGCTCTAATGTTTCCAGACGAGGCAGTTTTTAATTTCCTACGATGTCAGGATGTCACCTTTGAGTGCTCAGTGCACTTCCAATTTCTTTTTTTCCCCCTTACCATAATGAGTTTTGTTCATGTTTTTTTTTCTTCTTCCCTTCTCTCACAGTCATTATTGAATCCGAGGAGGCAAGGGTTCAGGTAGGAGAGAGGTTGTGCAGCTGGCCATCAGAACATCCTTCAACCTGCGGGGATAAAAAAGGATGAATGCTCTGAAAGTGTTCAAGGCCAGAGTGAGAGATGAGAGGAATCTGTTGATTTACTAATGGAGCAGGGGGTGGCGGAGACTATAGAGAGCCCTTTGAACAGCAACACTCCTGTTCTGACCTCTTTTACACTTCCTTCCATGCCTTTTCCCAATTTTTTCCCCTCCCTCCGCCTTTCTCTGCACGTGCATGTATAGTCCAGTCAACACTTATTACTGATATTTGACAAGCAGCTACTCTGGAGATGCAAGCACATCGTAGTGCCCCGTCGAAACCTTCCTCCTAACAGTGAAGTTACACTTCATCTCACTGATAGACTTTTTTAAATATTCACATCCACACTCGCACAAATCACAAGTTCTCCCAAAAAGCCGGCAAATTCCATTACAATTCGAGAAGGATTTGGGTTAATTTTGTAAATATGGGGGTCAGAGCTGCCACCAAAGCTGAGGGAAGGCGAAGTGCGTGTGCACAAGCTGTCAGTGTGTGTTGCTGCGCGCGTGCACGCGCGGGAGGAAGAAACGCTGACTGTGTGAAGAGGAGAGTCCTGGAAGCAGCAGTCTAAACCCAGCCACTCTCTCCAGAGATAGCGCTCCTTTCTCATTTGCTCTGGCCCTATTTTAATAATAGCTGTGCATAAGTAATTTCTAAAAGGCCAGGCAGGCACATGTGCATGGGTGGGGGGGAGAAATTAAACTCATTTTATCTGTGAGCAGGTGGATTCCTATTTATCATTAACATGCATAGAATTTGCACAATGTTATTTCTTGCTGCTGCTACTGATGGCACGTCATCCAAATAATGTTAGGGGAGGGTCTCTCCCTCTTTTCTCTTTTTTTTTTTTTTTTTTTTTTTTGCTTATGCTGGAGTGAAATTCATAGATAAAGGTACCAGGTCTTTTTTTTTTTTTTTTTGCAATTTTCTGCAAACGGAAACTAATTCTGGGAAGCTTCTTATTACAGTGCCGGCTCATTTGGTTTGCATTAAAAAAGGACAGGAGCGACATTAGGATTTCTGCCAGATTTCCAGGAGATGCTCCAACATTTGCTCTTATATCATTAGTAACACCCCTCCACCCCTGCGTCTTTACAGAAGCCCTTTGTCTCTTTTAACTGGCATTAAACAATCTCAACTCATTATTGGCCCAATAATAAAACCACAATATATTCGACTTCCTGTTTTAGATCCTATCAAAATATTGGAATGTAAATGTGTAATTTTGAATGCATGATATGGAGGTTTAACACATTTAATTCAGATGCAGGATTATTTTCTTGTATTTAAAATTAGGATTTTTTTGTGTTTCACATTTATGTTGATTTACAGTAGTTTAACCGTTTCCATAGGTTTTAGAGTGAAGGGTCACGTTTTGCAGCAAACAATATTTAATTAATTCATATTTTTCAGATTTTACATGATAATTTTTACTTTTATGCATCATATTTATCTGATCTGGATTCTCAAACATAACTTTTGTGGTTAACAAGCATTTTGGATGCTGCAACAAAGTGATGGGAGCCTAGTGATGGATGAGCAGGAATTTCACAGTTTTTTGTTAGTGTTTTGCTATCAAATTTAAGGTCGGAATTTGGTCCTAACGTTCCCACATCATCTGTATATCCCACTGTCAAATCTGCACATCTGCATTGTCGTGCCGAGGAGCGCCATCCCACGCCCGACTTTGCAGAGGGGGATCACAGTGTGTGCAGGCCGGATTAGGCTCGCTGTGACCAGTCATTCACACCAGTGTTTACGGTGATGAAGAGCGAGATGATGATGATGTGTGTCTCTTTTCTCCCCTCTGACAAATAACAGCATGGCAGCTCCACAGCTCCTGACAGCCAGCCAAGCAGCCAAGCAGGCAGGCAGTCAGCCATTGTTTTGTAATGTGTTTCACTCTGCCAGCGCTGATCCTTTGCTAAGGTACTTACCATGCTATTGTTGTCTAAGTATGCTATTTTCTGGCTGGGCACCTCCACTATAAAATACCACACTTCCCCCTTTTATTCTCTTTCTCTCTTTTTTTTTAAAGAGAGGTTTGTTACAGTCACCATCATACTAATCCTGGTGTGTGATATGTATATGTGTCAACATAGAGGAAGAGAGGGGAGTCTTAACCCAGGAGAGAAAGGGTGTGAATGGCAGAGAGGCAGATAGACAGACAAGTCCCATTCAGTCTTTACTGTCCCCCCATGACACCAAATTACTGTTTATCAAAATAAGACGAGCAGTATAATAAGAATGCTTTAGGAGTGTATCGTCTAATGCGTCTCGGATATGTCGAGGACTTTTGGTATTTGAGCAGAAACATTCTCCAAGAAGCCAGATTAAGACTGGAGGTCAGAGGGGGGAACAGTGACTGCAGTGGTTTGGATTGTTCATTTACATGAATGTGAGCAAACTTTGGACTCTTTGGTACATTTTTATGCAGTTTGACATTTTGCACATTTATCATTTTTAGCCAAAACAGGGTGCAGGCGGAAAAATGTCTGGAATGATTCTCTGCTTTCTGCTGCATATTTAAAATAAAGTAAAAACAATTTTCCTTCATATTTGTGCTAAAACCAAGACAAGTGGCCTGTTTAGACAATGTATTGTGGCAGGGTGGTACGTTTTAGAATGTAGCTTATGTTTTCAAATTTATTTTACATTTCTTTGGTTTCAGAGCTTTTAAAAAGTTTGCTCAGCACCTTATGATTCAGCACAGAACTAGAAAAGTATAAAATAATTTTAATATAAGCATTTATTTAAGTTTAAATTTATATTTTCGAATGAGAACATGTGTTTTGCGTGTGAATTAATCTAAATATGTAAATATAAAACAGTACCATATATAACATAGTCCACAGAAAACAATTACTTTTTGTAATGTATGAGCGCAAACTTTTATTTTTCCATTTTTGTTTTGCTGCAGAGTTGATTGACAGGATTTCTGTTTAGGAACAAATCATCTCATATCTCTGTTTTAATTAATCGTTTTAAACCTTTATTCCCACTTCTGGTCTGGTTTGCATATTTTCCCCAGCTATCATGATGGTGGTACGGAAAATCTTTGGGAGTCTTAATAAGCCTAATATAGAAACATATTTGAACCCTGGCTCTCCACTAAGTAGATTATAAACATTTATTATTGCATGTTATCAGAATGTCCTGCACAGCATATTGCCAAACTTCTGTGGTCCAGTTTTTTTCTCCCCTGTGCAGTGGAAGATCATAGTTAATTCAGCAGCGTTATGGTAATGTAGAGGTCCCTATCTGTCCCAGCATCACACATACTAACAAGCTTAGGATAAGCCCAGCCTAGAACGGTATGAGGTTTGAATTTCTGGAACCGGCACAGTCTCTGCAGCTAAATCTCACTTCAGCAGAAACCAGAGGGGGGATTCCTCTGCTTAAAAAAAATTAGTGCTAGTGCATATATTTTTTTCTGCAAGGAAAGGAGGTTTGATACCCAGTGAGAAAAAATGCACTGTATGTAAAAAAAAAAAAAAAAAAAAAAAAAAAAAATTAAGAAGGCAAAAATCGTCTTGAGAAGGCTAATCAGCTGGCAACTCTGAAAAGCCTGTAAGGTGCATTAAGAGATTTATACACAGCGCTGAGGTAAAGCCCCACAACATTGTTGACTCATTTAAAGGTGCCAACATCTCAACTTTGTGCACTGTTAACAAATGCACTCATGTTAAGTTGGTGTACTCTGCACTTCTCCTGGCTCTGTAAATCGCAGTGCATCTGCCATAAGCATGTTATGCGCCGGAGCTCATCAGTACCATGCGATCCCAGGCAGAGCTGCCACTGTGAGACAACATGCTAAATCCTGTTTGTGAGACTTGACTGCGCTCAGCTCTTAGACTAATCTAACCACCCTCAACCTCCGAGAAACGAGAGTCTGTCGGTGGTGAGGAGAGAAGAGGAAGAACAGAACGGAGGAGTTGGAAGACAGTCTGTACAATTCTAACAAAAAGACGCAAAAAACAATTTGGGAATTTTCCCAAAAACTACGATAAAGCAGTAAAGTTGGTAGTAACTCAACTTAAATTGAATTGAATAAAAAAAAGGGCTGAAATGCCAAACTGTTATAAAGAACAGCAAAGACTGCCTCAAGCTTGGGATTCTACATTTTTATTTCATTCAAATGCTGCATTTATTCACCAGATCACAGATCTGATTCAATGCATATTTATTTTTGGTCCAAACTTAGTGTGCTGTTATGTAATGTTTTTCATCTTTTTTTTACTTTTGGTGTGGCAAACACTGTTTATATGTTTCTTTTTCTGTCTGGTAACCATCTATTTCATACTTTGTTTTCCCACCAGATGAAAAAAATAATAATAAAAAGGCAAGTAGAAATAAAACTATGTGAATAAAATACAAATACGAGAAAAGAAACTGTCTTTTTGTGTTGGCTTTAAAAGCAATCAAAGATTCAGTTTGAGCTGCTTAATTTTAAACAAGTTGTTGTAAAATAAGGCTAACTTTAATTTACTTTATATGTATGTTTGGTGACTTCAAATGAAATAGATTATAAATATTGTGTTCTATATTATCCTACCTTCTTTCTTTCTTCTTTTTTGGTTCCCTGAGAGATAACATTATCAAATAAGAAAAGTTTTTTAATTTTTTCATTCCAAAAATCCTTCTGGAAACTGATCTCTAATATTCATGCACACTACAAACTCCATAGTTAAGGAATAACCCAAACTGAGTTGCTTTTAACCCAACTATGAGATTAAAAAGGGTTATTTGGGTTATTTTAATAAAAAAAAACTCAGGAAAAAACATAATTTTGGTTAAAAGAAACCACTATAGCCTAAAAAAATACTATTGGTCCAAAAAGTAATCCAAAAATATATCGCATGGTGACTAAGCCAAGATTGGGTTGAGGAAATAACCCAAGTGTGTTAAGAGCTTCTCTGTCACAAAGTTTAAAGTTTTTGTTCTCTAAGTCATCCGACATAAAGCCTTTGAGGTGGCAGTCACTTGACTGGAGGAACAGGAGCAGACATAAAGTTTAAAGTGTTTATCTTGCTTTTATTGTCTTTCCCTTTTTCATTCCATCTTTCTCCTTGCCTCTCGCTGTCTGTCACTTCCTCCCCGTCTGTGCCTTTTCTCTCCTTCCAAATGATAATTCCGAACATCACAGATTTGGCACTTGTAGCAGGTCTCGCAGAAAAATTAATTAATGCAAACTCCAAGTGCTATCGAAATTATACATTTGGAGTGCGCGCAGATACAGAGAAAGAGTAGGAGAGAGATGTGAGGACGTTCTGGTCTCATTAAGGGAGCAGGCAGAGTGGAATTAGTCTGAATATAATGACAGGCCGCACTATCTCATGTAAAAACAGCCCTGTTTTCCTCTCTCATTCATTGGCACTAGTAATTAGTTTTGGCCCTAAAACTGTCACCCTTTACTCTGGAAAAAGGCAGATGTGATTTGAGGTGCAATTTAATCTTGCTTTAATGAAGAACTAATGGACGCATTGCAAATTACTTCTCCCTTCCAGCCCCCTCTCTGTGATTGAACAGGGGCTGGGGAAAAAAAAAATCTATTTCCTGCTTTTGAAAAGATCAAGAGTATCTTTGATAATGGTGAGAGCGTCACCGGCAGCTTCATTGCATAGAGCCAACAAGCTCTCTTAGGCAAATCACAATTCAGTGGAGAGGAGGCCACAATTAGCGACAAAGAAGGGAGAGCGCTGCCGGGGCCCGAGCAGACAGAAAGCCTCTTGGCACTCCGGGGTCGTTGTTCCAAAAAGGACCCTGGAGGTGACACGCAGGAACAATGAGGCTTGATAAATTCCCCTTTAAAATGTACTACTAATTTTCAATTATGCCTATAATGCATTACCTATTGGAGAGAGAAATTGGACATGCGGGGAGAAGAACAAACAGTCTCAACACTCATCTTCCTGTTTGTGATATTGGGAGCTTTTTGAGGGCCGGATTGTATTAGCAAATAGAGAAAGAAAGAAAAAAGGCGCTGTTTGCTGGTGATTTCATTCCACTGAGACAGATGGAGAAACTCAGAGAGGATGGAAGGAATTTAAGTGCCAAATCATATCCAGCTATTACTTTTGATTCTTCTCGAAGGATTATCCAGAGCGCAAGGATGTGACTGCATTCTTATCTAATTTGACCTAATTTCCAAAATGATGTTTTTGTTGTTTCAAAAGGCAGTATTGGTACAGAAGACAGAGCAGAGAGGAAGAGACCTTGAAGTGGGAGTCTGCAGGAGAACTGCCTGCTGCTCTTTAAACCACTTAAAGGAGACTGTTTCAAACTGGCATCACTAACAGATGATGTTGTAGAGAATGTATCAAGGCCAAATCATAGTCCTTGAAATGGGTGAAAGGGGATGTGAGAACTGAGGAGGGTCAGACATGTGGAACATGTGTATCTGCTTTTTTATGTGTGTGAGTGTATATGAATACAGCCAGAGCAAAGCAGAAAGCCTAATGGGAGTGGGCTTAACTCCTGCACACAGCCTCGCTACATATCTGATTACTGGAACCAGTAATTTTCTTTCCTTAAATAAGGAAGAAATTGGATAGGATGAATGAAATTTGGCTGTCATATTGCAGTGATGGTGCAGCAGGGAGATTATGTGTTTCACATAATCGTTCATCATTCCCCAACCAATGTTCGGGCTTAGCATAATGGAATTGGTAAACTGGTTTAAATCAGAACGTGAGGACAGACTATCAGGCAGACTCTGAGGATCTGTGGTAATGTCTTCAGACCAAGCATTTCCACCACAGAGCTGCACACACACACATGGACACACTCACACACATTGCATAGAACAAGATCACTGTTTTTTGACCTCTCATCCCAGTGCCACAACACATACACATTCTTAAAGCACATTTCTTTTGTTGTACAGTCACTCCTCTTTACACACATTTGTGTAAATTCTGTTCGTTATTGTTGCATTTGCTTCATGGAAACCAAATTTCCCATGACTGTATAATTTGGTATAGTTAATGGACAACCTCCTAATAAAAATATGTGCATCTTTTTGAAAACTGTCATTGTGTTACAGCAGTAACACCTACACAGAGATGTTTTTTTCTTTAGTTTGGGTGCTTATTCCTTTGATTACTCATGACTTTTTAATCGTATTTTTGATCAAAATTACTTTTTCATTTTTAAAGGATATGTTGCCTCTGACTATTAATGTCTAGTAATAAAACCTTTTATGTTAAATAATCCAGGAGGGATGCTGTTACTTTGACTTAAATGTTCTTTGTGCTTTCTGGTCTATGTTAGCCTATTTTATTTATTTATTTTTCGCATAATATCTTGTTCAACTTAGATTTTGCAGAAAGTGTTGTAGTCAATCCCTTTTGGAGTCTAACGTGGTAAAGATAGCCTTCATAGAGCCTCCCTACTGCAGTTCCCATGAGATCATTTGGCCACTAGGTGTCACAATGGCTGTTTGAAAAAGATAAGCTTGCATCTCCTCTGTTTGACTACCTGCTGTGAGTATGTGCAGAGTGAAAAATTTCATCTTTGTCTTTTAAACCTGACCTGTTTTAGACAGCCTTAATATATTCATTTTATACAAAGGTTTTTGTTCTCATTTTGACTATAAAAAGACTAAACAAGCATGAATTGTTTCAAAACAGCATCCATATTGATGGATCACAATAAAACCTTTTATTGAATGTTCATTGTTTCTTAGTAAATGTAATGTTCTTGCTATAGTTTACATCTGTAAGCATATCTTTCATTTTTGATTTTGGTAAGTCACAGCTTTGATCATCAAAGTATGGCAGAGGAGAATCTGTTCAAATTCTGTTAAATCACCCTGTTATTATAAAACAGATGAACAGTTTTAAGGACTTTGTGGGGAATAAAAAGCAATATAGGGAATATGTTTGTGGCTAAGCTCCTTAGCATAACTGCATATTATAAATACAACATTTCCAGCATTTAAATAGATCCGTATACCCAAGTGTTTGTTCTGATCTAGTTTACTGGAAACAAATATTTAAACCTGCTTGAACTTATTCATCAGATTTTTTATTTAAATGGTAAAACAACAGTATTTTTAGACAAATGTACTTAATTTTCCAACATCACAGTTCGTTGTTTATTATTTTTGCATTACTTGTGGTGAATCAACTATACTAACATCGTTAGGACTTTGTCGGTGCAGATTTTTGCAGAAGCCTGTTTAAAAGCCAGTGGGATCATTTGTTGATGCATTTGCATCCATTTCCTGCAATCATTTTTTTTTTATTTCATTTTGACATTCAAGAGATTGACTTTCACATCAATGTCTTTTTTTATATAATGCACAGTCTCTAAAGTGAAAATAGAAAGCACACAATAAAGAATTGATCAGATTTCCAGTCTGTGTTCTAGCTTTTTTTTAATGCAAGATACTAGACTCAACCACATCATTCTGTTGTATTAAAGATTGTTATCCTGTTAAATGTAGGTGAAAAGAAATACAAAATTTCAAAATACTAAATACTAAAGTCTTAAGCAAATTAGCTAGTCCATTAATAGCTTTTTAAAAAAATTAAAATATTTTTATATCTAGCTATATTACAATCTGCATAAAATTTCACACTAATAGAACTATTTTATTGCTTCATCACTAAAATTACTTAAAATAAAACACAGCAATGTAGCTTTCTAACGGAAAAATTCAGGACAATAAATCAGCCAAAACGTTATTGATCCTTTTCACAAACAGTATCCCAAAAATGTAATTTGGCTGTAAGTTAATAATTTTAAAGTTGGGAATATCTGCCCACAAAAAGGCGAAAGGACAGGTGTTCGCCCAAACCTCAAACCTCAGGCTTTATGGAACACCTGTCGACCCGGCATCCTTTGCGTATCCAATATGGAAGAACTGGCGGTGGAGGTCCGTGGCTCTCGCGGCGCTTATTACAAGGTAAATACCGGGGCATCCGTGCACCTTTGACCTTCTGTCTTTCACAAATTGTGTACAATGATAACCTAAGTTTATTGGACTTGATTACGTGTCTCATCTTGCTCTAAATTCATCCAGCTGCTTGCTGTAAGCCTCTGATAGCAGAGCTAGCCAAAATTAGCAGGCTAGGCTAACGCCGCTTGTGAATATTCGTTATTTATGATTATTATTTTGACTAATCAAATCCAGAAAGCGAATTCCGTTTTGTAAGACAGCTGACCTGTGTTATGGTGTATCTTTTAACACAGCATTGACTTTTTTCTTGGGGTTTTCGTAAGCTAAAGTTAGCTTACTAGCTCACTGGTAATTAGACTGTTGACGTCAGTCTGTTGCCCTAGTTCGGTTGCTAAAGTGCTTTTTACTCCATTGAACATAAGGACGTGATGACTTTGTTAAATGTACATATTTAGGGATTTGAAATCTCGACGCTAGGTTTTCTATGCACGTGCTTCACACTTGTCTGCCACTGTTCATTCACAGAGACTGTATCATCATCATGCCTAAGCTATCCCTACTATTTGCGGATACGAGTCAGCTGTTCCTTGTCAATCCTGAGCAGCTGGCATGCTGGGAGAGGGTCGCTCATTTCAAAGAATTACAGTGTATTTATAGTCCTGCAATCTGAAGTGGCACCAAAGTCTCCCCCTTTCTTTCTTCCATGTCTTCCTTTTCATCCTAACCCCCCATTTATTTTCATTTCTTTCTTGCATAATGTTGAACATGTTTTCTTTTTGCCAGGCTACTCTGTAAACCAACACTAGATGCTAAAATAATTTAACTTGAGTACATCACAGCTAAAGCAAGCAACTGTGGTTATGTTTAGTGAGTTTTTTTTTTTACTGTGATTCCAAATATCTCCTAGGAATAATAAGTAGAATGGGTTTTGATTTCACTATAAATGTTGCAAAACAAGTTTTTAAACATTTTTTTATTTAATTGTAGTTTGACTCCTTTTATACTTGTGTAGGAACCTTCTGAACTCAGAAAAGAAAGTGAAAACAGAAGCGAAAGATTGTAAGTTGTGGTGATTAGGCTGTAAACAGTAAATGGAAAATAAAAGTGAAGTAGTGGTCCTATTATTACTGGTATATCATTTTTGAGTGTTTCTTTTTTTTTAATGACTTTTAGATGAATTTGAGTCGAGACAAATTCAAGTTTATGTAGACCCAGCCCAGAGTTAATTAAGTAATGATAGAAGAGTGAGCATGCGACAGTTACTTTCTTGAGTTTTGTCATGCCTTCAAAATATTAAGCAAACTAACAAAGGATGAGTGACATTTGGGTAAATTTAAACATCTTAAAGTCCCATCAAGCACCCTCTGAGCATCTCCATCTGCCTTAGATTGTCAGTTAGACTAAAAAAAGAAATTAGCAAACGTGTTTACTCTTTACCTGGATATTGTAGGGAAGCTGATTGGTAACATTGATGTTAATTTGAACAAGTCAAAAGAGTGAGAAAATAGATTTTATTCAGAATTTAAGGTTTACCATTATTACTTTGTTTGGATGTTTCTGTGTTTATTGTTTAACTGATGTCCTTTTATCCTAAGTTAAAATTTAGAAATGCCTATGTAACTTTATGGTATTTGTAGTTTTTGTGAGCCTGTAAATGTCTTCTCTGATAGTAAAATGTGAAGATTGAGGGAATATACAGCTTGTTACATTTTTTTTCACACCACCGAAACGGTCCTACCCTATGGTTTGTTACTCTTCTTTACTGGAAGATCCAGATAGTCTCTGCTTATCATGGTTTAGGCAAACGCTTAAAACCACTTTATAAAGCTATGTTTTGAATCTAGAGGAAACATACATCTCTGTTGCATTTTCTATGACAATCTAATCATATAAAAACAGATGCTGATTAGCATGAAGAAATGCAAGGGAAAAAATGAAACTATTTTTGAACAAAAGTCCAGATAGTTCATAGTAAGTTCTGCTATAGGAGCTGCACCACACCTGATTATTACATGACCATAAGGGGAATCATTGACCACTCATGAAATAACGGTTGGATAAGTCTGTTAACCCATACATAACACAACATAGATGTTAAGCTAGTGATTCAATGTCAGCTTGTCATTTCCAATAGTTAACTGAACTGGGTTTCTGGTAAGGATATTTTTAACAAATGGGAGGACTGTTCTCAGAAGTTTGGACTATGTACAGTGAGGCAAAAACGTATTCGGTAGTTAGCTGCAAGTTGTCCCTCTTACAAAGATGAGAAAAGTCACAAGTTCACCTCAATGCTTTTTGGAACCCTGTTATCAATGACGGATATAAAATGTTTCCTGTAGGTCTTCTGCAGGTTGGTAAGCACTATAGCTGCAGCTACACATTTTGTCAGTGTAGTTCTTAAGAGCTGGGATGTTCTAGGGCTGTCACTGTGCAACAAGGACTTTCAACTCGCTCCAAAGATTCTTTATTGGGTTGGGTCTATTGGGCTAACCCGCTCCAGAACGTTGAGATGCTTTTTACATAGCCACTCCTTTATTGCCTGAGCCACGTGATTGTCAGTGACAGGCCGATGGATCCAGATATATTTAATAGTCAATTATGATTTTGATGGAAGGGCGACTTTGCCCAAAATTTCACCATTCATGTGGCGTTAGTGGCGGCTGTGGAGCAGTGGTACGGCGGTCGACCTCTGATCGGAAGATTAAAGGTTTGATTCCCGCCTTGCCCGCCCATGTGTCAAAGTGTTCTTGGGCAAGACACTGAACCCCACCTTGCCTCTGGTGAAAGGTTGGCGCAAGTGCCCGGCAGCGGAGCCGCCACCAGCGTGTGAATGTGTCTGTGAATGGGGGAGTGTGACTGTAAAGCACTTTGGGCCTTAGAGGAAGGTAGAAAAGCACTGTACAAGTACACGCCATTTACCGTTTTCATGGATCCATTCATCCTTTCCTATTGCAGATTAGTCATCCTGTCCCCATGTGAAATAGCGGCCCCAAAGCATGATTTTTCCCCCTCCATGCTTCACAGCGGGGTATGGTGTTCTTTGTTACTGTGGTCCCAGTTCACTTCAGTACGCCTGTGTAGTTCTGCACTGTTTTCTCTTAGGATCATTTGTAGCCCACCAGGTGAAAGAAGATTGTCAGTGATCTTCTATTTATTTTATTTTGTAATAAATAAAATATTTTTATTTAGTTATTTCAAGGAAGCCTCTTGATCTCTTCTCTTCAAGGTGCTTCCTTATTGTTGATTGGTTCATCCCAGTCTTGTTTAGGTGAATCATCTTGTCCCTGGTGTCCTTAGACAGCTCTTTGGTCTTGGTCATGGTGGAGAGGCTACAGTTTAACTGTTTATGTATGGGCATCTTTTATACCAATAACCAGTGCAAACAGGTGACATTAATCCAAGTAATGAATAGAGAAAGAAAAGGCTTTTTAAAGAGGGAGTATCAGGTCTGTGAGTGACAGAATTCTGGCTGGTTTGGAGGAGCTGAAGACTTGTATGCACCAGTATACAAAGAAATTATTAAAAATGACTCAATGTGATTTTTTTTTGTTTTTGTTTTTTTGGACTCTACATCCTAAAGTCTCTCACAGTGGAAGTGTATCTATGGTGAACATTACAGACTTATCTTATATTATAGGTTACATTGCATAAAAGTGATTGGATGCTAAGTTTTTTTTTCTGCCCACTGGAAATGAGAATAAATAACGTCAGAAACCATTACTTACACACGTTTTTCCCCACATCTTTTTATGTGTTTTTTTTTTCTTTTTTTTGCATTTATTTGATCTAACCTTTGTGTGAAATGCATAGTTTTTGTTCAGAAGCACACATCTGAAGAGAAACAGGTTCGCACAGCCCTGCTGTAAGACTTGTTATAAAAAGAATTTCTCACTTGTGTATTTTTTCCAGGGCTTTGTCAGAGACATCCACGATGACTCTCTCACCATTGCCTTTGAGAACAAGTAAGCATCTGCAGCTACCGTGCTACGTCTGCATTCGTTTACCTCATAATCTAAATCCAAAGTCTTCACTGCAGTTGTAAGGCTTTCAGCAAGGCGTGACATCAGAATCTTTCATTGCAGTTGGCAGCCAGAGCGCCAGGTGCCCTTTGAGGATGTCAGACTGCCACCACCTGCTGACACCAAGAAGGAAATTAGAGAGGGTGAAGAGGTGGAGGTGAGAAAAGCACATCCTATTTTCTAAGCTGTTCTCCTTTCTCCTTCATTTTTTGTGTTGATCTGCTTCTTCTCATTTAATCTTGTCAGATTTTATCCAGAGCCAATGAGCTGGAGCCTTGCGGCTGGTGGTTAGGGAAAGTTCGTATGATGAAGGGTGATGTACGTGTCATTAATAAATCTCTTTTTTTATACAGTAATATAACTCACAACTGAATTAAAAAGTTATTTTTAAATCTTTTTGAGTTCTTGAAGAAAGGATTGTTGAGCTGTTCCAAACACTGAGCCTCTGTGTATCTTTAGTTCTATGTGATCGAGTATGCAGCCTGTGATGCCACCTACAATGAGATTGTAACCTTTGAGCGTCTGCGGCCCGTCAACACCAACAAGCCCCTCTCCAAAAACCCCTTTTACAAGTGCACTGTTCCTGTTCCTCAGGATCTACAAGAAGCGTACGTGTCCCACTATTAGAAAATCACCTTCCTCATTCCACAATCATTTCTTACATGTGAGAATGTACAGATTCTTTACATAAGGAAGTAAATGCAATGCAGTCTTGTTGAATTTCAGGTGCCAGGCTGAGAATGCACACAAGGACTTTAAGAAAGCTGTGGGAGCCTGTCGCATTTCATACTGTCCTGAAACCAGTCATCTAGTGATTGTGGTAACTACGATATGCTGTCAAGTCTCCATAACGCTTGGATTGTCCATAGTTTCCCCAACGAACCCCAACTCTGCCGTAGTCCTTATGTTTGTCTCTTTCTGTCAGTCGACCAACGAGGCAACAGTGAAGCGGGTGTCTTTGCTGAGTGACATGCACCTGCGCAGCCTTAGAACCAAGCTGCTTCTGATGTCACGTAACCAGGAGGCCACAAAACACCTGGAGGTCAGTTGTTTTCCAAGACTCTGTACTGAGCTTAAAGCTGTATACTTTAACCCTTTAAACCAGAGCGTTTGCTCCAGTCTTTCCGTAATTTCTACTATCATAACTCTTCAACTGTTTATGCAACTAATGTAATTTCAGCAGGTTCTGAAGTGAAGAAAAGCAGCCTTTTGTTGATATGCAACACTTTAAAATAATGACAAAACCAGCTGTCATGGAGAAATGTGGCTTTGTGCTGTTATGCATTTTATGTTCATGTGTTGCATATTGGTGCAAAACTGATGCAAAAAGCTGCTTTTCTCAGCGTCAGAATCAGCCTATTCATGTTTATTGCATAAATAGCTGGAGAGTTACGGTACGTAAAAAGGCCGAATCCGAATTCTTCCACTTCCCCTGTAGCTCTTCCCTACCAGTACATTTTGTGTTCCAAACGGGGATTTATGGAAAAATACTGTTTACAAATTCGGGCGACACGAACCCTCGATGACATCACAAATAGTCGCCTGCGAGCTATGTTAGCACATAGCTGCCAGTGCTCGAAAAATACATAACATTATCGGTTTTATCATTTTAAAAAGTCATGTTGAAACAAAAAGTCGTTTCTCTAAACTTCTGTGCTCCAGAGCACATTCACCAAGTCACTACAGACAAACAATTTGGACACCCCTGCCACTTAATACACTAAATACATAAAGTATCAATTTCACCAAAATATTAAATAAAAGTTCACTTCATTTGGTTTTCCCAAAAAATGTGTTTCTGAGTAATATTTCAATGGTTTATGCTTTAGAATGAGCTCATACTTGACCTGGAAATGATGGGATGTCATTTGTTTGCATAGACTTCGAGGCAGCTGGTGTCCTCCTTCCAGGAGGAGTTCACGGTGAGACTCGACCTGATGGGCCTCGCCATTGGCAGCCACGGCAGCAACATCCAACAAGCACGGAAAACTCCGGGTGTCACCGCCATCGAGCTGGATGAGGAGACGGGCACTTTCCGCATTTATGGGGAGGTAGGCAGCTGTGTGACTCGACCACCAAACAATTGTTAACACCTGCTGTGCTTTGCAGATTTATTCAGAAAATATTACTTACTAGAAATGCCCATTGTATTAAATTAGAAATGATGTACAAGGAGGGGCAGTTCCTTCTTTTATTTTAAAATTTATTGTGCCAGTGTTAGTGTTCCTCATGGAGCTGATGGCTAATATCAATACATTTAAATGGTTGTTATTCCAGACAGCAGAGGCTGTAAAGAAAGCAAGAGGCTTCTTGGAGTTTTTGGAGGATTCTGTGCAAGTACCGAGGAACCTTGTGGGTAGGTCCACAGTTTTTTGCACTTTTTAAGAGTTGGTTAAACCAAAAATATTCAAATCTTTCGTTTTGTTGCATTTCATTTTTACGTTTCATTTTATATCCGGTGGTCACCGTCTCATTCCTTCTGGTTATCTTTCCAGGTAAAGTGATTGGTAAGAATGGGAAGGTCATCCAGGAGATTGTGGACAAGTCTGGAGTGGTACGGGTCAAGATAGAAGGCGACAACGACAACAAGCAGCCACGGCAGGAAGTAAGTTAAGCGTAGCGAAGCATTGCTTGCTGTCAGCAAAGTTCAAGTTCTGTTCAGGTTATTTATGGTTTCTAGCATGTAATGTGTGTTATTATTTTATTTGTATATATTTGTTTTTACAGGGAATGGTCCCATTTACCTTTGTTGGTACTAAGGAGAGTATTAGCAACGTTCAGGTCCTGTTGGAATACCACATTTCCTATTTGAATGTAAGATCTGAAACATTCTTCGTTTTGATACTTTTTTTTTTTTAACAGTGAATGCCAACGCTAGTTTAAGCATCTCTTGTGTCTTAAAGCCCTTTTTCTGCACACTGCTACAACCACACCATCCAACTGCTCTCTGCATGTAAACAATACTTCATAAGTAGGATTTTTATAAGTGGAAACATGTCTGCACATCAGCAGGTCAACTGTCTTCATGTCTACATGCTCCTGAAGTCTGACTGGCTGATTAAATCAGCAATCAGTTGTCAAATCCAAAAGCATTGGGAATGAACACACACATCTGCAAATACAGATGAGTCTGAGGATGTCCTTGCACTGCTCTGATGTGTGTTTTGTGTGCAGGTTTTGTGCCACATGGATGTGTGTGTTGTGCTTTGAATTCATTAGATGGCAGATCTTCTTGTACAGATTCTGGAGCCTAAAGGAAGTAGCAACAATCTGAATTTACACGATAGGAGGCGTTCTGCATGAACAGTGATGACCTTAAAAAATGTCAGATGTGCCTGATTGTTTTTTTTTTCTTTTCTAAATGGATTTTTTTTCCCTCTGAAAGTTACAGTGTTGTTTCTTCTCTCTAGGAGGTGGAGCAGCTTCGTCTGGAGAGGATGCAGATCGACGAACAGCTGCGACAGATCACCCAGGGTCACAGACCAGTCGATCGGGAGAGGGGGGAAAGAGGAGGCGGAATTAATGCAGACAGCAGTGCCAACGCATCCTCGTCTTCTTCGCATGGCAGCCGCTCTTACAACGGCAGAGGCCGCGGACGTAGAGGCTACAGCACTGGATATGGTAACACTCAGATGACTGAATCACCGTGTTCCAACAACTAAACCAAAAGGACCTGGAACGTAGACTAAAATGTGCGGTGTGTGTCTCTGCTTTACTCATTTTGTGGCTATTCTGTCTTTTTCTTGTCAATCCAGGCACAAACTCTGAGCAGTCCAACGCCTCAGAGACTGAGTCAGAGCGGAAGGATGAGCTCAGTGATTGGTCCCTGGCTGGAGAGGACCAGGAGAGGTGAGCGTCTGTTTTTACCCAAGTTGGAAGTTGTGGAAGTTGAAATGTCTCTGCTGGCTGAGCGCGTGATCTGTCCCTTCTGCTTTTGTTGGACATGCAGAGAAAGGGAGAGAGGTCCTCGGCCACAAAGAGACGGTCGCAGGAGACCAGGACCTGGCAGAGGTCGAGGAGGACCAGGAGGAAGGGGCCGTGGAGGAAGAGGAGGATACAGCAACAATTCTGGTAACTATAAAGACAAGTTGAACTACAGTGGTCCCTCGTTTGTCCCGGGAACTACATTCCATAAATAACCAGTGATAGTTGAAACCTGCAGATGTTTTAAGGCTGTAAAACCCCACACACACTACACACTTTCTACACTTTTCTCAGACAAACATGAACATTTTCACACTTTTCTATTTTGTTGAAACTCTCACAAGTTCAAACCTTAACAGAAAAATAAGTCCAGTGTTATAGAATGAAAATTAGATCTGATCGCGATCAAAGATTTGTCATTTGGAAAAAGGAACACAATCGCAATCAGGATGCAGAACACTTAAAAAAAAAAAAAAAAAAAAAGAGCATGCAAATTACAATGAAAAACCCTGCAAGTTGACCAGCCATATATCAAGGGGAACAACTGTAAACCGAAACTAAAGGGAAATAGTCTTTTCTCTCATGTAAACACAACATATTTGTTCATTTAATTTGATCGGCAGGGTCCTGGGATCGTGACAACACCTACTCCCACGGAGCTGTAGAGACGAACACAGAGACAGACCACACAGCTGACACCGATGCCAGCGAGTCCTTGTTGCCTGCAAACCGCCGCAGACGGTCTCGGCGGCGCAGAACAGACGAGGATGCCACTATGATGGACGGCATGAGTGAATCTGACAATGCTTCAGTTGGGGAAAACGGAATAGGTATGGAATTTTGACCAGTCTAGAAGCTACTTTGACAACAGGTTTTCATCGGCATGAACATTTTAAACATGTTCAGTGTTTGGTTTTAAGACACAACACCAAAATTGTTTTTGTAGCTGTCATGCTGCAGACCCTCGTTTCCTGTTTCTGCGTTAAAAAGAAGCTAGAGCAGTTTGATAATGAAAGATAATTAAGGTGCAAATCCCTCTTTTATGATGACTTAAAATCCCAGATGACTCAGAAGCTAAACCGCAGCGTCGCAATCGTAGCCGGCGTCGCCGTAACCGCCTGCCTGAGGACCGGCACCCAGGTAACCGTGGCAACAGCCACCGTGGCCTCTGCAAACCAACTCCCCTACAGTTTGGTAACTGTGTGCCTTGCCTCATGTTTCGTTTTGCAACTGACAAAACGCTGAGCCAGAGTTTCAGGTTTAGTGTTAGCTGGTATGACTGACAGACATGCCTGCTTTTTCCAAGTCTGACTGTGGTCGGGTGTGAAAAATCCTCCAACAGCTGTTTGTGTTCAACTAACTCTTTTGCATGAACTTCACTTGTAAAAAAAAAAAATGAACATATGAAGCAGGTTTTCCTGTCTTGGAGCTTCACAAACAAGATGCTTCTGTGTTCTTAAACCTCCTAAATGGTTTGTTGTTCTGTTGTCTTTGTTGCAGTGACGGTTGCTGACTTCATATCTCGATCTGAGTCTCAGAGCAGACAGACCACCAAGGACACCAAGAAAAGCAAAACTTTGGTGACTGTTCACCTTTTTTAAAGAGCCTATGTTGTCATTTGTGTTCATGGTTTTTTTTTTTTTTACATTTTAAATATAATAGCCTTTTTAATGTTATCTGAGACCTATCGGCCAGTTTGTTCCACACAGATTGTTCCTTTTTCCTCTTTAGAACCGGGTGGATGTCATCACTGAGCACAGCTCTTCGGCTGCCCCCGAAGACGCACACAGTGTTTCTGACAGCACCGGCACCAACGCTGCAAAGTCTTCCATCGAGAACCCCCCCGAAGCCTCTGAAAAGGAGGGCTCGAACCCACAACCTGCTGTCAACGGAGTCTCTTAGTCAAATGGAAAGGGTTTCAAATATTTGAACGTCTCTGGCTGCCCCCTGTTTAAATCTGTGTTCCTGAAGCAGCCTCAGAACCTGTTCTCCACATTTAAACTCAACAAGCACTGTTCTGTTTGTACTTCTCCAATCTCTGCTGTGCAACTTTCTGTGTTCTGAAACATAACCTCTCCTGTACACATTTCTCTGTACAACTATTCATTTTAAATACAGTTTTTTACACAATAGTTCTTCCTGTATGAGCTTGCCAAAGATAGTCAAAAACACACAGAAACTGTACATTTCAGTCCACTCTTCCTCAAGAGGATGAACTGAATGTTTTTTTGTTTTTTAATGCTGAGGGATTCTACTTGTACCGACACTGTGGTATGCATGCAAAAAAAACATATTTTTTTCTTTCCCTTTTTTGGTTAAAAACAACAACAAAAAAGCTGTGGAAATATTTCCCTCCCCCCTTTTTCAGAAAAATGTTTCCTCGTGTCCTTTTGACAAACTGGAAGTGGCGTTTTTCGTTGCATATTTTGCATGAGCTATTTTACAGTGCAGAGCAGTTCTATGGGAAAGCATAATGAACCCACATGTGATCAGTTGTTGTGCCTTAAGAGTAGACTCGACGTGTTGCTGCCTGGCTCTGCACGCCATCCCCAATGATTTCACTCACATGTGTGGACTCCGTCAGGCCTGGGGGCTTTGTGCTTAATGTCTCTTATGGTGCTGGAGGTGGACGAAGGTAAACAGTCAGAACACCCCTAAAAGTTTTTCAGGGCCATTTTTCCAAAATCAGGTTTGTCTGCTCTTAATGTTATTTTAGGGTTTGGGGTGGGGGGTTGACATTAGCTGCTTCCTGTTTTTTCTTATTTTTTTTTGTTCGTAGTTTTTTTTTTTTTTTTTATGCAACCACTTAAATCATAGAAATGTTATTACCTGTCTAGAAAGGAAAACACAAGTTTTGTTTTGCACTGAAGTGCAACCTTTTTCTGTTAAAGCTGATTGTAGTTGAGTCTGTACTGTTTAGTGCTGGACAGAATTGTATTGGTTTGCTGGAAACATCTCAGAACTGAAAATGATCTAGTTTAGTAACCGTATTTTTTAATTTGTTCTCAGAAATTACAACAATGCTCAGTTTTTTTATTTAATCACCCAGAATCTCATAGGAACAAGACTTCCCGGTTACTGAGATGTTTCTGGAAAGCCATGCCTCTGTGACAATGATGTCATTTTCATGGTTCTTCCAACACTGGCTGGCTGGAAACTGGTCACGACTGTTTCTCTAAAGAAAATGATTTGTTTGGATTATTTATTTTTAAAAATGTGTACAGTATTTAAAAAAAAAGAGAGAAACACTAAAGTGTGTGATAACCAGAGGCTTTTCTCTTAAGACAAATGACAACTACTGAGAGTTCTGACATCCCACATGTTTCTGATGGGTTGACTACAGTGTTTTGTTTTGTTTTTTTTTGTTTTTTTTTTTTTTAATGGATTGTCTGGTTGGTTGATGTGCAATATGTTTTGTATGCAGATAGTTCTTAAATAAAGTTGATCTTCTATGTAGATTGAAAACAGTTTGTGCTCTAGATCTAAATGTGGCACACGAAGCAGAAAGTCTCATAATCTGAGATGAAAACTGAATAGTGTTTTAATCTAGACTAAAAATATCTCAAATAACTGCCACTGTAACTTCAACAGATACAGACTTGAATAAATCCATGAGTTTGTCATCTTTAAGTAAAAAAAAATAAAAACATTTTGAACAAAGCCTTTAAAAACTCAAATCTATAAATAAGTAGATAATTAAAATAATGAAGTATTTCACCCTTTTTACAGACTTGATTTTATTGAAGGGGATTTACAAAAATCAAGTGTCCAAGTCAGCCAGTGCAGCAGCATGAAAACAATTCAGTGGGAGTTCAATCCTTTGGGGAAAAATCAGCTCGACTTCTTGGCCTGGTCATCCATTAGGTCCTTGGCTTCGTTTATTTTTGCTGCTAAATAGGGAGATCCACCTGCAACATCAGAGACAAGAAATTCTAGCAATTTGCTCTGCAGATCTGTGTGAATTTGCACGTTTAACTAAACGATTTAAACAGTTTGTGCACTCTAATAAGAAGTTACAATTTTTTTAGACATTTGCATGTGATGTGAATTGCTGTTGCATGTAAGATCTGAGCTATTCTGTGTTGGAAATGACCAAGTTTTGAGTGTATAAGGGATGAGATGAGTGACGAAAAGATGTGCTGGTGTGTCCAGAGCACACAATTTAAGGATGCACTCACCTCTGTCGGGATGGTTCAAGATCATCAACTTTCTGTGTGCTTCTCTGATCTTATTTTTGTTGGCAGTGGGACTAAAGACAGAAAAAAAGCCACATGTTGAGTTAAAGTTAAGCAGCAATATCCTGCAGAGAGAGGCATGCACAGCCAAACCAACACATGCCTTAAAAACATCAAAGAAAGAATACACATACCTGACACCTAAGACCAGGGCAGCCTCTCTTTTTGTCATTTTTGGTTCAAACCCTCCTCTATAATACCCTCCTCCAAAAGCCTGCAGCAGAACATGCAAGTCAACGATTGGTGCAGAGTTGCACAGAACACGGTGGTCTACCGTCAAACATGTTTTTATGCCGTACCGTCTTGGGAAAACTTTGAAGAGCCTGCTTCACCTGAGGCTCCATTTGCTTCATGGCCTGCATGACATACCGACCTGGCAGAAGAGAAGACAGAAATATTGGAGTGTATGTTTATTTAAAAACTAAGCATATTGGACAATCATATATATATAGAGAGGGAGATAAATAGATATATAGATATTCATGTAATAACAGAAAAATAAAATGAGGAAATTTTTTCATTAAATGTATGCACTTTAGAAAAGAAATATTTGCAATTTACAGAAATCTCTATTTCCGTATAAAAAATACACCATACCACAGTCAACTTGCAAATAACACATTATTATTGTCTAAAAACTTGCTTCTGTTTCCAGTGCAATACTCCCTTTGATGAACTCTGGGAGATGATTCCCAAACAAAGCGTGACAGTGGTTGACAGTCGTGAATCAATGCGTGAACTCGCACCTTCAAGTCTTTCCCCGCAGATGATGTAACGTGTTTTCAGACTGACCTGCGAATCCAGCCGCTGCCAGAGCCAGACCCGCCGCCACCATGGAGCTGGCCTGCAAGTACGACTTGTTTAAAACCGCTGCAGATGGAGACACTAAACATCTATTTTGACCCACTATCAATCAGTAAAAACACTTGGTAGCTGATGTTAGCTTAGCCGTTTTAAAAATTGAGGTTATGGCGATTATTGGCTGATGACAATAAAACTGGTTTCTGATCGGTTACCCTGCATTGTAAAACGCGGCGTCTGACTTACCATGCTTTAGGGATAGGTTTTCGATTATGTCAAAGATTAGAAAAAGAACTTTTGACCTCTCATGATTCCCTTACTGTTTCCCATGTGTTTATGCCGGAAACCGAGGACAACTGCCGTAAAGTCCAGACGCGTGTTTATTTGGCCCCTCCCCCTCGCCTCTATTTTTGGTGAAACTGTTGGAAGTGTGGACAAAGCCAAGGGAAACTTTATGAATTAAAAATATTTAAAATGTTTAAAGCAGATTTTTAACTCCTTGTCCTGTTTAAGAACATGCTCAATTGAACCACGACTAAATTAAAACGCAAAGATATAATACATTTTTGCATGCATTTACTTTTCCTAATCCTTTCACATAAAAGGCTATTTTCAGAATTTGAAAATTATTTGGTTAAAAAAGCGAAACGAGGACATTTTCTGTACAATATCATTTAAAATACATAGACTGCTTTTCTGGATGTAACTTTATTTTAAAATGGCATAAAACTTTCCCATAATCCCAAGAAATGGAATTTTTCTCCTTTATTTAGACAATTGTTTGCGGGCCAAAGTGTTTATTACGTTTAAGTGTGGAAAAAAGCACAGTTGGACAACAGTTTTAAAAGGAAACTTCGTTTGTTAAAGTGACCCTGCCAGCAGCCCAATCTCTTTAAGTCAGTTCATTTAGAAAAGTAAACCCAGTTTGTTTAAAATCAAGGTTAATTAACTCTTTTGCTTTGAGGTTAATGCACAGGGTTTGCAGCTGCTAGGGTTAGGGGTGAATTGATCACTTGTCATTGTCACTTCTGAAACATAGAGCTCGAGAGGAAGAAGAGCCAGACACCTAAGACCTGAGAAGAAGCCATGACAACTGAGTGTGCGTGCACGTACGGGTCACACACAAGCTATTTAAGTAATTGCAAACATTTTTATAATAACTTAGGTTGTTGTTAATGCAAGCCAATTGCACAAAAGACTGAGAAGAGCAGCTGACAAATCCATACTGAAAGTTCACTCTAAATGTTGTTAGTCCCTGTTTCACTGTTATTACAGCTAAATATATTATTGTTAATAGATCTGAATATTTTTACTGATAGATTGATTTTTAAGATGCATGTTGGTGAAATAGCTTTTCTCTCCATCCCCAGAGATTTATCAGATACAGCAATCTATGTGGTGACTCACTGGTGTCACTGACATCAGTTTGGTATCATATTACCAAATGTCTTTTTCCTTACATGAACCCGTTTTGTTAAGTTTTACACCACGTGTAGTTGTTGCATGGTTTGAAAATGGGAGAGTATCCAAGCCAGTCAATTGCTGGAAGCTATGCATCTTTTGCATGGCTTTCATTAATATTAAAATACATTAAAATGGATTATTAAGTTAGTGCAATAGTATGGTTCAAGTGTTTTGGCATACTATACTATTTAGAAAAAACAAAAGGAAATGAATAATATTAATAATTTATTTTCTGTTAAATTAAGATAAGACATATCCAGCATGTATAACCAGTCCTTTTAACAGAAATTATTGAATTATTGATTATTGAAAAATAAAGCCCCATTTTCTAGAGAATATAAATACTGGACTTTGGTAGAAAAGAGATCCAGATGTGACTTATTTTAGTAAGGTAACTGTAAAGGCTGCTTCAAGCTCCACAAAGAGTGAGATTTGTTGCTGCTACAAGACCAAGAGCAGTGTTCTCTCCGGCCATGACATTTTGTCCCCCACGGAAAGTGAAAAAAAGTGACCCTCCCACTGTCCCATGTCCATACATGGTAATGGCAGCTGCTAGGAGAAAGTTTATTTTTCAAATAAATTAAAAAAAAAGATTGGAAAAATGTAAAAAAAAAAAAAAAAAACACTTTCAAAAAAAGAAAAAAGATTTGTTGTGGACATGGAAAATTGTTAAGATCAGAACCAGAAGCAGCATGTTTTCAGCCTCAAACACTCCCACTAAAATGGTCAACCAATCACAGAATAGTTGTTGAAAGGCTGAAAAGAAACAAGGTCAACTTTTTAAAAACATACAAAGTTCCATGTCTATGAAGACTCTCATTCATCCAGGTTGATTTCATCATAGTAGTAGGTCTAGGGGCTGTCATCTGGACTAGTTTTTTGTCTTCTAACTTTTAAAAACTAGTCCAGATGACAGCCCCTAAACCTACTACTATGATACAAAGTTCCACAAAATGTCTGGGTTCTTGCAGAGTGATGACAATAAAGTCCCGCTCCGATCATCTTTTGATCTATTTTCAAAGCATTCCCAGTGGTCTTTTAATTAGAAATAAGCCATTTTTAGCTAAATTTAAATCTTGTGTCGTTTCTAGAGGAGTTTTTGCAGAGTAGCAGGACTTCATCAGAAATCTGCCTTTGAGTTGTGGGAGGCACTGCACTGTATAAGCCTGTGCCTCATTTCCCATCATCCATATGTTTACACTCTTTCCCGCTATCTTACAGCCCTTCACAACCCCAGCCAAACATTGTCGGTGCAAGAAAAATGGTGAGCAATATTGGAGTAATCCAGCCATACAGCTTTTGAGCCAGAGACCAGCTCAGAGGTGGAAAAAAAAAGATGTACATGGATCTATTTGTCTGTAAGTGGATGCTTCGGAATGAAGCAGAGCAGGGACCTGGTGGCCTGCTGCTGTAGCTTCAGCAACTACAAGCTTTTTTTTTTTTTCGTCTACTCCTGATTCACAACAATTTAAATAAAAAAATACTCAGAAATTCAAATAGAATCTTAATTTTATTCATGTTCTCCGTCATCGGAAAAATGCCACCACAAGAACATGTTAAACAAACACTAAAAACAGTCTTTAAGAAGTTTACACAGCTATGTAGTTTTCCCATCATCTTTACAACATATTTGACAAAAAGGACCACGGTTTGTAGAAAAAACACAATATTGTATTTCTGAAACTGGTACCATGTTGAAGGTGACCAAAAAATGTGTTTGAGCCAATAGTATGGTTTTCTGCATTTTGATTTTTTTTGGCAGAAAAATAAAAACTGAACAGGCAGATGGCTCTGATGAATGTACAGCATACATACCTTACATAAGGTGTTAACATGTTAATCTGTTAGAGTTAAGTTTATTACATACCTCTACTGTGCAGTATTTTGCAAATTGGAGTCATCCACTTCATCCTGGCTCAGGAGTGTGGTTTTCACATCTGCAGACTGTCTGTGTGGAGCAATTGAAACCAGAGCATGTCCCGTTGTGTTGCTCCTACAGCTGGACTGAAGAGCGACGGCAGCTAACACAATGAGACAGTAAAGGGCCTAATTATTGCCCCTATCATTTGCATAATTACAATGTTGTTTTTTTCTTTTTCAGGCAGGGACAGTATAGAAATTTGAAATTGTGTTGGGCTCAGTGTTTTTCCCGGGTGGAAGTCAGATTTAAATGGAGAGAGCATGTTCTCCCAGCCAGTTTGCCAGGCTTAGGCAAGAGGTCCCAATCAGCCTCACATGCTGCACATTCAAAAGGATTTAAAAAGCCAACTGTGTGGAGAAATGAAGTTTTGCCCCCCCCTCAAATCATATGGAATTACAGTGCTGGTTGCATATAGAGGGTGGAAGGAGAGAGGGGGGGGCAGTTGCCAGCACAAAAGCCTACAGGAAGCAGCTATTTCTGTGTGTTTTATTAACTCAACCAAGCAATTTAATTCTTTTGTTCGGGGGAGTTCTACTTCATTGATTAACAAAAGCGGGGATATAATTTTTTCAGCCCCTTTTGAAAAGCCTGAAATGTCAAGCCTTTTAAAGGAGATTATTCTGCCTGTGTGCGATGAATAGAGCCCAGAGTAACCTTTTGTCTACAATTAAATATTCCAGCATAAATATAAAAGAAAATCAGAGATGGGGAAGATTGAGTCAGGAGAGATTGGAGAGGTAGATCCTCTGCCCGATTGTGGCAACAGCCTGGCTCTAATTAGATATGCCAGGCGGGCTGTGAGCAGTCGCTCTCCACAGCACACAGAGAGAGGAGGCAGCCTGAGAGAGGAGGACAGAGGAAACCTATCTGCTCATCTGTCTGTCCAGCGGCTTCCTCTGGGCATCCACAAGGTATTTCAGGGAGACTTTGTTTTGTTTTCTGCCGTTATTTGTTTTTCCAGGCGTCTCTGTCGCCCGAGAGCAGGAGACTAAAAGGCAATGCCTTCTGGGAACTGCATAAGCTGATAGAACTGAACAAAAAGTTGTGGGACTGTTTGTGATTCAGAAGATTGATTAGAAACGACAATAAGAGGCTTCAGGGAACAGTGCTATAATTTTTTTATTTATTGTCTGCGCTGAAGTGAAAGACTGTGCTGTTGCCTGAGGGAGACGCAGGGAGACAATTTAAAGTTTGACTCCTCAGGGTTTGCATGTGTTTAGTAAGTTGCAGTTGGCATTTAAATAGTGTTCATTGGAGAATGAGACATCAGAGGACTGTTGATTGTCTGCATGCTGAGGCAAAGAAGGGAGCAATACCTATTTCTTTTTGTCAGTTTTCTTGGAACTTAATTAGAAGTTGCTGAAGTTGCAGAATGGTGTTTATGTGTCATGTGGTCAAACTCAAATTTCATTTGGTCAAGTGGAGCCATGTAGTTGTTTGACTGATTCTGTCACAGGATTTTTTTCTTGACCAATCATTTGCAGGATGGAGGTCTTGTGGGCGACTCTTCCCTGTCAGTAGGCGTGGCACATACTTTCACACTTTGACACAATATGTTCAATTATTGGAGTTTTTTTTTCATGAATTCAATTCTTTCATAGAAGTTTTTTCAAGTGCTGTGATAGATTAATTTTTTTTTTTTTTACATTATTTAGTGTTCTTAAAGTGATCATCAAAACTGTTTAACTGGTTTTATGACTTTTTATTTTGCAAAGAAAAGCAAAAACTGTTTTCAAACATAATTTTACACTAAAGCATTTCATAATCTGTACGCGATGTGTTGATTTTTGTGGATCAAACACTTTCATCTGTAATCTGCCTGTTGCAGCTGCTATATTTAGTTTTTCAATTATTTTTTATTTTCATTCACATTTTTTAGGAACATTTTCCTGCTCCCATGTTTTTTTAATCACTTTTTTATGCCTGTTTACTGGGTACCCATGCCAACTACTAAGTTGTTTACATGAAGGAACAATGATTGGGATCACTGAAGCCCAGCTAAATCCTGTGAGAGCCTTTTCCACTTTAATGGAGGAGCAGATTAAAGAAAAAGGAGAAGGACGTTGAGCAAGTGTACATGTCTGATTGTTATTGAAATGCGATGCATGATAAAATTATGGCAAAGTCAAAAACTTGGAATTATGAAAACAATTTTTACTTACAGAGGTGTAATTTTGATTCATTATAGCCACGAATGAGTTATCTAAAGGGATTTTTATTGTAATTATTTTCTTGCAGAAAAAAAAAAACTTTCCGGTTTTAATGTTAGAATTTTGTATTTTAAAAATGAAATTTCCAAATTTCTTTTGACTGAAATTTATAAAAAAGATCTATACCTAAGCAAAACACTCTGAACTAGGAGTCATATTGAGAATTTGTGACTTGAAACATAGTATTTTTCAGTGATACCCTGCCTAAGACAAAGAACAGCAGAACTGCAGGAAAAAGACAACAGGTTTGGGAGCTACTGTTTGTAACAACAGATAACTGTAACCCTTGTGCTATCTTAGGCACTTTACCGTTGGGAGTTGGGTCATCTAGATTCACTAGACAGAGTTCTGAACCTTTTTTTTTTCAATGTTTTGTGATCTTCACTGGTTCAGTGGATTACATGAAATTTTTCCACCTTTATCCACCTTTGTCATGGTAGGGAGAACATGTCAAAGTAAGGGTGGGGTCATCCAAGATAGCACAAGGGTTAAAAGGTTTTTCCTGGAGAAATTATGATGAAAAAAACATTTGAACTCTGAGGATTTAACCATTTGATGATAGTTTTATTACAGGCATGGTAATCTATTGTCTAAATCTATTGTCTCCATTCATTCCTTACATCATGTTGCCAACTACAGTAAGTGGTTGCCAGATCTTTCAATTTTCTAGCTACACATTTATTAATAACTTCTTCCGCACCAGTTTAGATTTTCAAAGTTTTACTCGTAATTATTCAGTGTTCTGATTTGACTCATCAGCATTGTGGTGAAACAATACACCAAAAAAAAAACAAAAAAAAAAAACTTCCAATATCTTAATATTAGCTCCCTTTTCATAAAAAATACATGATCAATTTACAGTTTGATGCTCTATAGCATAAAACATTTTTCAAAACTAAAAAAAGCAAAAAGTGTGTTTGAGTGTTCTTAGATTTCGAACATGTAGTTGAAATAGTGTGACAGCTATTTGGTCTGGGTCATGGTGGAGAGATTTCAGTCTGACTGTTTGCAGGTGTAGACAGGTGTCTTTTAAACTGATAACCAGTTCAAAAAGGTGACAAATACAGGTAGTGATTAAAGGTTGACAGAGCTACTAAAAGACAAAGTGCGAGGAAAAAATGTTCAATTTTTTGTAGTTGCTAAATACTTATTTCCTGCACCAGCATAAAAAAAACCATTGAGTCATAAAATGTGATTTCCTGAATTCTTTTTTTACATTCTGTCTCTCATATTTGAAGTGTAATATAACAGCCTTCACAAGCCTTTCTAATTTTTTTAAGTGGGAAAGCTTGCAGAGTCAATGTCTGACAAATACTCTTGCCTCACTGTATGTTGTATATCCAAACATATTTTTAGTCTAGCCTGAATCTATAATGAATGAAGGAAAATATCCAAGGCTGAGCTGTGTGTAACTGTCATGCTTTCTGATTGTTAATGCTGTTCAGCAGAAAACAGTTGCAAACACAGAGAAACAGAAGCTTAGTTATAGTTTTTCTAAGAACGATGCTTTGTCTTTGAACATTGATTCCCCTCCTTTTTAAGTAATTCGTTTTGGAAAAGTAGAAAAAAGGAGGTTCTTTGTTGGGAGTACCTGAGCAGAGAATTGGAACTCTGCTCCAGCAGACTTCTGCTGTTCACTCTCTTTGCAAAGATATTAACTCCAAATGAAGAAATATCAAAGAAAAACATGTTTTTTTTGTCTTTAAAATGTACAAATGTCCACTATGAATAATAAATATGTTAATGCCATAGCATTATGGTAAGAAAAAGACTGAAGTGAGGTTTTTTGTCCAAGGGAAATAGCTATTGTGTAGGAAAAAAAACAAATCAGCATCTCTCATAGCTTTTACCAGGCACAGCAGAGGAAGGACAATGATTTGGGGCTTTACTCTAATCATCTCTGGTCTTCATTCAGTACTTGAATGAACCTAGTGCTTTTCTGTGAACTAAGATAAGATAAGAAAGATACTCATTTGACCCATCCTCATACAACTGCCACCGCACGATGGGGAGGCATCGATAGAATCTTCGAGATTAGCCGCCGCCACTCGATTTAAAAACAAAATTGTAGGCATGAATATAGATGCAGGTGGCAGAAGTCAGGCGGGGATGACATCATTACGAAATAAGGTGACAAATTGCAGCAGCAGTAACACATCAAGTGCCACCGGCTGCCCAATAGGTGGCGGGAACATAAAAAGCGGGCCATTCTGCACCACTGACCATTCGCAACTCTGATTTTGAGCACACATTATAATCTTGTTAAATTACAAATTTACACATTTATAGACAATATGCCTCCCAAGAAAGCACAATGATCTGTATTCTTCATATTCTTCTCAGCATCAACTGCAATTCGTCAATACGCAGGCAGGTCTCTGAGTCGCTGTGGTTCTGTCAACGGCATGATAAGATTTGAGCAGCATCAATGCTGTCTCCCCATTTGGACCCACGGTGTCCAGGACCACCAGTTGACATCCTGTCATCACCGGGCCCCCGGCCCATGTCAACAGCCCTTGTTGTTTGTCCATGCTTCTACCGTATGATTTCTAACAATTGAGTGGTACCAGTGGGATAACAGCATGCTGGCAGGAGGGTGGCTGGACAATTTAAAGTTTTTTAAATAACCTGATGTAAAAAGTTTGTGCCTTTTTGTTCATTGGCTTTGATTAAAAATGTGTATACATGTATATTTTTGCAAGTGTGTGTATACATTTCTTTTCAAACCATCTTATTGATTGTGATAGTTTACAACATATAACTTACTAAAAGATTCTATAATGTTTGTTTGTGTTCTAAAACAGCATTTTTCAGATAGATCCATATATATCTGAAGTGTAATTCCAGTATCCAAGAATTAATTCGATGTATGAAGCCAGATTATTTGAGTATTTTTAATATTTTCTTTTATTTTTTATAGTTCTTTTTTTCTTTAGTGTACTAAAAGTTATGGTACTTGGGCATTAGCTTCCTGCATGTGAAGTTAGTGTCTTGCCACTCTGCAGGTCAGCTAGTTTTTCTTTTCTCTGATAAATATATATATGTATATATATGTACATTGCACATTGCACAAGCGTGTCAAAATAAAAGCACAGAGTTTGGCTTGTCACGTCCCTGCTCCTCCTTAATCGTGGCATCGCCAATCAGCCGCCATCTCTATAAGACCGTTCCGTGAAAACTTTTATGACGTCATACTGGTCTGTGGCGTTAAAAAGGTTGGGGATCACTGCTTTAGAGTACACCCACGTAAAGAAATGTGTTTCTCCTCTGCAGGACGCGGAACATCCCTGTGGCAGAGGGATACAGGGCCCTCCGCCACTTAGGTTTCCCCTTAAAAAAGCTATTTTGGACAGACCTACCCCTCCCAGTACAACAATTGTTGGGGTATGGAGAAGCCAGAAGGGTAGGATAAGTATTCGGCCTAAAATCTATTTCCAGAAACTAAAATAAAGACTTTTTTAATTTACTGTTTAGAATGATTCTTATTTCCTGTCTTTCTGTCAGGATTTGATATCCTGAAACAGATGTGGGCTTATAATTGTCATTCAGTAATACAGCTTTTGGTTTCCTCTTTTGAAGGAAAACTCCAACACATCACTGCCTCTTTACAAACATAAACAAGATTTCGATGTCTTTGCTGTGAGATGATTGCATCTCTCTGCATCCCAACATTTGTTGCAGACACACTAGCACATTCGGCGTGGTTGCTCAGTCAATACTGAGTTACTTTATGCTTTCAAACCCTGAGGATGTTTACCTTTTCAAAGCAGTTATTTGGCAAAACTGATGTTTTGGTATATTAGTGTCTATTATGTAACCACAAAAATATAATTTCAACAAAGAAAGCAACCAGAATAATACAGTTTGAGTTCAATAAAACGTATGGTGCCGAAAAACTCCAAAAAGTTTCTAAAAGGTACTTAAATGAATGTAACTGAGCAAATGTCTCTCATTACTACACCACTTTCTAAATAAAATAATTTTTTTTTCGCCTGTTGTGACTTGACACAGTTTCCTACAGAACTTTTGCATTCTTAACCCATTTTAAATATATTTTAAATGAAGTGTTCTCTTGAACCCTGGTGATACATGCTTTTGTGTCTACATTAAATGATCAATCTCTTTAAGTTTGTTCCAGACTTTCCTTGTCTCTTGGTAACTTGAACAGTTTCCATGTGTACACCTGAGTTAGCCGGCACACCTGTATCTCATTAGTAGTCAGCTCAGTAAAACATTTGGTTTTCATTAGTCAGTGTTTCTACTTTAGTTCTCACCTACTACAGTAAAAAATATCAAGGGCTCTCCAGAAACGGCTCTTAAAAGTATTGTAGGATCAACAGAAGGCAGCAATGAAACAGCAGGGATGGCAGCTGCTGTGAAACCTACAGGAGAAACGATGAAGAAACGATGAAGAAGTTCTACTGTTTTTCTGCTTTTGTAAGTTACTGTTGATTTAGTTTTCTCTTTGTGTGAAACTCTGGGCTTCTTTCTTGCTTTATTTCAGTTCTATCCGACTTGCTGAGTTAATTCTATGGGTTTTTTTACACACACTTTAAATATTTGGTTTTTAGACGGTTTTCTGGCTCTGCACCCGTATTTTTTCATCTTGAGAAACTTCCAACCAGCTAAACATGAGAATTTTTTTTTTTTTTTAAATATACTAGAAAATTTTTTAAAATTCGCTTAATTATCTTTTTAATGTTCATTGTCAGGCAGCTTGATTTTCTCCTCTCTAACCTTTTTATTTTCATTAAATGTAAATGGATTCTGTCATTGGGTTAGTACAAATATATAAAAAAATGAAAAAATGGCTTTAATACTTTTTTTAAACAAATTTAGGAGTAGCAGCTCAGTCCCCTTTACTTCTTATGCATCGTTAAAACCAACTACTCACAACTTGCTTTTATTTTGAAACCTGTATGTGATGACCCTAAACTAAGCCTCACAAGAGGTGAATGACAACAAGGAAGAACTTGCACTTGGTTGCCTCTTTTATCACATGAGGACATTTTGGTCTTCATAGGTAATCAAAAAAAGGACAATTTACAGTGGGGAAAGCATGCACTCCACCTCTGTCCCATCACATTATACACGAATCTCGTGTCACTTCCATTCCAGCAGCATGTTTCGTTCCAGAGAGCTTTATCAGAGCTCTGGAGGGCTGATGGGAGGAGACGGCAGTAATGACTAAAGGTCCTGAGGTCACAGCCCTGCTGTGATAACTAAACCGAGGTCAGGCGCCTTAACAACACTCTGCTCTGACGGCTGATGATGCCTGATAAAGGCAGATGAATCATGTTGTTATTCCTGCGCTTTAAATGAAATTTAATTCAGAAAAGTAATTTGTTTTTTAACAGCTTTTTGAGCACCAAATGACTCAATTCAAAGCCCCAAACACCCAAGAAAAAGCATCTTATTTCATTTTGTGTTTCTTTTCCTGTGCAAGTTTTAGTTTTTTTCTTTTTTCTTTAAATAACTTAAAAAATACATTTATTTAAAAAGACTGCCATATTCAATTAATTTAAAATCTTTTCAAACTCTTTAGAAAAAACAAGGCAAACATGTTTTTCCTTTTAGTTTTAGGAATTCAACTCTTCCCAGTTATTTTCTTGATGATCATATTTAAAAAAAATACATACTGTAAGACAATAGATTTAGGTATAGCAATTATATTCATTTTTTTTCTATCTAATTTAGGGACAATGTCAGGATAAACAGTCATAAACTTTAATTAAGAGCAAGCTTCTGGGTTAGAGGTATACCTGGTCATATTTAATGCTCACTATCTGTACCAGACTTTCATATAAAACTCAATTTGAAGTATTTTATTTTATTTTTTTATTACATAAAAACATGCAAATACTGCAGACATCCAGACAGTACAGCGCATCAACATCCCCAGACAGGTAGTGCACACGTGTAAATCTGCCATAATGCTGATTTTTACTTTTCAAAAAGGACTGCTGGCTTTGCAGAAAGGAAACAAGAATTATTCAATCAAACAGCTTTCCCTCCACATCCAGATTTGGCTGCAGCTGCATAATCCTTTTATCAAACTCTACTGTGGAAGAGTCTTATTGGAAATGCCCAGAGAGAGAAATAATATTAAGGTCATTTCTATCTGTAGTTTATTTTTTTTTCCACTTAAAAAATCTCTTCTGCTTTCCGTTTTTATCTTGAGACAATAATTGCTTCAGGTTTGTCGATGGAGACCAAACTAATGATTACATGTGCACCCTTTCCCATAGTGAGGAATCTGTGTTTTTATCTGTTATAACAAAATAACACTGTTCTCATAAAATAATAATAATATTTTATTATTATTTCTGCTTCTCTGTGATGATCCTCAGTCGGGCAGGGCAGGTTGGAGTGAAAATGTAATGTGGGTCAGCTGGCGGTGATGACTGCTTGTATTAATTTATCTGAAGTGGTAGATATGAAAGCTGTCAGAGCTGCTGTCAGCAGTTTAAAGCTCATATCACTGCTGGTGGGAACAGCTGAAGGTTTTCTTGTGAACTGAAACAACGTTCTCAATTTCAGAAAAGTCTTTATAGGATGTTCAAAGGTATTCTTAGTTGCCTTTCTGGCGTCAATGTAACTTTGCAGGTGTAAAAAAAAAAAAAGAGCTAAAATTCAGCTGTTTGCATATAAGCTGGAGGATTTATAAGTACAAAGTCCCAATTAAACAAAGTTTGAGGTCACATTCTATTTACTCTTATTTAAATTACACTTAAATTGGAAACAAAAAACTGTCTAATTAGAGATGAAGTATTTTAATATTTGATGTTTGTTTCCTGTTGGGACTCTTGCTCTCACATTGACATAGAATATAACTCAAAAACACAATACCATGAGATGACTAGCTGCAAATTTAAAAGAATGTTTAGTTGAATACAAATTCAGTCACAATTGAACATTTTAAATACAACTGAGTGTATACAAGAAATATTTAGCTTAGCATGCAAAGAGGCGTTATTGTATCAAACAATCTGCTGAATTATTCCAGTAAAATGGGCAAATATGTCACATGTTGAGGAGACCGGATCTGGTTGACACATGGGTAGGGCGACACAATGCCTATTCCAGACACACTACATGGTGGCGCAGTGATTAGCGGTTTAAGTCTTGGCTGGGGGACCTGAAACAGAACATCAATGGGGACTTTTCTGTGTGGAGTTAGCATGTTCTCCCCGTGTATGCGTGGGTTTTCTCTGGGAACTTCAGCTTCCTCCCACCATCCAAAAACATGCTTCATAGGTTAATTGGTCACTCCAAATTGTCCCTAGATGTAAATTAAAAATCACACGATCTGTGTGATATGTGGCCCTGCGACAGACTGGCGACCTGTCCAGGATGTCCCCTGCCTTTGCCCACAAGTAGCGGGGTTAGGCTCCGGCAGCCCCGTGACCCCAAAGAGATAAAAGAGTAAAGATGGGAAAAAAAAAAAAAAACCACATGGTGCCGTGGTATATTATTCATATCAACATGTAAGTCTTTGATAGCTCATTTACTCATTTGCACTTCCAATTTTGTTGAGCAAGAAAAGAGAAATTAAGGTGAGGTCACAATTTTTAATTTAAATGGATCAGAGTACATTTGTATGCATGTGTTGTTTTTGTGTTTAGAGCTTGAGCATTATTAGTAGTTAGATAGTAGCATAATAGTAGCAGATTATATTTCTATTAAGTTTTTATGCCATCTTTTAAAATCCCAATTCATGGTAAAAACATCAAGCATGTTAAGAACATTGGATATGTAGACCTTTTAAGGCTTTGTTTTTGTTGCTAGGCAACTTATATTATAAAATAACAAGGAATATTAAGCACTGAAATACATACAGCTTGTGGCCCACCAATTGCAGCTTTTATATCACTGCTACCAACTTTTCCCAACTGCATTTTGTTTTCATCTGCTCCTGATTCACAGTGATTTTTGAAAAAAGAAATACTCAGATGGACCAGTAATCTTGTTATAGTGCATATAGCTTTACCCAGACACTTGCAGTCAGCCCCATCACAGATCCTATGGGAATTGGATGGATGCAGAGTTAGTGATAAGGTTTATATATACAGTTGAACACAATAAGCAACAATAACACAAGAAACTGCTTAAATGGGGCTACATAATACTGATAAGTGTTATGGAATATTTTAGATTTACCGGTATTTAGATTTTGATTAAAGTTTTCAAAGATGATGCTGAACTTTTTTTTTTCTTTCTTTTTTTTTCTCATTTCAATTTTAGTTCTTTTGCGACAGCCAAGAGATTATTAGTGCAGATGTACTTTTTTTTCTTAGCTAGTATTATGTGTGCATTGCTTTTGTTGACACTGTTTTTTAAGATGTTATCTAATAATCAAATGAATAAAATTAAATTGTCCAGTAAACAAGGATCACAAATGGCTGCTACACAAATATCCCAACCATGACCTTTCTCCAAGAGGGAATCCTTAATTTGTACTCATATTTAAGCAAAGTATTTGAATTTCAAGCCCAAGAGGAGATGTGGTTCCACAAAAAAAACGTTTTTTCATTGTTTTTAAAAAGACATAAAAGCAAAAACAGTCTAAGGGAGAGCCATGTTCTCAAAACATTGGTGAAGTTGACCATTTAGCTTTGAATACAAAGAGAAGAGAGTTAAACCATTTAAATTTTGATAGCAGCCAAAGAACAAAAATAAAATGTTTGATTGCAATTTCCTTTAAAATTTTAAATGCAGTCAATTCAGTTATAGTTATTGGCTGGAAATCTTAGACAAGTCAGGTAACAGGTTTTTCCACACCCTGTAGCAGCAAAACAGCCACTTTTACTTCAGAGTTTCTCAAAAGTTTTTGTTAATGTGGAGAAACTGCTTGTTTTTTTTCTCGAGTGAAATTCTTTCCAGAGGAACAGATGCTAAACAAGCCTAATCTAGCCTAATCTAACCAAATGGCTGGTTGATAAACACAAAGCACTGCCATTTTTCTATGGTTTCTCTTCTTATAGGGGGTGGGATTATATAAACTCGCTTCTTCCCACTCCTTTTCAAGTAATAAGTCAAGCTCTACTTGACTTTAGTTAATGATCTCTATATTATATTAAGCATATGTGACTTAACTGTGTCTTTGTTTGTTTGTTCTTTTTTGTCTATGCATTTCATCATGTCTGTATGAGTTTGATAAATCTGCGTGATTAAAACATTTCTTTTTATTGTATTGAGTACAATTAATGCTTGAAATAAAAATAAATCAAATCAAATAACCTAGAATTAAACTTTCCTTTCATACAGCTAAAGTTTGACAAAATAAAAACCAAAGAAGACATTGCCTTAGTATTTAAGTTTTGAATCAAAGAACCACTGTGAAACATTTTTTTCCGGCCAGCTGACTCCGGCGATTGCAATCGATTCATCCCACAGATGGAAGGAAACCACCTACGACCTGGATGCTGATGTGTAGTTACTGGAACGGAGAATTAACCGACCCTTTCCCATTGGACTGTCTGACCATGAAGGACACTGATGATCTCTGGGCCTCTGTGGACTGATAGCCACGGATGGACTGTGTGAAATGATCTGATAATGGTATAACAAGTCAAAGGACAAATGTTGTTCAGCTGGAGCTGGTCACTCGATCCACCGTGTCAGGCTGTGTGAGCTTGTGTGTCTTTTCTAAAACCTGCAATGATCCTACAGCAGAAAAAAACAAGGGCAAAGCAAGTTTTGTTGTAGATACAAGATTCTAACCTGTGACAGAACAGAACGCTCTGCTCTCTGGTTGAAAGGTGCTTTCATGCTGAGTCTCAGGTGTTTGATTTGATCTAAACCTGACTGTACCTGATGCTATTAATTTTCTCTCTATGCGTTCTACTGAATATGCGACCTTGCTGTCTTGGAATGTGTCCTGTTGGAGACGGAGGGCAGGTGGTTATTCATATGACAACGAACACGTGTAAGCAAACACGGCAAAAGAAAAGAAGAGAAAGAAGGAGGCAGACATTTCTTTCAGCCGGTTCTCTGTGTCAGCCATGTAAGAAAGCCGCCAAACCAATAATTTTGTCAAGTTCTTTTTTTAGCGGAGCGGCTGAATCGTCTTTGGATTGCCACATGTATAAAGGCAGCCCATATAAAGCCATTCACAGCACTGAATGAACACGCCATCTGTGGGGCTTTCTTATTTCCTCTTCTCTTTTCTTCTCCTTCTTTTTCAAGCCTTGTAATCAAATTTGAGCAAAATCAAATGGCGGGAGGATAGAATGAGAGCAATGGGGGGGAGGAGGGTTCAATGAAAGTACCTTTTGTTGGTCTGAAACGAGCAAGTAATTTACAAAATACCCTCCTTTTGTGCAGGGGGCTAAGGGAAGAAAGAAATCAGTAGCTTTTAGAAGCTAGGCCTTGCGCTGCGACGGGAAAGATAATGAAAGCCGTCTTGTGTTTGTGGGCTAGAGAGCATCTCAAAGGCAGACCGGGCCCCGGCTCAGGGTTAGCTTGGCTGCTGTAAAAAAAAAAAAAAAAGAAAAAAAAAACACAAGACGCTCTTCTTTATGTGTGTGTGTGTGTGTGTTTGTGTTTGGCAAGAAACAGGACTGCTGTGCCCGGTTACTCTTGGCAGAGACACTCTGAGGATCAGACGAAGTTGTCAATGCTGAGAAGAGGAGTGAGGAATATTGCTGATTCCTTTCGTACCTGTTGTCCCTTGCAGGTGCGTGTGGCTGGCCCTGCACAGGTAGGCAGCAATGCTCCTCTGTTAGGAAGTCTGGGCTGAAGCGGAGAGGCAAAAGGAATAAAAGCATCCAGCAGGGATCATTGTGCTGAAGGATTATCAAGTGTTGCGGCTGACTGCCTTCATTCGTTACTTCCACGGAGTTGGCTGAGGGGAGACCTGTGTGGATCTGCATGATTACCACCTGAGCAGCACCTGCAAATGTTCCCTCAGGAATTTTAACAGGTAAGATTGATTCCAGCTAGACTACATTTATACTTTTAAACACCAAACTCAGTTGAGCCTTTTTCTTTAACAGTCAACAGCAACATTTTGTTTGATGGGGTAATACAGTTGCAGCCAGTGTACTGATAATTAATTTAATGTTTTACTTACCTTAACAGTGTTTCCATTTTCTGTTTATGTGGCTCTGTCAGGTGTTTTTAAATAAATAATTTGTTCGGCCTGCACAGGTTCCTGTTTACTTTGAAAAAAGTGGTACCTGAAGTGTCCTGGAGCACAGAGACCGGTGAGTTCTGACAACCATGCCTCTTTTTTAACTGTCAACAAGATTCTTCCTTCTTTAGAAAGTAATGCTGTCACCTTTTCTTATTCAAATGCTATGGTGTTTGATTTGAAGTTGTGCTCTGCAAAGGCATGTGGGACTTAAAATCCATGCTGATAATGCTTCGTGTTTCAAAGAATGTGTCCAAATATTGCAGCCTTTTTTCATAGTGTTTAACATTCTTGCCTTTTGAGATAATCTATATGGAATTTTTTTTATATGAATGTTTTATTGCAGCATAAACAATATTTCCGATCTTTGGTTTAAATTGATTTACTGGCAAAGTCAGAGGAATAACTAGCTGTTTACACAATCAACATTTTTTCTAAAAACACAATGTTTCTCATAACAGAAATGTATTTATTTATTATTAAAGCTTGAAATCTTTCAAGTGTTTATTTAATTCCCAGTCAATTAGACTTACGTACTCAAGTGAAGCACAAATGCTTTGAAACTGTTGCAATAAAACTGATAAGAGTAAAAAAATAAATGTAACCATAGTTGTCTCCTGTCCACTCTTCCCAGTACGTGATGCCAGTGAATGGGGTGGCGGTACACTCTGCAATTGTTCTTGCCTTTAAACGTTTAAAAAGTTTAGCAGGATCTCTGTCTGGATGCTCTCTGATCCAGGAGGTGTGTCCGTGTCACAGCCGTCACATGCTCATTTTTTTTTTTTTTTTTTTGTCAATTCAAGCTAGATTTTCTCACCTGCAGACGGTGGTGATGCAACCTTAGGGGGTAGATTTAACTGAAACTGGAATTGATTTGTTATATAAATGATCACTAGTTTATTTAAATTAATTTTATTTTTTCAAATGGAAAACTGGTAACCAGACTCAAACTTAAAGACTGAATAAAAAAAAGCATCTTAAAAAAGGAGTTGAGTGGATGTTTACTTAAAGCTAAATGTACGTGGAAGTGCTGACACTAAAAGGGTTTTACTACTTTCCCTTTCCACTTAATGGTTTCGGTTCTAGAAACAACAAAAATGCAAGCTTAACTCAAATTATCAAATGTCTATGCTGGCACGTTAAAATCTTGATTTACAATGGATAAAGTATTTCTTGATGGTTTATTTTTAGTTGTATAATATGTTTTCTTGATGAGTCACATTCTATCAGACATTAGTCTGTCTTGGGGGAAGGAAGTGTTTATGAATGTGCCACCAATCAGTTATTACCCATGCATTACTGCATTGTTATAGAAAATAAAAATCAGCAGCTGCTCTGGTGTATCATTTGGGATGTATTTTGTTCTGAACTTCAAAATGATGCTGTAAAAACTCAAATCCACACTTGACACTTTTTTTTTGCCTAACTAATAAAGTTCACACTCTAAATGCCATCATTTTCTGCTTTTTGGGATCAAATAGAGAAAAAAAGTCAACAGGTCAGCATGGGAGCAGAGACCCCATCCTTTGCTGACACTGTAAAAAGTCAACCGCTTTCTAACTTTAAAATATTTTGAACATTAAGACAGTTTTCCAAAGTAATTTATGCTGCTTTCGCTTTCCTTTTTTAATTTACAAATGTACAAAAACAGTATACAAAGAATTTGATTTAATACTTGGTTCCTCATTGATGACTTTCAAAATAACAGTAATTGCTAAAGCTAATGGCAGCATAAAAATAGTTAATTCTTTCTAACACTTTTGTGTCTTTCTGCTGAAAAAAATCAGAATTTGGTGGAAAATATTAGTTATGATTTTTCTCACATTATGGCTTCAGTTTTTAACAATTATAATTATATTTTTTTGTTAATCAAAATTGTTTCATCTATTAGCATTTATCTGCTAATGGAAAATGCAGGTACAGGTATTTTAGATTTGATGAAAACAATGAGGAGAACCAGAGTAAACTGCAGCTATTTATTTTTTTTCTAACTTCCTGTCGTAAGATCTGTTTTTTTTCAGTATGATTGTCTCTATTAAATCTCATGGGTTATTAATCTTAGTCCTGTTGACAGTGTGCTGACCCATGCAGCTCCCTGAGGACCCTCTAATAACTACTAATGGACTGTTAAAGTAGTGGGTGGGGCCTGCGCTGCCCAGTCCTGGATGGTGGGCTCTCAAAATTACAGCTCATTGAGCAGGAGAGGTAGAGGGCCAATTCCATCTGTAATCTGTGAGTGCTCGTCTGGGTGCACCTGTGTGTGAACGCCTGCATTTGTCAGACGGGCGCGTCTTCCATCCAGCTTAGCCATGTGTAGTTGGTCATTAACAGCAGCAGCTAGTCATTAAGCCTGTCATTTATTCTGTCTACCAGCTGACCTGCTGATTTGAACATTGTCTATGCTTAACCTGTGAACTCGGTTCTCTGCGTCTGTCCCTCAGAAGGTGTATGTGTGTTTTTGGAGACATCCAACAGTTGTTTTTTTTAATTTTGTTTTTGGGAATAAATGAATAAGCCTGAAGATAGCTTCACAATAAAGGCTCAACAATAGCACCCCCAGACTCCAACTATTGCTTGGCCTACATTTACCTGTACTATTATAAAATGCCAAGCTTTGCAATTTCACACAGATAATATTTACAATGTCATAATTTCTGACCCCATACAAATACACTTGAGATTTTAAATTTGCAATAAGTCCCAAGTAATCAGATTGTATATAAAAAAATTAGAATCAAATCAGTTAATGGGGTCATGTATTTTCACATTAATCAGATAACAACCTAAAACAAGTAGACCAGGATTTACTGATGAAAATATTTCCAAAGTCAATTTAGCAGCTTCTATCAAAAAAGTCTAGTATTGATGAATGCAATAAAGTTCATAGTGTCTGCAGTTACTGACTGACTTCTCAGTTCTTTTGTTATCAGATGTTATCAGATGCTTTTATATATTTTTTTTATATTTTAAACATACCTGACATGTTTAAACGGACGCGTTCTGTTTTCGTCAGTTATCATCAGGTGGTTGTGCGTGTTGTACAAAAAAAGCAGTTGATAAAATTGATAAAATGATTACACATGTTGAAAGAAATACACTTTTTTTAATAGTCTAAGTTAGGTGTCAGGTTTTTTTAGAGATAAAATGTCCAAGCTGTGAAATGTGATGCTGCCCACACTGGCCAAGACCTGTGTAATAGAAACTTTGTGTGTGAATCCTCCTTCTCCCTCCTGGCCCTGCCCTTTGGCTTATCATTAGAAATTGGGTTAAGAGGTGGGGCTAGAAATGAAAAACTATTACACAAGAGCAAAGCACATTACTCCATTTTGAACCCAATTCATAAATCTAAAATAACTTTGACTTGAGGACCCCCTGTTTTCCAGCTTCCAGCCATCACTATCATTCATTGTTGATGCATAACTTCTGAGATGAGGAGAGAGAATGTTGTAAGTCTCGTCATACACGCCTATTTCAGCCTGGTCGACCTCATGTTCATATTGGAAGAATGTCTTCAAACTTGTGCAAAAAACCTTTTGTACTTGATTTACTCTCCAGGTTGTTGTTTTTTTTTTTTTTAACTGGCACAATAGTATGCACAATTCATTTTGCACATTTCCTTTTAACAAATCTAAAATAGCCTGCTTGGCAAAAATTTGATGCAGACAACTTAGTTTAGAGCACACAACACAATTTATCGAACATGAGCATTGAGGGGTGACATTTTGCATTTGTTCAACATAAATAACTATTAGGAGGTCCAGTCACCAAAAATGACAATGGAATGAGTATATTTTCTGCTAGCGTAAATGCTTTTGGAAGACCAGAGGCAAACATTATTGAACCGTATAGCCTAACAAGCATTGCAGTGTTTTTCTACTTCTGGATCTTGTACCCTACTCTTCTTTTCCAATTTCAAATTTTACCTTAGGTTTTTATATATATATATATTTTGTTTTCATTTTTTGTGCACAGGGTGCTTCATTCCTCTAATGAATGTGTCTTCCATGCAGACTGACTAGTTCCTGAGTGTGTCCATAATGACCTTATTGTCCTATTTTAGCACAGCTGTCTTAGAAAACTGTAAGATGTTGTGCAAAATAGATGGCATACCTTCCTAGGGCTGAACAAGTGCTCAGGTCACTCTTCATTTCATTGATTTAGTGCCCAAACTATAGCAAACACTAACAATAATTGCTCTTAGAGGACTTTCCACACATTTTTAAGAAACACAACTTGTTCAATATTTATGTGATCGTGCAATTTAGTGCATTTCATTGTAGATCTTAGTACATCAAGTAATTAAATAATAATGAAAAATAAAAATATAAGAAGATATTCTCTCATTCAGGGTTTAGATGTGTTTATTGTTGCCAGTCTTCTATACAAAACAGCAGATTTGTAACTTCTGTGTTGGTAAACATCATGACCTTTTTTTCCTGAATGACCTGTTATAATGTCTGTTGTAATTTCCACAAAATAAGAGATGAAGAAAATGTAAAAGACTCAAGTCATTTTTTTCCCCCTTACTGCAATTCTATGTAAAAAGGGAATCAAGCACCGCTCACAAGTCTAATATCTTATTTCAAAGGTAAGTTTCAAGTCAAATCGATCTAAAGTGAAACTTGGGCCCAGTCACTAACATGTATTTGACTTGGACTATTGATGCCAAAAAACACATTATGTAATAGCATAAAACAGTGGTTTATCATGCATAGTATTTTTTTTTGTATAGTGTCTATTTGATAATGAGAAAATGTGGAATTGCTCTACTAGTTTTTTTTCTTTTTTAACTTAATTTAATTTAAGGATTTTTGGTTCAATTTTTATTTATCTATACAATTGTTCCCATTATAAAATAATTGTCAAATTTTTATTGTGCAATAAAAATGTGTACTTCTCTTCACTGACGGCCTAAACAGGTGTGTTCTGGTTCCATCATTATGCTCTGACCTCTCCCCTGCTAGGATTGACCTTGCACTTCATTGTCTGAGGTGCTGCTTCATGCAACTGTCAGAAAGCCCTCTGAAGCTCCACTGGCTGCGATGGAAGCAGAATTTAGACAGATTTTTGCAAAAAGCCGCTGCATTAAAACGGTCCTCACCTTGGCCTGACGGAGACAAGTTAGGCTGATGGCTAATCCCAAAGTCAGCAGAGTAAATGAGACCGGTTTCTGCCTTTCTTTGTCTTCTGGAGATAAGGTAATAAGGATACAGAGACGTTCAGTGGAGGTGTGGTGGGCCTTGGAGTTAGTCTCAGTTGCCACGTGTAATAGATGACCAGTGAATATCTCACTAAAAGCAGCCGGTTTAGTAGACGGAAAGGAATCACAGGGGTATTGTCTTAAGAGGATAAGTCAATGAGAGGCTTACAGAGTTGTATCAGTAGACAAAGATGGAGATGTGACACCTCAGCTTGGCCTTTGAGCACAGTCTGCAGTGTTATTATTACCTTTTGTCTTGTCCTGATAAGGTAATGAGGGTTACAGCAGTGGGTGATGGGGCGCTGGGAGCTGCATTAGTGGACGATGAGGAACAAGGGACAGTCGAGCTGTTAAACCCACTGCTTAGACACTGTAGGGTCGCCTTAGCTCCAGGTGTTAGTTTGAAATTGGGGGTTGTTTCTTATTGATAAGGACGAGGGGTGACAAGAGAGGATTGAGGGCTGAAATTAGATCTCTTAAGTAGAATTATTTATGCTCAAAGGGGCTTTGTTGGAGCTGCCAAAAAAGTTATGAGTCCATGCAAATCCCTCAGGTCTTTTAACTTTAAACCTCTGGTTATTCTTTACGATCCCTCGGTGATCATTATAATAGCATTTCTAAAAATGTAGTCAACATTTTGATTAAAAAAATATTTGTGAGAAATCAATAAGGGCAAATGTGTAATCAGTGCCTGGGTGACAATTGTCTCATGTATTTATGTTGAAACATCAAATTCTATTTAGTTTTTCACCTCAAGCAAATCACATAATCCTATATCTTCAGCCAATATCCAGGGTGGTTCTCATTAGAAAACATTTTTAAAGATCTAAACAAAATGTATGTAACTCTATAACAGAAAACTTATAAAACTGCATGATCAGAGGTTACTCATCATGCAGTAAAGCATCCCAAAAACCAAAATAAACAGATAGAAAAACGAAAATGGCAAAAAAAAAAAAGCATTGCACTTTAAGTGTGTGCTGCCTTTCAAGAATTCAAATGACACAGGCAGACGTGTGTTTGTATGTCTTGCTGTGAGGATCTCCAAGTAATGGTCCAGATGATGAGACCAAGTGTAATCTGTTGCTATTCATCAAGCAGCAAACTGACAGCAACACAATGCAAAACCAGGGGAGAAGACTGACTGGAGGTGAAAATGCATAAATACATCAATGCAGCCACGCAGAAGCATGTTGGGGTGTACGTGCAATTAGGTGGCACGAAAAAAAAAATCTGCAAAAAGGGCCTTTGTGGTCAGCACGCTTCAACCATAATTGCTGGATGGCAAACTGCTTTTCATTGACAAAAATACGACATCTCTATATAGCTTTTTCTTGCAGTTAATTATCTTGATGCAATTACAGTCATACCTCTGCAAAACATGTTTTAGCCTTTCATATTAAATAGCATTTTAGATGATTTCTGCTTCTAAACAGGACATGTGATGACATACCAACATTGAGGCTGAAAAGATGCATACTTACTATTGATTGGAAAGTGTATGTTTGCCTGCATGTGTGTGTATTCGCCATCCAGTCGTTGGAGGTGGTGGTGTGTATGCGAGCCCATTGAAATCTCAAGGTCTTGTTGCCATCTCATTCACAGACAGGGGGCTGCACACACATCGACTGGCACCCTGCTCTGCTTTTAGAGCCATTACTGTCAAACAGCTGTTAGCGCGTCAAGAGAAGTGGTGTTGATGGCATGGAGCGAAGGAGGAGAGAGGCGGCAGGATAAATGGTCAGGGCCAATAGATAGATAGATGGATGGATAATTGGGTGTAGAGGACAGAGGGAGGGCTATGAGGGATGAAGTGGTGGTGGATGAATGGCAGAGTTTAGGGAGGAAAGAAGGGGGGTGAAGGCTTGGGTTAGGGCCTCTCTATGGGAGGACAGATTGATGTGGGTGTCAGAGAGGACTCCAGAGAGGAACAGGCCTTTATTTGACAGTCAATTATCAGATGGACCTTGTGGCCTCACAGTCCAGCAGCAGTTACACTCACACAGCGCACGTGCTGTCTCAGTCGCTGGCTCGGCATTCAAGAGAGGAAAATCTGAAAAAGGAAATGATGGGAAGAAAAATGAGTGGTTTATGTGGATAGACTTTTTCTCCATTGTTTTTGTCACAAAAAAAACTTATAGAGATGAATAAAACACATCAAAGAGGAGTACAAGTGTTTTTGGCATGTTAATACTCAAACAACAAATTAATGAGGACAAACACGTACTAACAAACATAAAGAAGGCTCCTAAATGTTGAAATCCACATGCTTCACCCAAATGTTAAATCCTCTTTATAGACAAAAATAATCATCTTCTAACAACTAACCTGCTGCTACTTAAAATAACTTAGGAATTGTGTACTTTCACCTTATTATTTTGATCTTTTTGATGCATAGTTCGTTTATTTGTTTTTTAATGTACATACCAATTTGTGATCATTTTAGAACTTCAAAAGTATTGTTTAATCGATCAGCATGGAAATGTTTTTAGGTTAGGATAAAATTGTCTCTAGGTAGTTAAGTAAGGATGAAACAGGCAGAAACTGCAGAATATTTGTGGTTAAAGTCGAGAATATTAGAATGAGGCTTGTAAAAATCGAACAAAACATGATTAATTTTCAAATAATGTTACTCAGAGAGCAGGTGCTTTGGTACAGCTAATTTTAGAAAACCTGTAAAGAGAATTAGAGTTTTTGAAAAGAGAGATGTAGCCTTGCATGCAAGGTCGGAGAAGTTGAGTTTCCATTGGTTGGCTGTGGGCCTTGGTGATGAGGCCTCATGTGTGCTATTCAGTGTTTGGCCTTGAGCTTGGCTGCCACAAATTGCACAGTTAGTGTGAAAATGACACATACACAGGCAAGCTGACATGATTACTCGGCTACCTGGAATAGAAACGGTAAAGAAACACTATAGGATGTAATATGTGACCCTTTCATTCCTTAGAAACATTAGTGGCAGAATCCAATGCCAGACAAAGGAGATTTGATGACCGAAATGACTATTAAACAAACTCAAAAATCACAAGTAATGTGACTTCATGTGGAGTGTTAAAGTCTTGTTTCCTGCAAGCCTGTAACAGTTCACATTGACTTCACCTAAAATATTTCTGTGAGAACATGAGATGCTTGCGCTTTAAGAAGTGAGTCTCTGTCCATGGTGCTGAAAACTACAGAAAACCAAGGATAAGAACCAGAATGAGAAACATATCCATTGTTTAACTGTGGACATTCACACACAGCATAAACCCTTACTGCTGCAGCAAAAATTGTCATTCTCAATTTTTGAAAATTTGAGGCCTGATTAGCTGTGGTTGTTTGAGTGATATGGATGAATGGATGGATGGGTGGATGGTTATGCGTTTATTCTCAGTAAAATTGGAGGAGCAGCCACCATCTCAGTGCAAGAAAAGAAAATATAACAATAAAAAAAGAAATATATATAACATATAGGAATACAACGCATATTTCTACACGTATCAAAATAAATTAAACTATTGCTTTTAGTTATGGAGTTATGTTGTTGACCTCCTTGCACTTGGGATGACTGAAACATCTGTAGGTATTGTCGGTATCTAAAATGAATTGTTTTTAGAATATTTTCTAATAAGGCAAAATGGATTTAAACCTTGATAGCTTTATCTCCAGTTACTGGTGGTAAATTCTGAAAGGAAAATTAAACGTGACTGCAGTTTTTTGATGAAATACAAAGTTGTTTATGTGGAGTATTAGTTTAAACCACAACAAATTCAAAGAAATTCGCAGAAACCTAACTTTTTGGCACCATCCTTTGTAATTATTAAGCTTATCAGCGATAAACTGTTTTTGAAATCCCTAAATACAAATTTTTACCTTTAAGATAGACACAGAATGCAAATCTGTTTGAATGTATAGTGACAGCTTCAAACTTTAATTCAAACATCAACCACAACTTCACTTCCTGACTGAATCGCCATGCCAAACAACAAATAAAAAAACAAGGTCTTAAACAGTTCACTTTTTAAATAACACTAATTTAAAAATATTAAGTTAAGCAAGAAGGTTAAATTGTGATTTTACTTCTTACTTTTTACTAATATTAGTTTCTATAAATAGAATTAAATGTAAAAAAAAATACGAGTTTGTGTTATGTGTGTGTGTGTCACATGTCACACAACACTGCCTTTTATTTCGTAGCTCAGTCTTATGAATCATCCAACCTTCTAGGATCGACTTATGTGAAAACATGTGATTGTTTTCCGTCGTGTGTCTGTGGGTTTTGTGGATGCTCACAGTGTGTGTGCGTGTGTGCCCCGTGCACGTGTTTGTCAGCAGTGTGCTATTAGTGCCCCCTGCAGTAAAACCAAAGGGAACAAAAAATAGAGGAGGATCCATAAAGACATTGTTGGGGAAAAAGTCAGAAAGAATAGCAAAATAAGACGGTAGCATTCATTATCTCCAACACACACAAAGGAGCTTAAACAGTTATGTGACAGTCAGACTTGATCGCCATTGACCAGGTTTCATGGTCAGAGTCAAATCTACTGGGAATCATGCAGCACTCTTAGAATATTTCCAAGAATGCACAAACCCCGGTAAATGTATAAGCTTTTTTTGTTTGTTAGTTTTTTTGAGGTTAAGTTCACTTTAAAAAGTAACTAGTAGTTAAATATTAGCTTTGAATCACAAGAAAATTAGAAAAAAAAGAGGTGATTTACGGTATATGCTTGGTTTACTGCCACAGCATTGCTCAAATAAAATATGTTTTGTGCTTTCCAGTCTGTGTTGTCCTTTTGTGTATAGCTGAAGTGTGCACAGCTGCATCATATTTACAGTAACTATACACTAGTCTTTGTTACTGTGGAAAACAATGCAGTTTTTTAAGATTTAAATGTTCCTTTGTTTGATCATTTCATGCATGAGTTAGTTAAAAACTGGTTTTGTTTTATGTAAGGTGTTTTTGTTACAAAATAGGATGTCATGATGGAGAATGTTCACAAGGGTAAACTATAAAACTTAAGGCATTTACAGATGTTGGAGATCACAAGCACAACATGGACACAATTTTAACGTGTTTTTTTATTTATTTATATAACTAATGCTGCAAATTATGCTCCTGTCTTTTTGTTGCTAAATGCAGGGCTTTGTAAACAGTCAGACTTCTGTGACAAATCAGCAATTTTATTGGATATATTTGAATTTTTCAGAATTTAGGATTATTTCAATATCTACTACGTGGTAATAAGAATTTAAATTAGGACAAAACACAACAAACTGTGCAATGCAGATGTTGCTTTGTGGCTAAGATCTCTATAATTCTATTAATTCTGCCTTGTATTGATCCATTTTTTTCCCTAAAACCCTTGTTAGACATATTTTGTAACTATGCAATTTAATGTTTAATCCAAAAATGTCCACGGAACACTTCTTTTCCAGATTTTTGTCGGCTGAATATTTTATAAGTATCATCTTTAGTTATAAAATAAAACATAAAAAGTTGTGTAAACAGTCCATCTTTAATGTGTGGTGCTAAAATGAATTATTTCAACCTGATGGATTTTTTTTCTTTTGGACATCTTTTTCTGTAAACCTGCAGCAAGGTGTTTTTTATTTTTTATTTTTTAGCATAAATCAGCCCTTTCACTGTTCAATCCTGTTATAGTGGCAGCTGAGGCTCCAATAGATGGCATCACTGCACTAAACATGAGGCTTTTCTAGGCTCTGCTGGGCTGAGGCTAACTGCTGCTCATGCAGGAGCCCAGCTGGAATGTGGACCGCATAGATTAAATAAACCTAAACCAAAAAAATATGCACAAATAGCTGATTCCATTTAGAAAAAAACTAATAGTGTACAAAATTAATGTGATTTTTCAGAGTGATAGATTTTCTTTTACAAAATAGGCAACCTATCTTCATGTTTTTCTCTTTTCAATGATTTCTCGTATCTGCCTATTCTTATCTCAAATAAATATTTACCAATCGGTTTTTAAAATTTAATTATAATTAAGAGCATCAAAAAAGACAGATTTTGGTTGTTTTTGGCTTAAACATTCGTGGGTTTAATACACTTGAAAGCAGTCATGTACCTCTTCCGGATTTCATTTTGACAATATTAGACCTGGATTATAACCAATTTTTTGTGTCTTTTGATTCTTAAACTACATCAGTGTTATATGATAAATTATTCTTTATATTATGACCATTGTATACTCTGCATTGGATTGTTTTTAAATAGTAAACAGTTTTGTATTCCTTTGTAATGTAAATTAACATCAGCATCTGGCCGCTGCATAACATAATTTTATTCTGCTACAATAGAAAGAAGTCACTCTGCATCTGTAAAGCAGCCAGCCTTAAATCTGTCACTCTTAGCAGCAGATATGTGTTTCACTGGCCTATGTGTTTTTGTGTGCACGAATCACCTGCTGGTCTGTTTCATGCAGACACTTCAGACAGGAGAAAAGATAGTTGGTTCGGATAATGGATCATTTTTCCATAGCAAAAGTCTAAAAAGGGCTCCTGAAATGACAAATGATTGTGGCCTAAAACATTTGCAGACTCACACAGAGAGGAAATGTATTAATCAGAAATATATGTGTATGGAAAACATCAGTTTTGACTTTCACTGCTGCTACATAAATTTATAGTTTGTGTTTAACATCCAAAAAATAAAAGCCCAAAATACATCAAATTATTTTGAACAAATTCCTCTGTCTGAATTTTATGTGTGTGTGTGTTGAAAATACTGCTTAAATTATATATGATGTTCTTCACTTCTCCTGGAAGGACTTAAAATCCAAACCGTTATTTTCTTTCACATAATAAGCACAGTCTGCTTTTGTGTGGTTGTAATTTGTTTCTGTGATGTCGGTATCGCATAACTGTGCTGGAATACAAAAGGTGAAAGCTCCCTGAAGGATTTTGTCCTTTTTTGCTCAGATAGAGGTGTCATATCAAAATGACAGGCGCTCCTTTTAATATCCTTTAATGTCATTTAAATCTTCAACTGTTGTGTGCAGACTAATAATCTTCCTTTTTGTGATCTGTGGACTAATGAGACCTTTCCTCTCGGCCTCTGTGGTAAAGTCTCCAGCCTAATTTCCTAAAGCTGAAACACAAAGAATCCGGAGTGTGGCTAAGCGGAGCTCTGTGCTGACCATAGTTTGCCCGAATAAAAAACAAAAACAGGGTGAAAAGGGGGAAAGCCAAGTATAAAAAATAAATGCAAAGGGTAAAATGGCAACATTCTGGGCATTTTTCTGGCAGTATTGGCAAAAGAAATGGAAGGGATAGAGAGCTTCCTTTGCATATATGGAAAAAATAAAAAAACAGTATTTTTTTTACACCTTCATAACTATTTCACAAATATGATTAGCACAGAAAGAATAATTTTTAAATGCTAGATAGCATGATAGATCTAGATCTAGATATCCACGCAGAAGAATCCATCGCTCCCACTGTAGACTATTTCTGATTCACCATGTCTTAAGTTTCATCTTATTATTTTATTTAACAGCTTGTTTTTATCACACTTTTAACCTTTATTTGACAAATACAAGCAACACATTTTCTTTTTTCCTGTTTATCCAAAAAGTATAGAATCTTCTGGTTCTTTGACGTCAAAAACTCTGTCAAATTCCACCAAATCACACCAAATTATAGTTTTTTTTTCCGACTGCAGTGTGTAACGACGGAGGATGAAAAATAAAATTCCCAATCATTCCATCAGTTTGAAAAGTAAAAGCCTGATGCTGTTTGATCAGAACTATATGAGCTAACATTGTGGCAGTTGTGCAGCTAGTGTAAAATTGTCAGGTTTTTATGAAAAAAACGAAACAAAGGAGATATATATGGGTAATGGTCTTATAGGTGCAGGGCTTAATGCCCATCATTAGGGAAAAGGGTTTAAAGTCATTTTTCAATATGGAGTCCATTGAATGATGAGTACAAACAAAGCGGGTATCTACTGCAGCTTTAGCACAAAGTCAACTTGTTGATGAGCAATTTAAAAAAGCCACATCCTCTGGATAAGGCTTGAAATGGCTTCAGTTAATGCTACATCTTAAAAAAAGGTGGGGATCAGGTCAAGAAAATGACTTAATTTGCACATGACCAGTGTGGGGTGGGGGGGAGCACTGGCTGTCGGTAGCTACATGTGAACAAACCACAAAATGCCCAAGTCATCATGACATAGGGGACTCGAAGGAAATGGGCCCATATTGCTGGTAGAAGAACCTAAAACTATTAAACACCATGATGGTTGGTTAATGGGGTGGCCGTGGTGCAGCAGTAGGGAGGTCGACTCATGATCGTAAGATTGCAGGTTCGATTCCCGCCTTGCACGCCCATGTGTCGAAGTGTCCTTGGGCAAGACACTGACCCCACCTTGCCTCTGGTGGGAGGCCGGCGCCAGTGTTCGACAGCGGAGCCGCCGCCAGTGTGTGAATGTGTGTGTGCATGGGTGAATGGGACTGTGTCTGTAAAGCGCTTTGGGCCTCCGTAAGAAGGTAGAAAGCGCTATATAAGTATACGCCATTTACCATTTACCATTTACCAATGGTTTGGGGTTCTCATGCAGGAACAGAACCTGGAGACTTTGCAGTCACTGAACTCTCACGGAACTGTTCATCAATGTATTCTGTTGGCAATAGTAATTTCACAGGTCCAACAGGTGAAAATCCTAGGAATTAATAGAACAACCTGATATCAACAAAACACTGATGGTAAGCTGTTCAAAATGTAACATTTTTATGAAACAATTGTTCAGATAAAATGGGTACAATAAATTGTGAACTTGCACACATTTTATGTCATAGTTCATGAGATGATTATTTCTTCATAGTTTTAAATTCAACTTAATATTTTCACATAAAGGAATTCTGTAATGTGATAACTGATCATTGTCATACGCATTTTTATACAGTAAAACACTGACAATTAGTTTATCACATTCAGTCCAACACATTCTGAAAACTGATAAAAGTTGTTTAATGAGGATTAGCTATTCTAAGAGTAAACAAAACACAGGTGCACACAGATACCTACATTTATACATATGTATACGGAACAGTGTAGATGTGAGATCTGATGGGACACTTGTTAAAATCACAGGTTAGGACACATTTTTACCACAGCTTTAGGCAAGGTCCTATCATGGATTCTTCTGTCTTGCTTTAATATGAGCAAAACACATAATGAACGATTCATGCTAGATCAGATGTCATGGACAGGTCAGAGACTTGACCCCAGACTAGAAATCACAACCAGCAGCAGGACTCCCTGAAACAGGCCATCAAGATTAAGCAAATAACTTTCTAAAAGTCTCATTGAGGATGTGAAAACAGCACAACAAACAATTCCTATTACAACCATCACTGATACCAATCGTGCACATCACAGATAAGTAGTACTCTCTTTGGAACAGTTACTGGACAAACATCAAAGTGGCACACAGACAAGGCAACCAGTTTCTGCGAATGTAGACATAATGTAAGATACCAGGAAATTGGTAATGGTCAATAAACCATACATACAGTGGAGCAAAAACATATTTGCCAGTCACAGATTCTGCAAGTTGTCCCTTTTACAAAGATGAGGGAAGCTTGTAATGTTCATTATTGGTCTGCTCCAACTGTGAGACAAATTGTGAAAATAAAATATTGTATGATTTTTTTTTTTTTAAATGAAATTACAAATGCAATACGAAGGAAGAAGTATTTGGTCAAACACAAAAGTTCAACTCAATACTTTGTAATGTAAATCTGTTTGGCAATGACAGTGGTGAAATTACACAACCTTCACAAGGTTTGTACACATTAGCTGTGTTTACATGGACAAAAGTAATCGGAAAGAGCGGCTGACCACACATATGTATGTGGCAGCTTGGCTTGCTTACAGCGAGACTCATTTCCTCTTCCGGTATTTTAAAGAGAAGTGCGCATCTGCGAATGATTTATTCCGACCTAAAGTGTGGCCCATGTAGACGTTTGTTATAATCGGAAAAAGTTTTTCTGGGCCCATGGACATGGTTGGATTCTAATCCGGTCTTTGATCAGATCAAAAAATTTTGCACATGAAACTGCGGCTAGTGTAGCAGTCATTTTGGTCCATTCTTCCATGCAGATCTTCTCAACAGCTGGGATGTTTTGGGGCTAAATTGGATTTCCTGATTTTTTTTTTTTTTTACATTCTGTCTTTCATAGTTGGAGTATATCTCTGACGACCTTTAGAGACCTCTATCATTTTATCATTTTCATCTATCAAGTGGGACAATTTGTAGAATGGGTGACTGCCAAATTCTTTCTTACCTCACTGTAGTGCTAGACAAAAAGAGAAAAAAAGGCCATAGTAATAAACATAGGAAGTCCAAATGATAGCATCATCATGGAGAAAGAACATGAAAGATAAAGGAAAAAAAACTAGACCTTAAAAAAGAACAAATGATAAAAGACACCTAACTGGAACTATTGAGGCAGAGACTCCAAAAATGGGAGAATGGCTCCAACAGATCCAGGAACATTAACCAAGATCTGTGTCTAGAAGACTGCAGTACTATAAACAACTAAAAACTCTCAGGATTCCAGGCTTCTGGCTTTCCACAGGATTTGACCGCTTTTGTGTGTGCAAGTAGTCACACAAATGTTGTCTAAAGAATTACTTTCTATAGTCATTCATATTTAACTGCTTCTGTTTTTAATTCTGTAATTCTTTTACAGAATTTTTTTTTAATGTAGAAGTCTTTCATTTCTTAATTTCTTTGAGTTTCCCTCAATTGCTTGGCAGCTCATGTTGTCTACAAAAAACACACAAAACATCCAAAAATTCTTTTCAAGAGCAGTATTTGCACACACCTACACACGCACACACATGCACACGCACACACATAGAATGGTTTAAATAAAAGTCAAATATTCATATTTTTAACATGTTCTTGTAGCATTTTTTTTCATACTGCAGCACATATATATATAAGAAAATTATGCTTAAAATTGCCTTTCTGGGTATTTCTTTAATGAATCAGGACCAGACCAAAAAATGCATTTGGAAAAAGGTTGTAGCTGTGTCGTGGGTGCAACAGCCACAAGCTCTCTGCTCCTTTCATTCTGATGCATCAACTTGCAGATGACTAGATTCATTTCTGACTTAAAACTGTACGACTGGATAGCTCCTATATTGCTCGCCATTTTTGTTTGTTTTTTTCACTCCGGTAATATTAGCTTGGGGTGTGGGGGGCTGTAAGCTGGTGGGACAGAGTGTAAACAAAGGGATGATGGGAAGTCAGAGCAGGCTTACTCCGTACCAACAGTCCCACCTAGAACACAGAGGTGAATTTCTAATCAACTAATTCTCCTCTGTAGAAATACTCCTAGAAAAATATACTTAAAAAAGTGTATGGCTAAAAACAGCATAATCATAATTAAAAGACCACTGGGAATGCCTTTACAATGGATTAAAAGATGATCAGAGTGAGTCTTTAAAGGATTTTTGATTTAGAAAACACACAAATATGCTACAGGGGTGTGTGGTTGTACACATTTAATATATTACTCACAGATCAAACACAGGCTTCCCACATAGTTCTTTCCACAGAGACAGTGAGTGTGTGTTATTAACCCCAACACTGCGGCTGCTTGTCTGGTGGCATTAACCCCATTATCCTCTCCTCTCGTTCCCCCCTCTCTTCTCCTCTTCTCTCCTCCCTCTATCCAGCTGCAGTGATGAAGTTAAATAGGCCCGGTTTTCCCCCTCTCTCTCCTGCGCTTATTCTCTCCTCGTTTGCCGGCTCCCTCCATCTCTCTACAGTTTGCAGTGGCAGAGGTTAAACAAGCACACTCTGTCTCTTCATCCAGCCCTCCCCTTTTTCTCTCTCACCAGGTCCCAGAGGTGCTTTCTGCTTAACAAGGCTGGATATCTGTTTCCTAAAATCAATCATCTGTCTTAAACGAACATCCCTGGCCATCTGCTTCAGGGGCTGACACACACATACAAGCAGCAAACACACACACTCATTCATTTTGGTGCTTTTGCAGGGCTGGGGCTCCAATCTCAGTATTTGTTGACTGGGCCCCTTAAGGGGCCCTGAGAGCCAGTTCTTGGGGGGGCCTCCTGAGGCCGATGGAGCTGCCTGGCCAGGGGCCTCGTACATTCTCCCGCCTGTTTTCTCACTCTCACTTTTCAATTTGATGAATCTCTAAATATGTGTGACACATGGATGAGGCTCTGACACTCTGCCAGGGAGCTATGTGTGTGTGTGTGTGTGCGTGTAAGAGTCGATGCAACAAAAGTGAAGCGCACAGCTAATCCCTTTAGCAAGCTGTTAGCTGCTTCATTGTGTTTAGCTGGTGACAGTAACAGCAGAGGACCTGACAGTGATAATCTGAAATCTCTGTAAGAGCCTCTCATCTGTGACAATCAGCTGACCTTCAGCTCATTGATGCTCCGCCTTTAATGGAATATTTTGGTTTTAAACTTTCCACAGATCAGCCATCCAAGCGCACTTTTGGCACAAATACTGACTTGCTGGAAAATGTATTTCTTATTACTTAATCCAATTCAAATGTAACCTTACTCAAATGATTCAACTTTCCATTTTACATGTGTAAAATGAGGGCTGCACATTTGGTGTAGTGGTTAGCACTCTGCTTTAGAGCAGAATTGCCTTGGTTCGATTTCCTAGGCGTGCATATGAGAGTGTGTGTGGTTGTGTGGCCTTTTAAAAGACTGGTGACCTTGTCCAGGGTGTACCCCAACAGTGGCTGGGATAGGCTCCAGCAATCCTGTGACCCCAAAAAGGGGTTCAGTGGGTTCAGAAAACGAAATGACAGTTAAATTGTTAAACAGTTAAACTTTTTGTTGCCAGCTGCTCCATTTAAAGTTTACCTGCTTCATAGACTTTTCTCCCTTTTTTTTAAACCATATAGTTTTGAGTTTAGACATTTTAACTGAAGGAAATCTTATTTTGAATGGATTTCTCGAGAGAGATCCTACCTGAACATGTCTGCTATTTGATGATGCATCTGTTTTTAGATACCAAAAGATGGGGCTAAGTCTGGCTTTTTGTTACATCATCAATGGCAATGAAAAACATTACTAATCAGAATACCAAAGAAATAAATCTCAGCTTTTTCATATTCTTTACCCAAAAATGCTTAGACTCCATAATATTGAACCCTATGCAAGACCAGATTTGTCCCCCTGCTCCTTGAAATCTCCATTGTGTTTCACCCCCCCCCCTTCAGTAATTACTCTCCAAGTCAAAACATGGTCCTGTCAATCAAAACCTCAACTGTCACTTTCAATGCTGTCTGCTTGCCTGTCTATGCCACTTTCAGGGCTCTCGGAGCTGTTCATTGCTGCTCTTCATGTATTTGGGCTGTTTTGTGGTCTGGCATCCCAGTACTTGTGTTTGTGCTTACTAGCAATTCATTTTGATAGTTAAACCATCTTTATCTTATAAAACAGAACCATGAATCCTTACTGACCTGTCTGATTGCCATGCTGAGAACTAAGTGTGTCTAACAGCTAAAATTACCTGGAGACAACCTTTTAGACCAACAAAGCCAACCTTAATCATCCCCTCTTACAGTGGTGGGACATTGCCGAGATTAACTCAGGAAGGGTTTATTTTAAATGCACATTATAAAAGAGTGATCGACATCTCTCATCTTCTCTGGAATCAAAAGGATCTGTGCTCTTAACTGGACACCCACATTATCTGTTAACCTATCATTAGTATCAGAAGGTCCTCCATGTGTTATTTCTTAAAATGTAAAATTTACTTTTGTATTGCTTATATAAAGGTTCGTTGTCGTTGTTGTTGTTGTTGGTTATTTGGCATTGAAAATGTACATTTTAAACCATTTTATTTCAAGAAATTCAGCTTTTTTATTGCTTAGGACTTGCTCAAAATGTGACTTGCTTATGGATTTCTTAGCAATTTAAGAAGTTGTTTTTATAAACCGCATATGAGGACTTGTTTAATTTCTTTTATTAATTTAATTGAAATAATATAGATTTTGCAATGACCACAAATACTATTGGTGCCCCAAAAGTAACTGGTTGATTTTATATTCCAGCTTTTAAGAGAGTAAAGCTTCAAGAGTTACAAAGAAAATAGATTTTTTTAAATTTACCCTGTAATTTGTAACGTTTCTTCTGTGAACAGTTCAAATAATTAACTTTAGAAGACTGATGTGCAGAGTGGTACCCTCATGTTTAGGTATTTACATTTATTTTTCCCTGATAAAAATGCCTCTGAACTTTTCTGTCATCAACTTTAAACAAAGTTGGTCATTCTGATCGCTCGACTTTACTGCTGGTTTTGTTTCCACAGTGAGATCCATACCTCAAAAGAACACACACAGTGATAGTCTGTGATTCTTACTCTTCAGGTAAAATTGGATTCTGTGACTTGCAGTCCTGGCTGCGTGTTTCCTAATATCCACTAAATACACACAGATTCACACACTTAAGCGAATAAACGTGAGGGCTAATAGGGTTAATTGTCATGTAAACCGTCATTGCAGTCAACTTCACGGCCAATCACTCCAAATCTCTTTTTCACACATACACACTCACTTGTATATTTACAAATGCTCCCATGGGATCTCGCCATGCCCAGATGGCTTTTTTCCCAGTGGCTGTGTGTGTTTGTGTGTGTGTCAGTGAGAAGCATGTGTTTGAGACCTGGCAGGCCACAAGAGGTTTGCGGTGAACACAGCGCATCTTCCCTTCTAATTAATTTACTATTATACGGCACCTGTTTCAGGCCAGATAGAGCAGAGAGTACACACACACACCCACACACCCAACGAACATACACACACAAACACTCATGAGCTGATGAAATGGAGAGGTAGTTGGGGGGGGGGGGCAGGGATGAACAGAGTGAAGAAAATAAAAGCTGCAGAGGTAGAGAGGGAGGGCATGAAAAAAAGAGGAGAAAAGGGTGAGGAAAGCATAGAGGGAGAATAAAAAGGCAGGCGGGGGAAGAAGTGAGCAGCAAAAGGGGGGTGGTGCAGGGGGAGGAAGTGATAAATTGGTTTTGAACTGATTATATTAAGCCGATCCTTTGATCATGTTTAAGGCTCTAAAATGGAAATATGTTTTCTCTGATTGGGGGAGGATGAGAACGACTGGTAAAACCAGGGGTTCATTACATTTTAACTTTGGGAAAAAAGGCCTTAACACATAAGTTAAATGAAAATTAATTATTGTATTGTGAATGCACTTTTTACCCATGGTAGGTTCATACTGTATTTTACTTTTCATAAAAAATTCTATATTTGTGCTGACCCCTCTTTGGTGGTCTTTTGCTCAATAGTTTGCTGCTTCTGACCTTCTGCCCACAACCCACAATAACTCTGAACCAATTTTAGCTTCTTTACAAAATAATAAAATTATTCTTTATCAAGAAATTAGGAACGACCCCAGACCCATTTTTTCTTATAAATAAAGTTATGTGTATTTTACCACAAACCACGTGGACCACAAAATCCATTCTTTTTTTTTTTTTTTCACAAAATCCATTTCTGATCCATAGGTTCTTTGGGTTAATGGAAACATTTTTTCTTATAATGTGCGTGGTTTTTTTTTAGGTTTTTATAGAAGAAATCAGCAGGGTTTTTTTGTTGCTTTTAACCAACACTGAAATACAGTTATAACATTTATGTCTTTGTAAAGAAACAATGCAGCAAAAACAAAGTTCTGTTTCTTTTGATCTCTCTGAAAAAATGTCTCGTCTTTTATAGATATTTGTTCTCTACGTTCTATCTTTGGATAAACATGCTAACAGCTGCGGCCTAAATTAGAAACATAAAACTATCAAGATGGTTAAAGACCCGCGGCAATGAAAATTGTGTTTTTTGATTTTTTAACATGTTCTTGTGGCCTTTTTTCTATGATGGAGAACATATAGAAAGAAAATTAAGACTAAAATTGCAATTTTTAATATTTCTTTCCTTAAATCATTGTGAATCAGGAGCAGAGGAAAAAATGCCATTTGAAAAGGCTTGTAGGAGTGACGTAGGTGCTACAGTCAGTCGACCAAAAGCTCCCTGCTCTTTTCCAATCAAATAAATCCCCTTGCAGACAAATAGATCCATGCATCTCTTCATTTTCCCTGTCTCCTTCTTCATCTTCTTTCACACCGTTATTGTTCCACCAATAATGTCGGGTTAAGGCAAACAAAGGGATCATGGGAAATAAGGGCAGGCTTATTCCTCACCAATGGTCCCATCCACAACTCGAAGGTAAATTTTAACTGAACTACTGCTGCTCTGCAGAAACTATATACTAGCAATGTTTTTATTTAGGCTAAAAATGGCAAAAACATTATTGAAAGACCACTGGGAACACTTACAAAATATCAAAAGATAACTGGGGTGAGACTTGTATTGTTTTTCTCGAAGACAGATTATGTTTTCTGTTGAATTAATATGTAAACAATTTTGGTTTATTTTCTGAAATTAGGATTGTACACTTTTAGGGTGCAATTTTTTTTCCAATACCCATATTTATTGAGAGATCTATCAAAAATAATAAACTTTTTAAGACCTACTCACTCAAACAATTACAACTTTTTATGTGGTTTCAATTTGATGCATCATGCTCCCTTTTTTTACCTGCCTCTTCTTAGGCACTGTTTCACGCATCAAGCACCCACGGTGTGAGATTCTGTTGAACAATACCTGACCTGATACTAAAAGCACTTTGATTTTATTTATTTATTTGTTGAATTAGTCTGTGGCAACGTGTAAAATAAGGGACCATTGGTACAAGAACAACAATTCCACTAGTCCTGTGATGCACAGCTGCCTCATCTTTCTCCCTCCATCTCTTTCTGAGTTCATTAGTTTCCAGACCGGTGCTCCTCCTGGATTACCATAACCTGTCAGCCGTGAAACAGCACTAAACAATTTTCAGCTTGTAAAAAAAAAGAAAAAAGGAGAAGAGAAGGGTGAAAAAAGGCAGCCCACCTCGCTCTGCTGCCTCTCACAGCCACACAGAGAAAAGAGGGAGGGGAGGTTACGCTACCTGTATGTTTTTCTAATGAACACCATACTGAACTAATAAAAGCGTGTCAGGCAGCAAGAGATGCTGGGAGTAAAGGGGTGGATGAAAAAAAAAAACTTGAGGGTGGAATTAATGCATGTGTTTCAAAGACAGGATAACTGGTTAAGTATGACTTACATGAGTTCCAGCTGTAAGCAACAAACTGTAAAATGAAATGAATTACCGCACAGCTGCTCACAGAGAAAAGGTTATTTGTCATTAATTATCATATTTTTCATTTTGACTCTAATGTGTCACCTCTGTACCTGTCCCTGTACTGCAGGGCTCTGATCATTTACAGAGATGTTCTTTTGTAGAGAAATATAAAGGAAGCTTACAAACTTTATCTGTGAATAAATCAACCTTTATTTATACAGCACTTTTACTGTGAATATGTATAACTCAAAGTGAATCACATGACCCTAGTGCAATAAAAAACTCAAAAAGAATCAGAAGATCAAAACAGTTGAAGTAAGAAACAATGAGCATGTGTGTTCTATTGAAATTAATTAAAATTGTCATTTATTTTTAACTAATAAATACCCATAAATAAGTTAAATGCTAAAAGCATATAAAGATGAGATAAAGAGAAAAGAATACATATTGAAAGTTGTACAAAAAAGTACATTTGGTAGTATTATTAAATGTATTATTGCTTAATTAAAAAATAAGATTGAAAGTTTGAAATGTCCCCTCTTGTAAGCATTTCTCATATATTTTTTTTTTTTATATTTACTGAATCATGATGAATAGCAGCACACAAAATAATACTGAATCCAGAGAACGTGGGGATACAGTAACTATAAAAGGGTAGGAAAAACAGGTTGCAAGGCTCTGGACCTGCTTTATTGGCATTTTTTGATAAATGTTAAGACGCTGATCCACTAATTTTGTCCTGAAACATGCATCTTTGATTCTGGTCAACAGTTGTGATGGCTGAAACTTTCTAGGAAACTGTTTAGTTTTATATAGACAAAGATGACAACTGACTTTTCTACCCAAATAAACTGCACACTGCAGTGTATCAATGTAGTTTGCATCATTATTATTGATTAGGATTTCCACGTTCAACTGTGTCTTTAATTATTGTTCATTAAGTGAAACAGTGACTTTACGTGCATCTCTGTTTTAAAAAGATGAATATATTAATAAACATGTGAGCATTTTCCTGCAACTTTATTCAGATGTTATTTGACCCATTATTTTGCAATTGAAATTAATCGTTTTCAAACAGGGAAAATGATTATAATTATTTCTTCTCAAATTGAGAATGTTCACATCACTTCCTGTCTGGTTTACTTCTTTTTCTTCACAAACTGAAGAGTCAGTTTGCATTTACATTATAATGAAAACCACTAGGCTTCTCTTGCAAGTGAACCAAAATTCTCAGCTTCATGCCTGCTTGTTTGATTAAGACTGGAGTTCTCCCATGTCTTTACAGCCACCAAATAAGGTGAACCAAATTTACGGTTTCTATAGAATAAATGGTCAAGGTTCTGTAAATGTTCACATACAGAGTTCTTTAAGACACATCTGTATTCCATTCTGTTTTGTACCCTCTTTTTTGCTCCTATAGTTCAGCATTAGTGTGTGCACTTGTGTGTGTGTGTTTCTGCAGGTGATTACAGTCTGAAGGCTCCCTACTTACCTTGGCGTGAACAATAGACGACTGTGAATAGAAAACTCACGTGGTCTACTATAATGGCCTTACAGGGCCAGACGTTTGCTGTGTGAGCTTGTGTGTATGAGTTTGTGTTTGAGACATATAGAGACAATGCATTTCCCCTTTGGCTGTATAATTACAGGCATAATCTTACAATCCAGATGGCTAATTTCAACATAGTAGTGGCAGGATGTAATGACATAAAGAGTATAGGTTGTAATATATTAATATGGGCTTTACTCTGTTTTGTGCTGTTGTAATAGCATGTACAGAGTCCAGTGGCAGTAGTTTAAACGAAAAATAATGCGTGAGCAGTTCAGTAGAGATCACAATGAAGAAATTTTGCTGAATATCATTGCTTGGTGTTCACGAAAATATTGCAATGCAATCGTGCTGTAAAGAATGTTCTCTGGCATATTATATTAAGGAAACATATGACAATTAAAGTTCTAGCTTTGTAAGGTAGTGTGGGAATAGAGCCATACCACTGTAAGAACTTATTGGTTTAAATTCTAAGCCTGGAATGGATGAGCAAAATCTCTGATGTAAAAACAACATCAATTCTATCATTTTTGGAAAGACCTAAACCAGCTCAAGAAATAACAGTTAAGGTATGTTCCCATCGCTGTCTAAAATGCGAGTTTAAGCGACCTATTCCAAATAAAAGGCTGTGTAAACGCGCGTTTCGGGCTTCCGCAGTCAAAACTCTTAAGTTTATTGGTAGCTACGCAAGTTTCTTCAAACGTTTTCCAGCTCTACATACAAAAAATATGGCCATTGAATGTGTGTTGAAAGTTAAACCAGACTGAACTTATGCCTAACATATAAAGCTCAAACATTCATTTGTGTGAAAAGGATTCAGTCAGCAAGTTGTGTTAGCATTTTCTTTTGTTCTGTTATTTGAACAAAGATTTTAGACATATCCGCACAAAAAAAGAAGAGTGTAACTCTCCAAGCAGCAGTTTGCATCAAAAGACAACCAAATTACTCAAAATATCTCATTTTGTAGATGGTGCTGTGTTAAATCCTCTTCTCATGTGAGTTCAGTGTCACACTAAGAATGCTGAAAAGCGATAAAACCACCAACCATAGCTACTACAGATCCCTCTGTCTATTCCTTACTCTACATCTTTTCCCTTTGCTTATTGTGTTGTCTAGACAAGCTTCCAAAAAACTGAGTTTTGAGAGCAGAATATGGTGGAGGGAGTACTGTTCTAACATTTGAGCCAAGTATTTAGCAGCCAGTTAATGTACAGAGGGATAATACCATATGTCTGCAGGCACTGTCTTTATGTTCAATGTGTTTTTACCAGCTTCTCTGCAGCTTGGCAGTGTTTACACACTCTAATAACAAGTGGCGTCTTTCAGGGACTCTTCGGCTCAACCAACAGTTCAGCTTTGGCTTAATCCACCCCCCACCCTCTCAGAACACCACTCATACAAGACAGAAGATCTCTCTCTTTTTTTTTACTCTGTAATTGCTTAGTTTTTAATTCCACACAACCCATCAAGCCAAGATTGGAGCTTCAGCCAGATTTCAGGGAGGGAAGGTCATTCGGGACATTTGGGTAGTGAAGACTTTGGGACGTGAGAGGCTCAGATTTGGGCAGCTTGGAAATGCAAGTGGACAGAGGAGAAGTGGTCGGAAAGAAGTCTGTGTTACTTTGATAAAGACGAAGAAATTAAATTGTCTGTTTTTCAACTCATGTAGTCCAGGCATCCTCTATGGGGCAGCTCAGAGTTGCAGAAGTAATCTTCTCTGAGGCCTTTTGGGGGACGACTGGAAGGATGGATGCATAGTGGAAAAGAACAAAGATTTGAGGAGTTTGTGGGTGACACAAAATGTGACTCTCATTTATGGAAGTCTGCTGTGTGGTCACCAAGTATAACACAAACATGTTGAACAACATCACTGTATTTCCAGGTCTTGTTTTATTCCAATGATTTATAATAAAGAATTATACAGATACAGAAGTCTCCAAATTGTGGTCCTACTCATTATGAAGAACTCTTTCTTTCAGACAGCATGAATGGCAACTGAATTGAGAAAAGTCTCACTCATAGATGTTGTTTTTATTTTTTCTATCTCTTAAGGCTGTCAAGAATTATATATGAACCTTATTGCAGGTTTTAGTGAACAGGAACTAAAGTTAACAATTGTTGGCTGTAATGTAATTGTCTGATTCAACAGTGGCGATTGCCAATTTATGGAATGATCTTACTGGGAATTTGTACTTCAGACGGTGCAATCCCTAATTTTACATGCAGCTATTTTCATGAAGTATGTGATCTATCCAGATTATGGATGGATTATGATTGTCTTGGTGTCTTAAAATTTGAAAACACCTGAGAGTGCTTTCGCTAGATGGTGGCAACATTGTAGAATGAACTGAGACTGACTGCCAATAAACAAAAACAGGATCTCACATTTAGGGTATATAAATGTTATTAAACATGCATATCTCTTCCAACATTAGGGTGAACTCCATGTAGCCAGGATTTTTTTGCTGCAATAGTTTACCAGTAGTGTTAATTTTTTTATGTGGTTCCCAGTAATGTTATCTGAATTCAAATCAAACTTTATTTATAAAATATTTGATACAACAGTATCAACACACAGAAACAACGGAATCCTTTACTGGCTTGAACTGTAAGTAAAAGCAAAATGAATGCAGAATGCCATTAACACACTTTTTTGTGTTCATCTTCTTCTGTTTTGTCCCTTTTGGGGTCACAAGGCTGCTGGAGCCTATCCCAGCCACTTACGGGCAAAGGCAGGGGGCACCCTGGACAGGTCGCCAGTCTGTCAAAGGGCCCCATATCACACACCCATTCCCTCTCACACTCTTACGGAAAACTTAGAGTTGCCAATTGACCTATGAAGCATGTTTTTGGACAGTTGGAGGAAGCCGGACACCCCGGAGAGGACCCACACATGTACGGGGAGAACATGCAAACTCCACACAGAAAGGTCCCCGTTGATGTTCTGTTTCAGGTCCCCCAGCCGGGACTTGAACTGGAGACCTTCTTGCTGTGAGTTAAGAGCTCTAGCCACTGCTCCACCGGGCAGCCCCCTTTTTTTTGTTAATCCTTAAATTGTAAAAAAGAGATTTGGAGGGATTGTGATTATAGATTTTTTACTAATTTTATGTTTTTTTTCATTATTATAAATCAGTGCTGATCATACTTAGTTAACTTTCAATTCAACAGTACACTGAGGGGCTGTGACTCTTTTCTAATCAACTTTTTGTTTTTGACAGAGACCCGGAGTATAATTTGCCTGTTATGACATTAACAGTCTCTAGAGTCATGTTCTTTCAGGAGAAGAAAGGAGTAAGAACAGTTGATACACACTCAAGCCAACCGTTTTAGGCATGTACTTTAAAAACTGCTATCATCTTCAAGTGGACAGAAAAAAAGGCTTTGATTTTCTTTTTCATTTGGCTTCTGCTTGATGCTGGGATGGTTTCCAGAGCTCACTTCCTCTGTCTGTTTGTGCTTCTCGCAGCATCTCTCCTCTTGTCTCTTCCACACCTGTTAGCGCCCCACAGATGTGCACTTGCTGTGCTGTATATTTGTTAGAACAACAACATCTCCATCATCAAACCCAGGATGAGCTAAACAATCAGGCAGCATTTAGGCTGAGCACAGGCCAGCTGCACTGCCCATTACCTCCATTCACACTCAATTGCACTCACGCACACTCACCATGCTTTTGTAGCTCAAAGACACACAATGGAATATGAGCAGTGAATGTGAATAAACTGAATGCAACCACTAGAGTAGTTTTTCTTGGTTGTCCCCACCATTTATTAAGGTTTGTGCTGTTCCTCATTTGTGCTACTCTTCTTGTCATTTAGCTGCTTTGATCACACCTTAATGAAATGTCTCAGTCATGAAGAAATTGGGACATTGTGACAGCTGTATTAGTTGTCTTTATCATTAAAGAGAACATTCATTGTTGGATGGGAGAATGGCCTTACCTAAAACACAACATGTGTATTCGATGACCTAAGGAGTCTTCTCTGAGCACACAATGTATGGTAGGAAAGATACACGTTTACAAAGGTTTTAGGCGTCTGCTAATGCTTTGGTCACAACTGCCTTTATGGGTAGATACAGGTTTTCTGTGGGCGAAAAATGAGAACACCAGTATGGGGCTGGCAGGTAGTCAGCATGAAATATCAAGATCTCTGTGAGCCGTAGGGTCAAAATATTCATTCACATTATTTCTTTAGGCATGCTGCAGGTGACAAGTCGTAGTGAATACTTATACAGCATATAATGGTAGGTAAGGGGGAGATAGGTGAGACACACCTCATACAGATTTTTCATTTTTCAAACCCCCTTGAACCCTGTGCAGGGAGCCCCTTAGTGCCGTTCATGTGATAAGTTCATGTGTGTTCCTCGCATGCAGCTTGTCTTTTAGAAACAAGTAAGACAGACCATCAGAGCATAGTTTGTGTTGGCATCCTGCAGCATCAGTAAGGAGCTAGCACCTTACTAATAACTTGTAACTGGGTGCAACTTATATCATCCTTACAAATATTTCATGATACACTTATCACATGCACAAAAATTGTACCTTTCATTTTCATGACATCCTCTGAGGTGATCACATGAACCTCAAGGGAACAAGACACAACTGTGCACCCCTTACAGTGTAGCCCCTCTTTTCTATGACCCTCTAAGGACCAACCAAAAAACCCACAGCATCTGTCCAGGTCAACCTTTGTATCTGTGCATGTGACTAAAGCATAAGAAGTTGAAGGCTGGTTGTGATGGCACTCCCCTAATGTGGTCCAGACACAGCTTTAAGAACTAGCTAAAATGTAATCAGCCAATGTTGATAACGTATTGAAAGCTGTGGTGGATAATATCGATCTTCTTTTGAGAATTCAACCATACAAAGTGGCAGATCTTGTGTTGTGGCATTTATTAGGATGTGACTAAGACATTGGTGTGGAGCAAATCCAACATTCCATGGCAACAGCTGCTTTTCATGTCCTGTTGTCACATGTCAAAAAATGAAAACCACTCAGTGGTCCTTTATGCCCCTACCCATCGTGGTGATGTGGACGGAAAAAAATATTCATTCAGAATTATTCTGAGATGTAGTCTAAAAAAATTATCTTGACTTTTACAAAAATGTGAAGCTAATTTCAAATATGTTTTAAAGTAAGTGCAATTTTTCATTTTGGGAAGAAGCTCCTCTTCATCTGACATTAACTATTTTTCTACTAAACTATTGGGATGTCTCCAGAGATATTTTGGAATTGTGGCACAACACACTGTAAATTTTCTATGTCTACAAGTTTGTTTTTATACTTGCAAACCACGTCAAAGTCAAAATAGTTAAATGTCTTTCAACAAAAAAAGAAAGAATGTCTTTTAACAGCATCAGCCAACCTTTGAACTACAAGCTTTGGGAAGCCTGACCTTCAAATTGCAAGTCTATCATGAAAAATCAGTAAATGCTGTTGGTACCCTTACTTGAAATTAAAGCCATAAACTGTTTGGAATTTAAAAAAATATGACATAATATAGATTTAATAGTCCTAGGCAAATGACTTATTGGTCACTACAATAATTCTGATCATCACATGTGTTGTTGGTTGTTTGTCTGGGGGTTTTCTTTCCTTCTGAACTTGCTGTAGTTAAAAGAAAAGAGGTAAAACTGTCAATGTATAGTATAGTATAGTATAGTATAGTATAGTTTAGTTTAGTTTAGTTTAGTTTAGATGTATAGTTTAGATGTACCCTCTCTGATAGTCTGCTTTATCAATTACTTGCAGGTCTTGATCTGTGGTATTGAGATGACCTACAGGCCCGAGAGGTTAATGTACTGTCCCAGCTCTTTGTAATTGACAAGCACACACACATCGTCTCAGATATAGGGGCCTGATAGTTTTTCCCTTCAGCAGCTCTTATTCTTCCTTCTCTTTTCTCTATTCTGTCCTCCGATTCCAGCATTTCTTCCTTCATCTATGCTTCAACCCCCCAGTTTTATACTGAAAGAGGTGAAAATCTATGTGTGAGATGGTGTGTGTCTGTGTCTGTTGTGTATCATTCCTCATGCGAAGCCGTGGTAAAACTATCAGTGTTATCTGCAAACTTTACCACCTGTGTTAAATTGAAGGCAGTGATGTGGAAGACCCTTCTACCCTCTTTCTCTCTCTCATCCTATCTATCCTCTCTTCATTTTAATTCATTTTTTCCTTTACCCTCCCTCTTTTTTGTGCCAATTTTTCTATTTCCATTTACCCCACTAGTTGCCCCTCCTTTTCAAGACCCTTTGGTATCATCTTCCCATTAAGAGTGAGTATATCTCTTAGGCAGCTGAGGCCCGTCTTTTAGGTTTGTGTTTGTGTTTGTGTCTTTTAGGTTTGTGTTGCGGAAAAAACAATTTAGCTGCTTTTTTAACCCATGTTATTGAGAACAGTAGAATCTCAAGTGTGTTTATAGATTAGAGCACTCATTCTAGTAGGACTACAACTATATCCTCCCAGCATCGTTCTACAGAAAGAGGCATTCACGTTGCTTCGGGTTTCTGACAATGGAGCAATGTGCCAGTTGTCACAAAGGGTCAAGCTAGGAACACAGCGGGAATTTGACACAAGTTCAAAAATGCTCTAAACATGCATTCTTGAATGGACGTATAGCCCACGGTGTTTACACTGGACAAGCAGGAAGGGGCTTCTTCTTCATCTTTTCCTGTTGTTTAATGGTACATGTTTGCCACCTACAGTTGGAAGAGGCTTAATGTGAAATATTGAGCAGTGCAAATGTTGCAAATCTTGCTCCAGGCTTTTTCTTTCACAGCTATTTACTTTCTATTTTGATATATGAAAGACTTGGTGTCATAGAATTCCGTGAGGGCACAAACCGCTATTATCAATTTTTAAAATGGTTTGCACTTGTGTGAATTAAAAGGGGCAGCATGCAGATTTCACTACCAAATCCATGGCAATTCCAACTTCCAACGCGCGTTGAATGGCCACGCGTTTTACACATTGAGTCTTAAAATGGCTGTAGAAACTTGTGTACCTACATGTGAGTGTCAGAGCGTTTAATGCAGACCCCCAAAACTCAAATGCGTTATACTTTTCATTGGAAGTGGATGCTTGAAAGCGCATTGAGGAGGAAGGTGTAAAAGTAGCCTTAGTTAGGTTTTCATTTGATCCTTTTTGTTTGAAGGCACTGGTAGAGCAAGAGAGTCCACCAAACTTTATCTGACTGGATGGGATGCAAAAAATATTTATGTATTCATTTAATATATATTTCATACAAACTCCTTAAATTTTGTTGTGAGCTTATATGCTAACATTTAATAAATTATTTTTCCGGTAGTGTTTTTTTCTTGGTGCAGAGTGGACCTGTAGGAAAACGAGACACTTTGTTTGTCCATGTGTGTCTTGCTGTGATAGAGCAAGCATGTACCATGACTCTTTAGAAATGTATCTCCCTCAGTAGATTTCACCCCTCACTTCATTTCCTTAATGACTGAAACAGCACCACTCCCCTCCCTTTGTGCCTGCCTCTGCCTTTGTGTACAAGCATTCACACCCTCATGCACCTCCACTCACATAGATGAACGTACACGGCGCAATCCAGCAGTTCCGTCGTAGCCTTCTTTCAAGATTTTTCTAAGTATTTGAAAGAATAGAAAATACTTGTTGTATATGCAATTCCATTGCCTTCCATGCTTGATGTAATTATTGCTGCTGTCCAGCTAACCAGTCTGAGAGATACACCTGGTATGGTGCAACCATAAAAGTAACACAGTTGTGATAAAATACATAAATTGGCACAAACTTGATCACATATTAAACATACGCATGTAAATTTGTAGACATGCACTTATTTGCACCAATGAAAGAAGAAAGGAGAAGAAAGGGGAATAAAAAAATGGGGTGAAGTCCATTGAAGTGCCTCTGTAAAATAGACTTTGTTCAGGTAGTCACTTTGTTTTCATGCAGATAATATTTATTTAGGGCAGGAGATCTCTTTTCCTTTTCTTCTCTGGTCCTCTTCTTCATCTTGGCGTTTATGGTTTAACTCTTGGCTCCAGGATTAGCCTCCAGAGAAAATGCAGGGTAAAATTACCCTCCGGCTGTCTCACAGGCCGCGACTATTGATTTTCTGCCACAAATGGAGAAAAGACCCTGGTGTTTAATGGTCTTAATACCACCAGAGAAATGTCTTTTTCTTTCTTTTACGGCCTTGGCTTTTGTTTGGCTGCTTCTATTGGCTTGCATAGCTTTATTTTTACACAAATTAAAATATGAGGAATGAGTTTAGAAACGTTAGAGATTATTTTTGAGTTGTACAAGAATATCTCCTAAAAAGATCATTTGAAAAACCAACAACAAACCTTCTGCTTTTACTTTTTAGTCCTTTTTTTATTTTCTGACAAAGTTAGACTTGAAATGTTTATGACATAACAGGTTAAATAACATTTATATTAAAGTTCATTACATTTTTACCAGATGCTGAAAGAACAATTAGAAAAGTACAAACTCACCTTTTCAGTGTTTAACATGACGGAGGCTTGTTGGTCCCTAAAATCCCTGTTTTGCCTGCACAGAGCAACTGATATTTGAATTGCAAAAAATGGGTAAAAAGCTGAAAAAATTACCTTAAGACCATAATAAATAAGGTTTATTCTGACACTGAGTTGAGAATTTCCTTAATTGAATTGTCAATTAAGGAAGATGTTTCTAAAGTGGGAAAACTGGCGAAAATTAGATAAAGCTTACAGGCATGGAAATGACATGCATAATCCATGTAAAGGCTGCAGCTGGAATAAGCAGGAGCCCATGAACTGTAAAATGACTGTAATAAAGTCAACAAACCAATTCTGACCCTAGTATGTGAAGATTTAAAATGTTAATTTGAGACAAATTGAAACAAAAACTAAAAGAGCACAATTTGAGTACTGAAGAGCTGTTTAAGGACTGAAAAATATTAGTTTACAATAAATATACAAGTTTGAATCACATTAAATATTTCACTGAAAAAATCTCTTTCTACACTGTGCAAAACAAATCCTCCTGCATCTTTTGCTGCCACTGCAAGACAAAAAACAAAACTGCATATTTAAAAAGCAGGTTATTTTGTTCTCTTTTTCTTAGCACCCCGGTGTCAAAATTAAAACCCCAGTTATGAATTGACTAATAGTGTAATGCCACAATCTATGGCACATTTAGATATATTAGCTCTTGACATAAAATAGACAATATATTGCTGGATAACACCATATCTATCTCTAAAAGAATATTCAGAATGTTTGCACAGAGTGTGTGTCCAAAATCTACCATTGTCATGCTCTCTGATATTAAGCACAGGAGGCAGTCTGTAATCTTGTGACAAGCTAAAGACAGTTTTTATATTTGTGTGGAAGAACACTTCACAATTCAGTTTCTCAAGATATGCTTTTAGTCACCAATGCTGCTTTTTTCTTTTTGAGAAGATAACAGGCTAATATTCGCAGAAAAAAGCTCTGTAACACACAGAACTTTTTACATCTAAACAACAACATGGTAAGCCTAAAGGAGTTCAGTAAAACTAGCGCTTGAGTTTTCAGGTGAGAAACGGTTCATTTTCAATTCTTTCCATTAGGGGCACCAATTCAAAGGGGGGCGCTGGCTCAGCGCTTGGAGAAAGAAGTCTGCACTTATATTGGAGTGTTTGGAACGGCTGGAAACCAGGGAATTGGCGCACACTGCAGCTGTGCCACTCAGCCGACAGGAGCGCGAGCAGCTTTTCAACAGCGGGTCTCTCTCAAATTGAGTGGACGAATGGGGGAGGAAGGTGTGAGGGGGTCTACTTTATAAAATATTATAAAAATCAGTTGGATGGTGATGGGGGCTAGGAAGGGACTCGCTCTGGGAGTCATTCCGTGTAGAACCGCCACTGCACATCCCTAAGAATAGTTTTCAAACAGAAACCGTCTCGACGCCCATACTTCATCAGGGGACTTAGGTGATGTGGATAATTGCTTTGAGACAAACCACTTGATTGTCTTCAACCTGGTCTTGGAGCGTCTGTGAAAACCAGTGCCATGGAAGCAGATGTCTGCTGTTTGCATTCACTTTCTTGCCAGCAGCTTAATCACTCCATTGTCATGGTGGTAAAAACGGATCCAGAATATTACTCTGACAAACAGCTTATATGTAACAAATAAGCAGGCTTTGGCTGAAACTATCGATTGCCGATTACTCTGTTTTCTTTCTTGTTCAAGAAGTAATTGCAAAGGGGTTCTCGGTTGTGGTTACGGTCTCCTGGACAGCCAGCGATGTTTTTCCTTTCAACCGTGAAGCTGGGAATCAACCTTCTCAAGTGGTCAGTGCAGGTGAAGGTTAATTCTGCACTTGGAAATGTTTTGTCTGGTTATTGCATTAACGCCCTGCAACATTCAATATTTATTTACGCATACTTGTTAAATGAGCAAAAAAAAAAGAAGAAAGGAAAACATGTTTTGAACTTTCAATCACTTCCTCTGTCTAAAGATATCCGCATAGACTAGCAAGAACCTACCTTCTTTATGTTGAAATGTTTTAGGTTTATCAGTTTGCTGAGCTCCTTCTCGTGATCTAATAGGACCCCAGCCTCCTGTGATTGACAGAGTTTGTATTTAAAATCATATTAAACATTAATGGCAACAGATCTGATCCTTCTGTGTTTTATAAAAAAATGATCTTTTTAAGTAAGGAAGATATAAATAGCCTTTCTTCCCATTCATACTATTATGCATGATAAAATGCCCTTTTCATTTCACTTTCACAGGATTTTGTTTACTATAGGTAAACAAGTCCTCTGTAACAAAAATAAATGAATATGGAAAACACTTCATGCAATTCAAGGCAAAGACACAAATGTAAGTCATTTAATTAAAGTTTTTGTGAATACTGCATTAATAGCTGCAATCGTGATTTCATGTCTAAAAACTAAAAGATATTCAATCCAGCATATTTGCTGTCATTTGTCTGCAGATTTAAATTTGAGCTGTAGACACAGAGTTAACAAATGTTTTGTCTCACAAAGTTTCCAGCTTATTATGACAGTTAAATGATGGTAAATCCAAGTAAAGGACCACAACATGAAATTACTTTAATTGTGAGAGTGTTTATTAGGAAAATGGATTAAAGACATTCAATTTTTTTACTCTGTTCTGTTGCAAAATATCTACCAAAATGCAGAATCATATGTGACTTGTTTCTATAAGCCTTTCTATTATGTAAAATGCAAAGTTTTATCTAGGGTCGTGTCGGAAGTCAGAGCTCTGTCTCCCCCTCTTGTCATTGGCGGGAACCATCTCCAGAGTTCTACACACACTACATCTCCCAGCAACCCCAGCACACAGTGTCTGGATGCCACACTTTAATTTGCTATCACTCACAGTATGCTTAAGCACTGCACTGAGCCTCACGCAGTGCAAGGTATTGTTTATGCCACTCTACCTGCATTAACCTGCATTACATCCAGACCTGATCTTCTGATTTCCTGACCCTGTTTTGTCTCTGACTCTGTTTGCCTGCCGCTTGCACCTCATCTCGCCAGGTTCCTGACCACTCTGGTTTCCTATCTGATGCATGATTGTTATTGACCCCTGCCTTCCTGACCCTGATTTAGCTTTGTGGACTTTTAGCTGAGCTAATAAACCTCCTGCAATTGGAATCAGCCGTCTGCCTGTTTTGTGACAAGACAACTATTGTAAAAACAGAAGTGTTAATGCAACACTTAAAGAGTTGATTTTAACTCTGTGTCAGATAACATATGACCCTTATCTACGCAGTGACACTGAGCATAGTGTTGAATTTTGGGTGTTAATATTTTACAAATCTGTACAACTTTAAGACTAAAAAGTGTTGAAAGCTCCCACAGAGTCATTTTTACGCTGCATATTTTAACTCAGCATCAACACCAACACTTGAAAAATGGGGGTGGGGCCTTCCACTTGGTGTTGTTGTAATAACTCTTAGAGTTATTACAGTTTGACTATGAATATGACAGTTGGGGATTAGCTGTGTAATGAAAAAAAAAAATTAAAGAATAAGGACCAAATTGTATAAAAGAAATGAGCTTTTGCTTCTTTTGATGTATTTTTTCTAAGTTTGTGTAGTACCTTTAGACAACCTTGGTTTTGAATTTGCGGTTTACAAATAAACTAAACTGAACTTGAACTTAAATCAAATCAGCCAGGTGCTGCTTTGATTTAAATACAAGGGTAACTGCCCTTTCTTCTGAGAAGGCAGAATATATGAGTTTCAGAATATATATATATATATATATATATATATATATATATATATATATATATATATATATAAATATATGTATGTTAGAATATTTACAAGTAAAGAATATTCAAACCATTGGCAAGTCTGAATGAATTGAAGTCATAGACATGTAATGAATAAAGGAAAATGGGAGGAAACAAAAGGGTGAGAAAATCAATTAGTATTTCCTTATGTTTATTTTTGGATGCATTAGTTTCTGTTTTTGTTTGTGATTTTTTTTTTTTTATATTCTGCTTGTACCTCAGCTGGATACTTGAGCTGCACATTCTTGTTTAGTTTTCCTGAACTGTACAAATTACACACATTCTCTTATGCGAGAGGTTGATGACATCTCATACACATAATAATAGCTTTAGGTTTTGGGAAAAGTTCTGCTTCAATACAATTGCATTGCAGGTTTTACTTCGTACATGGCTAGTCATTTAAATACTAATAAGTTTTTTTTGCATTTTTTTTTCAGGCCCATATTTGAAACATATACATTTTCAGGCATGATTTAAATATATAAACATGAAAATCTATTGGATGTCCCTTTCTCTATTTAAAGTGATAAAGTGAAAGTAAGCACACAAAAAAAATATCTGTGCTTTTTGTCCATCTACTCTGTTCTTCTTATTTCCGAACTTTTACTTTTTGGAATCTCATTAAAATGCGTTAAAGTCTTAATCTTGTAACACTCCAAAGTCAGAGAGGTTGGAATTTTGTTCTCCTTTTTGCAGTTTTCCACATTGGATGATACCCTCCCACCCCCTCCTCCAGCTGTGTCATCTTGTCTGTACCCCACCTATCTGTTCGGCTACATCTCCGAGATGCTGTAATTTCCTTGGCCCGGCTTGATGTTTATTGTGAGGCTAAAATTGAAAATGGCCTGTAATGGAGCGAGCCGCGCAGCCTCGGGACCAATTCACAATCTAAATGACTTTCTCCTTTTCAATGGCATCGACTGGAGGGCTCTTTGTGTAGCCTCGTACCTAATCAACCTCCAGTGTGACCCCTAGCTCTCGGGGCTGCTGTTGGATTAATGATAAAATCATTGGTTTAAACAATTATTCGACCTAAAATAGCTGGCCATTTTATTCTGAAAATTAAAGAATGTGAAATTAATTTTTTTCCCCTGTACCATGTTGTAGTAGCGCCACTTATGGCTGAACTCTGCCCCCTAAACTCTTGATTTCATATTAAAAGCACTTTTACTTTATCTACTTTCACTTTTAACTTTTTTATACTCCCTTTCTCTGTATGTTGTTGCAAATAGTTTCTCAGGTGTCAAAGTAGCAAGGCTTCAGCTGTGTTTGTCTTCCTTTCCTTTTTTCAAACTGCTTGACTAATTTACTTTCTATATATCTGCTAACAAGTCTGTATGACAACAATTTTCTCCTCTAGAGAGCATAAGCTTTTTTTTACAGCAGCACATGTCCTTAGCTGTTCACCTGACTATATTTATGCTCTGATGTAATTTTAGCATTTTTGTGATTGCTTGTTTACGTAAACCTGGTGATGTTTAAAGAGCCGAGACTGGCCAACGGTGACAGCTCGTTATATCTACTTCATAACTTCAACCTTTAAGTGCCATTCTGATCATATTTTGATCTATTTTACAAGTGTCCCCAGTGGTCTTTTAATGATAATTATGCAATTTTTAGCCAAAATCAAAGAGCTGTTTCGTTTTCTAGGACATACTTTCAGGAGAGCAGCAGGAGTTTGTTGGAAATTCATCTCTGAGTTGTGGATGGGACCAGTGGCACGTAGCAAGCCTGCCCCCATTTACCATAACCCCTTTGTTTACACTCTAGCTAGCTCACAACACCAACCTATAATTTCCTGTGCAATGAAAATGGTGAGCAATATTGAAGCTATCCAGCCATACAGTTTTAAGTCAGATTCCAGCTCAGACGAGGAAAACAAAGACATACATGGATATATTTTCTGCAAGTCGACGCATCAGAATGGAGCAGAGCAGGGAGCTGGTGGCTTGCCGTTGTAGGTCCTACATTACACCTACAACCTTTTTCCAACTGCATTTTTTTCGTCTGCTCCTGATACACCATGATTTGAATTAAGAATACGCGGAAAAGCACTTTTAAGCTTAATTTTATTTGATGTGTCCTCCATCATGTGAAAAATACCACAGCAAAGAAGAGAGAGTCAGAAAAGATGTTAAAAACACTAAAAACACCATATTGATTGGAGTGGGTCTTTTGGGGTGTTTTCTTTTTTAATATATCTCTAGAAATCCTTTACAGATTTTTAATTGATTATTAAACATAGAATGGGGTGGTTGCTGATTGCTAGATTTCTTTTTTGTAAGGGTCTACATAAAAACAGTTCAGTTGGAAGCTCTTAGCAAGTGAGGTCTCAATGGGTCTGTCTTCTAGACCAGAAAAATACATATGATTCTGACTTGTTTGAAAAAGAAGCTATGCATTTTTATTCAATAATCTTTAAGAAAATCTCTTCTGTCCCAGTTTGACATGATGTTTACCTTGGCCAAAAACAAAAACAAAAAGAAAAGAAAGTGAATGTTATTTTTGATCTAAAGTTGGGATTTGAGCCACCAGGAAACACAATGAGACTGAATTTATGGAGGAGGATCAAACAACAGCATAAATGTGTTTTTTTGTTTTATTTCTGGGCTTTTCCTCTCTGTCTCTCTGAAAATGTGTGCAGGTAAAGACCCATAAGAGGAGAATCAAGTCTAGAGGATGGATGGATTATAGATCGTTTGTCTGTGTGCAGCTAACGCCTGATGAGCCTCGCTGTGCACTTGTGTCCATCAAACACCACTTGATTACTGGCTGTGTATTTATCATCATCATCGTCATCATCATTATCATTATCAACCGTCTCCCCTCTCTTAAGTCTGAGACAATGGACTCTCCTTAGAGGCTCTTATTGAGCTGGAGCTCAGTAGTCTTCACAGTCTCAGCCCAGTTCTAGTCCTCTTCAGCAGCCTGGAGTGTGGCTAGGTAATTACCCAAGGATTGATTCCCCTAACAGAGACCATTTCTTCACCTCCTGCAGAATCACTAAGAGGCTTATAATAAGCCCTGCACACCTCCATGGCTTCCTAGCTAATGTCTTGGCAGGCTACAGCCTCTATTGACTTGTTGATAGAGACTGTGGAGCAGTACCAGAGGCGGCAGTGCGTAAGGGGAGGGAACTCTTCACTCGAGAGACTTGATTATTAAAATGCCACCAAGTTCTTTGCTATCGCACCTTAGATACAATATGTGTGAAGATGGAGATTTCTCCAAGACGTCAAAGGAGGCTTTGATTTTTAAGGCCCAAACCAATCCTTGACCTTCTGCCCTGTATCCCATCACAGTTTTAAGATAAATACTTTAAGAAATAACAGCAAGATCCTTTGCAATGTTGTAAATGGAAGCACTGCATGACACCAACGAATTTGCTCTTCAGCATCAGAGCATCAAAATTCAGCCAGGTGAGCCAAAGGTTTGGCTTCACAGGCTTCTCGAAACAAAACAACTTTCATTGCTTTGCTCATTATCATTCTGAGGACGCAGCAATTTGTTTCTTCCAATCTGCCAGTCAGCAGCGGGGCATGAAGAGGGCCGGGAGCCAAAGGGAACTGAGGCTTCCATTCATTCAGGGGAAGAAGAAGCCACTGCAGAGGATGGGTTGTTGGTGTGTCTCCGTGTGTGTGCTCATGTGGCCACTAAAGATAAAGCAATCTCCTTGTACATCTTCAGTCTGTTGCTTTGTCTTTGAAAGATTGTAGCACCAAGAGTTCAGCCTTTCAACAAACAGAGTTCCTTTATGGCTAAATACAACACACTTTTTTTCTAAGTAATACGGGATTTAGGTGTATTCCAATTTCCAAAAGCCATAATTACTTTTTACCTGACAAACGGCTTAAACAAAACAGATTCAGTTCAATGTTCTGGAGGATTAAAGGTGCTCCCCGTCTGCAGTTTTTTTGCTCTTCTTCATTCTGTTTCCTCCCACCTTTTAATGAGAAAAGCAAATTAGGTGGTTGTTAGGAATAAATACAATGATGTTTGATGAAGTAAACATGGAAAAACTGTATTAACCTACATGAAAAAAATTCTACAGAATATTTAATACATTCTGATGTCTTCTAATTAACAAATTGCTTTTTTTTTTTTTTACTGTTGTTGTGTTTCTCTAATGGAACTAGCCGCCACATTCTTCCTTCGTCACCAAATGGTGCTCCTCAACACACTTTGTCATCAATTCAACTCTAAGAGGAATTCAGTGAAATAATAAGGTATTAGGAGATTCATTTCAATGTTTCGATTTATATCCGGATTTGTGGTTAATAATACGATTCATAGTCGATATTGGTTCATTTTCAACTGACGTAAAATGGATCCAGGATATCTTTAGCCAAAATTCAACCAGTGTAAAAATACCTGGGTACTAAACAGTGCAGGTGAAGATTTCCAGAGTACTTGCATTTCTTACAAGATAATCAAGTGTACAGGAATGAATGGCAATTCACATTTTCATAAAGGTTAGCCCACTGTTGTTTTCCCACATCAGATACTACAAACAGAACATTATTAGAACATTCTTCCGCACTGTATGGTCACATGTCTTTACAGAATTCAAAGTGTTTCCACACATTGGTCTTGAATTATGGACTGATCAGTTTTTGCTGTAATCATATGCGCGTTGTCTACTGAAATGGCACTTTTTTATGTTATGATAAAATAAACCTATTGATCCTCAAGCCAAATGGTATTTTCCTATATTGATTACAATCAATTTAATTTTGAAATGGTTTTATCATGGTTAAATTTGATTGACAACTTGCCTCAGACAGATCAATCTGGTCAGATCTGGTGGGAATAGAAATCAATTTATCAATCAAGTCGATTAATCGTCACAGCCCTATAAGCTATCTAATGACAGCATTCGTCACTGTGAACTCATAAGGTTAAGGAGAAGCAGATTTTATATACAATTTCATAAAACTGACCTTATTTGTGCTCCTAAAAGGGGGTTTCTTATTAAAAAAAATTTGGAATGTCTGTCTTTCATAAAAGGTCCATGGTACCTTTTAAAAAACAGGAGGGGCAAAGAAGCACAAAGAATGTCTTTGTACAATTGGAAAACATTACATGCATGACAGTAAATGGTTTTAATCAGTATTAGACTATGTTTACTCATTTTCAACCTTGATCTGGCATTTACTTTCTTTCACAGCCCCACATTCTGCACCTAAAGGTCAATTAATAGAGTGCAGCAGATATTTCAATTTTAATCCAGATGGCAAACAATTTTCTAGACAGAAAACAGTTCGTCTTTTCAGACTACAACTCACTTTTTAACCTCTCCAGAGAAAAGTAACTTAACATGAATTTTTCATAATTTACCCAATTATTTTGTAGACTCCTGTTTTAGAACACAGCAGTTGTTGTGTTCTCTTTAAAACACATCTAACTGTTCCTGTAGTAAAATCATCAAATAACAGGTCTTAGAAATTAAAATATTAAAATGCAAGTTTCTGTCATTTTTATGACTGAAAATGGAGCATAAATAATCTCTGGAGGGAAGCAAAATCTCGATGTGGTAGCGACTAATCTGCATCTGAATGTAGAGTTTGCCTTTTTTTTTTTCCAAAGACCTCGTCGTGAATAGCTTCATATTCACAACAGCAGAAAGAAGAAGAAAAAACGCTGTTGTCATAAGATGAACACAACATTTGACCTGCTTTTGTCTGAATCTTTCATAAACTTTCAGAAACACATGCACATTTGCCAAGCTACAAATACGGAACACTACCAAAAAGGACCTTTATTAAATGTTTTATTTCTAAGTCGCCAAACGCAAACATTCAAAACTTCAGTGCAAGCTTTTCAAGAGGTTATTGTTTGCATTTGCAATTTTGCCATCCTTTGACAGGGAAACATTTTTTCGCCACCATGCCCCACATTTATGAACACTGCTGACTGTCGCTTTCTTTGAGCAAAGGTTTTGATGAATACGACTGAGCAAACTGTGTTCCTCATAAATAAGATGTCTTACCTGTTTTGCTCTTAATTTATTTTCCAAAAAAAAAAGAAAAAAAAAGAAAAACAAAGTTTGCAAAGTTACTTTTCCAAAACATCTTTATTCAAAAGTCACTTTAAAGCTTTTTCTCATTTCCCCTTGCTGTTTCTCACCCATCCCACCTTCCCAAGTGAAATAAACATTTTGCTAATGAGAGGCTTGGTTGGGAAAGCTGTGGGGAGTAAAGCATGGATGTGACCTCTGGGAGAGTGGGGAACTTGTTATTCATGGGATTGTGTCCTGCTTAGTAAGATATGTGGGTGTTGCAGTTAAAATCTTTCCACAAGGCTGCCTCCATTGTAGAAACAATTAGAATTAGAATGTCCATCTTTAGCTTTATTTGGGATTGAGTGACAGAGAGAAGTTCTGCTGTTTTTAGGTGTGTGTTATGGCACAGTTTGTGCGCTTGTGTGTTTTTGGGGGACTTTTGGTTTCTAAAGCAGCTCTGTCTGCTCTGACTAAGGCACATTGTTTCACATCAAGGGGTGGGAATGGGGCCTTTGGCAACCAGACGAACACACACTCGCACACACACAGCACCAACAAGAAAAGCGGCTCATTGTGGCATCAGCCAGCATCTATTAATAATGTGTGACATTTCAGTTTGGACTACTGTTTGTAGAAAAGGTTTTCTGATTCTCCCTTCTTTAATGTCTGCTCCAAAACTGTGAATAACTCAAAAGCACTTTGACGTGAATCCTTCCTTCTTCTCATATTTCACACTCCACAGAAGAGGAAAGGTCCATTTTGGAAGAGGACATGGGGGAAGTTGTGGTCTTACAACTCTTAGCCTAAATTAACCTTAAGAAATTTGTTGGCTGTGATTGATTGTTGAAATTGTCATATTTTGGTTTCAGAATAAATAGAGCACCTCAGTTCAGAAATCTTTTTTCTTTTTTTTTCATATATGTTCCAGTCCACTGAAGTAACAACAGTCCAGAAAAATCAGAAGATCCAAGTTTTCTGCTTTTCCTCTTCAACTCAAATCATTATCGATTTTGTGATGTCCCATAATGCCTACCCTTTCCGGTTTGTTATTTTGTTTCATTTTTTTAACATTTTCTTTTGATTTCTGGAAATTACCGTTGTTTTCCAAAATGCTTTTTTTTACTTTTTTGGTTTCTGGAATTTTGTTTTAATTTTAAATTTTTTTTATTGCTTTTTTTTTTGCTTTTTCAGTTGTTGTTGTGATCCTTATTTTCTTTTTTTTTTATTGCACTGAGTCATGTGTTGATCTGATTTGCACTTCAGGGCTGTCGTAAAATAGCATTGTATAGAAAAAGACCACTTGCACTACAGTTTTACAGATGTTTTTTATGCTGTTTTAAATGCTTTCTAAAAAGTTTTACTGTCTTGTAAAGCTGAAGATTCATTGTACGCGTGTTGGTGTGTGAGACATGGTGAAGGACAGGTCAGTTGTGGGTGGTCGATGAAAAGGTCAGCTGGGTTAGCAAGTAACCAGGAGGTCTGCATGTGTGTGAACAAGTGTATGCGTCAGACCGTAGAACAGTGCTTCCTTTCTCTCCAGGAGCAGCAAAGGTTTGTGGGTAAAGGCTGACTCAACTGGATGTCCCAGATGCCACTGAATATAGTTCATGCATTCAACTTCCCTTCCAGTAAACCTTTACCCCAGATCTACCAACACCAACAGGAAGGCATATTTGGTGCAGCCAAGGATGTTTTTTGCTTTAATCATAGCCCCTCTGACCTATGACATCATCAGAGAACCTGTCATTTTATTGGGAGACATGGATGACCGAACCTAATTGCTGGGAATAGGACCAGACTGAGAATGACCATTTAAAGTGGACAAACAGAAAATTAAAGCAAAGAAGAAAAAAATACAATTTCTAGCAAAAATTTAACTCCATTCAACTTTAAATAGCATCATAGCTTCTTAGTGGAGCAGAAAAAAGGATTGGACAAAAGAAATACACATTTGGAATAGCAAACACATTTTTGTTAGTTAATTGATGAGTTCTCTGAAGTGATCTGAGAAACTTCACCACAACTCGCTCGTTTGTCAGTGTTTACTCTCACGTTTTACTCCTCTTGAGAATAGATAAGTCAGGACAATGTCCTTTGCCACACTGACTGACCACATTTTTCTATAAAATTGACACTGTAAACTCTTTTTTTTTTTCTTTACTGAAATGCACAATGTTCATTTCATTTGGTCTTTTAGTTAACTTTTGCACTTTTTTCTGCTTAATATTCCATCTGCCTTCTTTTATTAGGACAATCCTAGGATTTTTTTAGTAAACGATCCATTGCCTTAAATCTTTCAGCTTGCTGTCACAAAATAGTAGTCCAGTTCTTTAAAATACGTTTTTTTTTTGTAAGTTTGAAGCCTCCTATAGGGATTGCTTTTCAATATTTGCCAAAGCAAGACATCTAATTTACAAAATACAAAAACAAAAAAAAAAGAAAACAGAGTTTAAATGTCAATGAGTATCCAGAGCAGGGTAGTGGTGTGTGTGAGTTGTTTGATAGCGCGAGCTTTGCTTGGATCTTGTGTCTGCCTGCGTCCTGTTGATTGGTGGATTCCTCAGGAATGGGCCTGCTCTCCAAGGTCTTCCATTATCATAGCAGCTCCTTAAAGATTTCTATAGATTGATTAGTAATTGTTTGCTGATGGAAAAACACAGAGAGATTCGCAGCAATAAAGATGGTAAAGTTAGTTGCGGCCTTCACCAGAACTCTGTGACCTAAAGGTACCAACAGATTCTAGAAGCACACCGCACTGGTTGGATGTGAATGTGCCCTTTAGTTAGTTCATGTTAGTGAAGTTTTCCCATCAATATTCTTGAGGTCATTTTTTTTTTTTTACCTCTTCTGCCATGTCGTTGCTCAGTTTCCAATAAAACCTGATCTTTATACCTGCAATCCTGTTGGTCTGCTCATGACAGTTTTCCTCACCGTGTTGATGGTGACAGGAGACAGTGGTGTGCTGGCAGGTGCATAGCACTAAATTATCATACGCAGACAAACACACATGCACACACATAAAAAGCAGACCTCTTCTGTGCTGAGAAGGCTTCCATTATCATATCAAAGCGTCTCTTACAGAGACGTGGCAGTGCTTCAATTTAAGCAATTAATGCAGAGAGACTCTGTCACACAGCCCAGCGCCCTGCAACTCTTAACCGACAACCACACGCACTCACACACTTGCATGTTCTCTTGGGGCAGTCTAGAACAAACAAAGGTGTTGGGGAGCGAGGATCCATATTTCTTTTCTACTTTTTCCCCACTGATGTGCTTCCCTGCCTGAAATGGAAAAGGTTGTTTCCTTATGTGAGCTTGATTTCCCCCGGATGACGGATGGTTGTAATAATTATAATTAGTTGGTGGTTTCATTTTGGTATGTAAAAATATACATATTGTGACTAGTTTTTGATTTACAAAGTTGTTTAATTTGCATTTGTGCTATCTCCTCCTTAACTTTGAAATCTACCAACCATGTGTGTGCCATGACATTTTAAGGAAGACCATTTCCCCCCAAAAAAAGGTGCTTTAGTAGGCTTATTACAATGACCTTAAGGTCCCGCATTCCTCAACTCTGTAATGTTTTACACAACAGGACATATTTCCACGACAAAGTTGTGTCTCTGCTTCCAGATTCATCAGATAGAAGAAAAGTATTGGCAGTTAAGTATTCTAACGGTCAATTTACTTAAAGGCACTTTCTATATAATAAACAACACAACTAACTGAACCACTGAGTCTTGGTTCCTTTCTGTGTTTTGTGTTAAGGTCTGTGCCTTACTTCTGCTTTTTGTGATTTTTCTTATTAAAATATTCTGTTTTTGTATTTTATTTGCACTGATATAACTTTATTTACCTAAGATAGACTTTCTGTTTGGTTTTTCAGTCTCTTGCATAAATAAGTGTAGAATGCTGATGAGATTATGATGACAGTTTCAGATTAGTTTTGGAAACACCCACCTTGATGATTTGACCTTTATCAGCACCTTTGCTTCTTTGTCTCTTCTTCGTTAATTTTATTTTCTATATTAGTGTCTTTTTCCCCCACCAACTGTCCATATCCTTCCTTGTCTTTCTCTCAGTCGTTCTGTCTGTTCCTCCCTATAATTCCTTTGCAACAGCTGCTTGATGTTTGTGACAGGAAGCGCGATAGCACTGACAGGTTGGAGACGGTTATCAGAAGTCTGCCGCCAGTCTCTGTCTGGCTAAATTGAAAATTGCAAATGAAAATCCTGCTCAGCACGTTTAAAAAAAAAAAAAAAAAATCATCAGCCGTTATGTCAGATGACCTTTTGGGCGTCAGGCTCCACTGATAAAACTCCAAATGACAACACTCGGCTCTGATCCAATTTTCGACACTGCGTGTTCTCCTGTCTACTAGCCATTCTCCACCTTTTTCCCTCCATCACCGTTCAACTCAGTGAAAATGATAGGCTTGCAGGAGAGCCTTCATTGTACTGCAGATGAAGAGGTTTTGTTTGGATGAGATGGCCCTGCAGTGTGTGTGTGTGTGTATGGGGTGCATGAGTTGGGTGACACTGAGCAGGGCCTGGCCTGGCCTCGTCTGCGTCTCTCTGTTGTTCAATCACAGAGAAGATCAGAGGCCGGAAAGGTGTGAGCATTTAGAAATACAGAGGGGGTACGAGGGCAGAGAGGGAGGAGTAAGAGTATAATGGACACTAAGAGTAGATGTCACTCCAAATGACTTTTCCTGGGAGGGTCAATGTGTGCCAATATTGACTGACGTGCCTGTGTGTGCCTGTGTATCATCTCAGGAAGAAAAAAAGAAAAGATGGAACAGAGCTGATCATCTGAGTCTATCAGAGGCTCTGTCGTCTGAAATTGAATTCTCTATCTCTGCTATTGTTGTTGTCTTTGTCTCGGGGGACAGGATGGTCAGATTTTTTTCTAATGCGGTACTGCATTACAGGATCTATTTCCAATTTTACAGATCTATAATAGCAGCTTCACTGTGTCATTTTGTCTGAAACTTTTTCTTTTGTGAGGCTTATAAAACCTGTCCAAAGCCTGTCCTTCATTCTTTTACGCAAAGATTTTGATTAAATTAGCCATTTTTTGTTCACAATTCATTCCTCTTAATAATGTTTCAATTGTAACATTTTATTACATTTAAAAACATCATATCATTTTTAGCTTTGCTTTCGGTTGGTTGGGTAAAGTTTGAGACTTTATTTGTTTGTTCTTTTTATGCTCAAAACTTCACAGTTTAGTCTTTTATATCGTAGCCCTCTTCTTTTCTTGATGGCTTCTTAAATAAAGATTTGCCATCTGAGTTGTGTGTTTTCTTGAGATAAATAGCTGTCACTGTGCAGTCAGCTGAAGAATCACTGGAGTCTTGCACTGGGCTAACTGAACTTGAGTTTTCGGCTCTCTTGTCATTGCCATGTTTGCTAGATACAAATGCCTTTTCCACAAATGCAGGTTGCCCTGCAACAGACTGGTGACCTGTTTGGTGTGTATCCCGCCTTCACCCAACAGTGGCTGGGTTGGCTCCAGCAGGCCTGTAACCTCAAAATGGATGGATGGATTGGACAACAAGTTGTATAAATACCACCCAGTGGGTCAACCTGGATCAATTCTGCTAATTAGCCATCTATTGACCTTTGATTAAAACTTAAAACAATGTGTTGAAGTCCAAAAATATCAATCCATAGATTGGACTGTAGATCCGTCATAAAGACATATTTCAGGCACAGAAACAAAAAAATGTTGGAACCAGAGAGAGAGTGTATGTTTTTTTTTCTATGTAAACTTGGGCTGAAGTGCATGAATAGTGACTTTATCTTGTCATCTAGCTATTTGTTTTAAAATCAATTTAAGAAGGAAACTATTGAGTTACACCACAGTGTTAATCTCTTTAAATAGCTTACGATTCTTCATCATGAAAAACAGCTTCAACTACTGTCTGCTGCCACAAGAATTTTCAATACTTCCAGGTCATCCTCAGACTTCTACGTAGAAGATGCATGTTTATAATCAAAAGTACGTAGAAGATGCATGTTTATAATCAAAAGGCCAAAATCTTCCACTGAGCTTTAAATAATTAATTATTTTAGACCATCAAATAAGAATTAAATATGGCTATTTGATGACAAGCAAACCCTTCCAAACAATTTTAATTATATGTACGTTTGGTAGAATGTAATAACCTGCAGGTCTGGATGATCCAAGGTAGCAGTTTCTAACACACAGCTGCATGCAGCCACAGCATGTGCAGTTATAAGAACCCTGTCTGTACATGAAAACATTCAGCAGTAAAATTTGCACGTTTGAAAATAAAGTTGCTCAAGAAAAGCTCAGGAAGGTGAAGATGATTTTCAGACGTGCTCTTTATGGTTCAGTGTGAGTAAAGACTTAGTACTTAAAACTGAATGGCTGAAATGTTGTGTGCAGCGTGTGGGGTTTTGCACTTGGCAGACTCTATAAAATGAATGTGAATAATCTTCAGTTATGCACGTGCCTTACCATGTGCGTAGCTGCTTACAGAATTCAGTAAAGTGCTGGCTCTTCTTCTGTTTACAAGTGTATCTCAGCATGTGCTTACATTTGCATTTGAGTGTATGCAAGTGTGTGTGTGTGTTTGAATGTGTGTGTGTGTGCGTGCGCAGCTGCCCCAGGTGTTCTCTATTAATCAGTTATCTGGGCAGTTTATTTGGTGGGTGACAAGTTGCAATTTCCCCCTGATTCGGGGCCTTTTGTCAGGTGGGAATTACATTGAGAACACATGACAAAACACTTCACCTCCTCACTTCATTCCCTCAATATTTCTGCCTCTTTCTAGATGTTGCTAGCAGTGACCCCCCACCCACCACCACCTTCCTCCAACCCCATGGCATCCCCCTTCCTTTGCTTCCTAATCGACATTCTATTTCCTCCATCAAATTTTTTTTGCACCTTCTGCAGTCCCATCTCCATCTTTCTTCCTCCGCTGTATTTATTTTTCCATTAACATCATCATCTTTGGGCTTTGGGTTTTAGAAAGGCAGACTGTATAATTAATCACACAGCTTGGACTAATTAATGATGCATGTGCCACGGCCCTCTGTTTTCTCTCACACACATATGCACACATGCACAGTCACTTCTCAGCCTGGTGGCCTCTATAGTGGCTGATGTTGTATTAATGGTAAAAGGTGCATTCCCTGTGAGAGCCCTTCTTGATGGATCTGATGAATTCGACAATAGTTAGTAACGGCAGATGAATTAAATTTCAACTGGCAAGGTAATGTTATCCTGTCTGCAGCTATTGAGTAGGAGGGACAGGACATTCAAGGATTCAGAACATAGTTTAGTTTAGTTATGATGCATAGATTTAACCTTGTGGTAACCTAATTGATTTTTTTCTGTAAGACTGAAACAAAGGTAGCATACCATCATTATAGTCAACTTTGTTGCCTCACAACAAGATGGTTCTTGGTTGAAATCCTGTTTAGATGGTTTTCTAATTTGTTTTTTCTCTCCAGGCCCATATGCATTTTCCTATTACCGGTAGTTTTTTTTTTTTTTTAAACCCTGCATGTGAACTTGTTAGACTGTCTAAAAGCAGGGGCACGAGGGAGCATGACTTTGTGAATGATCTCAATGAGAATTATCGGTAAAAGTAGTCGTACATGTCCACAGTTTGCCACTATTTATTTAATATGTGCTTTATTTGATTAAAAATGTTTTCAGAACTTCAATACTTTTTTATGTGGTTAGCTGCATTTAAACTGTTTCATGTCTTTATTGTGCTGCACAGACTAGACAACATGTATCTCATTTGTTTCATTTTATCCATCTGACAACAAGATCAACACCAAATTTGATCATGAATGCATTGCATTATTTAGGCCAATTCTGTAAGAATCTGTGTATTTCTGTGTTTTTAGAGTACATTAATGAAATGGGTGGTAGTTCTCACTTCACACAACTTTTAGTCAATAGTTAATTATCTGAGTTTTCAGGTTATAGCGTAAAACAAGTAGTATTACATTTCAAAACAATGGACTAAGTTAAATTCGTTTTAATAAAGTTAACACACCACATAGCGGTTCATTGACTTTTTCCTGGTTGTGAAAATGAGATAGAATACATAGAACCCATTCGAACATTAATTGAAGAGAGAGAAGGTCAAATAAATTTTGAGCTTAATAATAAGGAATAATCAAAAACTATGTTGATACAAGATAATAGGCTTCTGCTTTGGTTCTGATGACTAAATTTCTGTTATGACATCTGCATAATGCAATGAATGTGATGTTCTACTTTCTAATAGTAGGATTTGTTGTTGGTTTTTGTAGTCTGGCATCAATTTCCTCCCTAATTATGATACAGACACCTCCTAACACTAGTTTTCTGGAATGTGTCTGAAATGATTGTATTCTTTAATTCTTTAGTGCAAAGTTAAACTGCAAGTTTAGTTTTTTTGTTTGAGCTTCAACTGATCTGATCCACGGCAAAATATTCAATATACCAATAGTTTATTTTGTTGTTACATTTTTTTTCTTCATAAATTTCCTATGGGTTTATTTCTGCTAACTTTCTTAGTGGAAATGGCTTGAGTCTCCCTATAGACCAACCGAGCTGTATCTGTAGAAGGCAGTACAGAGACACAAAAGAGCAGCAGTAGAGCCTCAGGACTAATTATTGTTCTCAGTCAAAAGAGAAAAAAAAGAGGGATGACAAAGGAGAGTGAGAGAAAGAGAGGTGGAAGCTGTAGTAATTGTTTTCGTCAGAGGCAATGGGGGGGCTTTCTGGGTAATGAAGTTAATTAGCAGAACAAACAAGAGAAGATGACTGGTGGAAAGGAAGGACATACAGTAGATTTGATTTTAATGTATAGCAGCAAATCAAAAATAGAAGAGAAAAAAGATAAACAATTTTACTGTTTTCTCTCTGCTGTGGGTAAAAAAGTAGTGACACAACTTTTGTTCCCTAACTGAAGGAAGTAAATCTTCCTGCTGCTTATACCCCTCTGAAGATTATTAACCTTTTATTCTGTTTAATATTTCTCTGCCAAGGTTTAATATGTACCATTCACAATAAAATCTTTAAATGTGTTCATATTAATATGGTTATCCTGTTTATTGAGTTGATGTCCAAGCCACTATATTTGCCATATTAGTCCACACTATTGTATAGAATGGGAAACTGTCAGACAATGCAAAATCATTTGAACATCAAAAAAGTATCAGCTGAGAATGTGTTTGATACAGGAGTTTGGTTTGAACTGATTTCCACTGACATACATTATGTTTAACTTAAAAAAGATAATTAATTTTCCGTTTAGAATTTACCAAATACATATTTCATAAACTGTTTTACGACAAAAGGCTGATAGTTTGACATTAAAAAAATGTAACATGGGGTAGCCCTGCTTCTGACAGCTGGAAATAGTGGAGCCGGATATTAAAATAATCGACCATTTTGTAATACAAGCAGCACATTTTTACATGCTGTACCTTAGGATCCCCTCTTGTAGGTACCCCTCAAGTCTAAAGACTGCATTTTGTTTATTAACAGCGCATATTATTGAGACTGGGAGAGATAGATATTGAATATTTTTAGAACAATTGTTTGTATAGCAGCCATCATTAGAAATGGGTGCCATTTTGGACATTACTCGCGGCTAACATGCTTTTTTGAAAGAGGGGATCCTGAGGTACAGCATGCCAAATTTGGTGCTTGCAAAATGCAGTTTGTCTGATATATCAACCTAATCAACTCTGCTAAAAGAACTTCAGCCGTATGTTACCTCAAAGACAATTACAAGCGAAATCAAGTTTTTGTTTTATTCTCAAAGTACAAAATGGATTTAGTTAAAAGTTAAAATTCCATCCGGGTGTGTGAAATTTGTTTTTTCTTTTTTTTACATTTGATTACATACTCTTTGGGTGGTATAAGATTTACGCTGGATCTTTGGGAGGTTTAACCTCCCCAATAAGACAACTTATGCTGAGTGTCAAGGAGGAAGACATTACGTCCCATATAAAACATTTGGTATAACCCGTCCACAGATTTAAGCCCAGTACTTCCCTGTCGGTTCCCTATAGACCATACACTCTACCACAAGGCCACTGGGCTGGTATTATGTTAGCAGGAACCTAGTGTTTCTCTGTTATCACTCTGAAGGATTTTTTGCTTGTATTAAAAATCAGCATCAAGTTAAAATAAAACTAAACAGTAGCAGCACTTTTAGTCTTAAAACTTTAAAATATTTGCAGTTTACATATGCTTTGCAGTTGATATCCTTTGAGATTTAACAGTAAAATGTAACTTAATTAATACATTCTTTTTTTTTTATTGCACCCATGCACTGAGCTTAGGTAACAGGTTTTTTTCTTCCAAGTAAGGACTATTTTGACCTAGTATTCAATGTAAAGAAAGCAAAAAGTAAATAAAGAATATTTATCAACAATTCAAACTGTAGTAAATGGATGCATCACTTTCTTATGGTGTTGCAACAAAAAGCAACCAGAGCTTTACAGTGCTGAATTATGTGGATTCTAAATTCCCTCCCAATGGCAACCAAACTGTAGCCTGAGGCTGTCAGCATGGCGACACAGTGTGACAGGTCAGGTAATAGAGCTTGTACCACTGGCATCAAATGCACAGGAAACACTTTATTACAGGTTAGCTCAGTGTGTGTGCCTAAGAAAGACAGAGTGAGTAGAGTGAAAGAAAACACAGCTCTCGTCAGTGCAAGCATGTTTTCTCTGTCATGTCTCATTTTCAAAAGGCTGTAATTCTGTAATTGTTAAAGGCGTGTTGTGCCTATGTGCCCGCGTGTGTTTGTAGTATAAAAGCAGACTTTCTGTCTGAAATGTAGCTACATATTCCTGTTTTTTTCCCCTGCTATTATTGGCATATTTTTCTTCTTCTTTTTTTATTAATTTATTTCTTACCTCTATACTGTGAATATTTTTTTCTATACAGTAATGAGTTCTCACATCAAGAACAAAAGTAGCATGAGAAATTAATACAAAAAAAAATGTAATCACGGCTGTACGGTGGCACTTATGCCATGCTTTACAGGTTAATTGGTCATTCGAAGTGTCCCTAAGTGTGCATGTGTGAGTGTGTGTGGGAGGGATCGTGTGCCCTTTGACGAACTGGCGACCTGTCCAGGTTATACCCAACAGAAGCTGGGACAGGCTTCAGCAACCCTGTGACCCCGAAAGCATTATAGCTGCTTAAGAAAATAGATGGATGCATGGCATCCTTACTGCTGTCGGTTTAAAAAAAAAACAAAGTTTAGCTTTTCTTCTCTTTCCTTCATGTGGCCAAGAAATCAAGAAATTTAATTGAGCATTTTAAGACATTTTAAGTTTCAAAGAGTAAGTTTTTATTTAGAGTAACAAAACTTTTTTTGCAAAAAAGTTGACCAGTTTCTGAAATTGCCCGTGTATTGTAAAGTACACAAGGTTTTATGAAACAGCAAAATATGGTAAGAGAGACAAGTTCTTACAAACAACTCATGTGACTAATCCAGTTTGCTTTTAAGGTTTTTCTTCTCAGTGTCATCTTGAGCCCCAAGTATTTATTTGTATCAGCGTCTTGCTAAGAGATGTGCTTTCTATGTAAGAAAGAATAAAAACCTGAAATTGGTCCACAACAAGCAGTGTGGTTTCACCAAAACAAAACAACTGAAATTATGACATTTCATACATACAGTCTGCTTCAGGAACTCATTCACTCAGTGTCCACTTTTGACATCAGGACCTTTTATGTTCTCTGTCTTTACTCTTTCTATAAGACATTTTAAGGTATTGATTTTAGGTTGATTGTAAGGTAGCAGGCAGGAAAACAGAAAAGAATCAAGACTCAAGTCAAAATTTTTGTGACTTCATATTACTTATTTTAGTTGCTTTTCCAGTTGTTTCACATTTCCTCTCTAAATTCAAACTACCGTTTGTGATCTTTGTCAGCATCTCCATTGACCTTTATAACCTAAATAAATCTGCCTTGATTAGGCTAAAAATATGATTAAACTGAATATAAGGATATAAAGAAAGTAAAACAGTGCACTTTTAGGAATCTGTCCTGCAGTGGCACCAAAGCACGATGAGCTCAGTGGCTTTTTCTGCCACCAGGCCCTCCAGTGACTCTCTGGTTTTACATCGTGAACCACAAGTTGGTTCCTAAAATACACCTCCTTATCAGAGATGTTTCCTTTTTGGGTAACCATTCAAAGGCTTTTTATTTGAATGAAGGAGTGTGTTTTGGGAAAATGTATGTATAGTATATGTTGTCAGTTTGGGTTTGTTTGGTTTGGGTTGCCAGGTTGTCTGGTCTGGGTGTGTTTGATTCGGTCGTCAGGCAGTGCCTTTGGACTAATGTGCTGTAAAAGACTATCACCTGGGATATGTGATAGCTTATCAAAGTCTGAGCAGCCCTTCTGCTGCAAAATCACACACCAGCACACACACACTTCTTACCTACTACTAGATGAGAGTGTTTTGGGTGTGTAGACCTTATGTGTCTTTGTCTGCCTCTGTGTGCGTGTGTATATCTTCAGTAGTCAAGGGAACCATGCTTGGAAGGACAGTTTGACGTTTCGCTTGGCATCATGGGACGTGGCTGTCACCTGACGATGCTGCCACCACGGAGATAACCTTCAGGGTGACAGCCAAGACAAAGACACACATACACATACTCAGAGGAATGTATACAGACTAACACACACACACACAGGAACGCAAATACATGCATGAGTGCTTAAACACAGAACAGACTCCTCCTGCAGAGCTAAACACAGTCATAGAGATTTTAATAAGTGCTAATCAATAAAATAAATAAATAACTGTCACAATTTTGTGAATGAAATTAGAACCTAAGGTAAAGGTAATCTAAAAAGTCAGTTCCTCTAAGAAAGCGTGTATAAACAAATGTTTTCCTCACATGTTTTTCTCTCATAGTTAAGACATTACAATTTATAACAAAAGATTAGAAAAACTGTTTGCCAATTTTCAAGCTAAATAACCCTTAAATTAGGCCAAATTAGGGAATTTAAACTTAAGTGACCATTACTTTTTCAAGTATTTGTTATGGTAACTGATATACATTTTATTTCCATCTTTTCTGTAATTTAAAAAACAACCATAACAGAAAGATATTCCATACTTTTTTCTTTTAGCCAACCAAATAATTAAATCCTTTCATTTCAATCCCATTTACTTGCACACCAACTATTCATTGTCAGATTTTATAAAGTATCCAATTTTTCAAGATTAAGACAGTCAAACAATCTAGACAATCCAATGCTCTTTATCCATTGTTGGCATTTATCAGAAAATATCTTGGTTTTCTTTCCAGAAATGGATTCTTCCTGTTTTATATCTGCATAGGCAAAATACGGAAGGTGGAAGTTATATAGAAGAACAGAATATTGTGGCATATCTCCCATGTGCTGTTGCTTCATTGCAGGGTAAAATCTGTGAACATCGGCAACTTACATATATTTAATTTATTGCGTGGTGTGTTGTGAATAGGTTAAAGGATTCCTGTGTAGACCAAGTATTTACAATGATTGCATTTTCATAGCGTATATCTGATTACTCACAGTCATCTCATTTTTTGTGAGCAAATTAACAAGCTCGATGGATGCAGAGTTTTAGTCTGTGCATTCGGGTTGCAAAGAAAATAGATGAAAATTGTGAAGAAAGTGAGTAATATTGTTTATTTCTGGAATACAATCCAGTCTGGACCATAGACATATATTCAGGAGAACCTCTGACCTCTTCCATTCTGAATGACGATTAAAAAAAGCCTGAAGTGGAATGACACATTGGCCTGAGTTTACTCTGCCCACCTCAACATAACTCCCAAAACAGCAATGTTGTGGGACGAAGTAAAGCTCAAGATCTATTGGATTAACCCATGGGCCACTCACTTGCCAATCCAAAAAATAAAACCCTAACGTATCGTTTAAGTTCAGCTCTAAAAGACTGATGGACCATAGAAAAAGAGTCTTCTCTCCAATAGTCAATATTTAATTTTCAGATGCAAAATCTGACTTCTTAACATGGTAGTCAATGGTAAACAGCTCCCTTTTGCAAATTGCCTCCCGTGTTTTTTGCAGAACTGCAACATTTTGTAAAGATACTGGCTTGCATCTAACTCTGTAATGTAAGCTTCGGACTTTGTATGACCATGAAATTTATATGTGCCAATGCAGTTTCTTTTTATTTTATTTTACCATCCTTATTTTGCTTCTTTAGTACGAAACTGAGTTTTAATGTGCTTTCACTTTGAATAAAACTGAAGCAGACACTCTTCTCCTGTCACTAGAGTGAGAGCATTTGTCACTTTTGTTATGATAAGATTTGTTTGGTGTTTACTGATTTTTAATCATATTTCCTGCAAAACCTAAGTACTGCCAAGGTTAGATTAAAGTTTCAGTCATGTTTACATTTAAAAACCTAATAAAATGTTAAATGTTTAAAAATAGTCAGAGATCCAGAAAAAACTGCTTTTGTTCCGTCTGGGTAGATTTGGAACTTCTGTGACCTTGAACACAATTAATTAGTAACGATATTTTTCGAGAAATGGTTTTTTTAATGAAAATGTTATTAAATGATTGCTTTGTGGTAATTTGCTAGTTAATTAATTGTTCTTCTTTAATTCTCTGTTCTACCATTTTAAAGTATGATTGGAGCTGAGGAATGATCAGTTTTTAGAGGTTACAAATAATTTGGGAACACTGGCATTCTCAAATTTAAAGAAACAGAAGCAATGTTTAGTGGTTGTTACTAGGGGTGTGGATCACCTCTAGGTGGCGGTCTGATTTGATTTACCAATAAAGACAAACTATTCACAAATAAAACCAAGATTCTCACTATTACAACTTTTATGTTTAATTGGCTGCTATATGTTTGTCTTTCTAGGAGATGAATGAAAGTTACATTATTTTATCATCATTATTTTTACCTTTATTTTGAACGAGAGATTAGAATCAACAAAATAAAACTAGTACAAATACAAAGATTTTGAAAGAAAGAAACTATATTTGTCACACTCAAATGTTTTTCTGTCAAGTTCCTGGTTTGTATTTTAGCTGACTACAGTTAAAGCAGATAAATGATAAGAATATAGTAAAAGAAGATACAACAACACAAAAACAAAAATGACACACTCAGTCCTTTCATCTAAACTGATATTGTTTCCAACAGACATGCTTTATAAACTGCCTTTTTTCATCTTTAAAGGAAATTGATCACACGATTTTCATATTCCTAAATTTATATCATCATGTTTTTTTCTAATTTTCAATTATATTTTTTCTAATTTATATAATAATATTTAGAACACATTTGTTGTTGTTGTTTCAGAACCTTTTTCAGTAAATGAACTGTAGTCTATCTTGTAATCTACACAAAAACACTTTATGGCTTTACTTTGAAAACGAGAAGCTTCACCAATATTATAATTAGGAGATTTATTTATTTATGGTCACAGTAGCACATGCAGTTTAGTTTAGTTTATGTATTTGAAGTGTATTTTCTACACTACATTAGGATGATCACAAATCAGCAATCTCAGATTTTGCAAATATTTGTATTTTCTGGAACAGATTGGTGAGTACTCAAATACTTGTTACAGCCCTAGTTTTTACATGGGACAACAGCAAGACCATCTCCTACATTTGTCTTTTTAATGTGAATTTACCTTTTATCTTGACATATTTAATTGTATTTTGAGTTCCAAAGTGAAATGATTTAAACTCATCCTCCATCTCTAAAAGAACATCTCAGCACAATAGGAACATTGAATTGATGTAACTTTGTTTTTCTTTACATTTCCTATTGTTATCTCTCTTTTTTCATCTTTTTCAAAATCTACCATTTAGCCCAAATTGCATATAAATGATACACAAATAAATTAGAGGGAAAATCTACAATCAGTTTAAGCCGATCGACACTGGAAAATGAACAAAACTAATTGTTGCCTTTTTCTTACTTTTTACCTTTAGCATTATTATTTGGACAATAACCTTTAGCATTATTGTCAACAGTTGTTAAGAGTGCTAATACCACAGATCTATGTGCTGTTAATGTGTAACAATAGAACTATTTTAAATGCCTTATTTGGCTAACATAGAAACACACGCTGCCCTCAGGGCTAACAGCGGTCCTCCTGAAGGCTTTAGGAAGCACATAGATTTTCCTGCCGAGTTGCTCTGTCATGCAGATGCATCCGGCTGATCGTCTCTTTCTTCTTAGGATGTCTCTTTTGTTTTACTTCTCCGTCTTTTGCATTCACGTGTCTGTGAGAGTTTGTATGAATCCATGCATGGCACAGATCTGTGTTTAAGTAGGTAAGTATCCCTCGCAGCATTTCCTGTCTTACAGAGCTCAGGCAGAGTTAGTCAGGGTTAGCTGCAGCTTTAGCACCTGCTGTCACTGCTGCAGCACCACTCACTTGTCCGGACACAATGCGTTGAGCTTGAAGATGAGGATTAGTGCTAGTAATATGTGTTAAGAGCATTAGCTTGGGCCTGGCTGTGTAATAGATTGTCAGAAAGTAGTAGACAATAACCAGGAAATGACATTAATTGATTAAAGCTGGGGGTACTAAGCAGAGAGTCTCAAGTTTGCCAAGTAAAACTCATCACAAGTGAGTAGTTTTTGTTTAACATGTGCACACAGCCGACGTCATGAATGTCTGAATGTGTGTGAGGTAGTAAAACAGAGGATGAAAGTGGACTTTATCAGCTTAGATTAAATCCCAGAAACAGAATTCAGTAAGAGACTCAGTCCATATTTTGATGACCGTTGTTTTCCTTTCAATATGTGAGCACGTGTTACTCATAGCTTTCGTCATTTTCCAGAATAAAGCATTATCTTTTTGTTTCAAAGTAGATCCATAAAGATTGCTGATTTCAGTATATTCTGAAATGAAAATTAAAGCTAGAAAATATGCAACAGATGCTACACTAACGTCATATCAGCATTACAAGAGATATATTGTTTGATTTGCTGTAACACAAAAAGAAGAAAAAATTGTGTTCAAAATTTGAATTTTCTTACTCTGTGTAGCATTCATACAACAAATGATTTTGCATTTGGACATGCTGGAGGTTGCTTTTTACATGTGCAAATATAAATGACAAAGGGAAATCTAACTGTACGTAGCTTAAAGTAACAACATATCTCTAAATCTGGTTGCTATAATCTAAACTACTCCTAAATCACAAAGGTATCAATATTTGTGATGGTTCATTCTATAGTAGCCTTATCTGTGCAGACACTCTATAATGTTAGCTTGTATAGGCTATGCTGTTTATGTCCAGTAAATCTTTCAGAATTAAAAAACAAACCTAAACTTTATCAAAAACGTTGCACCTTTTAGAGCCAAAAAGCTTTATTAGAGCTAAAGCTGTTCATGTGCCGATAACAATTTATTCACTAACAGATGGCAAAATAAAAAAGAAAAAAAACTTTAACTACATTAATAATTATCAAAAAGGCAAAGTACATAAATGTTACTGTAGATATGAATTAAAATGTTGACATTTATGATGGCATCTATATCATCACATGATTCTTGTTACATCTTAAGAGATACAAACAAGCTCGTCTTCATGTGTCAGAACTCTAAAGTTACAGAGCATCTCTTAGCTGTAGAACACCAGTAGAAAACCATCCACTCTAATCTTAAAACAGATTATTTTGATCGAATCTAATTTGAGTTTTTTTTTACTTCAAATTTGTAAATGTGATAAATGTTTGATTTTGAAAATAGAAAATGGGTAACAATAGTCATTGCTTAGTTTTAAACTGTTTTAAACAAAATGATTTTTTGGCAACAGAAAAAAATATTCTATTTGTTAGAAAAAAAAAAGGAGAAATTGGGATAAGGTGATCTCATAACAGACTACATGTAACATTTTTTTTATTCTTCATGGAGTTGCTGAGACATCTGAGGGAAAGCTGTTTTTCTGTTATCCACTAGTTTGACTGGCAAAACACACAAACCTCTGACTGGGAGCCAGCAGTAGACCAGGTAATGATGGCTATTTCAGTTTTCTATACACCTCATTCAGCGGCAGACTCACGCTGCGACAGATAATCCCCTCTTCTCCTTCCATGTCGCCTTGTTTGGAAGAGACGCAAATAGGAAGAGGGCTGAATACCCTCCTGTTGGGTTTCAGTGTGCCACTCACATACACCCTAAGGTCCTTAAATGTCAATGAGAAAGTACATACAACATACATTTCAGTAAACACACCTGCATAATCCAATGTTGAGCAATAGAAGAAAAGAGGAGTTATGATGATAGGAGGAACTGTTCAGACATCTTGGATTAAGAGGACAGGAAAAAAAATACAAACAAACAAAGCTACATAAGCCAAGTGGCTCAAAAGATTTTAAAGTCAGATATTTGGATTTGAAAAACACACACACAAAGTAGCATTAGCAGAAATCATTTACTTTGTCTTTTTCCCCAGTAAAGAGAAATAAAAAAATCACTTCTGCTTGAGTCACGTGGGACAAAAAAGGTTGTCATAGAAACTTCTGGCCTGAAAGAAGCCTCTGGAAGTGTTTGTTGACAGACCAAACAAACCAAAATTGAAAATGAAACGTATATCTTTGTCTAAGACAAAGCACATTGTCTTACTGGAGGTGTATCTGAACGCCAAACCAGACAGCTGAGAAAATACAGCTTTTCAAATAAGCTGTTGTTTCATGTGGTTTGCACTGTCAGTTGTTAATTCCAATAAAAAAATAAAATAAAATAAAAATATCATACTGATATAGAGACCAACAGATCATTAAGAAGCAGGCCCATGGAATGAATGAGGGTTTCCGTTTCCTACTGACCTGCAAAACATCTCAGTGTGTGCAAAAGACACAGGACTAATCACTCTCATTGTGGCCTATTTCCATGGAAACTCTCCACCAAGCAGTAATTGAGCCTCACTAACCACACAGAGTGAGTCATTATCTTAGCACCAGGCTAGGACCCTCTCTTTAAAGATCTGCACTATGAATGAAAAATTAGAGAACAGATTGCTGGTGTATGTTGCAGAGAGATGGGAAAAGAGGGAGAAGACCCTATCAGCACGTGGTCAGTTTGTGCTCCCATCTGTTCGTTCACACACTCAGATGTAAGTTTGAACATCAGAATTTTCCTTTTCTCATCATTCCAAAACAAACCACCAGTGTTCTTCTGAGTATTCTACCTTCACTTGAAAAATGAAAATTGCAAAAAACAAAACATACAGAGTATGAATGAAGAAAATGCCACCCAGTGAAAATGACAATAAATGCTGATTGTTGCAGCACCACTCATACCAGACTGTAGCAGCAGTTTGATACAAGAAAAAAGGTGATGGAACCATTAAAATTGGAAAGTTCACTGTACTGTGCAAATATGTATGTACTGTGTGTGTACATACTGACATGAAAAGCATAAGCTTTTGTGGCAGCACAACATGATTCTTTACTGAAAGATATTTGGCAACTGCAGTTTTTTTTATGGAGGCACCAGTACTTTATAAAAAAAAAAAAACTTGTCCCTCTCACCCTCTGCGGGAGGTTTCTCACTCAAGCTCAGGTCCTCTACCAGAGGCCTGGGAGCTTGAGGGTTCTGCACAGTATCTTAGCTGTTCCTAGCACTGCGCTTTTCTGGATTGAGGTGTCTGAGGTCTTTCCAGGCATCTGTTGTAGCCACTCCTCCAGCTTGGGGGTTACTGCCCCAAGTGCTGTAATTACCACAGGCACCACTATCACCTTCACTTTCCCGGCTTTGTCCAGTTCTTCTCTGAGTCCCTGGTATTTCTCCAGTTTCTCATGTTCCTTCTTCCTGATGTTCCCATCGCTTGGCACTGCCACATCCACCACAACGGCTTTCCTCTGTTCTTTGTCCACCACTACGATGTCTGGTTGGTTCTCCATTACCATCCTATCAGTCTGGATCTGGAAGTCCCACAGGATTTTTGCCATTCATTCTCTACCACCTTCAGAGGTGTTTCCCATTTTGACCTTGGGGTTTCCAGTCCATATTCTGCACACATGTTCCTGTATATTATTCCAGCCACTTGATTGTGGCGCTCCATGTATGCTTTACCTGCCAGCATCTTACACCCTGCAGTTATGTGCTGGATTGTTTCACAGTCTACACCTTGGGTCTTGTCTGGTGTGGTAGATCTGAGCCTCTATTGCTCTGGTGCTCAGGGCTTGTTCCTGAGCTGCCAGGATGAATGTTTCAGTGCTGTCCTGTAGGCCAGCCCTCTCTAGCCATTGGTAGGACTTCTTTATATCAGCCACTTCAGTTATGGTCTGGTGGTACATCCCATGCAGGGGTTTGTCCTCGCATTGGAAATGGACTAGATGTGAGAACAAGGTTCTGTATATATGTAAAAAAAAAAACGCCCCTCTCACCCTCCACGGGTGGTTTCTCCTCCAAGCTCGGGTCCTCTACCAGAGGCCTGGGAGCTTGAGGGTCCTGCGCAGTATCTTGGCTGTTCCTAGCACTGCGCTTTTCTGGACTGAGAGGTCTGAGGTCTTTCCAGGTATCTGTTGTAGCCACTCCTCAAGCTTGGGGGTTACTGCCCCGAGTGCTCCAATTACCACAGGCAATATATATATATATATATATATATATATATATATATATATATATATATATATATATATATATATGTATATGTGTGTGTGTGTGTGTGTGTGGTCAGCATTGAGATCATGTATGTTGGTATCATCAGATCTGAAAAGAAAGACAGAAATATATTGCAAAACAAATACAGTATTGCAATGTATATTGAATGAGTATTTAGATGTTGTTATAATTTTCATATTGTTGTCATCTGTAGACGAAGTCTTTAGCAAAAAAAAAAGAGAGAAAGGGGGTAAGATCTAGGGAATCTTTATTTTTTTGTTAGCAAAAGAGTGAGAAAATTTTACAAATGTCAAAAAGTTACTGCCATATGTGAAAGCTAGAATAATATTTACTATTGAAATAATTGTGAATCCGGGGCAGACGAAAATATGCCATTGGAAAAAACTGACGTAAAATTTACAACGGCTGGCCATAAGCTCTCTCCTCGCTCCAATCTGATGCATCCACTTTTAGATGATTACATTCATGTATGTCTTCGTTTTCTTCTTTGCATTCTTCATATTGCTCCCCCATTTTGTTGCATCAGTAATATTAGACTGGGGGGGGGGGGGGCTTGTAAGCTAGCGGGGGAGAGTGTAAACAAAGGGATCCTGGGAAATGTGGAAAGACTTACTATTGTCAATTATCCTGTCCAAAACTCAGAGCCTAATTTCTTAGGAATCAAATAGATCCATGTACATCTTGGTTTTCCTCATCTCATTCCTATTGTTCACCATTTTTGCTGCACCTGTAATGTTAGGTTGGAGATGTGGGGAGTTGTTAGCTAGTGTGAGAGTGTAAACAGAGGGATGATGGGAAGTAGTTGTTGCAGTTTACCCTGCACCAACAGTCCCTCCACAATTCAGAGGTGAATTTCTTTAAAACTCTTGTTGTTCTGCAGAAACTATGTCCTAGAAAATGACAGTTTTTATTTTTATTTTATTTTGTCCAAACATGGCATTATTTAATTAAAGACCACTGGGAATGCTTTTACAAAAGATGACCAGAGTGAGACTTTAAACTAGTTTTTTTAAATGATCCATTACATCAGATGTCAAGTTTTGCTTGTAGTTTCGCTATTATATGACAATAAAAAGCAAACAAATCTAATAAGAATACGCATCTTTCAAAATGAAGCACAATCTGTTGTAGCTTAATAATATGTTGCTAAATCCCCTGTTTAAAGGACATCACTCCTCTGAATCTCTGTGAGATTCCAAATGGAACATGAGTGGACCTTTTTAAATATCTGAAAAGCTCAAAAAATGTCTTCTTCCCGTGAGCATCACTACAAAAAACAGTAGTTTAAGGAAGGTTCAAATCCTCGGTTCTGTCACTGAATTTGGAGGACTTGTTAACGGGATTAGAGTGGAGATGAAGAGCGGGGCCCCCACACTTCACCCACAATGTTCTTTCACACTGTCTCCTGCTCACACCACAACAGCAATGCAGCTACCTCAAGGTCAGTGGCTTATTCAAATGGTGCTGTGTGTGTTTGGCTGCTTTCTCTCACTGTCAGATCCTTTGTGTGTCTCCTTCTAAAGAAGCTGTCAAGCCGTACTGTTGAAGGGCTCACAGGAGGGACAAAAAGCATACTTTGTTTTGTTTTGTTTGTCTGCTGTCGAGAAATGGGAGAGCCAGAGGCAGCAAGTGAGAGTGGAGTTTGGGGGGGCATGTAATTTACTGTTTTTCCACACTGTAGTGTACATTGTTTTAGTCATGCTAATGTTGCTCTTTGTTAGTCTGAAGAGATAGACATCAATCACCTGTCAGCTGCTCAAAAGGGAGGGAAAAAAGGGGCCTCCTGCTCCCGTCTTGTCTTCCCCTTCTTCTTCTTCATCTTCCTCTTTTTGTTCATCCTTCCTGTGCCACCTAAAGTACATGTGGGTCCATATAAAGCACGGCAGCTGGATCTGGATCTGGAGTCCAGGTAGAAGCTGAACAACAAGCTGGAGCAAAAAGATACAAAAAAACTCAACCGATACTCGCTTCGTTTGTTTCAGAGGTTATTTTGTCACAAAATAAAAGTCCTGAGAGTTGTTGTTTTCTTGTTGATGTGCAAAAGTTTTTAAAACAACCGTATAATTGGGATATGACACCTCGGAAAATGTGCTGTGCCACTCTGAGTCGCTGTCAGCAGACGACAAGCCCTTCATTATGCCAGCTAATGTTGGTGCTAAGATAAGCTAACAGTCCCATTAGTGCCAGTTCATTTAGCTCGTTAGCTGAAGCCTCAGGGTTGATGACATTCATTATATATCATTAGTGCTCAATTAGCATGTCTCTCTGTGACACCACTGCTCCCAATGTTACATGACACTTTTAATCATGTTTTATGAAATGTTTCCATCAGTGTGACATGATTTATGAGTTTTACATGACGCAGCATTCATTACCCAGCTGTTATAAGAAATGGAAGCACAGTCAAGTCTCATTTTCAAACTCAAACCTGCACCGTCCTTGTGGTTAAAAATTGGAACATTTATTTAAATGCTTTCCTTCCAATTTTACTGGCTCTGTTTTGTTTTTCAGGAATTCAATTTACATTCTGCACTAGATTCCTTTGTGTAAAAGTAAATTTTATAAACCCTTGCCAGTTTTCCAACTTTAGTTATTTAGTAAAAAAATATTTGAAAAAAGTTTGATTTGAATTAACTGCCAGCTCTTCTGTCCCTTTTATGGAGTTTGGAAGTCATGGAGTGTTTGAATTTCTTGAAATGTTTGAGTTTTTGACAAAAGTCTTTATTCATTTTGCTGTTTTAAACATCCGTCTAGATTATCGTTATTGCAAACTTGAAATCAGTTTTCTTGTTTCTAAATAAAATAAGAGGTTGAGATCCTATGTTGAGACAACAGTCAAAATGAAAGTGATGGGAAACAAAGACTGAACTTCACATCTTCAACACCCCCCACCATGGTCCTTGAGATCTACCACCCAGCCTGTTTTTCAGTACTCTTCTCTCCCCTTCCTGCTGCTCCTTGCTCCATTATTACTCCAGACTCTGGGACCTGGAATTCCAAATGAAATACAAATGTACTTTCATCTGAAAAAAGACTTTGAACCACTAAGCTATTGTCCAGTTTTTTTTTTCCCAAGCCTAAACCTCTTCTGACATAGTGTCTGGTTCTGAACTGGCTTGAAAGAGAAATGCAGCATTTTGAATTCTTGAAAGGATTTCACTAGACAGTGCTCTCGGACTGCAGGTATCCCTGTTATAGGTGCACCTTTTCCTGCCACACTTTTTCTTTTCACCCAATTTTCTAATAAAATGCTTACAGCACTCTGTCATCAACAAGCTAGTTTAGAGAATAGTTTTTGTGAATGGTGTCAGTGGAGATCTGTCAAGTCAGCAGCCTTCCCCAGGAGTGCATACCGACCCACACTGCTACAGGGGCAGGCAATTCCAGCCCTGGAGGGCTGGAGTGTCTGCACATCCAGGTATCCTTGCCCTACTAATGGCTAATTACCTGGTTCAGGTGTGTCCAGCCAATAAGAACATGCCAGAGCTGGCTATATTGGAAAACAGGCAGGAACGTGGCCCTCAGTACCCATTTCTGAAAGGCTCAAGGAACATTTGCGTGTGTTTTGGGTTTATTAGCTAATCAGGATGTGACACAATTTTGGGGTTTTTTCAGAATATTTTACTTTTCATAAAACATACAAAAAAAATGCTTGGAATATTTCAGCCTATATGTATTGATTGTGTATAAAGTGCTGCCTTCATTTTTTTAAACTTGACAACCAAAATAAAGAACAATACAGTACAGAAAAATGGCTGCATGATGATAAAGTGATGATAAAGGTTTTAGCATTAAATAATTTTTTTTGAAAAAGGAACATTTTAAGGAGAAGGCATGCTACCAATAAATATCCTAAAAATACTGCTTCAGTATTTAGTATAGAAATGTTTTGTGTTACATTTAGCAATACTGGTACAACAGAACATTCACATGTCTTTAAGATATATTTGGTCCCTCAGATCTAAGACATTTACTGTGTAAAGACAGTGTGGCACCACACACACGTATATACACACGTGTGTGCATAAACAGTGCCACTTTCTTTTTCTTGCTATTCATCCTCCCACAGATTCACACACGGAGATGCTGCAAGGAGTATTGATTTTGCTGTCTCCAGGCTGTTGAGTGTGTGTATACATTTGTGTGTGTGGGTGAGTGTGTGTCTGTGTGTATGAAAAGGATTAAGGCCTTGCTCAGCTGAGATACCATCAGCCATCAACCCTGCAAGTCCGCTTCGGGCTTTCCCAGCTGCCACATTGTCTATTCTGCTCCGCTATGTGAAAAATGTTGAATATCAACAATGGCTTTCAGTGGTGTATTGTTGAGTTTTTGTATGAACTAATCTTGCCTCAGTGAAAGAGACCTAGGGCTTGGACAAAACGTCTAGAGCCACAGCATTCCTAGCTGGCTCTCCCCTTGAACACTGAGCAGAAGGCTGGGGCTGAGGGAGGCAGAGAAGAGGGGAAAGCAGGCTGGAGAAGAGGCAGGAAGAGCTGAGGCCGAATAGAACCTCCAAGGCTGAAGGGGGACGAGGAAGACGGCAGGCCAGAGGAAACTGGAGGAAGAAAGTTTTACATCAAAAGTTAGGAAGGAATGTACTTATGAAGAAAGACGTGGAGCTGATGGAGGCAGAGAACAATTCCACAGTGATGATGGAAATGCTTGGGACACTTAAAAGATTGGGATGATGGGGATAATAGAAGGCAAGATGGGTGTAAAAGGAATTAAGGAAAGCTGCAGATGTTTAAATGGAGAGAAACGTTTTTAGCAAATAAGATTGGAGTGTATGCTAATGGAACAGCTTTACACCACTCTGTGGATGTAAAGCTGGTTTGGACAGATGCTGGCATCCAATCAGGCAACAGGACCGCTTCCCTTGTCATAATGAGAGCAGTGACATCATGTCAAGGTAAGCTGACCTAAATGGGTCAATAACTGTCTGTTCTTTATATCTGTGTGATGAAGTAATAAAATGTTTTAGCTGCGTATTAAAGGTAAATATAAAAATGGAAGGGAATGGCGTCTGAGTGCAGATTTAGAGTAAATTAGTGATGCTATTTAAGAGCAGGCCTGCTATACAGGTGCTGGTGCTCTCATCCAGGGTTATTTGGAAGCAACATGCATTTTGATTAGTGTCTCTGTGTGTAAAACTGAGCGTGACACGGATTGTTTCCTTACAACAAGCATCCTTGCAACCTTTAGCTTTCCTTTGCCGGGTTTATCTTTTCTGAATGTGGAGCAAAGTGTTGCTGTTACGTTTCTTGACTGGAAGCAGTGGGCTGCAGAGTGGGCTGCAGACGAACTGGATCTCACTTTATAGGCTGATTCAGGTGACAACATTTTGATGGGCCTCTTACAAACTTTCTTTGCTCTTGGTTTGTGCTGCTTAAATGAGTTGTTGATGAAGCTGTTTTGACAGGCATTTATTTAACATGTTTATTTATTTACTTTTGCATTAATCTAAATGAATCTCATTATTTTAGAGTGAAGTTACATGTATACTTCTCTGTGTACTGTATGTGTGGCCACTCACTTACAGATTCATTGAGTTGAAAAACAAAAATAATTCAAGTTTACAAAATAACAATTTCTATATTTCAAGTATTTTAGCTTCTTTTTTGGGAAAATATCATTAGATGACATTTCATGTCTGCAGTTCCCACATTATTTTATTTGGAATCATCTCTGACAGTGTTTTCATGCTTGTGTGAGGGACTGTCGTCTTCAGGGTCAACAGGGTTTGCGCGTGTGTATGCAAGTGCAAGGTCAGCGCCGCGGAAACCTGGAACTGAGAAGCGGTTGGCTTAACCCCCTCACCCTCAAAACACACACACAGAAACAGACGTGGGAACATCATTCCAGTCTAATCGGTGGCCCCCGGTGATTTGTCCTCTCAGCTTGAAGCCCTGTCATTCTTTCCAGCTCTCTTCACAATTACAGCCCTGAACTGAACTAGAAAATCTGCTCCAATCTAGCAATTAGTCCAGAGGCCACTGCCTGAGAGTTTGAGTGTATTTTTGAGTGAACCATTGGAAGCCTAAAGGTGACAACAACCTAAACAGAAAAAAAGTAAGTTTTAAGCCAGTGATTCATTCAATAGATGTAAATTTCACAAAGTATCTATAATAAAAAAAATTCTCATTATTAAACATTTTTAACTATAAGATGTAAAAGAGCCAGTCAGTTATGCAAAAATACTTTTTTGGTTGCGCCTTATTTTTATGCTTATATTGAAGTTTCTGAAAAAAAGGCTGAGATCTAAAAAATTTTGAATTAAATACTATAAATAATCAATTATATTCAGGACATTGTAAATAATAAATAACATTCATTAAAAAAAACTCAGTTAAATCGTCATAAACTCTAAAAAAGTCAAATAAATTAGAATACAATTTATATTTTTAGAATGTTTTAGACATATCCATTAAAAACATCCAAAAAAACAAACTAACATTTTTATTTTTAGAGTGCAACCTGATAAAAGGAAAAGAAAAACTACAGGACTTCAACTAAAAAGGGTTGTTATAAGTAATTTGTCCAGAGGATAATGGCACTCTTCATCATGCCATATAAGACAAAACACACCAGGATTTATAGCTGCAAAAAGATGCCCCTGTGAGGAGCAGCAAACCCACATAAGAGGATGTAGGAGAGTGTGAGGAGGAATGAGAGGATGAAGTGGACATCAGAGAAAAGGAGGGCTCTGTGGTCAGAGCAGGATGTGGTCCAGTGGAGGGGGGAAGATTTTCATTGCCTGGGGTGAAAGCAGGCCTGACTGAGCAGCAACAGAGATGCTTAGTGCCGCCTGGCTTCCTCCTAAAGACCTGGCCTCCTTTACCCCTGAGCATCTCTCCACAGTGTCTCAGTTTTCTCCTTTGCCACCACTTTCTCTATCACTTCCCTCTCTCCTCCTATTGTCCCTCCACCCCTTCACCCCAGTTCCTCCTGCTTCATTTCTTTTTCCTCCTCCATTCCTCTTACTTCCTTCATATACCCCCCCAACAGAACCGCGTCTAGCCCATTACAAACACTCAGGCAGACTTAGAGGCGGGGGTAGAGAAATGTGGAGATTGAGGGGGCACAAAAGGCTTGAGATGCAGCGGCCCACCGAAAGTGGCTGACTTTGAAAAGAAACCGGACGGCTACTTAATGCCGTAGCTGATATTGGACCGACACACTTGGACAGACAGAGCAGACTCATCCTTTAGGTGATGCCTATTTTACCTCCATATGCAGAAAAAAAGCACAGCATTTGCAGTGTGCTTTTCCTCGAATGCCTGATGTTTTATCAAGCACATTAAGACATGATGGAGGGATAGCTGAGGGGCGGAGAAAAAGAGGGTGATACTCCTGAAGGCCAAAGAGGCTGAAAAGGAAAACTTTTTCAGTCCTGAAGAAGAGAGGCGCGCATGTGGATGTACACGTCACCTCAGTTTTTAAAGTACATTAAGACTTTACTCATTAGTACTTCATGTACAGAGCAACCAATACTTATTTTCTGTAAAAATAAGTTAGATGGATCGTGGATCAAAAGTTGAGAACAGATTTAAAAAAAACTTCAAATGGCAAGATCAGCAACTGAACCCTCTCTTTTAAAATTCCGGATAAAACATGTAGCATGGTTAAAACAGCCTTGGTTTAAAAACTACTGGGTTGATTTTTTTTTCTTGTTAAGAAATCAATAGAAAATAAAATGGAATAACTTTATCAATCTATAACTCTTTGTGACACTAACCTTTGTGAGACAACATCAAACCCAGTGAACACTTTTCTTCAAAAGCATCAGTAGTAAACATATGAGCTAAATGGATTTACTGTCCAGCACCCGTCTTCTATCAGTCTAATTTTCAGACCAATTACGGCAGTTTGTATTCAGCAGTGTTCTTTTACTCAGCTGGGAGGGTCCCCAAATGTTATTTTCTGCCCACGTTTATTTACTTGCGTTGGCTGTGCCTTTGTTGTCCGTGTTGTAGCGGTATTATTATGGATTTGGCTCTGAGAGCTTAGCTGGTCTGCGAGGCTGATATCAGTTGGACTTTGATCAAACGCAACAGGCTGTAAATCCACTATAATCAGCTCTGCTTGGTTCACCAATGACCAGCCTTCACAACAAGCACAGCTCAGACTTTTATCGACTTACCATAATTTGGTTTTAATGAATAGAAAGTTGCGTTAAAGACAATACTGTTAAGCAAAGCTGTAATCTAGATGAAGGGATTTGAATGATTGACTCAGTAAACATGTTTTAATCCTTATTGATTCAATTTTTTTGCTGTTTCTTAAGTTGTCTTTGAAATTCAATCACAAATATTTGGTTTTAATAACAATCCAGTCTCATAAAAAAAGGTATAATTGGTGTCTTTGTTCAGTTCTCCCAAACCCTACAAAGTCACAATCTAGGGTTGTAAATTCTATTAGTTGCCAAACATGATGGGAAATTGTAAATATGGACAAACTGTTTCCATGTGGTCCTTTTAACAGTTTTTATAAAGTGTACTTTGATCCTCAAAATGTGATCATTGATCTATTGGGATTGTTCCTCTGTTTCAGAAAAGTTTGTTCAAATTTAAATGTCATTCATATGTCAAATGCCTAAAATTTGTCCTGTGAGGGAGATTTTCGACGAGCATTCAGGGATGCGCTAAAAGGGTGTTCAGCATATGGCGTTAACATTGGACAAGCAGGAAGAGGATTTTTCTTTTTCTTTTGCTACTGTTTACCTGTACATGTCTGCCACCTACAGATGGAAGAGGATTGGTGTGAAATGTCAAGTGGTGCAAATCTAGGCTAGTTCTTTCACAGCTCTATTCAAGACTTAATTCTGCCCAAGTACAAACTGCAAATATTAATTTCTTCTCAACGATCAATTTTCAAATGGTTGTCACTTGCAAAAATTAAAGGGGACGTCATCCATAGGTCACTACCAAACGTGAGTCCCTGATTGGTCAAAGTTCGTGTGTGCCAGTTTTGTCCGCAGAAGCTCATTTACATATATTTACATTATATAGACATACACTTACATCATTCATATGAGTGTTGCAGAGGGCGGTGTAAACATAGCAAAGAAAACGAAAAAAACATTTTATTTTTTCTAGGGGGGGGCTGGCAAAAAATATTTGAGAAGCACTGGTCTAAACTAACATAAGGAAACCAACTCTGGTCAATTTTCACCAAACAGAATACACGCTAAAACTTTTCTTAGCCAGAGGGTTTGAAAGAGAAATTTGATACCTGAAAAACTACATTAATTGAAGATAAACAAGAAACTAACATTCTGTTTGCTAGTTCTTGCAGTGGTGCAGTGCCAATTTAAGAGAGTTTATTTTTTTGCATTTTTTACGGATAGATGTGAGTTCCTGTTGCAATGAAACTCAAAATCCTAATTAAAAAAAAGAATGCACTGCTCCGCATGTACACTGTCACTTCTATCTGAACAATAATCCCAACTCTGATTAGAAAACAGCAGAATAAATGTAGAGAGGGCTGTTCAATAACAAGAAAATATTTATTATGATTTACAATATTTACAAAAGGGAATGAAAAATCCAAAGAAATGTCACAATTAGATAGTTTGGGGCATTTTTCTAACACAACAGATTTTGGAACTAAGAGTTTGCATAATGTAAAACTGTTATTTGGAGGGTGGCACCACAAATAAAGGTAAAATAATCAAATTAAAGCTACCCCTTTAACATTGGAGCTGTCACTGGTGTGACACTTTTCGAACTACCGTAACTCTTTGAATTTTTATTTGGAATTAACATACAGTACAGACTGAAAGTTTGGACACACCTTCTCATTCAAAGAGTTTTCTTTATTTTCATGACTATGAAAATTGAAGATTCACACTGAAGGCATCAAAACTGTGAATTAACACATGTGGAATTATATACATAACAAAAAAGTGTGAAACAACTCAAAATAGTTCATATTTTAGGTTCTTCATATTTGCCACCTTTTGCTTTGATTACTGCTCTGCACACTCTTGGCATTCTCTTGATGAGCTTCAAGAGGTAGTCACCTGAAATGTTTTTCACTTCACAGGTGTGTCCTGTCAGCTTTAATAAGTGTGATTTCTTGCCTTATAAATGGGGTTGGGACCATCAGTTGTGTTATACAGAAGTCAGGTATATACACAGCTAATAGTACGACTGAATATACTGTTAGAATTTGTATTATGGAAAGAAAAAAGCAGCTAAGTACAGAAAAATGAGTGGCCATCGTTACTTTACAAAATGAAGGTCAGTCAGTCCGAAAAACTGGGAAAACTTTGAAAGTGTCCCCAAATGCAGTCACAAAAACCATCATGCGCTACAAAGAAACTGTCTCACATGCGGACCGTCCCAGGAAAGGAAGAACAAGAGTCACCTCTGCTGTGGAGGATAAGATGATCCGAGTCACCAGCCTCAGAAATGGCAGGTTAACAGCAGCTCAGATTAGAGACCAGGGGCCTCATTTATAAACGTTGCGTACGCACAAAAGAAGGCGTACGCCACTCTCTACGCAATAATTGATATTTATAAAAAGCAAACTTGACGGGGAAATGTGCGTTCCTTCACGCAAGCTCTGACCCAGGCGTACGCACAAAAACGGGTGAAATGAGAAACGGCGACACCGTCGGCAGATGGAAGAAACACGTGAAAGTGAAAATTACAATACTGCCTCTCATAAATAACATGAAGACTTCACAAAGCAAGTCTCACAATGAACAGCTACACGAACACCCGATCGACCCGCAGTGAAACAAACAAAAAGAATCAAACAAAAATTACAACAGAAATTCAAATGAACACATATTTGCAAAAAGAAAAGTGAAATATGTTCTACAATATTGGCATGTTGTGCAATTCATCTTCATAAATAATATAGTTAACAGAACAAAATAATGTACAAAACTGATATTCTCGTCAATGTGTCCGTCTGGCAGAGCGGATATAGGTGGAATTAGACAGACAGATAGACAGACAGATAGACAGACAGACAGACAGACAGACAGACAGACAGACAGACAGACAGACAGACAGACAGACAGACAGACAGATGTATTAATTGTCCACTGGGGAAAGTTGTTTTCATAGTAAAACATTTCTTCATAAGATACAGAATTATGGTATTCATGCATATGCCTTTATTTTGTTTTGTTTTTGATAAAACAGTGTATGGCGTATGTCTCAACCATTCAGAAAGCAACAAGAAATTACATTTGCGCTGAACAATAATTCATAGTTCATAGGGTTAATTCATAGTTTTGACGCCTTCAGTGTGAATCTAATTTTCATAGTTATTAAAATAAAGAAAACTCTTTGAATGAGAAGGTGTATCCAAACTTTTGGTCTGTACTGCAATTCCAAGATTTTAAAGCTGAGAAAAGAAGCTTTGCATTGATATGCAACACTTAACATTAGTAAAGCTGCTTCTCTTCACGTCAGAATCAATTGGTGTAGGTTAAATATGAAAAAACTTTACTTCTGTAAAATTTTTAATATAAGCACAATGTTGGTTTTTAGCTTTGTTTGGACTACGTTCATTTTGTAAACGGCTGAAGAGTCAACATTAAAGGGTTCAGTTAAGTGTCGTAAGAACCGCTTTAGACCAACTTCCACTAACTTTTGAAAATAGTTGTTGGTAAAGTATTTGGTGTCTTTACCTCATACAATGAGCTGTAAACTTAGAAATTAGAGTGTCAACAAAACTTTGAAGCTTTGATGTTTAATTGGTTGATGGCTTTCTCGCAGTCACTGTTTCATCTCTGACATCCTTGTCTAGTGAAATGGCCCAATTCAACTTGATTGGCAGCAAAGCAGGTCCTTGTTTATTATCTGTGTAATGTTTTGTCATAAAGTAGTTTTATATATTTCTCCTACTTAGTCTTTGACCATATTTTTCATGAGCAACATCTAAAAGGAATCTAAGATGGCTTGAAACTCTAAGAAGCATTTGCTCATTAATCTTTAAAGGACTAAATTTAAATTGTTAAAGGTTACATTTAGTGCTAAGTTAAAGGTTTTCTATCTGACATCTAGTATATTTGTATGCTATGTGTGTAACTTTCAACTCCCATAGCACAACTTAAACAGTAAAACCTTTTTTTTTTAACGTTCATATTCATATCAAAGTTAACAAGGATAGACATCTTGGAAAAATATTTCATATGGTATAAAAATGAATGCATGTGCCAGTCTTCTTGTGTTTGTGCACAGATAGGTACACAAGTGGTAAAACCCCTCACAAAGGTCCCAATATATATATATATATATATATATATATATATATATATATATATATATATATATATATATATATATATATATATATATATATATATATATATATATATATATATATATATATATATATATATATATATATATATATATATATATATATATATATATATATATATATGTATATATGTATATAATTTAAATATTGGGTAGGCTATCAAACAAAATGTACAGGATATGTATCCACAAGAGTTTTCTTCCACTGAACAATAGGTTTATAGGGCTTAAACTGATCTGCTGCATACCTACAACAATGGCCAAACGTGTGCACCCACACGGAGTTACAAGTGACCATGTGCCAACAAGTTGCACACATACACAGATGCACACACACAGCCGGAACAGTCATATCCTGCTAGCCCTCTCCCAATTCCGGCCAACTCTGTCCACTGTAGCTCCCTCCCCACCCCCAAAAACACACACACACACACTGCTTACAGCCAAAACCTGGTAGCATCCAGGCCAGCTCCTCATTTAGAACACAAACACACACATGCATATATTTAAAATGAGATCACACAGCTCAACCCCCTTGTAAGACCAACACAGGCGACACAGTGTCCACAGTGGTCAGCACTGAAGCCTATTTCCTCTGGTTGGGGAGTATGGATGGAGGGATGGAGGGAGGCAGTCACAGAGAAAGAGAGGATTAGAGTGATATTCAGACAAAAAAAGAACAATAGTTTGTCACATTTTGTCAGAGAGGATTTTAACAGAAAAGCTGATTTGGTGTCTGCCACCAACAAACAACAACTGAAAATATGGGATTTATTACTAAATCAGTTTAAGTATTTGCAGTAAGTTTAACAATGCAAGTGTGGGTAACACTTTGAAATGTGTGAGTTCATTAAAACTTAAACAAAACTTCAGAGGCCAGATTTAGGACTAAACACTATATAAAAGTAGTTTTTCTATACTGAAAAGGTTTAAGTGGTGGTTTCTTTGATGTTTTATCTGAAGTTATTGTTTGATGGTTTCATAATATGAAGCAGAACACGGAGCTTGTGACTTGCTGTTGTAGGTCCTACGTCACAGCTACCACCTTTTACCCACATAATTGTAATTTTTTCTGCTTCTGATTCACATTGATTCGAATAAAGAAACACTACGAAATGCAATTTTTTAGGGACCCTTGGTGGGGAGGGTGAGAGGACATTACTGTGAGTAATCAGGGAATGTCCTCTCTGTGCCCTACCCACCAATTTTAACTGCACCCCCTTAGTACTCGCACCTTTTACTTTTCATAATATACATTCAAACACAAACACACACACATGCACACAAACACCCTCACAAACACACGCACACACATTTTGCAAGGAAGGTGGGTCCTAGGTCCATCTGTCCCCTACCCCATCCCTGGTGGGGCCTTGGCAACGGCGGCCGTGTCCCCTGGGTGCCGGTTTCCTGGGCCCGGAGGGGCTCTCTCCGCGCGGGGAGGGGGTTCAGATTACACCTGAGTGTGTCCGTGTCCCTGCGGGGTGGATTCGGGTTTTTGCCCCTGGACGCTGGGCCCCGCCCACATTCCAACTGTGGCCGAGCCTGGTCGGGCCATGTTTACAACACCCCTTGTGGGCCCCCCTTTTCTCCGGGGTGCCCCCCTCCTGGGTGGGGTCGGCTGGCCCCTGCCTTGCTCCTTCCTGGACCAACCGTGGTCCAGGTGGGTGGCTGCCTGGAGCGCAGGGTGGGTGGGTCTCCCTTGGGGGGTCCTGGCTCGTACCTGGGGTTGGGGCGGAGGGATGCCCAGATCTCCTGGGTGGGGATGGGGTGCGCGTCTGGGGCTGTTGGCACTCTTCTTGGGTGGGGCCCTGCGTTGGGCCCTCCCGGCGCGGCGGGGGGGCTGCTCTCCTGGTTGGGCTGGGGCAGCACTCTCCTTCCCTCCGTGCCTCCCTGCTCTCTGGCTCTGGGGGCCTCGCGGCGCTGGGTGGCGGATGCGATCATCCGGGGGGCTGTTGTTCTCTGCTTGCTGCCGTGTGGCGTTGGGGGGTTCTAGCTGCCGCTGCTGCTGCGGCGGGGGGTCTTGGTGTGGGGATGGCTGGACCCTCTCCCTCCTTCTTTTCACATTCCATCATCCATTTAGAAGAACATAAACACTCACCTGAGCACAGGTGCTAGCTCACCTTTACACTAATAGTTTGTGTGATTGAATGAAATATTTCACACCAGTTAGTTTGAAGGCATGAGTATGCGTGTGTGAACAATATCTGTATTGTGTTCATGTTAACATGTGGACTTTTTTGCGGCTAGCAGGTGTGTTTGTAACATTTGAGTGTGTGTGGACAGGCTCCGCCCTTTGAGACTTGTATTACACGTAAACCTCACCGTAATGATAAATATCCAGTAAAGTTGTTGCTCTAGGCTGCTTCATGGTTTTATCCCCCCCTCTCCTTTTATCACCCTCCTATCCCCCCTCTCTCTCTAACATCCCTCTCTCTTCTTCCCTCCTTTCCTTTTCCGTCCGGTCCAACACCAAAGATGTTCAAATATGATGGAATTTAAGTTTGGCCTCAATTACAAAAGGGGTTTATTCAGACATACCTCTGGTTTGTCTGAAGATTAATAACCCCTGTTGTTAAAGTAAAATATGTCCAACACAAGAGCCCCTCAGCTCTCATCTGTTTGCCCAGCTGTTGGACAGGACAAGTTAAAAAGAAAAGAAGAAAAAAAAAAAAGAAAAAGAAACGCAATTTTAAATCTAACTTTTTTATACATATCCTCCATCATTATAAAAATACAACAAGAACATGCTAAACACACCAAAACATGATTTTCTTTGGAGTGGGTCTTTAAATGTAATGGGAAGTTTTAAATGGGGTCTTTGTGATTAATGTGCAAGACAAATTCTTGAGGTTTTCTGTCTTGCTTCTGGAGCAGCTCTACGAATTGCTCAAAGCCTACAGTAACCAATCTCAAGAGAACGAGTGTGCTGCAGCAACATATCTGGTTTCTCTGTCGCTATTAAATTGAATGTTTTAGGATAGGAGGACACCCATATGGTGCATTTACAACTCAGTGGATGAAAAATTCTTGGCATTGAGTCATAGAAAGGATAAGAGTGCATAAAACCAGCTCACATCTCCTGAAAGACTTTGACCACTCGAGCAGAAGCCATTCTGACATTTTAAAAGATATCAGCCAGCACTTCAAATGTTCCCTTTAGGGAAGAAATGCTCCAACAAACCACAAACAGCAAGTATCGTAAACTTTATCCAACACAAAGTTCTCTGTTGCTATTTTGTTATAATTTGTCTACAATTCAATTATATTGTAAAATTAAGTATGTGAAGTCCAAAAGCACTTTAAGTTTTGTTTTTATAAAGTTCATCTGTTCTACTTTTTTGATTTATTTTTCCTTCTCTTGCTACAGGAGGCTCTAGGGCAATAATGCAGACTCTGAAATCCTTTTTTTTTTATCAGGCAGCGGGTCATTTCAGATTTGGCGGGTAAACAGCAGGATCGTTTGAGTGAATGCAATGATTTAACGTTTTAGAGTCAGCCTCGCCCCCAGGGAATGGAACGATATGGGCTCTTAATTGACACCGGGTCAACTGCCTCCTTCCCTCACACAGATTTCTGTTGCGCTCTGTTTCTGTTGCAGCTGTCCTTTCATTTGAACACACACGTTACAGTCTCTCCAGCGGCTGGAACCGTCCAGTTCTGGCTGGTGTCGGACGAACAAAGGCCTGTGCTGTCTGGATATAATGATGAATGATCACCAAGGGCATATTTTAAAGTAGAAAAGTCAAAGCATTCTCAGACTAAAATAAAAATTCATCATCTTTTTATGAGCTTCTTTATTTAAAATGAAAATCTTGACAAAAAAACAAGAAAGGTTGCATGATTTTCTAAGCCCTATTTCAGTATTGACTTTGCATCAGTCTATGACAGCTGAATTAGGGAGTCGATTGTTTTATTAATGTCGCCACCAGCTAATTGGCAGAACCCCTATGGTCATTGGTAATTTTTTGCAACATGTGGATAAATTGTGCACAGCGGCTGTCATGCAGAAATTTGTTTTTGTGCTTTTAGTGAGACTGGATTGTGTTGGCACCCTTTGTGTGGTATAAATTTGTCTTAAAATGACATTAAATATTTTATTTAAACATTTTGAAACTAGATTTCCAAAAGATTTGTATTGCTGTAAGTATAAATCATTTAACCTGGAATTTATATCAACTTTCTGATGATTATCTCTTTTTATATACAGTATTTTGGCCAGAGAAATTTTTTTTGCTTTTTGTGGTGTGATTATCATTTTTATCCCCTTGTCAAATCCGTATCATTTATAACAAAATTGAAATATCAAAGAAATAGTTGTAACATAAACTCTCACACATGGAGGAGGAAGTGTGATGGTTTGGCTATTGTTTGAAGTATTTGTAATGACCATAAATTTAGAAAATTTTTCTTCTACAGGAGAACTTATCATACAAGTTCATGTGTTATGTGTGCAAAAAATAACTGGTTGGGTGAGACAAAGGCTTGTGCCACATTTAAAGTCTCACTCTGATCACCCTATGATCTATTGTAAAAGTGTTCTCATAGGTCTTTTATTTATGATTATTAGCCAAAACCAAAACCCCCTTTTCTTTTACGACATAGTTTCTGCAGAGCGGTAGGTGTTCATCAGAAATTCACCTTTGAGTTTGGGGCAAAACTGTTGCCGCAAAGAAACCCTACCCTGATTTCCCATCATCCATTTGTTTACATGTTATCCCGCTTACAGCCCCTCACAACCATGATGTTACCAATGCATTAAAAATGGCGAACAATATTGGAGCTGTCCAGCCATACAGTTTTGAACCAGATGCCAGCTCATCCATTGGAATGGACCGGATCAGGGAGCCTGTGGCCTGCCGATTGTTGCACCCATGTCACAGCTACAAGCTTTTTTAAATGTCATTTATTTTGTCTGCTCCTAATTCACCCCGATTTGAATAAAACAAACACTCAAAAATGCATTTCTAAGTCAACAGATAAATGCAACAAGAAGAAGTTACAAACATGATTTTCATTGGAGTGGATCCTTAAGTGTAAAATGGTCTTTCAGGTTTTGTTCAATTGTTGTTTTCTTCTACGCTTTTATTTCTAGTAAAACTTTGACATCAAGCTGTAACTTTCGGAATAAATCAGTTTTTAAACTTTTTATTGGTTCCATCAATTTAAGCAGTGAGACTTTGTCAAATGAAGTTCTCATTGTTTTGATTCATCAGAGTCTTATTATTTCATACGAAGCCATTTACTCTGACTTTTTTCACTGCAAAATTAGAAAATATGGAAGTGCTCAGTACAGCCAGCAGCTCCATCTGCAGTTTGGTTTCACTGCTTTCCTCTAACATGGACAACTATTTAAAAGTGTGTTTTTTATTTCAGTAAATAAGCAAATGTATGAGTTACTGCCTGGTTCGAAACTATCACAGTGCTGACCTTGTAAACATTTGCAAAAGTCAAAGAAGCATCATGTTTTGCATCTTCTCACAAAATCCAATCTGCTGAGGTTGAGAGACCCACAGATGGAGGCCATGACACAAAGAGAAGGGAGTGCAGGTGTCAGAGGAGACGCCAGCAGATGATCAGCTCCCTCCCTGACTTCTTCAACCCCACGATTTGCACCGTGCTGCACGAAAACATGTCTCGCACTTCGGAGCGGCTCCTCAATGACATATAATCAGATGCCAGAGGAGGCGATGGTGTCAGAACTCAGTGAAAACACGCTGATTCCCCACCGGCTGTATTGTCACTAAATGTCGCTTCTCACTATGGACTGTAAATGATTTAATTTGAGCGCCAGATGTGTCGTTTAAGTTCTACTAGCACTCGTTGTGGGAGACAGATTGAGGAAGAGAGAGATGGAGGGAGGAAAGGAGAATGAGGAAATGACAGGAAGGACTGAGAGAGAGTTTGGCAGACCGACAGCGAACAGCAGCCCAGGCACTTGATAGAGCTTTCAAACACCGTGATTGTGTGAGTGTGTTTTTTTTTTTCCACTTGTGTATCATGACAGCTGAATGAAAATCAATCTGCTTCTACATCTGCCATCTTGAGTGTTGGGGAGTGCAGATGGGCCTTCCCTGTCACACTGAGCTCATTGGCATCAGTCCAACTCAGGTCTTTCTACCTCTTCTTTCCTCCCCTTTCTAATCTTAACCACATCTAATCTTCTCTCCCCTCAAATCAGATGCAACACTCTGAAGAGGAATTATTTTTTTCAACTGCGTAGACATCTCTAAGTCACTCTGACAGCAGATGTTTTTGGCCTTTCGAAGCAGCAATCTGGGTTCTAATCACCCTCATTGATGGCTGCGAGGGCCCCTGTTGCAGCTCTGAATGACGAATTAAAGCTATTTTTTTCTGATAACGTTGGTAATTGGCTAAATCGTTTTTAAGCCTTGAGATCTAACTTTTTAATCTTCAGCCTAACATGAGGGACAAATCGAGACGGATATTGCATGTGGGTACTTTGTAGCATCTTTCCTTGCCCCTTCATCCCGTTTTGGTCTCTCTCTGGATACGATACACGGTCCTTGATGCTTAATGATTTGCTCATCAGATTAGCACTAGCGCTAATCGTTGTCCCTGCTACAGTCTGTCTGTGTCAGGCTTCCTGCCATCCGCTCTCTTCTCTCATCTCCCGAGCCCATCTCATCTCTGGCATTAACTCCATTAGCCTGGTAATTGGCTCTTGAAGCACATATCTACAGACTTTGAAGGCCACTTAATGTCCATCTCCTTTCCCCCCTTCAATCCTCTGCACCCCAGTCGATCATCTACCTTCCTCAGTAAATAGTATTAACTAGGTTTTCATAGAAATCTGAGGCCATATTAGTGTTATCCTACCCTCTCAGCCTATTGCCAGGCTTATGAGTCCCGATTGCTGAAGATGATACGGCTAAGTGGATATTTTTTTTCTCGCATCACTTCCAAATAGAGCTCCAAATAAACCCCAGCTGTCACAGATGAATATGTAAATTCTGCATATGGAGATCTTTCTCCATTTTTTCACCAAGCCCAAGAACCCAGATCTGTTTTTTAAAGAATGTGGAAACTCCAGCTCATCATCAGTCTGCCTTCCTTCTCAGCTCCGGCCTTTTCATTTCGATGATGCAGATAAAATGTGACCGTGTGTCTCTTTAGCATGGAAATGACTTACTAGATGAAGTTGTTTTAAACAGAAGTCCAACTTTTCATTGACATTTTTATATATTTCCTTTTTTTTTAAGCTTTAACATAGTTTATGTACAGGGCATGTTTAATACATTTTTTTGTACTTAAAGTATGTATTTGTCTTTCAATACAACTTCAGTTGTAAACATGAATGTACATGTATATTTACAAAAAAAAATATTTCTATTTCTTTTGTCTTTGACAATAATTATCAAAGCAGTTGCTGATGACTTTCAGAACCTTCCAAAACTGAATTCTTTAATTTGAAATCTTTGTTTCTTTTCAAGCAACACATTTTACTTCCTAAAGTGCCATCTTTATTTCTAAAATACATTTATAAAATTAAATTAAAAATACAAAAAAAACCTATTTCTGTTTTTTTTTTTTGTTACTGGAGAAAGAGTGAAGTCATTCTCAATCTTTTAAATATAATTCTATAAAGCATAAATATGTTTTTACTTTTAACAATGTCTAGAGATCGTGGTAGACTACATACATTTAGGTCTATTTCTCTCAGACATGGCAATAGAATCACCGTCTATCACTTGTCAATTTGCATCCTCCAGGCTGTTTGGAGTATTTATATTTAAAGTATTTAAAGACATGAGGACAGTGTCGTCTGGATGTTTTTGCACAAACACAAACAGAACACAACAAACACGTCCATACTCATCTCTGATACCAGGCCGGAAAGCTGTTTGGAGCTCCTGAGTATTTCCTTCAGATCTCCCTGCATTTTCCTTTGCTTCCTAATATTTGTGTCTGGTTTTGAAAACCCCCTCTATCTGCTACATGAAACCTTCAGCTTCATCAGAGGGATTTTGTACACAGAGTAATTAGCGATAGAGAAGCCGTTGTTGTGAAATGATAGCTGCCACACACACCCCCTCCCCAGGAGAGAGACATATCAATCAATAACCTGCTGGTTTATTTCACATCCTTATCGTCTAAATTAATTGCTGGCTCTTTTGTATCAGTGAAGTCATGGGGGAAGCAGTGGCGTTGTTGAGGGGAAGATAAATTTAGCGTGACCGCATGGACACATCAGAGTTGGAGGCAGAAAGAAGCATTTTGTTGTTTAGTGTTCATGTTGTTTGCAGTGTTTGGGTGTAAAGGGGTTCAGAGACACAAGACGCAGATTTATTTTTTTTTCCCTTCCCCAACACTGCCTCCGTAGTTCATTATTCCGATGAAAACACACAGGGGGAAAGAAAGGGAGGGAAGGGCAATCCTTCACTGAATTATCAGAAAGAAAAAAAATTAATTAGCAATATAAATGCCAAGCGGAGTACATTATGTGCAATTGTCTTCCTATCTTTCAAGAAATTGGTCTTTTAAAATGAATTTACTGTATTAATCATCTCCTGAAATATTTTTGATCACTGAATTAATAGTTTTGCTTTGGAGGGGGGGTTGTGTTTTTTTTAGGTAGCCTATTTAATGACATAGGTGATTGCCTCTTAATTATGACAGCGTCCTCCTCCTATCCGTGCCTATTAATTCCCGCGTTGTGGCATCGCAGCAGCCCGCAGCCTGGCCCTGTATCTACTAATTACTTCTCTAATTGAATTTGCTCTCTGTTGCCTGGCTGTTTTTTAAGTGGCTGTTTGTTGCAGGGCCTCATTGTGTCTTTGTGTGACAGCTAGCTGCTCGCTGCCATACTGACAAAAACAGGATGCACACTCTCTCGGTATTCGTGTCTCTCCTTCTGTATCATTACCTATACGTCTCAGACCTATGTAGTGTTTCCAGCACAAATGAGGGAGGGGAATGAATTAATCGACGCTGATGAAACAATGCCCTCCCTCTCCCCATCCTCCACTGGCTGCTGCCTTAGACTGATGTTGGTTCAAAACCCTGAAGGACTGTTGTGGCTGAGAGCCTACCGCTAAGAAAGCATGGATTAAACAGGACAAGAAACAACATGCAAGTTTGTTAAGTAGCTCTATTTATTTTATTTTATTTTGTTTTTTGTAAGATCATAATTTATGTTTATGTTTTGCTATATACAAACTGCAACTTAAAGTTCTTTTTTCTTTGCAAAGCTGTAATAAAGTATTTTGCTGTTCTCAACTAAAATCCTTCATATTACGAAGCTTTTATGATGAAATGTAAAGGAAAAACTAGTCTATTTTTATCTTTGTTATTTCTTTTCAGAAAAAGTTAACTTGTTAATTAGGTCATAACACAATGGTACTGCAAACCTTTTATTTGGCTTTACAGTGGTCCCTCATTTAGTGCGGGGCTAACGTTAAAACAAAAAAACCTGCACGATGAAATCTGCATAGTAGTCCTTTTTATTATTTACAATTATTCCTGTGGTTTTAAGGCTGTAAAATCCCTCACTATGCACTTTCTCTAACTGACATTACAGTGTAACTCTCAAACTCAAACTCAAAGTTCCAACCTTTGTAGAACCTGTCGTCAACCAATCAGGAGACAGAACAAGCTTGGAAAATAGCACATAGAAAAATCTGCTAGGGGGCAAATGGTCAACCTTGTTATAGCGAGCGATTGTTTTAAATATAAATCTATTTTCATCGGTTAAACATGTGCTTGTTGAAAAAGTGAAGCACTTTAAAAGACTGCAAAAGGTAACTCCATAAATGCACATTAATGTGCAGTTTAACAACTTAGAAACTCATCTGTAAGATATGGACAATCTAGAATTAAGACCATAATCAACAGACCGAAAACAAGCGGAACACTTGTGAACTGAATGGTCAATTGAGAAAAATATTTCTCAAGCTACGTTCACATCGGGCATGTGTGGCACATTCAAGAAGGCGCTGTTTTTGAGCACATTATTAGCATATGGTGTTCACGCAGGTTTGTCGCTACCCCATACTAGCGCATGTACTCACAGTTGGAGGAGGCTGTGTGCAAAATGTCAAAGCAGTGCAAATCCCAAGAATTTCCCTCCACCCTTTTTCTTTCACAGCTCTATTCCAATTTATGTCATATAATTTTGGCCACGCACACATGGCAGTTATTAATTTCTGCTTCATGATCAATTTTAAAATAATTGCCACTTCCATGTATAGAAAAGGACGTTACTCATACCTGAGTACCAAAGCTGAGTCTCTGATTGGTCGCAGTTCAACTAGTTTAACGGTTAACACCAGATCAATTGCTGCTGGTTTTGTACATAGAGCCCAAAAACTGACCTAAAAACCTTTGAAGCAATGCAGGGATTCAGAGTTTTGATCACAGAAACCCAAAACGCGCACATGCATGCATTTAGACTTTCCATTGGAAGTGGTTTGCTTGAGCCCGCATGTCAGAGTCCAGTGTGAACATAGCAAAAGAAAATATTGACAACTCATCCAGGGGGGTCATAAATAAACCAGAACATAAACAGGCCTCACCTGAACCAGTTTATGTCAGTGTAAAAAAATAAAAAAAGTCATTTATTAAAACTTCAAAGTAGAAAGCCAATCCTTCTAAAAAAAAACAAAATAAAACTTTTGTCTCACATTTGACACAATTAATAAAACCACAGAGGTACAGTATCTCCAAGACTTCAAGGACTTCCTCACAGGTCTACATTCTATTACAAACATAGAGGTGGTAGCATTGTAATGTGTGGATGCTTTTAATCTTTTGGGCCTGAATTGTTCATCCTAACTAAAAGAAACCTACATTTTGCATTGTAACAAAAAGTTTGAAAAAAGAAAATAAAATCCTAATAAGGTCAAGAGCATCAGCTAGATTCATTAAGGTCAGGGATGTGGAATGTTTTAGTGACTGAATAAAGACAAAAATATATATATATATTTTTAAGAATCATGCAATACTGGTGCAACTGACATGCAAAATGTTGCTTCTAAGTCATCTAGAGCCCAAGTTTCTGTGAGACTGCAGACTTGAATTGGACTTTTTTTTAATATGGAGGCGCATTAATTAGAAAACAGCACAGTTTTTCTATAAAGAGCTTCAAAAACAACAACAACAAATATGCAATTTGCTTTTATTTCAGAAATGCAACTTACTTAAAAATGAACAACTATCAGACAAGTTCTAAAATTTCTTCTCAACAGCCAGCCCTTATAGTTAAACTGTTGACACTCAAGTGCTGAACAAAATCCTCTTTTTTTCTTTTTACTGTACTTTTGTTTGCAGCAGTACATGAAACTAAATTCCTGCCATAGTTATCGACCCATCTTACTTACTGCCTGTTTCATACCTATATTCCAACTCTCAGCATCTGCTCCTCCATTCACCAGTCAATTATCTTCCACTCTTACTCACTCTGCTTCAGTTTTTCAGGGGTCTTCATTAAAACTTTCTCCTCCTACCTCTCCAGATATCGATCCTGTCGTTCCCTCTTCATCCATCCGCCTTCTTCTCACCCCTCCTCTCTTCCTCTATTGATCAAACCCTCTTACCCCTCCTCCCCTTCCTCTCCACTATCTGCCACTGTCTTTGTCTTCTTATCAAGGTTTCAGGGTTTATTCTGACTGCTGTTATTGACGGGCCTTTCGCTTCACGGCCAACTAATGCATCTATAATCCTACTTTTGTTATTTTGGAATGTGCTCCCTCACACACATAGTCACACACTTTAACACACAAACACACTTCCACATATGTTATACTACTGCACAGGAGTGTAAAGCAAAATAAGGGGCCACAATCATTTCTGATCCCACCTTTCTATGTATTTTAAAACCCATCTATCAATCAAAAACAAGCTGATGTTGGTGTGTATTTGTATACAAGTGCACGTGTATTCATGTGGGGGCATGGACGAGTGTGCACGTCGGTCTTGAGTGACAGGCCGAATCATGGCTGAAGACGTTTGATAAGCTTGTATTGTCGGTCGACCCCCCTCCTTCCCTCCTCCTTCCACACCTCCATCCCGATAAGAAATACATTCGACTAGAGCTGATAACGGTGTCAGGAGTAGCAAAGCCCCACTCTAAAGAAACACACTTGTGCACAGACCACGCCACGGGAGAGGTGTATTTCTTCAAACACCTTGGCTGTAGATGATACTCTCAGCAAACAGCGACGACACCACCACTCAGGGAAAAAAGATTCAGATAGGGGTTGTGTGTTTGTGGGATGATGTGTGATACGGCTGGAGGATATGCTAGGCTTATTGAATAAGGTCTTAGTGATAGCATTGCTGTGTGTGCACACATTTGTGTGTGTTGTGAACAGCAGAAAAAGAATAAAGTAATAGGCTTAGAGTGAATGAAGCAGAGTGTCAGACTTAAAGAACAACACAATGTTCATGTGTGAGAGCACACTGTATGTCACACATGTGTACATGAATGTTGCATTGGAGTTATTCATGCAACAGGTCATGTGTGTTGTAGCTCGTCTGTCTCTGAGCCCTCCTAAAAGTAAAAATGCCACCTACAGTAAGAAATAAAGTACAAAAGTGTCTCCTGGAAGGTGTCAAAGCAGGAAAAAATTAAACTTAATCATGAATCCAGTGTTTGCCTATAAGAAACATCCCCACCCAGTGAAGAAATGTAATCATTGCAGAGACACCAGTGCGGGGCTTTCAAAGGTCATCTCTGTGAGCAGACGCATCAAAAATGTCACCACTTTGACTCAATCGTGAACAGAAAAGACGGATGCCTGTATGTAATGAGCTTTTCCTCAAGTCTTTTTTTTTTTTTTTTACCTACTTTCAAGCGAAAAACCATTGGAGCTGTTTTAAATTCTTTAAATTATCAAAAAATGTTAGGCTCACATCATCAAGTGCTATTTATTTATGCCTACACAGTTCCCTATTTTTAGTAGGGATTTATTTTCTCTTTGAATTTACACAGTAGTTTGTTTACGTGTTTCAAAATGAAAAAAATACAAATTAATTTATTTTTCTTTACGCATCAACACAGATATTAGTCAAGCAGAAACTGTCGTTCTGTTTTTTTCTCAGTTTGGACTAACAATCACAACAAATATTTAATTTCAAACTATCTAACATGTTCAGAGTCAATTATCTGAGAATCATCTTGGATGTATTTATTATTAGTATTATTATCTTTTTAGAAGATTGCACCTAAACTTATTTGTAAAATATTTTTCAGAATTTTTGTTGAGATTTCTAAAAACGGTTAGAACATGTTTGGCTAAAAAGTCTAACACATGATTGATTAACTGACTAATGAGAGAAACTTAAATTGAGACCCTAAATGAAGAGAAGATATATTGAAGCTAAAAAGGTTGATGGTGAAAATAAAGTGTACCTCTTGCGTCATTTGCACATGTTGTCCATAAGGAGAAAGAACACTGACCTGTGAAGAGATTTCAGGAAAAGGGCACATAGTGAGTAAGTGAACGACGAAGGATAGAAAAGGAGCAAAAATAGGGAAAGTGAAAATGATAATAAAAGAGTGAAATTACCAGAGGGCAGGAGAAAAGAGGGTTATTGTGCATGTGCATTAACGGAGTCTATGATGAAGTTAGTTTTTGTGCTCTGTGCAGTGACTAGGGGCTAAGGAGTCGAGAAGAGAGTGGGAGGAGGTGGGGAAATCAATGGCAAATTATGTGTGCTTGGCTGGCCCATTGTACAGTATGGCTGCTATATTCTAAAGAAGGCACTTCTAAGATGATGCAGCCAAATGGTGATGGACTCCAAGATCATTTTTATTGATTTAGAAGAGCCATCAATTGAAAAGAAGGAGAAAAAGGGGAGGTGAAGATGTGTATGCAGGTCGAGGCTGGGATGTGTGTCACAGGGCCGACAGAATACCCCAGATCCAAGGTTTTTGTCCCTGTCCACACATTAGAAACACGCCATGTCCCAATGCTTTTCATTTACATTAGTGCCTGGATGGCAGAATGAAGGACACTGAGTGTTGGCCATTAAAAAAAACGGTTCCATAGCTGGCATCTACAGTGTTTGGGTTTGGAAGCCCAGAAATATTTAACATATTTGTAGAACATTAGCAGATCTGCAATGTTTACAATGGAGATAACATGAAGCTATTAAAGAGTGCATTTTGGGAGATTGTGTTTTTCTTCTTAAATGATTAGGAAATGTAACAGCATTTTCTCTGAGCTGAGCTGTGCAGTCATCTAAAAACCCCTTTACATCAAAAACCTGCAGGAGGTTTTCGCACAAGTGATGGTCTCTGCATTAAACCAGCATCATAATCTGCCACCATGTAGGATGTCAACAAATAAGACTCTCTGCATATCTTTACGTAAACTGAATGGCCAAAAAAAAAGGGGGAATAACCTACATTGTCTCCTGCAGTTAAAAACTGAAATATTAAGTGACTCTATGAGTTTAATATGGAGTGTTTATAGGTCAGTTCAAAGGTTTTCACACACAGTGATACATTTGAATCACTATTTAGTGTGTAACACTATGTAACAAAACCAGAAATAAATTATTTATCTAGACTCAGAAACAAGTCAAATCACATTGTAATATATATATATATATATATATATATTTTTATTATTCTAATTGATAAAGAATCCCTTTATTGTGAGGTTAAATACAATGTTGCTGGAAGTAACACAACTTTTGAGTAGTTAATCAACTTTATCCTGAAATTCAATGAGAATATGTAATATAATATATTTTATTTTCCACATCATTCATGAATTGTTTTCTTGTTAACAAACTGATTTTGTTTTAAAACCATTTTATAAAAAATGTATGATAAAAATATAACATTAAAATATAATTTGATGTGTTGCCTGAATGAAACAGATCTACATGTTTCAGTGGAAATAAAAACAACTGGTGGTTGCAAAGACTGGCAAATCAGTGAGTGTCAGCATTGGGTGATCGTTTGGCTTCATTTGGCACTCTGCATCAGAGAGCAACATGGCAAAGCTAAATGCAACAGATGTTAACCTTAGGAGGCCAAAACCTGACAGCTTGTTGCTCTTTGGATGATGGGAAACACACACTTCACACATGATGTGAGGATAATTAGCATGGCAGAAACTCGTGGTGCAACACTGGAAAGCATACAGCGGAGACAAGATTGCTAAAAATACTATAATGTATATGCAGCCGAGCTAACACACAAATACACAGATTGAAGCAGATGTTTCTGTTTCCTTCTCCACTGGGTTTATTTTCATCAACAGCAGAGAAAAACACACTAATCTGGATAAAAGCAGCTGCTGCACAGAGGAGCAAATGACTTCCAGTCACTGTCTGCAGTTTTTTTTTTTTTTTTTTACAAAAAATCAGAATCCTGTGATACTAAATAAAAGTCGAAAGAAAGGTAGTAAAGAAAAATAAAGTATGAACACAATTTTTCCAATGTTGCATTTGAAGTAAACGAAATGTAGTCAACTGTTGAGTGACATTTATGCCTGACGGCCTAACATCATTAGTTTGGTTTGTAAAAGCAAATGAAAAACTTTCCTATAGGAAAAAAAGTATTTATGTTTTTTTATTTTGCTCTGGGAACTTACTTTTGCCAAAAAATGCATTTGAAATGTTCCTAAAACATGTTTTATATGCTGTGAATCAAAGTCTCATGTCAAAAGCACAAAGAAATCAAATGCATCCAGATTTTTTATTGAAAAATTATTCATTCCACAGAAAACAAGTCATATCAGGAACTACACTGTTTTACCATTGCCCAGTTTAGTGAATTAAGTGTGTTTACTGGTGACTTTAGAATACATTTGTTATATATATAAAAAAAAAGATATATCTAAACTCACTGATTTACATGTTTGTTTTTAAACATGTTATCTCCCTGTGCATTATCAATGACCATCTGACTTGCAATATATGCCATGTCAACAGCTGATTGCAAAGAATTAAAAAGACTTTTTCAAGCTCTTTCTATTTTATTATTTGTTATCAAAGGATGGTGTTAAAGACAATACATGAGGACCATAAGTCCTCATCTGTAAAACCCTGGGAAAAACTGTTTAAAGACAAGAATTTATGGTTGCTTACGCTCAGCATCTTCTCTTCCATCAATCAATCAAGAGTTAGATTTGTCTTTTTATTGATTTTCTGTTTCCTGCTTGGTTTGTCAGCATAAGTATTGTATTTTAGATGTTTAAAATCACAGCAGTCTGTCCTTAGATTCTTCTGAGACATGGAGTCAAGTGTGAATGCTGTAGTCAACTGAAACACAAAGACCCCACATTATCAACGTTTGCCAGTTTGCACACAGTCATAAAAGCACACACACAGTTTTACGCGAGCGGTCTTGATTGGGTTTCCCGTAGACTTCCACACATACTGCGTCTCTTTAGAACCAGTTGTGAAATTCTGCAGGTCCTGTTTAAATAGGACTGAAACAAGTGTGAGTTTGTTCAGGAAGCGTTAAGTCGTGCCTTGCTCTGGCCACAGTATTTGAGCCACACACGCACATTATCAGTGAGGCACTAGCTTTTTCACCCTGTAGATAAACGCTGAACATTTACGGCTTTCGGACTTTGCAGCTTGTTGACTTTTGGGTTGCTGACATAGCTGGTCTTTCTTGTAGCCTGAAGACATTCCTGGATGGAAAAAAGTGTATTTTTTACACTTTTTTTCCCCGCAGGTAATGCAAAAAAGGAGAAATTCCTATTAAGAGTAGCCTAAGGTTGAATGACAAATGTATTAATAGTTCATCTTGCTGTTTTGTAAACCAACTTATTATCTATTTTGCTCATTTGTCACATCCTGGACTTTTTTAATTAAACAGAAGCATGAATGTAAGTTTATAAGTTACGTTTTCATGGTATTATTTTGAATCACATAAAACTAAAATCATCAAATTTTTATAAATTGCTAAACTATGGTTTGACTCTTTTTTTTTAACTTAATTAACATTACTGTTAAGAAAATACTCTTTTTACAGATCAAGAAATAGTGTCTTGTTCAATGACACGATTTTTGTTAAACTTGTAAGCACCAGCTGAACGAACAAAGAAAGATGTACCAAAGCAAACCTCAAATATTGACGTGTGTCAGATGTGTCGGTTTCTCAAGCAAACATGAAAAAACATGACACCAAACTGTAAGAGTAAATCGACAGCTATGTATGTGTGGATAGGTTATATGCAAGTGTTTATACAGTCATCGGTTTTCTTGCATTTCTGTTTTTAACACTGCCTATTTGATGAAACTTTCGTAATTTTTCTGTTTAAATCACGAAAGCAACTTTTCAATGAACAACCATTTAAAATTTGTTTTCCTATATTTGAACTAAATGCGACATTTTAAATAGACTTGCTCAGAACTTGTCGAATTAAATTTTATCATATTTTTGTTTGTTTTTTTATTGACCATTCCACGTGAACTTCATGGTGTGCAACTTTGAAGCTGTTTCGGGTTTTTGAAATAACACTAATATGAAGAGGAATGATTTACAGTTGCATAAATCTGGCTCTGTTCACTTTCTCTAATATTGTATGCACCTGTATGCTCCATGTGCTTTCATGCATGTAAATAACAGGGGACTGTCCTGGTATGTAATCCATGTGGAGCCATTTCCGTGCACACTGTCCAAGTCCATTACAGAGCATTGACTCTGCCACACTCATCCACAAACCTGGATAGACATCACACATGTCCTCTTTCTCTCCTCTAATCAGATATCAAACTCATTCACTTTGTCAGAAGACATGCCAGCATACTCTGTGTGGATCGCTGCAATCCGTATGTGTTTCTGCCAAAGCTTAAGTCTTCCTGCTTTTCCTGTTTGTCCCAGTGCACCTACCCCAACGGGCATGGCTTACACCCCCCGACATACAAAATCTGGTGAACATGAAAGTGTACCTTTTGCTTTTGTTTGTGGCTTTAACATTTCAAAATTTAATGTATTTTAGGAATGATTTTAGAAACATGTCTGTGAGATTAAGGTATTTTATTGCATTAAAAAGACTGGGTAGTAATTAAGGATATTTAGATTTCTTAGAGAAATTATTAACATAGTATTTTTAAAATAGTGCTAAGTATAACAATAAACTGTTTACTTAGCTGATGTTACAACAACACTCATCATATTTATACATTTTATAATATATTGAAAGAGAGGTGTTAAGTCTCCGTTGGTCCATTCCAATTCTAGTCCATAAATCATGATTTTTGTGTGTTTATCATGTTCTTGTGGCCTTTTTCTAGTGTTGGAGGACATAAAAATTCAGAAAATTCAGCTTAAAATTCAATTTATGAGTATTTCTTTATTCAAATTGGTGTAAAAAGGAAAAAACACAAGTTCCTCCGGAGTCTAAAGGCCCGTACACACCGGGACGAATATTCGCCAGCGTTTTTCGCCACGTTTTGTGTGTTCACACCCAGGCGATTTTCGCTGACAATGAGCCGAGCCAACATGCAATTTCATTCCCTGACATTAGATGGCGCTTAATGTCAAACAGAAATACTCCTGTACACAAGGTGGTCACTTTTCACTCAGAAGAAGACAGCCAGTATGTACGCGCTTGTCAGAATCATACAAAGAAAACGTGAATATTTCAAGCACCAGTAGCTCCAATAATGAAGGAATTATTCAAGGAAGGAATTATTGTTCTGTTGAATGATGAAAGACGGCTGATAAGACGCCGATTTTGGGTACATCCCATAGTTACGAGAAGAGAAGAACATGGTGAGTTTTATCGACTGATACAAGAGCTGAAAATGTATGATGAGCGTTTTCGGGGATATTTTAGAATGTCCGTCATTATTTCTTTGCGGCAGTGTAGACGCTACTTGGCGTCTATCTTCTTTGCTGGTATGTGTGCTCAGAAAGGCAGTTTTATGTTTGAGCGCCCCCAAGTTGTGTTTTACTGTAACTTCAGAAGCTCCAGACACGTGTGCATAAGCGCCATTCTCATTGGTCGTATAGTTTTTGACGCAGCGCGTCAAACCAAAAAAACGAACCCGAGGCGTTTTTTAAAAAGTGACGCTTTGACGAGTGGCGTTTTTCGCGTCGGTGTGCACACTCACATTGGTGCCCTTTGTTTAGTCATGAGGCGTTACACGTCGGCGAATATCGCGAGCAAAATTCGTCCCGGTGTGTACGGGCCTTAAGTCGCAATTTTGGGGGGTATCCGCCAAGCTCATTCAGAGTACAATCATTTAGAGATTTTTTTACACCGATCTTTACCTTCTACTGCAGGAAGCCAGCATCTGAATGACTGTGTTTTCAGCGGTACTGCCATGTCTCTGTAACCCAGTTTGATGACCAGCTTTTGTTCTAGAAAAGAAAATGATGAAAACAAGAATACTATTGCCTCGATGCAAGCAAGAACAATATAAAGATTTTGGGAGGAAAACAATTAGATTCTCCTCCATGTTTGTTTTGGACGGCGCTTTTTCTTCTGCGTTGCTGTCATTAGCAAATACTGATACACTCACCTACAGTGCCTACCAATGTTTGTTAGCGTGAAACAGCTGCTAGAGGGCAATAAAATAAAAGAATAAATGAGCATAGTTATTTAAAAAAAAAACACATAAGTCGCCCCTGAGTGTATGTCAGACCTCTGGCCATACTGTGCAAGAAACTGCGACTTGCTCCATAAAATATGGGATTTGCAATGTGGAAAATACGCTGGCCAGGTCACAAGATCTCTGCACCAAGGCCTTCTCAGCAATAGGAAGGGTAAGGGGAGGCGGGGTTACTCCATCCCAACGGTCCTACCATTAACTATAGGCAGATTTCTGATTAACTTCTGCCACTAAAAATGGAATAGTCATAATTAAAACCCACTTGGAACCTCTTTACAATAGATCAAAAGATGATTGGAGTGAGACTTGCTTGGAGAAGAATACTTAGAAGACTACTTAACTGATTTAAATTAGAAGTTTAACACAGGTTTCATTGTTGCATTTTCTTTAACATTAAAGTTGTCCTTTAGTACACTTCAGATCAGCTCTGAATATTGAGTGCAACAAGAAGATGTCTAAGTATGGAAAGATTTTTAAATATGTTGCATCAGTTAGTGTCTCACACATATGGGTAAACAAATGTGTGTGTATGTGCAGGCATGTGTGCAGGTATCATCTCGGCTCAGTAACAGATAGCTAACGGCTAAATGACTCTCCACACTTCATTAATGGCGACGAGGTGAGCTGCTCATCTCTTTATTGTTAGCTAGCTCTAAGCTGCAATAATCCCAAACAAAGGGCCAGGGCCTCGCAGCAGCCGGCGTGGATTAGACCGCTTTCTAGAAACACACAAGAGCGATTCATTCTCATTTAAATTGGCCCGTAAACAAAACCAGGAGTGGCTGTGAGAGGAGAGGAGAGAAGTCAGTGTATGATGGAGTGACTGTGAAATATCCTATATGTGTAAATATGAAATATAGTTATTTACGTCTTTTTTTATTAGTCCAACTTTTGAGATCATCCATGTTTAAGATTTCTCAAAACAACAGTAGACAAAGAGATTTAGTTCCTTGTAATGAATCAGTTCATAATGTACTCGACCAATATTATTTTTTTTTATTTTTTTTATTTTTATAATGCGTTCTATCACTGAGCTCAAAAATCATTTCGACTTTGAGCAACTGAGTTGTTCAGGCTTAAAAAAAAGTGTTACTTAAAAAAAAAATTAAGTAACATACTCTACTATAAATGTTCTGTTTTCATATGTTTTATCAGAAGATTACCAAAGCTTGGCATCAAATACATGGTACAGGGGTTGGACTGGCCTGCCATCAGTCAAGAGACAAGCTGTGTTGGAGAGTTGTGTTTGGGTTTGTTGTGAAGATTAGAAACTACAAACTGAAAAGTTTTATTGCTATGTTTGCAATGTTGGAAAGTCTTTTGAGTCCTCAAAGTGTTTTGAGAAAGAATGGTAAAATTGTAAAGTAACAGAAGTTGTATTATCCAAACATTTTTAGGTATGTGTACAGCTGCATGTCTGAAATGCAAAAACGATTTTTGGCCAATTAAATTGGGACTAGGAGACAAAGCCAGCCATATCTCCAGTCTAACTCTTTACAAAAAAAAAGTCAAAAGTAAGAATGACAGTTTTTTTTTTCTTTTTTACTTTTACTGATTGAGTTTTGGGCTCATGAGAGACAGTTTACATGAAGATATTAAAAGTAGAGAAGTAAAGAAAAGTTACTGAAATATTGGACATATAAGGTCAGTTGAAGATCTACTGCAATGAAAATTGTGTTTTTGGTGTTTTTAACATGTTCTTGTGGTATTTTCCTTATGGAGGGCATATATAGAGAAAATTAATCAGAAGAAGACAAAAAAAAGCTTTTGGAAAAAGCTTGTAGGAGTGACGTAGGTGCTACCACCAGTGCGCCACAAGCTCCCTGCTCCGCTCCATTCTGATGCATTCACTTGCAGACAAATAGATCCATGAACGTCTTTGTTTTCCTCATCCGAACTGGCATCTGGCTCAGAACTTTACAGCTGGATAGCTCAAATATTGCTCACCATTTGTGTTGCACCGGTAATGGTAGATTGGGGGTTTGAGGGGTTGTAATCTAACGGGAGAGTGTAAACAGATAGATAATAGGACATGGATGCAGGTTTACTCTGTGCCAACAGTCCCGCCCACAACTCAGAGGTTAATTTCTGATGAACTCCTGCCGCTCTGCAGAAACTATGTCCTAGAAAACAACACAGCTTATTTAATGTTGCCTAAAAAACACCATAATCGTATTTAAACGAGCCCTGGCATTGCTCTTACAAAAAATATAAAGATGACTGGAGTGGTACTTACTTATTTACATTTTAAAATGACATATGATCAAAGATAATTAAAGAGATGTCAGAAACGTATGCAATGTCCAGCTTCACACACAGACCCATACTGATATTTTTCTTGTGGTGAAAGTTCTCTCTACCCTGCTGCCATGATCATAACTATCAACGCTGACCACCTAAATGGGTTGTAACCCTCAAAAGTGTGTGAATTTTATGCTTTATAGTCCCATTTCTGCTTTCTGCTCTTTGAGAGGTGGATGTGGTCCCACAAGGGGCTAAAGACGAGAGTTGGAAAACACACACACACACAAAAAGCAATTCACTGAAGAACATTGGTTTTACTTCAATTAATTTGTACCATCTAATTCAGCCTCAACCTTAAGTCCTTCTTTCTCCATAAACCTTGTCCCTATAATTCATAATCATCAGGACTATTGTTTAGTCCTCCTAATAAAATATGCGTCTCAAGAGTCAATAACTATAGTAAAATAACATAGTAAAAGTCCACTCATATTTACAAAATGGTTATCTATGCAATTTTTTATCTAAAAGGTCTTGCTAGATGATCTTTAGAAAACTTGTGGTTGTTAGTTTATGTATTTCTTCCTTAGTTGTGTAGACTGTGTTTAGAAGTGTCAGATGTTTGTATAGTTAATTCTTAATCACTTACAGCCCTTTTTTCATAATCATAAAACTTTCTGTAATCAGAACATTCCTGTCGAACTATATAGCTTTATTCCCATGTGTACAATCCTCAGGTGATGCAACACAGAAAAGATATCTTGCACCGTGATGCCAATACTTAATCATAGCAGTTGAATGTCAGTTGCACATTCCACTCCAGCTCCTCAATCTCCTCAGTCGGTCAAAATACTGAGCTCTCTTTCCAAACAAGCACCTTTTGAAAGGGCACTGCACTAGAGCTGACAAATTTACAACATACTTTGAAAATACACAATCAATGTTTGAGTGGTTTCTGAGTAAAACATGGATAGAGGGAAAAGCTAAGAGCAAATTTTCTGTATGTAAATCACTCATCCATCAACAAGAAAGAAAATTGGGATTTGTTTCTCCTGTTGCATAGTGTGATAAAGGTGCAGACAAAAAAAATATTTTTTTTTCTAAAAATGTTAGGCCTTAAAAAACGTTATTGTTGAAAAAGGTTGCAGTGTCGACACTTCAATCTGACTGCCCTTATGTTAGGATTTCCTGAATTGATAAGTGACTGTGTTCTTTTGGGTTTTCCTTTCACTTGATAGAAGGCTGCAATCCACATTCAAATTAATTGTTGTCCCATTTCACTCCAGCTCCTGCATCAGACTCTATACCACATAGAACTGTCACTCAAATGGTGAGTTATCCTGGAGCCACTCTGCTAATCTGACTATCAGTAATAACATAAATAATATCAGTTCAAATTTTTATTTTAACGTTAGTAATAATCAGTGAATATTAAGTTTCTATGTGTTTTTAATGCTCAAACCAACAGTCTGGTTTTTTTCTGATGATTATCCAATTACCGAGCCTTATTCTACTTGGGTTTGATCATTATTAGCTGTCCATCAAGTGCACTGATAAACCCTTTATTGAAACTTTGATTTGGATCTAAATGAAGTGCAAATGTCTGGTCAAAATGATCAGTTTTTACATTACATTTTTGATTGAAGGCTGTAATTTTCTGGTTTATCAGAAACCTCAAATAACTTAAAGAAGTGGTTTTAAAAACTAGTAATTAAACAATATGAGCTAGAATTTAAGTCTTTTACTCATTAACACTGTCAAAAACCCAAAAGTCTACCAAATGTTAATCTCCAGCAAGATACTAAAACCCTGATGTGATGATTGGAGTCTTTTCAGCACCAAGTGTCATGTGACTTTCATCTTAAATCTAACCCTTCGCTCAAAAAAATCTGGATGCCTGGTTCTTCACAAAAAGCATAATCTGTGTTTAGCATGTTATGATATCTCTCTGTAGAAAATCCTATTACCTCAGAGTGGTGTTTGTTTTCACAAAGGATTTTTACCTGGTTAAAAAAAAAAAACTGTGCTCAGCTGTAAGGCATAGCCTCCAAATCTAAATCAGTAGAGTTAGTTCAGTAACCATTACAAATAACTCACAGCTGCCATTATCTGATTAAGATTGTGAAAGCCTGATCCCAAAGAAAAATAATCCCAAATTGTTACTAGAAGATATTTGCTCTCTATTGTCACAGAATCAAAGCACAGCATTGCTAAATTGGGATTTAGCTAAGTGCGGCTATTTAGTCTCTTGGATGCTTTTTTGCCGCTGGAAAATTAGGTACAAGACTGATAGAATGTTTAATTTTAAGATCAACAAGGGGAAGATCAATGGAGTTTGTTCATAGGTAACAAAAACTATAACTTAAAAAATAAACCAGTCTATATTGCTCAAAACATAATGAAATTTACCCCAAAATGGGAAATTTGACAGTTGGGAAAAATCCTACTCTCCCCAATTGGTTAAAGCATGATTTAAAATCAGATGGACAGAGATCGTTGAAATTAATGGGTTTCAAGTTAAACAAAGATGCAGGTGGAGGGATGGGGTTTAAGTAAAATATGTGGTTCGGCTTTGATTATTTTATTATTATTATTTTTACTCCTAATGTAGATAAGATTCAAGAGAACACTGACCACCTTCGTCTGTTTTAAGCCCCCAAAATAGGTTGTCCAGCTGTTACTCATTCATTGTTTTTTATTGGGGCAACTTGAAGCCTGTTTTTGGTGGTTTTTATCACCGTAGTCACACATTTGTCACAAAACCACTGGCTTTAATCAAAACTGCCAAATCATCAAAGAATCATGGTAGTAGCTGGAACACGGACCATTAGGGTGCTGAGGAGTTGATTATTTGATGCTCACCTATCAATAATCGTTCGTTCATTGTCTATACCATTTGTCCCTTTCGGGGTTACGGGGCTGTCGGAGCCTATCCCAGCCACTTGTGGGCGAAGGCAGGGGATGTCCTGGACAGGTCGCCAGTCTGTCGCAGGTTATCAATCAAGGTTAGGTTTTTTCAGCCCTAGACATTTTCATAAACACATAACAAAGAAAAAAAAATGTTTCTTCTCTGTTTTTGACATAAAACCTAGTAATGAGCATCAGATTCCACTGAGGACAAAAGTGTCACCCTTGATTCTCTGATGTTGGTGAAGGTTCTCATTTATCCAGGTGACACTGTCTTGAGATTGAGTCATGAGTCTCCTTGAGTTTCCTAAAAGTTTGATTATCTGATGTTTTCTCATGTCTGTCTTTAGCTCTGAACAAGTGCGAGTGCTTGTCTCTCGGAGTTGGGATTACATCAGAACTGGAGCTGTCCAAATTTCAAGGACACTTCAAATGCAGCCAACAAGCGTGCACTGCCTTTGGATGGTTTCCACTGTTGCTTTATGTTTAGCCTGTTGGTTTTCTTTCATGTATTGGAAGGAAAAAATTAATCAAAGTATGAAGTCAGATTCATTTACTGGCACAACTATTAAGATGTCCCTTAAAAGTGGAAATACTTGAAAATGCCACCAATAAAAGTCATAGGATTTTTATCATTTTCCTTACCAAGAATGTGTGCAAAAAAGCACTGCAGAGTCATTTGATTAATAATGTAATTAAGGAACTTTATCAGTGAACCCAGGCAATGGACTTGAAAAAGGGGGCAACCACTGGAAACTTTCTGTGCTGCTCTGTTAAACTGTTAGCAGAGATTTCTAAATTAATGAGATCCAGTACAGCGTGTTGTTCAGCAAATACCTGACAGCTGTGTGCTCGCACTTCCTTCTCTCCTGGGAACAAAAGGTGCTGGACTGACCAGAGCATTAAAGCTCTGTAGGTGGTCAGCACTTTGGTATCTTCAAAGCCTTAATCCTCAACTTTCCAGCTTCTGTCCTGCACTTCTCAAATTTCCCCCATGCTCACATTGAAGAAGATAAATTTGAAAATGATGTCTACATATGTTAAATTATGTTCAGAGTTGCATTTTGAAGTCTGAACAGTTGTCTGTCCACATCCAAAGCTGAACGCAGCATCAAAGCTGTGCATTGGATGGTCACAGGCTGGTTTTTGGGCTGAATCTTCAATAGTGGAACCTTCAATTTGACACCCTGTGATCACATATGTAGAGCTGAGCTGATGTCAGGCTACAGAAAGACTGCACGAGAAGAAATACATTACCAAGTTGAGCCGACCAGGTTTTTTTTTTTTTGCACTTTTACATAAAGAACTTTTTTTCTGTTTCAAAGTTTTGCAACATCAGAGCCTTTCTGTGATCGTCTGTTTTTAAAGATCACTTATTGTGTTTGATTTTTTTATTGTGTACATTTTTTTATGTTTAACTGAAATCACACCAGCCTCTCGACTTTGATTCAGTAAACTTAACAACAACTGATGAAGGATTACAGTAGACAGATGGAAGTACATAAACTGATCAATACCTGATCTGCTTTCATTTTGATCAGTGACTCATTCTTCATGATATGTACACAAAAAAAAACATTTCATGAATTTATTTTACAATTTAATTCAAGGTGAAATCATAAATACGTCCATATTTTATTTTCAGAGAGTCTCCTGGAGTTTGTTGCTTAGCACAAAGAGCTGTTGGTACATCAAGTTTGCAGTTTTCAGATGGTAAAGTTTGAATCAGGACAGATGGGTGAGAGGAAGGAAAGATGGCTTGAAAAGGAGACTTGAGTTAGCACTATTGGACATATTAAATGTTGAGAACCTTACCTGAAAAGAGCTCTTCCACAATGCAGCTATCTCTGCTCAAGGACGAGTATATCAGTGCTAATGAATGTGTGTGCGGTAAAGTTTGTGCGTCTGCCATGATTGACAGTTGGCTGGCTGCATCTCCTTCAACCAGGGCCTCCCTTTTCAATGAATACTGTGTCAATGTGTCTGCATCTAACACACACACGCCCTTACACACAAGCAACGCAGTCGCACAAAGGGAGAAAAAGCTTGCTGCGGTTCTTCCATCAGGCCGAGCTGCAGGAAACACAAAAAACAGAAGCTGCAAATGTGACCGCTCTCATGCATATGGAAATGTTAGCGTGTATGTGTAATGCGATTCGTGTGAGCGTCTCTGAGAGCATAAATGTGTGAGTGGACATTTGTTGTGCGCATATGTGTCAACAGGCAGCCTCTGTTTGAAGCACATTAGCATGCAGTGATGATGCCGGCCTTTTCTAAATGTTCTCGTGGTGCCAGTGGACTTTCTCTCCCTCCCTCTTTGCTTTTTCAAACATGCTATCACATTCGCCGGCCTTTGCGGATGGGTTTATAATTAAAAGTGCTCCAGCTGTCTAATAGGAGCGGCATAGCTGTGATTTAGACTGTGTGGCACAGATTGATCAGATAAAGTTAAAGAGTAGCATTTCGTTATTGCCGAGCCTATTCACACTCAAAGTGCTGATCTTCTCTCTGTCTGTCTGTCTGTCTGTCCCTCCTCTTCAAATCTTCCCCTGCTGCTTTTCTTCCCACAGTTTTACTCAAACAGTCTGTTCACCTGTTACCTTCTCCATATGCTTTAGTTTAAATTAATCCCCTCACACTGTCTCCTGTTTGAATGCCTGCATGTGGCACATCTGTGATCTTCGATTCTGCTGACTTGAAAAGCGGCGTTCTAGAAATGTTAAGCGTCTCACTTACTGTGTGCATCAGTACATGGCTTTTGACTTTGAAAGCTAAATATGTTGTTTCTTCAACATTTGGCCCAATGCCATAAAAAAGGGATCAATAAATGATGTGCATTGTTTCTGTTCTAAAATGTTTTAAACTTTATGCTTCTTAAGTGTCACATTTTTAAAGAGTCCTATAAAAAGCATCAGACAAAATGGACGATTGTGCCTTTCTTTAAATGTTTACACCTCCTGGATCATTTTCATTTAAGAAACAAGATGAAGCCCACTGTATCTTCCACTTGTACGTTTGTGTTTTGATTGTTTTTAAAAAGTTTAGGAGGACGAAACTCCTCTGGAGTTGCTCTGTGTTACAGAATTTAGAACTGGCTTCTGTGCTCTCCTCTCCTCACTTTCCAATTATCCACTATTCCTGCCTTCATCCGGCTTGCTCCGTCCTGTCTTTTTCTCTCTATTCACCTCTTTTCTCAGCCCTCCTCATCCCTTCATCTCACACGCCTTTCTTCTCCCGCTGCCCTCCACCCTCAATCCCTGTGATAGACAAGGTGTCCTCACCTTGTAACGATCAGTGGCATCCAATATGTTTGCTTTGGGATCATCCCCTGTGTGTCCATTGTGCGTCTGTTAAATGCTTTATTGATTAGCCCTAAGTTAATTACGAATTACATCAACTGCCGACCGACTGAGGTGGCCCCCTGACAACTCTAGGATCCACCCTGGAGGGGGTGATACATGTTGACTGCACACACACACATATATACAGCTGCAGGCGTACAACTCAACCTTAGCAGGTTACATTAGTCACCCTCATTCCCTCCTATTAACACCCCTGCATTTATGACATTTCACAGTGCCTTATCAGCGGTTTAAGGGCATGCAATATATATTCTGAGCAATTGTAGTTAGAAGGGTAGAATTAGAAACAGGGGCTGTCTGCAGGAGTCTCTGCATATATGCACTCCCTAGAAGGTTTAATTCTGTGGAGCACAACTTGACACACCCAATGCAGAATTATGAGATGTGCTAAATCTACCGCAGACCTCTGGGGACTAATGTATTCTGGATTTAAGCTCTATTGTGAAATTCATAACATGCCTGCACCTGACCTGCCCTCCAGAGCTCTGAAACAACCACCAGGACTGACTGCAGGCAATGTTAACTAATAATAATAATAATAATAATAATAATAATACTAATAATAATAATAATAATAATAATAATAATAATAGCAAAAGTTGTTACCATTGGCTGACACATTTTGTACTTTTTTTTCTTTTCATCCCGTGTCGGTTTCTCTTTGACATTGCCGTGTACTTTGTAAAAGAAAAAAGAGCGAAAAAAAATCTTTATCAAATCCCCATTCTGAGGCTTTCAATAAGGCAGGCCATTACCTCACTGGCGCTTTTGTTCGGCCTATACAAGAGAGAACAAAATGGTTATTCAGGAGGACGCTTTAGATTTTTATTGTGGGCTCGCTATTCACAAAGAGCACCGTTATTGTATTAAAAAGAACCATCTGTGACAGAAACAATGGCTTCAAATTATCTGTGAATACCCAGTGAACAAAATATAAAGCTTTTTTCCTGCTCATTATGTGGGCTAAGCTAGGGGGTGGAAGATAGGAGAGGCATAGACTTTGCTATAACTGACTTTTGTTGTTCTTGCTTGCATTCTTCTTTTTAAATCGGCCCCCTTTTCACATTGTGTGTCGCCATAAACGGCTTTTCTTGTTGCAGGGCGAGCGGAGAGAAGACAGCGGAGCTGCAGACAGGGAGCGGGGCTGCATGTGCGGTGCTGCGCGGCCCAACCAGAGGCACGGCGGTCGGCTGGAATGCGCGCGGACTACCGGGTTATGGAGCGCAGCAGTGCGGGGATGGGAGCCGGCGCCGGGGGCGCTGCCCCCCGACGGACCGACAACTGCCTGATCGGATGAAGCGAAAGTCGGATATGGAGGAGCTGGGACGCGCGCAATGTCATCCTGTTTAGAATTTCTGCCGAGGAATACGAGAAGAGGACAACTCCCTAACTGGCAGTAAGTTGGTGTGCGGTGGAGAGGAGAAGCCCTGCGTGTGTCGGTGTGTGCGTGCGTGAGTGAGTGTTGGATGTGGTGTGTGCGTAAAACGCGTAGTGTTGTGGAATGACACCGTATGGCATCTGGAACTTGACTGTCGGAGTTGTCGGCCGGTTTGCTTCCAGTAAACGATGTTCAAGGTTTATTAATTTTTATTTATATTTATTTTTTCAATTCAACGTCTTCTTTATTCCTCCTTTAGTTTTCAATTCAATCTTCAGTCAAGTCTGACTGAGCCTGAAAAAACAGCTCACATTAGTACATTTAAGAGCCGCTATTATTGGCCAGTTTAATTAATTGAATGTCATCATAAATTTATGTTTAAACAGTTTTCTCGCTTTATGGGCTATTTTCTCCATCATAATTCTGCACTGGAAAAATCCATTATGGCCTTCTGTGATTAACGTCATCTCGTTAATTTAACAATGGTGTTAAACGCGCATGCTTAATTATGAAAAAAAAAAACACATTTGGAATTCATTTTAGTTTACCTTTTTATGCTTGGACCTATATTTCTTAAGTCTTAAAAGAGAAAAAATACAATTAAATCAGAAATGTAGAATGTTTGTCGAATTCTTATTAAGAGGAAAAACAGTTTGGTCGTCTATTTAGATAATTGGGTTAATTAAATGTCCTATTTTTTCCACTTTACTAATAAAATTGACTTAATAATGTTGAAGTATTTTCTGCGCTGCGTCTTCAGCCCGTGTTACGGCCCCTAGTGGCTACAAATACGAGACTATTTCCCGAAGTTATCCATTCGCGCGCGCCTTTCCGATTTTCAAGTTTTGGATAATCTGTTTAGAGCGCATGAACTTACCTCCAAACCCAGCAGTCAACTTAAAATGGAATAGTTTATAAATAACATCAATTTGTATGTTTTATTTTATTTTTATCCTAGCATTACTTGCACAGTCGACCTACATTTATACAACTACAAACCAGTATTTGGATATCACAGCACGCCGCTCGTTGTGTTTGCAGGATTCATCCCAACCTGGTGTAGCGGAGGCGGGGGGGGGTGTTTACAAGTGGTCCGAGGGAGCCGCCCCACTAGTTTCTCTTTTTTTGTCCCCCTCTCTCTTTTTTTCCCCCTCCAAACAACGGCTTTAATTCAGGGTGATTGTGGATGCAGGGCCATTCCCGGCTGGCTCGGGCATGCTTTCAGAGCGCTGCAGGGCCCCGCTGTTCCTTTATTATCATAAGCAGATTAGAGGTAGCGGGGAACACACTCAGATGCAGATAGTAGCCGAGCGGCCCATTTCAACCTTGCATTATAATGGACCGAGCTGCATGTGTCGCCTCTCGCAGCCTATTAAGCACAAGATGAATCTTATGTAAGGTTGCCGGGGCCCGCATAATGAGCGCGCGGGGGCTCCGCTCCTTCATTTAATATCGAATGACTAAAACAAAATAATAAGGGCTGATCTATTCGCTTTCAATTATGATTTAATCTAGAAAAGCTAAATTAAATTATTTCAGGTGTGCGAAGATACTTGATCTATCTTTAATTAGCCTTCTGGGATTGTCTGAAATGAAGATCATCACCAACGTCTGTGAACTTTGGCGGATTTTAAACGAGTCGGTGTCAGAAAATAGCTTAAGGCTATATCTAAGTTGTGTATTAAAATGCACCTTTAAAACTCTACTGTGTTTGTCGCTGCTCTGCTTGAAAAAAGGCCTGAAAATGCTGTGGCTTGCCGTTCTCCTTCTACCCACTAGGCGGCACTGGTGTCACGCAGCAGCGCACTTAGCGGCGTTGCTGGATGAAACTCTAAACAAGTGGCACAAACACTTTCAGCCCCATGAAACTTCACTTGTTTTCTGTCTGTTTGAGCCACGCGAGTATGTGGTTTGATTTCGCACTGCGTTTGATTTCAACTTCACCTCACAATAATCCCAGTCTGGTCGTTTCTTGATCCAGGACTAATTGAAGCGCAGGTGAAGGCCGCTTTTTGATTCCCACTAATTGGCTGACACGCTTGTTGGGACTCCTATGAATGTGTAGATCTTTAGTGCGAACACACTTTCATCTTCAAATATTCCTCACCTTTCATTCGGTCCCTCTCTCGTGTCTCCGGTGCGCGTACCACGCCACAAAGCCCCATGCGCAACTGCAGCACTGGCTCTGTGGAAGTGGAAGTGGAGTTGGGGTCTTTGTCCGGACAGATGTAGCGACAACATCCCAAACAAAACGCGGTTATTTGTGCTGAGATGAGGCCGTCTGCCTTCTGTGTGTGTTGGCATTCAACTTCACCTAAACAAAAGGACTGGGGGAAACATCTTGGATTACCTTTCCTCTTTTCAAGGCTAAAAAACCAGCCGTGGACCCCCCTCTCCACCTTCTTTTACGCACACATTCACCCCACAGCTCGGCTATTCAGAGCTTTCAGTTAACTCACAAAGTTTCTTTGCGTGTTATGTTATTGGGCCATTAAGTAGGGGTGATTAAGTGACTTTTTCATTTGCAGCAACAAAAGTTGGTCTGGATATGCTTCATATTTCATCTAACAAAATTGAATAAAATGCTTTTTTTTAAAGAAATAGTGTCATGTTGCTTTAATATGTCTAATTTAATTCCGGAAACGTATTCAAAAAGAAGTCTTTTTTTTTTTTAACTTGAACTTATTCACTTTTTACATTTTGAGCTTTTCAAAGTTACAAAAATGTAATTTCTAAATTTTGAAAATGCTGCATCTCTGCGTCATATAAACTTCCACCTAAAAGGTATAACGTATTCACAAAGCGCTATCAAACATAGAAATTCCCACAAGCAAGATGAAATAGTAAATATGTACTTAGTATTGTCTGATATGGGCAGCGGGAGCCGGAGTGCACGCCTGTGCCTCGCTGCGCTCCAGACTCCGCCCTTTTCCGACCGCACGCTCTCCCATTGGCGCTTGAGGCTCGCTCTGATTGGTCAGGCCGAAGCCATTTATTCGCTGACAGCCCCTTCACATGAATGGTTGTCTATTAACTTGTTCAAAAACTATCTGGAGTTGTCAAGGCTCAGGCGGACTGAGGCGAAAAAGTACAGTTTGTTGATGCTTTTTGCGAGCAGCCGCGGGAGAAGTTTTGTGGACACAACATTGCCGGGACGTGTTGGGAGAAGGCTCTCTGTCACACACACTCACACACACACGGTGTGACACGCTGAGTGGGAGTGAGAGGGGGAGAGTGTGCGGAGACGCGCGGCTTGATGGTCGTTGTTTTTGTCCAGAGAAAAGTTGCAAAGAAAATCGGCAGGTAAACTGAAAGCGCTCGTGCGCTCCTCTGTCTGCGCTCAGCTTCAGGAGAGAAGCTCCTTTTTTTTCTTTTTTTTTTTTTTCTTGTCTTTTTTTTTCTGCTCGGGAGCTCCCAGCGAAAAGTTAAAAATTTCCCTGATGTATAACATGATGGAGACTGAACTGAAGCCCCCTGCTCCCCAGACTAACACGGGGGGCACGGGGAACACAAACACGTCCGGCACCGGCACCAACCAGAAAAACAGCCCGGAGAGAGTCAAAAGACCCATGAACGCCTTCATGGTGTGGTCCCGAGGCCAGAGGAGGAAGATGGCGCAAGAAAACCCCAAAATGCACAACTCGGAGATAAGCAAGAGGCTGGGCGCAGAGTGGAAACTTCTGTCAGAGAGCGAGAAGAGACCTTTCATCGACGAGGCTAAGAGGTTGAGGGCCCTGCACATGAAGGAGCACCCGGATTACAAATACCGGCCCCGGCGGAAAACCAAGACCCTCATGAAGAAGGACAAATACACCTTACCGGGCGGGCTGCTGGCTCCTGGAGGAAACGGCATGGGGTCCGGGGTCGGTGTCGGGGTAGGGGCCGGCCTGGGCGGTGGGGTTAACCAGCGGATGGACAGTTACGCGGCGCACATGAACGGCTGGACCAACGGGGGCTACGGCATGATGCAGGACCAGCTGAGCTACCAGCACGCAGGTCTGAACGCGCACAACCCGAGCCAGATGCAGCCCATGCACCGCTACGACATGAGCGCCCTGCAGTACAACTCCATGACCAGCTCCCAGAGCTACATGAACGGCTCCCCGACGTACTCCATGTCCTACTCCCAGCAAACCACGCCGGGGATGACCGCCCTGGGCTCCATGGGGCCCTCCTCGGTGGTGAAGTCCGAGTCCAGCAGCTCCAGCCCTCCCGTCGTCACCTCCTCGTCCCACCGGGCCGCCCCGGGCTGCCAAAGCGGTGATCTGAGGGACATGATCAGCATGTACCTGCCCGGGGCGGAGGTCAGCGAGCAGACTGCCCAGTCCAGGCTACACATGTCCGGCCACTACCAGAGCACCGTGCCCGGGACGACGATCAACGGCACGCTGCCGTTAACACACATGTAAGGGACAGAGCGCAGGAGGGGGGCAAAAGCAGACTTTTATAAAAGCAACTGTGGACTACTTAATGTTGGACTATTTTTGTACAGAAAAAAAAAATGGGTGGGAAAAAGTTGTATAGAAATCTTCAAGAAAAAAGGGACTTTTTTTCTTTCTTTTATCCTAAGGAAGCATAGAGGAACGGTAGATCCCCTCTTCAGTGTTGGATGAAGTTTGGAAGACTAGAAAGTGGGAGTCGCAATCAAATGTTTTATTATTGCAATCACCTTTTGTACAGTATTTATCAAAGAAACATTACAATCAGATGAAATTGTTTGTTAAACTGCAAGAGGTTGCATTTTTATTTTCCTTTTTTAATTATTATATATAGATATATATAAGGCTGGTTCTGCAGAGAATATTAAAAGTGAAAAATAGCAGAACTGGAGTAATGGAAGTGATCAGTTATGCTTCCAATTAAAACATTGGAATAAAAAGGGACAAAAGATGCAGGTAATTCAGTTTTTTTTTTTTTCATTTAAGGTCTATATTACTAAACATTTTTTTTAATTAAAAACATTTTTTATTTCATTAAAAATGTAAGACACTTCTTTTTTTTGTCATACAGTATACATTTTAGATTGTTAATTTATATTTCCGTCTCCCACTTTTCAGCTGTTAGCAGTATGACGCTTGTGCTCATTATTTTCTAATTGATTTGTAAAATTTCTGTATATTTACTGTGATATTTTAATTGGAAAAATTTCATTCCCGTAGTTGTATTTTGAAAACTTGTGGCCTGTACGCAGAAGCCAACCACTCCATGTATATATTACCAGAACTAATACCATCCTTATAACAGTTACAATTTCAGCTGAGTATATTTTTTTTCAATATGCAGTTTGAAATGAATAAATTTTGGAAATTTGGATACTTGAAATTGTATGAGTTTTGATTTGGTTCCTGTCATTCATATGTGTGCAGGGAGTCATCACATGTTTGTGTTGCCATCTATTCACGCACGTTGTCCCCATTTTTACGCATGAAGTCTGACCTTTTTTTTATCATTATTTTATCATTTCATAGCATTAGTCTAAAGCCTAACTGGCATTCAGAAACAACCACTGGTCACCTCGTCCAGCGTGTGCGTCGTGGTTAACCACGTTTCTATTTTCCAGTGCCTGCGGATGGCCCCGTCGTGCCAAACTTTGTTGCCAGTTTCCTAAAAAGTGGGGAAGATTTTTCCAACAAAATACCCAACAGCAGGTATAGCCTGTCTCCTCTTTTATTAAATAATGTGCAGGAACTTTTATTGCAATTTTTAATTTACATCTTCAAAACAATGCATATTCCTCATGCTGATAAGGAAATTAAGGTCAAAATGTATTTTCATTTCGCAATAAGTCGATATTTTTTCATGCTTTATGCTTTGATTTTTCTTATTTCCAAGGATTATTATATCAGAAGACACGTTCTGAACAACTTTTCTTTTAATTGCTTCTTTTTTCTTTTCGTCTTGCTGCTGTTTCAACACAAAGAAGGCCAAATATAAAGTGATCTCTATAGATATTCAAAGCATAGATATTCATCTGCGGTGTGAGCTCCACACATTACATATGTAGTGTTTGATCACACTGTTTTACGCGTTAACCCCGCTCCTCCAGGTTCAAGCTTTCTTTTTTTTATGGTGACTTTCGCTGCGCCTCCCCTCTGCCTTTAATAAAATCCCCAAACCGGTTCTAAGGGAAGAAAAAAATCATTTCTCATGCATCTTTCTGCCAAGCAGGCTGGTTTCCCCCTCTCATAATAATAATCCTCATGATGAGCTAACAGCTCGCCCTGAATTTAACTAACGGTTTGAAATCTGGGGGGAGTGTGTCTGACTGTGTGTGTGCGCGCAGACAGCTCGATTTGGACCGTTGGGTCTTGCAGGCTCGGTCCCGGGGGAGCAGCAGATGAATATTTGAAGAGCCCCCCCCCCCCCTCGGTATTTATCCGTCCACTTCTCCTTCGCTCTTTCTGTTTCTCTCAGGCGGACCTTCAAGAGGTCAGGGGATCGTTGCATTCTCCATTAATTATTGATCAGAGCAGCTGAATTGCTTGTAATAGGCAGGAACGCCAGTGGTAAACAATTTGTTTCTAAAAGGTCGGAAGGGAGCGCATTCAATTCCCTCTTTTTTATTTTCCAAACACCGGGGCCTTACAGGCCCGCAGGGCCCTAGAAATGATTAGTTTTCCCCGGCTGAGCGCAGCACCTTTGATGTGATGAAAGAAGGCTTTTGAACAGACAGAGAAGCTGATGTGTTTAGTGATCAACCTCTGTGTTCTGAGGCTTATCAGAGGACCTGTTAGTGCGAATGGAAATATTCGACAGATGTTTAATTTTCATTTTATTTGTACTCAGTTCGTGGAGTAAATAAATTACAGTATAAATCTTCTGTAAATCTGTAAATAATTTTCCTATTTTCTTAAATAAACTGTATTCAGGCGCTGCGCATCAAAACAGTTCCAAACGTATACATATCTGAGTAAAAACAAAGGTTTTAGGCTTTGTCTTGATCGGAATGAGATAACAGGCTCAGTAAAGGTGTTCCTCCACTCCATCCTTTCATCCATCCATGCGTTCATCCATCCATCCAGCCGTCTGTTCCTCGCGTGCAGAGTCTGGCGTAGGATATTTGGTCTGCAACAGGTGGCAAGCGCGCCCCTTTTTTTTCACAGCCCACAGTTAAAAGAAGACAAAAGAAAGTAGTTCCAGATGTTATCTAAAATTACTATCGTGCGCGTCCCTTTGTCACAGCAACTTTTCATCATTCTTTTAGGTAAATCCTAAAATTAAATAAGTAGGTTTCTTTAAAATTATTTGATAATTTTATTTACAAAATATGGTTGAAATTTCTGATCCGCATCACTCGTTTAATGCGTCCGCTCTTTTGTTTACACGCTGCTTTTTAAATAAGATCAATGTTTGTTGTTGAGATTAAATGATTATTAAAATTAGGTCAGATGACCCGCCCGCGCGCGTGCACACAAGCGCACAATGCGAGTTAGGGGCCTGTAATCCCACGAGAGCCACTTTCCTTTTTCACTGCTGATAAGGAGGCGCGTGACGTCATCCGCACATAAGACGGTCCGCTGGTCTTTGGGAGATGTTTGTCAGCCTCACGGACGCGCGCGGACGTTTTGGTCAGAACTGACATTTTCGTTTTTTTCCGGGAAAACCCTAAAACAGAACCAAAAGAATCAGATTTTTCTTCTCAAAGCCTACAGACATGAGAGCGTAGCGGATGGAACTACTGGGCGCTTTTATCAAATTTATTTATGAATAAAGTGATCAAACCCTCGAAGTAAGTTTTTATTCTAGAAACATTTTAGATTGGAGTCCTCTGACACCGTCGTTCATCACAGAGCTGTGACAGCAGCGCAGAGGGCGACTCTGCGCGCGCGCGTGTTTTGTGTGTGTGTGTGTGAGAGGGAGGGGTCGTGTGAGGGACTGACTGGCAGCCAGCAGCCTGCTGATCATGCGCAGGTGCAAGGAAGGAAAGCGGGTGGTGCCTCTCCCTCTCTCTCTCTCTCTCTCTCTCCCTTAAACGGACATGCGCGCACGCGCGCGCATTGCCTCCATTGAATGGGACCACACACTGACACCAGCATGCCATCAGCCTCGGCTCGGCCCGCATTCTCAGAGAGGCTCGAGACCTCTGCGACGCTCTCATGCGCGCACACGCACGTATACCCCCCCTCCCACCACCACCTACTCCCCGAGCTTCGTTTATCATTTCTGTTCATTGATGTTGACAGCTTTATAGAGCGCCATCATTACAGAAACGCGCAGTTTGCAGCGGATCACGACTCCAGAAAGAGAAACACGCATGTAGCCTCCATGTGTTTACCCAAACTTTGTGTGTGTGTGAGTGCACGCGGTTGTGTGTGTGTGTGTGTGCTTGTTGGGGGTTTACAGTAAACTGGCGCAGACTCCTTAGTTTTTATCATAAAGAGTCACAATGGACCCGTGTGTCTCTACAAAACAAAGTGCTTTGTTTTTCTTTGTTTTTTTTTTTGTAAAATATTTTATTGAGTTTTATTCCAAAGAAGGGATAACATGAATCTCTCCTTTGGTGTTGGCATATTTTTGAGCGCGTTAAAAGCTGCCTTTCACTCCAAAATGCGGACTTGTTTAAAATGTGTCTCCATAGATCCCCTGGGCGCTGTGAATTTTATTTTAAACTTGGCGTCCAAATATTACAAGATCATCTGAAATGTGCTTTTGTTTTCTTTTTTAAAATAGCATTTTGGAGCTGTTTGGTGAATTGATCCCCTGCTTGTGAAGAAGCAGGGGAAAGAACTGAATCTTTATGTTTCACTTTATTCATTTTTTTTCTTCATAAGTGATCTTTTCAAGAAACAGAAAATGTGTTGTGATTTGTGTGGAAAAATCCAGATTTTAGTCGGGCTCGTGAAAGCATTGAATTAGTAGCAACAATGTTTTAATAATATAGTCTTTATCGATTAAACCATTTGTTCATGAAATCAGAAAAAGTTTTATTTATTTATTTATTTATTTATTTATTTTTGTGTCACAAGAGCAACTTCCCCATGAATCTGTGCTGTTCCAGTCGCTGATCTCCTCACATATTGATGTCAAAGATGCGAAATGAAAGCGTCAGTGTGCGCATTGTCTTATAACAAATTCGAGTTAATACAGCCATAATGATAGTATAACGGCACGCTAATTGGCCCTTTTTCCTTCACAACAATGCAACCAGATCAGCATCTCTTTATTATTTAATAACGTCAAACGCTTGGCTGGCTGTGCTGGCTGCTGAGACTGTTGGCTGCTATAGGAAAGAGGGAAGAGGAGAGTCAGCAGGAGCTACTTCATGAAAACACACACACACACACACAAAAACAATGATACACAAAACTCTTGCAAAAATTGCCTTTGCGCTGCATTTATATGAACATGACGCTGCAGACTTTTACGCGCTCTTTATGCTGCATGCTACAGGTGGTCGAGCAGCTCTGTGCAGTCTGGAAGCGCAAAGTGAAAGTACTGGACGGTCTGGTGCTCCGTTCTCCTTTCATTTGGGGTCTGTTGTGGCACAGTCTGCATTGTGTTACTTTTTCCATTCGTTGGTTGCGTTTTTACGCAAAGCTGAGCATTTTGATTCCCTGTAAAAATATTGAAAACAAAATCCACTGCATGTAAAAATCAGTTTAACACTTTTTAAAACACACACAATACACGTTATCTATTCACCTTTCGTTGGAAACAGTTTACCCGGTGTCGTAGGAGCCGATCTGGAGCTAAGTGAGAAAGTTTTAGGCTGTTTTCCAACTTAAGGATGTCTGGGAGAACCGGAGGGGAGAGGAAAAAGTGGACGGCTGGGATAAGTTCAGCACAGAGGCAATCGTTGCTGCAGCAACTGGCTTGTCTTCAGTTAAACACAACACGTTGCACATTTTGGTCCAGCTGGCTGAGTCTCTGCTCATCCGGCCTCTGCTTTCCTTTTTTATTTCTTGTAGCGACACGTATTGAATAATTAATTCCGGGGTTGTAGAGCTACAAAGAAAGTCTTTTTCTTTTTGCTTTATTTTAGATTGTGTTTTATATTCTGTTAATCGAAAACAGCTGTTTTTGCAACACAAATGCATGAATTGTTTTTTTTGCACCCATCAGAGTTGGAGGAGGTGGTTGTTAGAAAACAAGTGTAGCTGCAAGCCGACTGTCCGATGCGCAGATGTGGCATCTCTGAGCGGAGAGCGGATTCCTCTAAATTTGGAGCCTGTTTGATGGAGAAGCCTGCTGAACTGATGGGACTGAATCATCATTAACAAGCCAACAAACACAGGACCCCCCCCCCCCCCCCCCCATCCTGGTCTCATTTCCCAGCATAGACACTAACCTCTTTCACTCTGTCATCGACAGGACTCTCTCCCTCCACCGACTCCAGCACACAACAGCACAGTCCATTGTTCCCGGCCCCCTCCCTCCGCCTGGCCCCCCGACCCAACTGTTGACCAACAACTCCACTCGCACATTAAAGCGGGGAGGCGCACAGGAAGAGGAGGAGGGGTTGGGGGGGTCCTGGCTGTCCCATTTTAGAACATGACACATTCAGAAATGCATGATGAGAAAAAATGGGTCTGAAAGGATGCGGCCCTCTTTCAGTTGAGTTCACTTCAGCAGTCGGAGGGTAAAAACAAAACAAACAAAAAAAAACACAAAATATCCTCACACTGTTAAATTTCGTTCAGCAATAGATCATTTATGGCGTCAGATGAATGATCTATGCTCAGGTGAGATTTACTCACTTGCGCACAGCCCGCTGCTTTTCAAAATAAAAGCATCCGAGTTGATGAAGCGAAATCGAATAGAGCGAGAAGTCCTGGAGTTCAGTCAATCAAAATGTCATTTTCATAACAATTTTAACATTTAAAAACCAAACACTATATAATATAGTAAACCTAATTTAGTATACTTTGAAAAAATCAGCAAACAAATTGCAGCTGATCAGGATGAGGAAAATGAATAAAGGCCTGAAAGTTGGGTATAATTGAGATGTGACAAAGTTTAACAAAAGTTATTATTTTTTTTTTTTAATTTATTAAATATTTTATTTGTATTTAGAAGATAACTAGTAAAACTTTTGACAAGATCAACCTAAATTAAGGTTACCTCGAACCAGATCAATTAATTGGATGGATTCATTATGTACTTTTTGAAGGTTGAATGTCATTACATTTTAGGAAACTTCTGCTTTCTGTGCAGAAATTTAAAGCAACAAGTGTCTTTAAGCAATTAGATGAATCACTGTTTTAGAAGGGATTATGTTTCCACATCAGTCTCAGTCCTTGTATTGCATGTCTGTGTGTTTCTTCTAAAGGGAACCAACATGACAAGGTACTAAAGTGTCTTAAGGGTGTAAGCTGACATTAAGAAGTCATGAGACAGATAGCGCAGCTGTTCTAAAACGTCTAAACCACAGCTCACTCTTCAAAAAGACAACACATCCATTGCAAACAGAGGATTTTTTAGACATGCGATTAATTTAATTTTTTGTCCAGTGATTTAATTAAAATGATTCTCCTGACATTTAGCTAACAATCTTAACCGTTAGGACTAAAATCTGTTCCTCACATCCCTATTACTGACTGTTTGGGTGGTAAAAATATTCACCTGATTGATGCACAACCAGCTTTCAGTCAATATGAATTCCATTTTCATATTTTGTATTGTGTTCTTTTACAATCAAGCCTATAAACTCAAATAATAATAATTAAAAAAAAGCTGAATCATGATAATGATTTTACTCAGAAGATCCCCAAATCTGCCAAATAATTCATTTACTGGCCCTATTCAGACACACTGCCTTATTGGAGATGAACCTCTGACTTCTTTGCACTTGATGTTCAGAAATCAGTTTGTTTTAACTGGGTCACTATATGTCCTGGTGCATCTCTGATTATCTCTCTCTTATCCTGCTGACACTTCCTGCATCTTATCTGAGATTGGATCAAAACTCAGGGGAAACGGACTGAACTGGATCAAATCTAATCCACTGTGTTTCTCAACATGACAACCTGCAATTTTGAGGGGCGGCACCAGGGAGCCGACACTTTTGCTCTTCAAATTTCTGCACATTTCCTCCTGGAGAGCTTTCTTTCCCAATGCGCAAAACGAGGTTCCCATTCGATCGCGGCAACTTCAGTGTATATTTCGATTGATTGCATCAGGCCTTTCTGGAGCTGGTGACTCAGAGGTCTCAGTCTTTCCCTCTCCCTCAGTCTCTCTGACAGAAGCTGTTGTTGAATGGAAGAGTGGCCTCTTTCAGTGAGGGTGTACCCTCGGGGCCAACTGGGAGAAATAATCAGACAGGACAGTTACAGACAGACAGATAAGCAGGCAGATGCAGTGGACTAGAGTAGTTTGTCACCGACTCTGTGGCCCATTTTGATGAAGCTGAGACGGGTGATTGTTATTTCCCAACAAACTGTCGATTCACTTTTGAACAATATGGGTCATTTTCAGATTTCTTTCTCAAGTGTTCAAGTTTTAAAAAAAAACTTTCACAGGACAGATTTATAATCTGCAAATCTCAAAACTGCGAGTAATGTTTTATCTGAATACTCAACACAATTTACAGATTAATTCAGATTAGACCAGATTAGAATGTGTCTTCTTGTAAGACTAACGATTTTAAAGCGCCTTTACAACATAATCCATGTGATTTTCGTAAAATCTTCCTTTTCAAATGTATTGATTTTATATCTAGAAAATCCAATATAGATATTGATTCTTGATATCCAGTGCATAAGCAGTTGCAACCTAGAGACAAGACATTTACAGAGATATTTAATTGTTGTCATTAAAAACTGAAAGGTGTCCCATGATGCATTGGGAGGAGCAAAACCAACAAATCAGTTCAGTGTCACCATAAATGAAATTTTATAATATTTTGGGGTTAAAAAAAGGAAAACAAATTAATTTCTGGTCACATCGTAATTTTGTTTGCTGGGTTGAAGGTTCATTTAGAAGGCATGATTATGTTTCTTTGTCATGTATCTAACAAAACTTGACATAAACATCTATTGAGGAGCTGCATAAGCTAACAGGTTTGGATCCTGCATTTTCTTTTGCAGTCTTGTAGTTAATGGAAATGTGAGCATCCATATTCTTTTAACTTACACAGGATTGTTTTGTAAAATCATCTTTCTAATGCCACAAATGTTCGCATTTTTTGTTATCAGCGTTGTTTCCTAGCACCCACTTCTGCTAGATTGTCTGCTCATATTTCAGAAGGTGCATGATCGTTTCAGCTGGCCTCATTTCTAGAAGTTTCCATCACGGCTTTTCTGAGCGCACCTGTATGTGTGTGTGCTTAAGGGAGGCAGAGAGAGACACATGGTAAATATAGGGCAGACAGAGCGGTCTGGCCTGGGTTGGGCTGGGCAGGTCAGCGCAGCAGCATTTGATTGTAAATAAGAGAGGAGTCAGTTCACACGCCGATCGAGTGACTGCCGGGAACAAGCGAGCCATTTGAATCAGGTGGCTATCTCCCTATCTGAGAGATCAGAGCCCTGTCACCCCCCACCTACCCCACCTGTCTCCTCCTCCTGCTCTCGTCATTGTGTGGCGCGCAGCAATAGACGCACACAGACACACATGCACAATCACACCAGTGAAGTGACATGTCCCTCCCTGCTGGCTATAAGGGCAGGCAGAGAGGTTGGATGAGATTTCACTGTCTCACAGAGAAGAAGGAAAGAAGGGACGAGGAAAGGAGAGGAAGACCCACAGGGGTTAGACACCCTGAAATGTTTCCTGATACTCACTTTTACTTCTGTGTACTTCCCTGCAGGAAATCAGGGACTAAAATGGAGTTCGAAAGGGTTATGATTCATTAATAAAAGTGATCTAAGTCGTTTTTATTTCACCTTAAAGAGCAGAATGTTTTGTCTAAAACGGCATTTCAGGAAACAGTTGAACAGAAAATAATGACATCTATAACACAACTAAATGCATTCTAAACAGAAATCAAAACTTCCTAAATGTTTGACAATAATCTTTTTAAAAGAAAGTGAAACCCACGAAATGTCGATCCTTTCTTCTTTTTTTTAAGGTTTGTATGGTAAAAATAATTTTAAAATGGTTTAATATAATTTATTATGTATCCCTAAATAGCATCCTTAATATGTGTTTTTGTATTATTGTCCAAAACAGCATTATCTAAATTTTGAATCTACTTTAGCCCTGAAGTGCCAATTACACCAACAAATCACTCAAGACAAAAATATTATAAAGATCACAATGACAATTAAAAAGGAAATTAAAAAAAACTAAGAAACAGCATTACATTTTAGAGATTAAAACTAAATTCCAGAAATTTGAACACAATTCAGTTATTTGATAAGAAGGGATACTCGATATGCTCGAAAGAAATCATGAAAATTTTATAAGTACAAAAACTTTGAAGACCTATTTAAAGAAAACTCAAATGTCAAATGTCTTTTCAGTTTTTAGAATTGTGTTTTGGTTCTGGAATTTTGTTTTGATTTCTAAAATGTAATGTTGTTTTTTTCATTTAGCTGTTTAGCTTTTTTAGTTGTTGTTGTGATCTTTAAAATGTTTTAGCGTTGAGTGATTAGTTGATATGATTTGCACTTCAGGGCCACCGTAGAAACCTAAAGATAAAGCTCAGGCGTCTCCACTCTGAAAACTGGATCAGATCAAACAGAAAAGGAGACGCACACACCCTCATTTCCACACATTCATGTAGTTTTCTCTGGTGCTTCTCGACAATGACCCCCAGGGGAGACGATGATGTGTGACAGCTGCTGCCTGTTCATATTGATTAAATGACATACAGGATCATTTACAGATTTATCGTTTGACAGAGCTCAATCGCCTGGAGGGAGGTTTGAGGCCCGTTAGCCTTGTTGGCCTACGGCTTGTGCTCATGACGCTGCTCTAATGTGAATATCATCCTCTATCCCACTGTGAGGCCTCTGGGTGCACAGGACTGCAGACTGTGTTTGTGATGTTAAGTTGATCAGTAATAAATGGAACTGGTGCTGATGTAGATGAACCAGATTAAGCAGATTAAAACAGATTAAACTGCAGATTGTGTCAAACAATATATCAATGCAGAAGGCAAAAAGATTACGAGTAAAGCGTTGAAAACTAAAAACTTCGGAGATCAATAAAACCAAGCCGGACAAAGCATTATTAAAAAAGAGACAAACAAAACAGGTGAAAGTGATATCTCTAAAGGAAAAAGAAGGTTGTGAGTGACATAAAACATCAAAAGATTCTCTGAAGTATTTAAATGAGATGAAGGTTAGATTTTCATTTCCAAGCTTATCATTGTAAAGTTGCATTCTGGAGCTTCTTGTGCAGAAAAAGAACAAAAAATGCTTAAGGAAACAGGGACCGCATGCAAGACAGGAGTTAGGAATGGAAATAAAAAATCTTTTTGCAGTAAAGTTTTAGAAGCAGTCATTTAAGGAGATGGCATTGCTGGAAGACAGGACAGAACTCCAAAACATGCAACCTTGATCTAAAAAAAAAAAAGAGAAAAGTACAGGACAATAGAGAATTTTCCCTTTTTGTCCCCCCCTTAAAGCTGTAGATTTAACAGCACCAAGACAGTGCAGGAACCTTGTTTCAGCTGTCCCAGAACTGAGTCTTTGGCTTGCTCTGGGTACACGGAGTGCGTGACCTTGGGAACTAGCCAGGTGAAGCTGTTGAGCACAGATTAAAGAAGAAATGGATCAATCACTTCAGTTTCTGGGCGGGTGACTGGCAGCGAGCCTGGGGGATACAAACATGGACTATTGATTTTTGAGTCCTGTTTCATCAAATCTTTATGAATTGCTCTTCTCAAGGCGAAAGCAAGCTCTCCGTTGTATACGGCCCCCACATATACAATCCCAACAGCTGCTATTTCTTTAAAACATGTCTCACTTTTTTATTTCTGTCTAACTTGAATTCAGGCCAATTAACAGAAAGGTCTGGATGTAGAAGCCTGAGTCAGGAATGGCCTTCTGGCGATTCTCTAAAGCAAGGGTGCTCATTACGTCGATCGCGATCGACCAGTCAATCTTCAACGACACAAGGGTAGATCGCAGGCCAGCAAAGATAAGTAATAATTAAAAAAAAATGTACTTTTAAAAAATCCACCAGCCAATCAAAATCCTCACCGAGAAGTACAGGACTTGATTGACATGCAGAACGGCCAATCGGACATCCTCTGATACATATGTCACTGCGCATGCGTGTTTAAATTCACTGAGCGCAAATTCAGTTTGTCGTTAGAAAGTTGCTTTCTGCCACGCCGCACGTCAAGCTTCCAGCAGAAGACCACTTCGGACAACCGGAGTGTTTATTGAAGCCGCCCCGTGTGTCCTCCTGCTATCGACTCTGCCCGCTAAATACGAGCTCATTAAGGAAGCTGTTTATATACCCATGGCAAGCGCTTCTCACAGCAGCAGCGATTTGGAAATGCCATGCTTCCTGCAGATTGCACAGTTTACAACAGAGCATGACGTATGATAGTTGCTGCTTTCTGTCTTTGTAATAAAACGCCTCATATGTTCATACGAAATATCTTTGTGTAATCTTACTGTGTAGTTTTTAATCATCAGTACATAAACAACAATGTACAAATAAACTTAGACAAGCATTTATTAACAAACATTTACTAATAGTATATATATATATATATATATATATATATATATATATATATATTTATATTTATATATATAAATAGGTAGATCTTCAAGACATTGTCGACTCATAAGTAGCTCACATGCCAAAAAAGTGTGAGCACCCCTGCTCTAAAGGACCTATTGGATGTTAAACTGGTACTTAAACATTCATTTATTTAGTAAGAAGTGAGAAGCGTTGAGAAGAAGTGTTCATTTAAAACATTCAAACATGTTCTGAGAAAAAAAATGGTCAAGAAAGTCTAGTTGCGTTAAAGATAACACCGGAAAAACTTCACGTAAACAAGATTTTTCATTATTCTTAACCGATCTGCCCTCCAGTGCTTTGAAAAACAGATATCTTTCTTTCTTTCTGTCACTTTGTAGATACATCTGACATAATCCCACTAGTCCAAAGTTTTCTTCATTAATTTATGAACTAAACTTTCTTAAGTCAAACCTCTGAGTAGATTTTATGATTCATTCTCTAAACTTGATGTATTTATCTCTAAATAACAGAGTGCTTTATAGAAAAGTCACATATTTGAAAACAATCTGTCCTAAAATAAAAAAATAAAAAAACCTTTCTGAGTAGCTGGGATCAGGTGAGATTGATCTGTTGTCGGTCAGTATTTACTATCAATATATCTTATAACTGGAGTAATGGGAGACAGATATTTTTATTCAGTGATTCTTGTTATACTTTCTCTTTTCATTCTTGACAGAACTGTAAATCGTCATTCATTCAGGTGATTCCATCAAAGTTGTTGATGTTCATCTTTTGGCATATCCCTTTAGGGGGTCGCCACAGCGAATTAGCTTTCAGTGAGTCGCACAGGTGGTTTGGCAGAGATTTCTTTGGCAGATGCCCTTCCTAACACAACCCTGTATGTTATCCAGACTGGGGACCAGCACAGGGAGACCTAGACTTAGGTCCCTTTGTAGCTACAAAGTTTAGTTGTATCTAAAAAAGTCACTCAACCAGTCAAATTACTTGATCTCCAAGAGGTTTTTTCAGTTTTCTCAATTTGATGTAAACTTGAACTTCATCCTTAAGCCTCAATGGTGTGAGGCAGTACAAAGTTTCGAAGTGAACACTTGTGTTTAAAAACTTTCACTCTAATCTTCGACTTCTCAGTCCATCTAAAAAAGCTTAATATTTCTATATACATTTTGGAATTGAATTAAAATTGACTTGTTCCTTTTAATTTCCTGTTATCACACAAGTACTTTGAATGAGTTCAAAAAGGCAGAATTTGTTAGTTTTAATCATTGAAACTTTAATTCTATAAATAGATTGGAACAAGTCCTTTGAAAAAGACCATGTCCATTCTGGGCGCAAAAATTAAATAATTAGTTTGTTTTTCTACTTTCTAAAGAAAAAAAACAAATGTCTTTGCAAGCAGTGTTGAAATGGTAGCAAATGTTGGTAAAAATAAGAGTTTGACTTACTTTTTTGTAATTTTGACTTTTTCATTTCAAAAAGTCTAACTAGAAATCATATATAGTTGTATATGAAAAAAATAGTTATGGGTTTAAAAAAACTCCCACAGAGGTCATGTTTTTAAATTCTCTTGTGTCTATTTATGAACATGAGAAAAAAATGGGTGAGCTCTATAAAACAAGCAGAGAAAGACAAAAAGGCTTCAGTGTGTTAATAATGAGCAAGAATGTCTATACTGGGAGCAGTGGCCTAATAAGGCTAAAAACCAGACTGTGAATAATCTCCCAGTAAACTGTCTACTCATGCAAAACACATAGATGCAACAGCAGCAACTCTCGCTTTCTGCCTGCCTGCTGCCCTCCCCCTCCTTCCCCACCAGCATACACCAGTCCCTCTCTCCATCTCCTCTTTCTTTGCTTTAGCTCCTGCTTTGCTCTCCTTCCTCCCACCTCCTCCTCTTCCTCGTCTCGTCTCAGTAAGTAGGATAAGGCTTGGAAAAGCTCTGTCGTCGTGGTAACTGCCACAAGTATTCAGTTTGAAGTTTGAGGAGGTCAGTTTGTGGGTCAGAGTGACCCCCCTCCCCAACCCAACCACACACACATGCACATCAACTGATGGTTGAGGATGGAGTAGGGGTGTTGAGGAGACCCCCATACAGGGCCCAGCCCTTTTAGGGGATCAGAAGGGGGAATAGGTGTTTTTGGAGGGGCAAGGGCCATGGCAAAGCTCTGCTGCTGGAACAGTTGTTCTTGGGGCAGAACTTTTTTTTCTAATTCTAGGATTGAAATTAAGCTGCTTATGAACGATTTCCAGCATTGTTGAATTTAGATTTTTAACACTTCAGTAACCCTAATATTTCCAATTCCTTTTAAGTGGTGATGAGCAGGCGTACGCATCAACAAATGCTTATTGATGGTAATAGAATTGAGCTGATCCTCAAGCAGAAGAAGAAATTTGGATCTTTAAGCAAGTTATTGTTGGGTAAATCACTGACACCATGCAGAGTAATCTTAAGAGGGCTGGTTTAACTATATGTGAGTTTCTGATTGACCTAAAAGTGTTTGAATTTTAAACATAAAACACAATCCTATTATTATTCTACAATTTTTTAGGTTGCACTGGGATTTTTTTAAAAGATTAATCTATTTTTGTCTTAATTTTAAAAATGTTTGAAAACAAATTGACAGCAATGTAATGATGGATTTGTTTACTCTAGATTATTTCAAATTAGTAATCTGAACTCACTTGTCTAATCATCTTTGGTATATCAGAAGAGCTGGTCCAGAACCAGAACTGCACAAAATTCCGGTAAAAACAGCCTTTAACTGTCTTTCTGCCAAAGCCCAACGGTTACCAAAGTTTTGTGCTGTTGTCAATGAAACTTTGTTGTTGTCTTGAGTACAAGCCAAACTTTCCCTGCACACAAAAACAACACAGGCAGTGTGCAGACTCACACCTTCAACCCTGGCAGTATTGGGTTGAGGTTTTAACCCATCAATCTGAAATGACTGCTGCTAACAGCAAACACAGAGGTCCTCCACTGCCACCACACTGCAGCTCCAGGATCAGCCCTCTCATTGTGATGAGTTGTGAGGTACAAGTGGGTGGGCAGGTTGTAAAGTCTGCGAAACAACATTGAAACAACAATGTTGCACAACTATCCACTTACAAGTAGTGTCAAAAATACATTTAAAGATGAGTGAAAGTCTGCGTAATAACTACATTAAAGTCATATTCAACAATGATGAATCCTTTATATTTATAAAAATGACTTCATTTCCTCTCATGACTTGTAATTTTGTTTCACTCTCTTTTTTCAGTCTCTATCTTGGGTGGCTTCTGATGTAAATGTTTTCAGTCAGTTGGCGGCTGAGGCTCAGCAGGTGGTCTCCCAAATCTGCCGTCACCCCCAGCAACCCCTGTCCAGCCAATCCAAATGCTGCCCCGCTTGCCACAGTTCTTAGTTTGCCCTGACAAGGCTCTGTGTGTGTGTGTGTGTGTGTGTATGTGTGTGAGAAAAAGCTGCAACTCACCGAGGATGGGGTGTGGACTCGAGTGGCCATTAAAGGTTTATTAAAAAGTTTTCAACTGTTAGGGATGTGGTCTGAGTTTTGCTGAGAATGAAGGCAGCTGAGGATACAAAATGTTCATCCAGGGGTACTGACTGAGCTTAGAAGGATGAAGTAGCTCCTCTTAGATCACTAAAACTAGTATTGAATAAAACATGGATTTAACTTAATTCTCCATTACTTTTATGGTGTAACAATATGGATATAAGCAGGCCAAAAAAATATGTGTGGGATATGGTTTTGAAAACATACTGTGATAGTCCAAGAGTACAAGAATGTACATTAAAGGAAGAAAAATCTGAAGGGAGTAAATCGTTTTTATACATGTAGCAGCATTTATCTGAACTTTAAAAGCAACTGACAAATTTCAGTTCACAACTTTAAAAATTTCAATTAAGATAAAAAAAATGTTTTTGAATCCTATTAAATGAATAACTGAATAAGAAAATAGTAATACTTGTGAAATGAATGATTACGCTTGTTAATCTCAAGGAAAAAAAACGGGAAAAAAAAGAGGGTTGGTTGCAAGTACTGTTAAGTGGTAAACGAGTAGAAGATGCATCGCTGTAAAATAATGACTTTGTGCTTATCCAAAGTTTTGATCTCTTGAAGGGCATGCACTCTCATGTTTACTACATTTTCTTGAGGTGGTAACAGATGGTTTGATCAACATTAAAACATTTGGTTTGCAAGACTTCAGCCATTCATGCAAATTGTGTTTTGTTTTCTCTGAACTGCATCTGTATGTTTCATTTCAACAAAGAACCAGTCTCTTACATGATGGTTGCTAGTTATTATTTAATTCCCAATTTCAGTATAGGGATAGCAGAGCTAACATTTTATTAGCATGGTTGCCAATTTATTTATTGATTTAACATCCTTGAGTCACTGACATATAAATGGTGGCAGGCACCTGAGGAAATCCTAAAAAGCGAGTTTTCTGTGGAAGAGAGAAAAAGAGAAGCAGAGGACGGATGGTGTGGATGGCTGAGCTATCATCAGCTTTGATTGGCTCTAAGTGACTCTGAGTGCTGGGTCCATCCCAGCCGTTTTTCTGGGCCTTCGGCAGAGCTTGGATGTGTGTGAAGTGTGTGTACATCTCTACGGTTTGTGTTTGTCTTGGAATTTCAATGTATTTTTGAATCTGTCTGTTCTCAAAACTGTACAGACACAAAAAAGGACATGAAAGAGGCTCAGAAAAGAACTATTCAACTCACCGATGACAGTAAAAACTGCATCAGCGAGAAGCTGTTACACTCAAGGGTCCCTAAAGTGGAAGCTGTGTCCATGATCCCAAAAATGAAGCTGCCTACATTGCACTATATTTAAGGCAATTCAGCCATTTTTAGCATCCCTTTCTATTTTCCACCTATTTGAGAACATCTTAAGGTGATTTGTTTGTGCAACAGCTTCAAACCACCTTAAAAACTTTCCTCATGGCTAAGAGGCCAAAGACTTTATCTATTTGTATTCAACAAATAAAGAAACCTTTATGGCAAAAAGCTTTGGCAAAATAACTATTTCCTTTAAGCTGGTAGGAAGTGTCGTCAACACAATTGCAAGACTCCCCCCGCCTGCCTCAAGGGTGCATACATACCAAAGGCAGCCCTTGAGGGAAAAGAAAGGCTCTCAGTTAATATTTAACCAGGCTATGTAAAGGGACAGTCAGATAGCTAAGCTTATGAGCAAACAGACTCATACTTGAGGGACGACAGTATTTATGGCAAAACTTTAGATCTGAGGAGGAAGAACTAATTGATATGTACTAAAGTGTGAGTGAACAGCCTGAACCACTCTGGTGTGTGTATATATACATACACACACTATTATTTGTATTTTTTAACAGTAAATTGGACCACTGTTGTTTTTTTGAATAGAAACCCAAATATAAACTAAAAGTGACTTTTGATTTTAATTTTAAATGCTGGGAATTTGTGTAATCAGTTTAAAAAGTTTTCTTAAAACACTAAATATTTTTAAAATATAGACACCCTTCTGCCTCCAGTTAGCTCTGCATGCAAGTACTCACCGATGTTTGATTGTGTGCTCGAAAGAGATGGCTCTTTTTTTTTTTTTTTTGGCCTAGTTGGCATTACTTCTACCATGTGGTTCTGTGTGTGTAGGTGTGTGTGTGCATTGGTTTTTTTGTATAGAAAGTGCTGTGTGCAGTAGGACAGGGATTTGGTGCAATCAGCACAGTGATGTCAGCACACGGAGACAAACAAAGCCAGAATCCAAACCCCCTTTCCCAGCTACCCACAATTCTGTTGGAAGCCGTGGGGGGCCCATCTCTGGGGCTCGCCGGCCGTTGAAACATGCGCACATGTGAACACAAGCTTTCATGCATAGAAATGAAATGAACACGCATGCATTTGCGCTGATGGGTCAGGAGGCACAGTCATGCTTATTTGCTTACTTACATACAAAAACCATACAGTTACTCATAATAATATCACAGTCAGTTCTTTAAAATTAATACAATGTAAACCTTTTTTTAGAGAGACTCAAACAATTTCAATAACTGTTTTAATACTTCTTTTGTAATTGTAGAACCAGGACATTTAGAATGACGACATCGACACAGCACACTTGAGAAGTACAGCCATGTCCTTAACTTTGCATTGTGTGTCGGCATCGGTTCTGTTACAGCAAAGACAGAAGCAGTCAAATCAGAAACACACCTCTGTTTGCATTGGCCTGGCCCTCTGCCACAGTGCACGGGCCTCACCCGCGTGCTTTGCAAATGGGGGATAACATTACTGCTTTTGTGGCGTACTTCATATGAATATACTGTGACTGCAGACATAAATGTGAATATTATAATGTGTTTGGATAACAGCTCGTGTGATCTCAAGGACCCAAAGATGAAGAGAAGGCAGACAGCAGCAGCAAAATGAGATCAGAAATATAAATATGTGTTGTGTTAGTGCAGACAACTCTGTGGAGATTGTTTAATCTTGTTATTAACGTTTTTCAGGTTCCTAAAACCCTTATTAAAATATAATTACAGAACAATATTGTGATCATATGGCAATATACCTTTTTTCTTGCCTTTTTTGCTGCTCAGCATCACTTTGGGGTTTTACATCCTGCCAATGATTTTCAACCTTTTGGGCCAGGTACACTTTTTCTTTAATAAAGATCACAAGGTACATCAACGAAAGCTGAAAAAAACAGCTCTGTATTATTAATTTACAGTAATTCTTATTAAAGAAAACAAGTATTTTAGGATTTCTTTCATATTTCTACATTCTTAGTAGGAAACCTGAGCCTGTTTGGCAAAACACTGAGCTGAAGTATAGGCAATGGTAAATATTTTTTACATCCATTAGTTGAAATTGAATAATTTCCCATAGCAGATCTGACAATCTCTTACGCTACACTATATGAAAAACAACGTCTTCAGGACACAGTAACTGCATGACATTGTTAAAGCTCTAGAAAGTTTAAATGGGAAAGCAAACCAATCAATAAAAGGTATGTATTTTTTGGAATTATGTTTGCATTATATCCCTTATTCCCCCAAGGTCTTACATTCTGATGGTAAAAACAACAGTTCATATGAATGAAGGTGATTTGGAGCTTGTCATGCCACTAAATGCCCCGCCGCCACCACGCATCGGCTGCACAGTGTTTCTCAGTAACAAGGCTGACAGTTCTAATGGAGTTGTAGCTAATCTGAGTAAAACTGCTGTTTGTCTCTGCTCTTCAATGCCTCACTGTCCAAACCCAGAGCTGGACAGTGTGTATGTGCATGGACACATATGTCTGTGTGCATACACTACTCAGTGTTGTACTTTTTGGTGATGGTGCCACTCAGTGGAACTGGACATGCTGGACCAAACAAGTCATCATTGTACTAAAGGACGAAGAACCAAGTCGTTCTTGCACAACTGAGCAAACGAAGTAGTTGTTCGGTGGATGGTTAGATGGTGATGGTGGGGTGCATTTGTGAACACGGTTGTTCAGATAAATAAGTCAGTGTATGTTTGGAAGTCTGTTTCCTTTAGCCAATGTAAAGGAGAGATATCTTCCCCTGTATGTCTGCTGCTGGTTCACACTCACGTCACATTTTGCCAAAGTTTCACAAACTTTCTTTTCTTAGAGCAAAAGGTGAAACAAGTTTTGAAGCTCTTTGCTCGGTACTGTACTGGTTGCCTGGAAACACGACCTTGGATCAGGAAACACTGGGACCCATTGTGGATGAACAAGGATTCACTGAACTCTTAATCTTTTCAGTCGACAGCTTTTTCCCAAGGATGAGTGTTTCATAAATCTTTCTCCTATAAGCTCAAATACCCAATAAAAAAGCAATACAACATACTTGTGCCATACAATTTAAACCTTCCTAAAAATAAAGAAAGAAAAAAAAAAGCAGAATTTTCACACAGAAAAAAGCTTTTTGGAATCAACAGCAGATTTCTGCAAAAAATTTGTTTTTTCTGCAAAAAGTAAAACTGCTTCTCCCCATCCTTCAGTCAATCTAACATCAATATTAGTAGAAAGACCCTATTTAATTTATCAGAGAAAGGAATTTTGAATCAAGCATTCAAAACATTCAAAACTTTAACAGTTACTTTACAAAAGGTTTACAAAGAGATGTCCATTACTCTTTAGATCAGAAATGTACATGTCATACAGTTCATAAAAGCCCATGATCAAACAGAACAGAATGGTACCTCACCTATCCCCATGGTAACCTGATATGAAGAAACAGGTGTGTCAGCAGTCAAAATATTTGATAATGCCAGTCTACTCAAGGATTGGGTTGTTTTTTTTTTTTTAATCATGCCTATCTGAACTTCACCTATTGTGCTTGTGTCAGCCTCATGCTAAGAAATGTGCTTTAATATGCTTGAAAAAATCTAATTCTGACATTTCACAGAACTGCACCTGTTAGAGTCTTAATTTGCATTTATTGGTCTTTGTTTGATTTTCTCTTTCAGTGATGTAACAGAAGAGCGAAAAACGCAGCCAGGCGCCCCCAGTGATGCAGCAACTAGATGGAAAATGGGATCTGGTAGGCACACATCCTCATAAACACAAACAGATGACACAAGCACAAACACACATGTGTGCACACACACACTGGAAATCCCATAGAGAGACAGCGATGCCTTGGAGGGTGCCAGTCATGCCCAGCCTCTGCTGTGCTCCAAATTGAGCGTGGCACAGAGTGTATGAAGTCAGCCGCCTGGAGGAGAGCCAACCATTGTTCCAACAAGCAGCTGGATGGTAATTACTAAAGAGAGAGGGAAAGAAGCTCTGCCACCACGCTACTGTAGCTTCTGCTTCCTCTCATGTGTATGCGTATGTCATAAAGAAGAGCTTTATGAGGTGATATAGAGAAGGGGGAAATCCTTTACAGATCTACAGACTCAGCTTTAGGTCTCATGGCACCAATTTTGATTTGTCCATGAGGTTCTGTGTCCATATTTATGTTGTCTCTACATCCAAAAATGATCAAATTCTCTATCTTGACTTCAAGATAAATGTGTGCAAGAATGTGTCAGCACTTTACTTTTATTGGATGTGAACCTGTTTCAAGTTTAGAAACTCTAATTAGCAGTAGTAAAACCTAAAGAATTGCTGATTGTATGCTTTAAAATGGAGACAACCACTTCAAGAATATGTTCAAACTTTTCTCCTAGAAGCCACAAGAACAACTTTAAGACTTTTCTACAGCAAGATCGTACTTTTTTATGCTTGTATCAAGCTACGTTCATACCTCCTCCGAAGACGGACCTGACACATGCCCGGTATATCAGTTACAGAGAAACTGGAGCTGTTTAACGACTTGCAACAGAAAGTATATTAGTTGAATCTCAAGCAATTGATGAAAATGGCTTGGTTGGAGGGAGATTCAAAGGACCAATCTTTGGGATTGCATGTGTCTTGTAATGGCTGAAAATAGTTGAGAATGAATGTATTTATATGGTTTATTTCCTTAAATCAATTGGATGTCCTCTTTTAAATGCTTATTTTATGCTTAAAATCAATACAATGGATCCCTGTGACCCTGTAAAGGATATAGCGGATTAAAAAAATAAATGGATGGATGAATTAATACAGTGGCTCACTTTCAAATAGTTACACAGTCCAGTTTGGTTGTATGTCTCCTATTGTCTTTTTTTGGTCAAAGCTGAAGATACAAATTGATGCTTTTAGGAAACATTTGCATTTTACACAAAGTAAAATATGTTAAATTTATAAAAAAAACATCTATATGGTCTTGTTGTCAGCTTAATGAAAAGTTCCCATAATTTCTGCATGTCTGCATTAATATCTCAACATCTTAAGGAATTTTGAGCATGTGCTGTCTTCCTTTATAGAAAAAGAGCAAAGAGAGATATAGATAAAGGGGAATCTGTTGTGTTGGAGGAAAATGCATCCAGAATACATGCTGCAGTAGAAGGGGGAGGAGAAGAAAGCTCTACAAACTTCCAAGGCTGAGGAATGTGTCAACTTGCTGTCAAGTATGCGTTGCTTTGTGATGAAACCGCAGAGTGCTAGAAACGCGTAAAAGTTGCCTTTTTCACACCTTCTATTCCTCCCGCCCTCCTTCCTCCTCATCCTCCTCATCCTCCCACCCTCCCCACACACTCAGTGGCAGCAGTAGCCAGACCAGTGCTGGTGCAGCTGTGACCAGAACAATAGCATTCCTCTGGTTTTAAACGCCTGGCACTTAGATTCCTAACAGTCAAATTCCTGGTGGGGAGAAGTTGGGGGTTGCTACAGGACAAGCTGTAAGAAGCCTTGTAAGGAGACGTTCAGCTGTAAAACATTGTGTGATTTGGGACCTTTTTTAAAGCCGAGGGGCATCCTGCTGCTTTGCCGGAGCATCATGTGTTGATGGAGGCACCTGTAAGGTCAACATGTGAATCTTAGGATGTAGCTTTGGCACATGTGGTGCTGAAAACTACACAGATGTGTTGAAAGTGACACATTAGTTTTAAGAGTGTTTAATTAGGCGTTAACAAATGCAACAAACAGGGGGTGCTACTGTTTTTTACTTAGCATATTTATCTCCTTTATGTATCTTTATTAAATTCTTTCTGAAATAAAAAAAAATTACTAAAAATGTTTTGCAAAAAAAATGACACACAAAACATTACTTTTTTTGGTTGGAAACATCTTTTTAATCTAAAAGAAAATGCTTAAAATATAGAAATAAAGTGGTCCTCACTTTTACTCTTATGGCTTAAGTGCTTACAGCACTGAGCTGCTAAACTATCACCCAATCTGAAATAACCCCCCAAAAATAACGATTCTCTCATTAAGAGCCCCTGTTTTCACAATTTAAATTTAAATGAATCTAATTTAGAAAACCTCGAGCGCGATGAAGGAGACTCATTTAGAGCCAATCTAAAATTAATGAGGGCATCTGAAGAGAGACGGAGTGAGAGGAGAGGGGCCCTGTGTGGTTTAACAGATACTGGAGTTAACAGGCTACTGTACTTTAAATACTGGAAAATCCTCATTCATTTTAAAGTTAAGGAAAATATGGTGGAAAATTGCTTTTAATGCTAGTTAAAATACATGACACGGACTGAAATCTGAGCTTTCTGCCAAACCGTCTACCGTCTTTATGTGATAAGACAGAAGCATTTGCTTTAAGTGAAATGAAACGTATACTTCAATAAAAATGTTGGAGCATCTGTGCAGGATTCTGCTGTGACCTCCTGACAGGCTCCGTTATGAATTAAAAGGCCTGCATCGAGCTTCCTGCTGGGAACAACTGTAGATTTGAAGTTTGGATTTCATTTTGTACGCTGTCTTTTTCAAACAACGCACTGCCACTGACAGGTCGTTTATAACAACCTCTCTCCCTCGGCTCCAGCAGATGCCAGCCGGCTCCCACAGTGACTGTTTGGTTTTGCAGGTTTAATTCCCGATGGGTTCGGGTCTAGAGTGATTAGGCTGAGCCCCAAAGGCCAGCGGGCTTGTCAGGTGTCTCCACACATTAATGTCGTTCTGCTCACACCCTGAGCCGACAGCACAGCGAGGCAGAGGGGGGAAAAGTAGCACTGATCTTGTGTCGGGGAAACAAACGGGGAAGAGGATCTCCATCTTTGATTAAACTGTTAATTTCTTTAATTAGATCCACAAATATATGTATATAGACACAAATTTCTGAAATACATTTTTGTTTTAGCTTGTTTTATCAGTTTCTTTTCATATGTTTTCTGTGATAATACAAGAGAATAGCTTTCGCACTGAAAGTCCAGCTCCAGTCATCTTTTGATCTATTGTAAAAGTGGTCTTTTAATTATGATGATGCCGTTTTTAACCAAAATCAAAACACCTGTGTCCTTTTCTAGGACAAGAAAAAACAAAGATACATGTGCATGGATCTATTTGTCTTCAAGTTGATGGATCACAATGGAATGGAGCAGGGAGCTTGTGGCCTACCAATTTGTAGTTTCTACATCACTGCTAAAAGCTTTTTCAAACAGCTTTTTATTTTGTCTGAATCTGATTTACGACGGTCTGACTAAGGAAATATGCAGAAATACAATTTTAGGCTTAATTAACTTTACACATGTCCATCATCAGAAAAATCCCACAAGAACATGTTAACAACACAAAACAAAGATATTAATCTAAATTGGTCTTTAAATAAGTTTGCAAATACTCAAACTCTTTACTGAAAATTTAAGAACATTTTTTTTCTACCAAGTAAACTTTAAGACAGTTAATGTTTCACTAACATATTTGGAACGTTACTCTTGTTAAATCTGTAAATTTGACTAGTTTCAGAAAAATTTCTGAAAAAGTAAAAGATCTTAAGAGAAATAGAAATATTTTCAGTTTTCTGCAGGCAGTGAAATAGGTGAATACTAACACAACCATGTGCTCACACCTCAACTGAGGGTACACTTTTTTCTCTTTTCTGACGACTCTTGGTTTCAGTTCCTTTCTGCTGGTAAAAGCAACACACTGGTGGATGCTACCTCAACATTTTGTTTAGCCTTTAACCCTTCGACCAGCTGAGTGTCAACACTGCCCACTTTTCCCTGCTGGACTCAAACAAACTTGCATTGTTTCTGTGCACAAACAACTTCCTGCATCCAGACAAGCAGCTTGTTAGTGTAGGGGGTGGAGGTGGGGGGGCGCTAACCCTGCACTTCCAAAGAAAAACCCTTCCTGTATGCAACCTCTGACCTCACCCTACCCCACCCACACCAAGCTCATACACAGCATGGTGCAGCAATAGGAGGGGAAGAGATGGGGAAAGGGCATCAGGCTTTATGTGCATGCATAGGCAGAGGAGGTGATGTTAGGTTTAAGAGCATGGGGGAGGCTTGTATCTTCCTCTGAAGGAGTGGTGAAATAAAGCATAGACGATGAAGCAGAGTGAGGAGGGGATGAGGGTACCTGCTGAGAGGGCAGCCTGTATACACTCCTCCTTCCTGCTTTACCTCTTGCTTCCATCCCTCTCCTCTTCACCCTCCTCCTCCTCTTCTGCCTCAAGCTGTGGGGGTAAAGTACATTACATGCTTGCTAATCAAACCTCCATTACAAGTTTGGGAGGAATGAAGCAAGAATCTGGAGTGTTCTTCTCTCCTTTTACCTCCTTCTCGCTCTTGAAGAGCATGTAATGCGAGAGAATTACCCCCAACTACAACATTTGAAAAGTGTAACTGTGACATGGTGGTATTTAAATAAATCCACTTTTTTTCTCTGTGAAAATAAAAACAGAGGCAGTCCAAATACTGTTTGTGACGCCTCATGCTTATCACCTGGTTGTGTATCACCATATAAAAGATCATTCCATTGTTTTTGAAAAACACATGGCATTACACACAATGTTTTTCTTAATAAAGTTACTCCCATGTTTTCCAGTGTTTAATTAGACTTAAAGCTCTATGGGAACAAATATCTTTTTCTATGGCAGCATGTTTAAGTTTAGTTCCATTCAATAAGTGAATATCAGTTAAAAATACAATCAGACAAATTCCTTAATTTCATAGGCAGGTTCAGATAAAGTTCTATCTTTCCTTTTAAGTGCTTCTATTTGAATATCAGCTCCATATTTTTCACAAAATGTAAAGACAATTGCACAATTAATCTATCTGCCAATTAATATTTTTTTGGAACACAAAGTAATTTTCTTTATTTTTTTCAAAAGAAAAAATCTCAGTTCAGCCTTTTTGAGCCAGCTTGGACTGTTAAGGACAGAAAGTGTTGAGTCATCCAGGTTTGCCACATTTTGTTGGATAAAACTGGACCTGTTACTGCAGGTTCCCAATTTCACTGAGTGAATCACTATTTGCAAATCTATCAGCTTAGATAAGAGAAAGAAGCTGAAGTTTATTATGTTACCTTTTTATCTCATGTTGCCTTTTTCAGACTCGTTTAGGTTGAACACACATAAAGTACTTCTTTTTATACTAATCTCATCCAAACTACATTATCAGTTGTAAACAATTAAACCAATAGAAGCTTACATAAAGCATAGTGCTAACTTGGATATGTTGGAAGATCCATGTTAGGTTGATAAGCGGATAGGAGTATGAGAGTCCACAACACCACAGAGATGCAAGTGGGATTTACAGTGCACAGTATACCAACTTAGATATTAAAACTGAAACACTGTGGATAAGAAGACATACCTGAGATAGTGCATAAACATATATGCATAAACTAACTGGTGCACATTTAGTATTATTACATCTTGACTCACATAGTTTAAATATATTTGGAAATGTAATGACACCTTTCATGTATTCTTTTCTGTGCACATACAGACCACTTCATTTTTCTTTTGATTAAATAATGTGTTACTGTTGTTTTTCTCAGGTATATATATTTTTTTAAAAGTCATATTAAATAAAAGATTCTAACATTTCCATTACTTCCTTTTTAAATTTGTGAAATGTTTTCAAGGCTTTTTAATCAGACAGTGATGAACTATGTTTTATAAAACCTAAGATATAACAAATTTTGGGCCTTTCTCTTTCTTTTTTTAGTACTATTGTATCTGTAATTATTTGTTCCTTAAGATTATCTCCCCTTCATCTTTTGTATAAAATGGGATTAAGAAAACACATGTACAAGTGTAGATTGTTCTAAGGATTATGGTCAGGGAAACCCTAAGTCACCACTAATTACCATCTACCTCTAACTCACAAGCACAAACACACACAGATTTGGTTTTTGTGTTTTACTACACTTAAATCATATGTTGGTAGCAGTGGTTTGGTGGAAGCGCTTTTTGCTCAAGAGTTTGTGAAAATGTGCAGAAACATTTTTGTTTAGCTGATCTTCTTTAAGGAAATGAAGGCATTGCTAAATCTATGCTCTTTTTACATGACACCACTATTTATTTATGCCTTGTTTTTTTTGTTTATTTATTTCTTTTAATCAGCAGCAGTTGTATGCAAAGACACTTAACTACGAGAGAGAAAATGTCATTCTTGTATCTCTTTGAAATACAGGTGAATTTCCTGTAATCCTCGGTTATTGAACCCCTGTGGAGATAATGGCCCGAATTTGCTTTGGGGTGTAGAGCCAAGTCCCCTGTGGTGCTCTCTCAAGAACATGTGAAACATGAAGTGCAGACCTCTGCCTTGATTCTTTCTGTATGACAACATGATAGGCTAAACAGGCTTTTGGTTAGCATTGTATTGGGTTTCATTTATTCATTTTTTAATTTCCATTTCATCATCTCCACAATGAGGAAAACGCAAAAATACAATTATTTAAATGTCTTATTTTTGATTGAGTAGATTATATGTTTTAGAGAAATTCCAACGTTCATTAAAAAGTAGCATTTTAAATATAATTTGATGAAACACTTATTTCACCATGTTGTGCATGCTTTAAACATAGTATCAATAAAACTTTCCAATGTATAAAATTATTTAGAGCTCTTATTTTATCTGTTTATCTATTGACATATTGTTATTACAAAGACAAACCAAAATGGGAAAACAGCTAATAGAAAAACTTGTGTTGCCTTTAAAGTAATTCAGAGAGTAAAATGCAACCATGTTATGCTTTTAAAATGCAACAGATTTATTCAAATCTGTTTAAAAGAAAAAAAAAACATTATCATCAGCAAATCTGAACAACTGTCAAACCAGTTTTTTCAGTAAGTTAGATTGGAGAACGCCAGCTATTCTCATGTGAAGCTAAAGTGACATCTAAATCTCTATATATTTAAGTTGTCCTAAATAATATTAAAAGAAAAATAAATTCAACACACAAATTCAGTGGCGTGTTTAAACAGTTAGCCTAAAGAGTATCTGTCCATAAAGGTAAGTAAATAAACATTCAAAGGGTAAAATTCCATACTATTTTATAAGTTATGTTTTTATATTGGTGGTCAAATAAAGAGCAAGAGAGTTTGTTGAACTGAAAGAAAGGCCAGATTGATCAAGCCACTTGGATGAGAATGTGAAACATTTTAAGGAAGAAGGATTTTAAGGACAGACAGACCATGACTTGACTTTAATACTTCACCTGGATGAATGAAAATCTTCACCGACTAAAAGAATGGTCCCTTGTGTTGACGTAACTGCATGCGGTTAAATCAGTCTTGTTGAAGGAAAGAATATTTAAACTAATCCACATTTGTTTCTGAAGCTCAAACAAGTGGAAATTGGAAACAAGCACAAAGTCTCATTACATGGTGTAACCTGTATATGGGTCAGTAAATTGACAAAGGGAGTGACCTAGGGCCAAGTTGTTAGAAAGGAGGGCAGGATTTAGGAAGCATAATCACTGAGTGATAATTCAGGTGAAGAAGAGGGAAAACTGACAGAGGTGGGGAGATGTTCTCATTCTCACAGTGAAATCTGAGATAGTAATGTCTCTGCTGACTGATGAGTGTGCAAGTATGTGCGCGTTTTACAGACTTCATGGGGACATAAACTGTATTACACACCATGGGGACTTCACTTCATAGAGACATTTTAAGTTTAACACTAAGCTAATTTTGAAAGTTTGACTAAAGCTTGTAGTGGTTACACCTAATATTTAAAAAAGTTTCAACCCAAAGAGTTTGGCTGTGGTGGGAGGAGGGGTCAAACTCGTTTGGTGTCATATGGACACAAATTTAGAGACAGAACAACCCAGATAAGTAATGCATCATGGCCATGATGGTGACAAAAAAGCAGGGTAGACAGGGGGCAAACAAAAAGACAGAAGAGATGGGTGTGAAGCAAAAGAGGAGGGAGACAGGAGCATATGGGTAAAGGCACACCCGGCAGTGATGGAGGGGTGCATGAAGGGGCATCTTATCTTCACAGACTCATTATTGTTAACAGTTTAGCAATTGTTTTCCATCACAGCTTTCATTGCTATTGAGGCTCTTTAAAGATTATTCACCAAACAAAGTTTACATTAAATAAAGTTAATGTCTTGGGGCTTTGTGCTGTCAGTGACTCCAGTGTATTTCAGGAAGGAATTAATCTAATCAGATTAAATGCAGATTTTTTTCTTTTTATTTTCTTTTACCAAACGCACAAGAGAACTTAAAATAAAGAGGTAAATCTTGGAAGAAAAAATGTAGCTATAATGGCACTACCAGATACAATATTAGAAGTGTTGTGTCCTCATCATGACACAAACTATACCTTACAATGGATGTCATAACCTTTAAACATAAATTTACTGTTCAGATTTTGTTTCGTCATTGATGGATTACAATACCTACAAGGAAAAACAGCTAAAATAAATGGCAATTAATCAGATAGTGTTTAGAAAACAGGAGCTTCTTAAAAGCACTTAAAAGTTTGGGTGAAACATTTGACCTTACATATTAGGCATGTAATGATGATATAGAATATCTTTCATTTTCTGTATTGAAAAAGGAGGTTTAGATATTAAATCCTTATGTAATCTACTTTATTCAATATTAAGGTAACAATCTATGACCGTTACTTTTTTTTTTAAAGCTGAACAAGGATTGTCAACTTGGTTGCAACATCACTTTATAACTGTGGATGAAACAGGTGCAGTTTTACTTAAAAACTGTGACCAGCATTGCTTCAAGTCCTGGGGTTAATGACATGAGAGGGGGAGGAAGTAAATGATGGACAGTTAGTAGGAGCGAAAGGGAGATCGGGGGGTGGAAGGATAGAAGGTGTATAGTGCAGCAGAAACTTCCCATGCTGGCCTCCCAGTGTGGCTACGTAATGAGGGCAAGGGACACACATACACACACCAAAAGCACACACTTCCAGACACACACTTGGGGCCGAGCATGGCCCCACGGCTGATTAGCGGCACACAAAGGCCCCAAACAGAAGTAGAAGAGGGCACACAATGGGAATAGGGCCTCAAGGCGTGGTTTGCTTCTGCCCTAAGGGAGGGGGCAAGAGAGGCAGAGTGACAGCATGATAAAAAGAGAGAGATCCCACTGAGTTGGACAGGGAAACCAAATGGGGGTTATGGGAGTAGGACGGGGTCTGGAGGGGATAGAAAAGTGACAAAATCAGAGAGGAGTTTCATTTTTTGGGCTGATGAAGATATGTCCGGTCTTTTAGCTCCACTTGCAGAAACTGCAGCAGCAGGTGTTGAAAAAAAAAAAGTAGGAAAGGATTGCAGTAAGAAGTTCAGAAAACTTGTAGAGCTTAGTTACAAAGTATCAGAAATGGATCCTAAATTTATCTTGAACAATAATAACAGGCTTTTAGTACAAAACAAAATTGAAAGAAAGAAAACAACTTTTTTTGAATTTGTAAAACAAACTAGTAAATATTCAGATTACGAAGGGTAAATTTCTTCAGATTTCTAAATTTAAGGGAATAGGTAGCAGTCAACAATTAGGTAGTTAGGTAGCAGTCACTGACAGCATAAATATCAACTATATTAATGTCACATATGTTAATGTAATACAAATCAAACTTCCAAAAGTTTAATACAAAAGGCTAAACAATTCAAAAATCCAATCATTTACTTAAAATCAGCTTAAAAAACTGTTCAAAGAAACAATTTCAACATTACCTAAAGTGACCAGAACCTTGTGTGCAACAAACAAATCCCACACCTTTTACATCCCATTGTGTGCACAAAACATGGGTTTGCACTCATTTTTGTGTGTATATGAGACCCAAAAAGATTATGATCACCAAGAACAATCCAAAAAGAACTCAAGCTAAGGATCAAAGATGAACTGGAACATGAGCTGTTGGAATATGAGCCAAAGCGCAGACACCACTGTGGACTTGGAAGCCTCCTTCAAAAGTGCAGACGACTATAGCTTCGGGTTTAGCTAAAATGTTCATCACTTTAATACAAACTTTTCAAAAGTGTGTTAACAAATGGAGTAAACAAAACCAACAACCTCAAACACTCTAGACTGATCAGGGAACAAACAAGGCTGCATCACAGGGGGGTTTACTAAAACTTTAAGTTCTTTTTGAGAGTATAATATATAAGCAGTGTTTTGACCATCATCACTTCAACTGACTTTGTGAGAGATTTTAATTACAGGCAGCTTTAAGATCACCTGCCATCCTCTTTGGTTAGATTATGCATATTCTTATAGAGGGGGAACATTATAAGACAGTGACTAATGAACATGGCCTTTTTTCAAAGAGGAAAGGCGGCTGCTGTAATCTCAGCTGTTCAGTTAGCTGCATTGACCAGAATGCCACCTACACTTCATTAGCAGAAGGAGAATGCAATGAAATAAACCCTACATATTTTTTTCTTCATTGTTTTTTAACACAATTTTTAAAAAATGTGTAGTGCCCAAAATAAACACAACTGTAATTGATGGTGCCCTGCATCACTTACAACACATTTTTTCTCTCATTTTTTAAAATTATATCTAAAAATGAAGGAAAAACTAATGAGGATATATATATATATATATATATATATATATATATATATATATATATTTTTTTTTTTAATGATAGGATGTACTATTTAAAATCTACTAAGACAATTTATCTCATTTGCCTTTTCCTCCTGTTACTCCAATTATGTGATACTATTTAAACACACTCCAGCTGACACACACTCATGCACATTAATGGCCCTTAACAGTGGTAGGGCCTCTGAAATAACTAATGCAGTAATTGTCTTTGATAAATCATAAAAGGAGTCCATCAGAGAAAAGCTAGCTGTTGTAAAATGATAAACTAGACAATTATGAAAAAAGAATCATTTGCCTTTAATTTGCTACACACAATCCAGAGCGAAGTCTTTTAAGCTGGGGTGATTTGATGAGATGGTCACACATTATTCCTTTTCTTTTTCTGACAAGTTGAGTTATGGCACCAGCTTCTGAAATATCTCTAATATTAGAAAACCAAAGAGACTTTTGCTCATGGAATTGGTTGTTATTAAGCTTCCAGAAATGTTATATTAAAGCACAAACAACTATATACACATCTAAAACAATGAACTGTGGTAATTTCCTCAAAATTTACATTAGGAACTTTTAAAATATGAACTTGTGATTGAATCACATTTAGATTCAAAGATGCAAGCAATATAATGAGACAGCAATATACAGCACATCAACACACAGTTCACACAGATACAGTTCCCTAAAGTTTCCATATCGGTCAGTTTAAAATAAGAACAAGTTCTAACACATGAGCACAAGCTTAGTGATGACCCTGACCCTAACTCCACTCACTAAATCCTTCTGTAGAGATAAGAATAAAAGTGTTGATTTTTATTTAATCAATTTTTGATACTCTGCTCAGCATACTATCAATATTTTTCATTCAATAATAAATACCCCCTCTGTCTATTATAAAAACATATTATAAAAATTGAATATATTATTAATATATCATTTCCCAAGAGCCTTAAAGCAAATTAGTGAATTATCATGGAAACAAGCGCTCTTTATTTGTAATGCTAGATTTTACCCTTAGATAGGAAAACACACCAGGCATCATCCTAAACACTTTTACTCAAATTTAAACTATATAGCTCAATTACAGTACTATCCTTACTGTCAAATTAGCTGAATTTCCTTTCTTTGATGGAGATTTTAAAAAGAACAAACATTTTTTTATATTTATTTATTGTAATTTGGCAATACACAGCTTAGCTTTCATCTTATTTTATCAAAAAAACATTTGTTAAGATGTGTATGCAAGTTCAGTTTTGTATCTTTGAGTTTTACTGAATTTGAAATATATTGATTTGTGATTTGGTGTCTTTGAAATTGAGTTCAGTTAGTTTTTCTCTTGCTTTTTGTCTCATGTGCTGTCAATCATCTGCACCAGGTTTCAGTTTTATTGATGTCATCTGTTCCTTGTCCTCTATTTGTTTGTATGTTGTCTGTGTTTCTGGTAAAGCTTTTTGATTATTTTCTGGTCAGTTATGATCGGTTTGGTCATTTTACTCGGGCAAATATTAGAAACATCTCTTTAGTTTAGGTCGTCCATTATCCACAATCAGTGACATTATTCTATGATTGAGCTCAATTAAAATTGCTTGAGTGTCACTTAATACAATGACTCAGAGTTTCCCAGCATGTACTGCGGGCAATCCGATCTGGTGTCATGTGGATGCAAATCTCGCTCAGCAAGCATCAAACACCTAACCTTCCATTGTCACCAAGATCACATTAACTCTCTGAGGCCCAGATTTGAAATGTTATGCCTCTTGAAGTCACACCCTGTTCTGGCTCTTCCAGGTGAGGCGTGCATGATCTCCAACCACAAAACGGGGAGAAAAGAAAAATCGGATTGCCTGCTGCCTTGTGTAAATTCAGTCAGACCTTGCATGTTTGTGTGAGTGGTGGGTGCTTCTGTGTAAAATAACATGGAAAAGGTGATTTTCCAGCATAGTGAGGTTTCCACAGTCTGTGCCCCCAGGCAGCAGCACAGCCATGATTGAATTTTGTGCATGGGGGAATGTGTGTGTGGTTTTTACTTAACTGAAAGCCTTCATCCTCACGTGGCACCTCCATCAGCGTGTCATGTTATTCTCAGAGGTTAATTGAATTTATAATTCATTATTTTTCAACACACAGCAAGCGAAACCCAGTATATTAACTGTTTTAACGAATGTCTTTTAAAACAAAATACTACAAATTCTTCCTTAAACCTTGACATCTTGGAAAGGGGAAAATATACATTTTACACAAATGTTGAAGTCGCAGCTCTCCCTGTTTCAACATCTCACATTAAGAGTGTTTCTCTTTCTCCCTGTAGGTGATGCTGATGACATAATACCAGACCAACTCAAGAGACAAAAGATGGATGCATAAAAGCAAACAGAAGACTTACTGTCAGAGCTAACAAGGATTCTCAGACTCAGTAACAGAACTTTTTTTAGATGTTTCTTGAAATTGCTTATTTCATTTTTTCACCTGTTAAAATTTGTCTTTAGATTAACAGTGCATTTTGCATGTTTACAATGTCATATCTTCTTGTCGTATTTGAATAAACCGAAGGTGCAAATGTAGCTATTATTGCTTTTCCCATTTAATTGATTGTCGTCATTCTTCCCTTTGTTAGATGAGGGGTTTCCATGACTGAGAGGCGTCTTTTGCTCTCTATTGTTTCCTCACACAATGACAAACTTTGCATCCAAAGAAAACAAAAATGACTGCATCTTTACTGTTTTAGTTTTCTAACCAAATCTTCAGGTTTTAAATGTTTTTATATTCATTGATCCTAGATGCATAGCATTTTACTGACCTTTTTCTTTAAGTTAATTAAAAAATTACTGGTTTACTCAAAAAGTGGGTGTTTAAAATATGATTGAAGAAATGTTTGAATAAGAATGAGTCATTTGTCACATTTCTTGCAATTTACTTTTTGTTAAAAAAAAATCTTAATTTGCCACCATTTTGAATGTTATACTAACTATTTTTGCAATGTTAAACACAAAAATGTGAACAAGAAATCCGGACACTTTTAAAATTATCTTCATTTCAAATGTCAGCCATACCAAAACCCTTTGCTTCACACCTTTATCTTTACTGTGACATCAGATTGTTACTTAAAGATAACTTTTTTATGACTTTCTTGCAGACTCAGCAACGTATTGTCTCAGGCCTGCAATAACTTATTTTGTCCAAGTCTGTATAACAGAACATGTTGTATTTTTATGTGAAGTTTTTAATGTTTTCAGAGGTTTTTTTCCCCTCTGTGTGTCCTGTACTATAAGATCCATAAAACAATCTTGTTTAATAAAGATTTCGAAGGAAGTTGAAAACAAAAATCATGAAGTCCTCTATTTATTTATATCAGCTGTAAAAATGCTTCCCACACTTTTTACACAAACGTACACTCAAACACAAAACCTCTCCAGCAGAGAAGAGTAGCCGCTGGCTATCTATTTAGCTGAGTGTAAATGATCTCATGGCTATGGTCATAACTCACAGTCATACAGGGAGCCTGAGGAAGCTGACACCCAGCACAAGTGTGTGTGTGTGAGCTATTTTACACTCTTCATGTCATTTCTGTCTCTTCCTCCACTTCATCTTCCACGCCTCGGGTGATGAAACTGGCTCAGTTACATCAGACCAAACAACCCTTGCCCCCGCCCATCCGCAGCCTTCTCTCTTCTACACAAATATACACACACATGCGTACACACAAGTGTTTGCCCACATTCTAGAACCACATCTGTGTGTTTAACCTTATTGATTAAGTGTTTTCTATTGATACAAATCAGGATGATCCATCACTGATGACTCTGTTTAGGGGGCGGACATAAGTTGATAGTGATGGATGTCAGATTAATCAGTAAACATAGCGAACTAAAGAGCATTGGGACACACTTAAAAAGACACACAGATGCCACAGTTAAACTCAAACCACTTTAAAGAGATACAAATAATTCATGGAATAAAAAAATAAAATACAGTTATTGACAACTTATTGTTGAATCTAAGAAATATTTGTAATTTGTTACCTTATGTTACATCAGGTTTGACATGCACATGTTTATTTGAGCATGTTTATTTTTGTTTGTTTTACTGTTATAAGAAAAATTAATTTTCCTAAGATATTGATTTGATATAACCACTGTCATTAAAGACCTAAAAACAAAGGCCAAACAAAAATATAATGAATTAGAAACAATTATTGTAAAAGCGAAATATTTTTCTGTCCTCGCAGCAATTAAATGGCAATTACAAACCTGAGAAAGAAAGAAAAAATCCATAGATAAATTTTAAAATAAGATGCAAAAAAAGCAAATTTTGAAGAACTCAAAAGGTTCAAAATCAAGACTAAATCTCAGCACAAATCAACATGTTTGTGGCTATTATATATATATATATATATATATATATATATATATATATATATATATATATATATATATATATATATATATTAGATGTAGTTCAAAGCATCTATCTTTAACACAGACTGTAATTCAAGAGTTTTTCTTCCTTTATGTTCCAATTGCTATTTTTTTCTTGCTTTAGGTTTGCACCTGAGCTAATAAAGTCTCAACTGTGCATGTAAATGGAGCATTATTCCAACATAAATCGAGTTTACCCAGAAGAACCCATGGTGACATTAGTGTAACATAAAAATATCAGAAATATGTTTTGTGGTCCACTTTTTTTTGAGTGTATTCATCATTTAATTTTTCAGGAAAAACTGGTCTGGGTTCTTATGGGTTAATAATAAAAATGCATCATCACAGAAGAGGCAATCAGTTTATAGTGTTTAGAAAATCAAGACAGCGCAGAATAACAGCTAATCCAAATCCACTTGTAAAATCTAAGATGACTTAAAACTAATTGTTTGCAGATTTAGCCGAAGCTGTTGTGACTTAAAGCGCAGATGACTTTTATACTTCTGTAATTGTTTTCAGTCCAGTCAATGAACTAGTGGAGTGATGGGATGATCCGATGTGTGAGAGTTTTGGAAAAAGAATTTGCCGGCGCCCAGTGCATCCTTTGTGTTGCTGGAATTAACCATGACTTGTCACGTGTAACCGGCTGCTAACCTCCAACCCCATTCAGGAACCATCCCCTGTGTGTGTGCACATGCGTGTGCGTAAAAGGGAAGAAGGTTAAGCTGTCAAAAACATAAACAAAGTAATTGTTCTCAATGGAAAAGCACGAAAGCCCTCAACCTTTTCAAACATGCACACAGTTTAGTGTGGTTTAACCTGGATTCTGCTTGCTGATGTTGGTGGGCAACTGATGACGCTGCATTTTTTGAATTCCACTTGAGCGATTTCAGTTTTGTCAAATCCTGTTATTCACTAAAAGATTATCTTGATCTTGTAAAAAAGCTTAACAACACTTTTTTTTTTTTCTAACTGCGACTCCACCATTTGTATTTTTTGTGTGAGGTTGCCATAGAAAAAAATGTTAAGCAAATGCTAAATTTAAAACAACTTCTAATTAATCCTGTCTTCATTCAAAGCTAATGAAGAATAAGTGAATAGCCTACAATCCTTCGGAAGTGGTTGTTAAAGTTTAGGAGACATGCCGTATTTTCCGAACTATAGGGCGCACGACAATGAATTATCTATTTTTTTAACTTAAGGCGCACCGAACCGCAGGGCATTTTGAGTCAGACAAAAGAATTAGAGATGAGTCCATTAGTTAGTCAGACTTTATACTCTGCAGTTCAAAATAATTCCAGAACTTTTCTGTGGCATGCTACATGTTAGTGTATTGACAATACCAGCAACTCCCAACCTTGTTTGAGACACCTAAATATCAGGCTAATACCCCTAAAATAAACGTTACAGTGACTACACTAACTCCCATCCTTGTTAGTAACACGTAAAAAAAAGTCAGATATCACTACACGTCAGCTTGCAATATTGCAACATTGTTTGCAGCTTGTTAAAAAACATACTGACATTTTGACAGATTGCCGTGTAGATCTCACAATTGTAAGATTCTCGTAACCTCAGTGAGAGCAACCAGAAATAATCCATTTATGAGGAGCTTCAAACTATAAGGCCCTCTGTCATTTTTTAAAAAAAATTATCAAGGCTTTTAAGAGTGCCTACAGTAAATAAGTGTTTCATGATGTGTTAATATGACAAAAATCTGTGATGCTTGCAATCACTGTGTAGCCCACATACATTTTTTAGAGTTCAATTCAGAAAGAAACTTGGCTTTCTAACAAATATACAGGAAAACATCAGTTAAAGAAATTGCAGAGTGAACAACTTTCTTTTTTAGGTTATTTTTTGGCTATACATGGCTTTATGAGGCAAAACAGAACTTCCCTTTTTTACCACTATGTGGTGGAGTGATCTGCTAAGTAAAGTTGTGTGTAAAAGAACAAAAACAAAATTTGTAACCAAATTGAACATTTCTGTGTCTTCACTATCTTTTACGTATGTGTTCATATGTTATGGAGGCAAAAAGAAGCAGCAAATTGTACAAGATTCTAAAAATAAATTAAACATGAGTACAAACACTCTAGTAAACTTAACTAAAGGCCATGATTGTGAGTCTGCACTTGTATTTTAGGATGTTTCTTGGTTTTTGCCATATTGTGTCTGCTTGTCAGTCACAGCAGATTTGGGTTGTAAATCATCCACAGCTGTCTTGATTTGTGTTAATGAACCCCCAGTGGATTTTAGTGTCTGGATTTCAGATCTTCTGCTTTGTCTCCCTTTTGGTTTTCCATGGGATTTTGCCCTGTTCAAGTTTATGAAGTGTTTAAGATTCTCCCACCTAGCTTGATCTCCTGCATTATTGGGCCCTGTGCCTCCACTTTCTGACACATATTTACATATGTACCAATGAAGTTTGTAAAGCAATTTAAAAATCTTCATGCTGTGTTTAACAGAGTTTGTTGTAACAGACTGCGTATGCTTTTTAAGATTGACTAAAAAACTACTTCCTTTATTTAGTTTTTATTAAGGTGTGGGGGGGTTCAGCTGGTAGTTATAAATCAGCCACAGCAAATTCCACACAGTCAGATTCTCCCCATAGCATGGAAACAATCTTTTTGAACCCAATTGGTTTTTAAATTATGTGACATGCATTTAAAGTTTTCACTTTTATCACTGAAGAACTGTGAGAAGTGAATATCTTTTAAAATATTGATGAAGGCTGATTGTTTGACAATAGCAACTCTTGAGCAAAGAGTTTTATTTGGGCTTCGATTACTGAAGGAATCACATGCTTGAGCATGTGAAAGTTGCTGCATCTTAAATGTACTTTTAAATGTACATTAAAAACACATTTTTTTAGCTGAAGCATTTATTCAGCCAAATTTATTTATTCGGCTTTAAATTATTGTATGACTCTTATTGTGTATCATTGGAAAAAAATGTAATCTTTTAATCTGGACAGTGCCTCCTCAGCCACAGCATTTCCTTCCAGTTTTTGTTCATCTTTTGTTGTTTTTAATCTATAGTGACTGTTTTATGACTTTTTATGGTTTTAACCTAAATTTATGTCAAGCACCTTGTGTTCTACAGCATGCTGATGAAAGTTGCTCTATGAATAATGTGATTGATAGATAAAAGAAGCAGTGTTCTGCATTTGTCAGACTGAACCCATGCTCGCTTTTGAACAAACTTTACAAAAATCAAGATGATAAAACATTTACTGTTTTTTTTAACCAATCTTTACTGCTGTCTCTCTGAGGTATTAGGTTTCAGTTGACTTCTGATGTCACAGACAGCAGAAAAGAGCAGCACTTCAGCTCTGTTTACTGTAATCACACCAATGTCTCAGATCCTTCAAATCTTTTGTAACACTTAGTAGAAAACAAACATTGAAGCATATTAGCCTGTCAGTTACAGTTACAAGTGTTTTTGACCAGTTAAGAGTGATATAGTCTCCAAAAGATGTTAATGTATTAAAGTTTGTTTAATTTACAGGCTGAAAATAATCTAAAATCATTTGCAGTTTTTAGTATTTTGGAAACTTTCTGCTACATTTATTTTCTAGATAGTGAGGCAAACATGGCTTTGGATACCAAAAATGTGAAGAAAAAAAACCCAAAACATTTGTGAGTATGGAGGAACAAGTGATATTAAAGAATTAGCAGTCAAGCCAATAAAGCAGCTCCAATTTTTTCTGGTTTAAACTCTCCATTAGTTGAACTGTCCTTAGGCAAGAAACTGAACCCTACACTAGCCGCGTTTACATGGGCAAAAGTAATCGGAAAGAACGCCCGATCGGAAAGAAAATGTGTCATGTAAACGCGCCGTTCGGAATAGTCTGCCCCGGTCAGACTCTTTCGGATCAAACTTTCTTTCCGATCGAGATAGGTGGGTTATACCGATCCTTTATCTGATCGTTGGTCATGTACACGGTCATTCCGATCGTGTGTCACTTCTGCTCTGGTTTACGTCATTCATAGACGGCGTTTCGCTGATAGAAAGCTTTGGAGCGCATACGGGACCAATCAGCTGGTCTGCGGCGGCCCCCTGAAAAGCGCCGCTCCGCTCTCGCCCCGCTGGTTCTCTGCCTCTCTCTCACCCTTCACGAAGGGGCTGCCGGGGAGGAGCGCTTCGTGCCCACTGAGGTCTGGACCCGGCACCCGAGCTCTGCGTTCGGGCTGCAGTGCCAGTAGACCGAGTGAACCTCTCTGAGCAGAGCAGGCGGATTTATTGTGTTGGGGGGGTGCGCTTTGTTACGTGTGCGTTTTGTTGTGTTGTTATGTGTGAGAATTCGGACTGTGAGCCGACCCGCCGCTCTGGGTTAGCGGCTGCAGGACTAACGAGAACCGAGCTCGGCCCGTCAGCTCACACATTTGGGTCGGTGTGTGAGCTTCAAAGCAGAAATGTCGCTCAGTCCTTAGAAACTGTCCAAACAATCAGGTGGATTTGTGTTTCCAGTTGTGTCCCGACAAAATAAAGGCTGAATAAAGGCTTATTCCCAAACATTTACGTGCAGCCAAGCTAATGTTGTTAGCCGTGTTTATAGTCTCTCCTAACCCTGGCTTCAAGCTCCCCCTGCACAAAAAGCACCGACCACACGGATTAAATATAAAACGATGAGCGAATAGACGCTTCATAGTATTCATAACATTAATAAAAGCAAGTTTGGAAAATCGTCTCGTATATTACCGAGCTGCTGCATAAATGGATGTGACAGCAAAGGGTTGTTTACAACGGGACACTTCCTTCCGGGAGTTTTTACACTACTGCGCATGCCCAAATGATTCATTCAGAACGAAACTGTGACCCATGGGAACGCTTGTTCTGATCGGAAAAAGGTTTTCTGTGCCCATGTGCACGGGTGAATTTTAACCCGACCATTGATCCGATCAAGATATTTTGCCCATGTAAACGCGGCTACTGTTCATCACTGTGTGATTGAAGATAAAAAACAAAAAGAGCCTTTATCACAATTAGGGCCACACATTCACACACACACACACACACAGATTGGAAAAAAAATGGACAAAAGGTATTTAGAAAAGAAATCTGCTGTTCAGACTTTCCTGCTGCACTGAACCTTTGCAGGAAACGGCTTTAAAGGTTTAAGGAATATAAACACTTTGAAAAATTATATATTTAATCATGTAAATAAGAGAATGAGCTACCTACAAATTTCTCTGAAGTCTCTGCGAAAAAGCATTGTACATCGATGCTCACTAGATTGGCGAATATAGACCAGAATGCATTGCATTTGAACAATTTTTGGAAAAAAAAAGATTTAAAATTATTAGAGGTATAGTAGATTTAGAGTTGTCGTAAAATGCTTGTATCGATTCGATTTTCACTTTTTGAAATCTGTAATGTAATATATCCCGTTTAAAAAAAAAAAGAAAAAAATTGTGAGCGTGGTGTCCGAATTGCTTTTAAAATTCAGGGCACTTGCATAGTCCCGCATTGTATTTTTTTAGTAGTTAGGGCGTACAGAGGGGATTTGGATATAGCCCATCAACTCCAGGAGCTGTGTCAGAATGACCGCCCCTTTCAGCTGTACTTCTGTCTGTCTGTCTGTCTGTGACCAAGTTTGATGACTTACTGTCCTGCATTAGTCAGAAGAGGGAAAATATCTAAACATGAAAAAAATGAAATTAATCTTTTTATTATGGTCTTGATAGAAAAGGTGTAGGAGTAGAATGATCAAATTCTCCTGCATGCTGGTTTTGGACTCCACCCGCTGATTGCGTCAACACGTCATGTGCCAAACCTGAGTCTCTATTTGGTTGACACAATGCAGCGTCTTTGCCAAAGTATTTTTTTTTTTTTTTTAACTGTAGACGCGCTGCAACACCCAAAACAGGCTCCTGGCAGCCCAACCGTCTACGCTCAACGCTCAAATTGCGCCCCAGGACCTCTGATCCTATCTGTACATTGACTTGACATTAAAAGTGGATGCCCCTGATGCGCAAATTGTGTTCAGTGTGAGCACAGCTTTCTGTAGTTGACTTTTAACTATATCTGCAGTTGGAGGAGCTCATGGTTCACTTGGTCCTTCTAATACACAACAAGCCCATACCAAGACACCTTCAATCCAATTGCTCGATTGCTTACAAGAGATCCTTATGTTTAATATTTTGTGACTTTTTCACAACACATGGTAGTTTAAAATATGGCCAGTCAGCTTTTGCCCGTCCAAACTGTTTCACTGTACATGTTCTACAAGTTTAAAGCTAGTACTTGTGTTTTTTTCCACGTAAACAGTACCATACTTTGTTGAACTGTGCTGTTATGGACTTAACCCCATAACATGATTGATGTACATGCAGATGAAGATCATATCTTAGCTTTTTAAAAACATTTTCTCCCATCATCATACAGTTTGATCTTTGAGTTTTCTTAGTCACTTTTTAATGTCAAACACTCATCATCAAGCCTCTTCTCATCTCTCCGACTGTATCCTTCCTAATTTTCTTTTCAGTGATAATAGAACAGAGTCCTAATTAAGTGCATGCTGATGGTGGTTAATACCCACTAAAACAAATAATACATTCTCAGTGTGAGAACAGCAAACAAGAGGCTTTTCTCCTCTGTGAAGAGAACAGTTAATGTTCTCCTTAGAGAATGAACTCAGTCATGAGTTTCTCCTTCCATCCCCAAGAGTCTCCATCATCTGCTCTTTACCATAGATGTATTCTATTAACATCACAATCTCTGTGTTTGATTGCATACTACTATATTTTAAACAATGTATTTTTTTCACACTCAGGATATAGAGAATTGATGTGTTGAACTGTATTTCTATTTTTATCAATGTGATTAAAGCATCTCTGGATAAGATTTTTAAGCTTTTGTAAAATGTAAAAACTTATTTTATCTTTTTAATTTAAAATAAAAAAACAGCATAAAAACAACTTTTTTTTAATGGAAATTAGTTATTAGCCGTGACAAAACAATATGTGTGCTGCTGTCAACAATTAAAAAAAAAGTACCTATGGCCTACACTCGATGTTGTAAGTTTAAAAATGCTTTTTATTACCCTACTATACCATCAATGATTATCATGTGAATATTAAATAATATGTACTTAGTAATATCATAAATGAATGAGTATCTTTAACAAACTAAAAAAAAAAAAAACGAAATAAAAAAATGCAGAAAAAATCAGAATGCAAATTGATCACAAAGTACTACGCTTGTAAAAGGTGATGTTGTGTTGTAATTTAAATAGGATATGTAAAGGCTAAGTTTGGGATCAACCATATACACATTTAAAACCATCCTGTTAGTTTTTGATTGGTTTAATGTCAGAACAAGGTATTAATGCCAGTTAGGCCTCATAGTAGATTGAAGAAATAAATGATAAAATTATTTTATAAAAGAAAAATGATCTTTTTTATTTTCTGACTACTGAGTGTGTGCCCCTGCAACAGACTGGCGACCTGCTCAGGCTGATCCTTACCTTCGCCCAACAGTAACCGGGGCGAGCTACAGCAACCCTGTAAGCCTGGAAGGTGGTATTTCATTAGTTTAGGAAGTCAAGTAGACATTTTCAGAACTGTCAACATTTCTGTACAGTTACATAATTTTTATTTTTTTATTTGCAGAAATGTGAAAAATAATGTTGTAACAGAGTTACATCAATAATGCAGATAAACGTTTTAATATAAAAAACTGAACTTAGACTTTCCGACAAAAATTAATATCATAAATTTGGTAGGTGCTTGGTTGACTTGGTAACGGACTGTAATAACCAGTAAGCCAGAGGCCAAGAGACATTTGACAGAGCACTGTGTGCCTTGGCAGCACTTGGAGCTAAGCGTTGTTGGCCCCAACTGCATTTCTCACATCATCACCAAGGTGAAAGGACCCACACATAAAAGAATCAGCTGGCTCGCAACCAGAAGTTGGTACTTTTGATTCCAGAGGCCTGGCCAGAGCATTATTCTTTATGAGTGAGGTTCATGTGCAGTTGAATAAACGAGGATATTCCTCAACTGCATGGCAAAAACATACAAGAAGATGGATGGATGGAAGCTGGACCTGCAAATTCCCAGATGATGGTATCTCACCTGGCAAAAAGCTCACAAAAACAGACATAAAAAAATAAACATTTGATCCTCATGCTACAATGCAGCCTCTTCAGTAGAGCATGGGGCAGCCACGAAGATTATTGTTAGTGCTTTCTTTGTTGTCTTGAGGAGAAAGTTTAATCACCTTGAAAGAGATCCCCTTTGCCATTGACCACTGACCGGCTGAAGGCTATGTGTGTGGCTGCACAAGCATATGTGCGTTGTTCAATCTTTTGGAGCATGAAGAACAGAGAGTTTGCAGATTAGAGAAAGCTCAAGAGATTAAGGTCATTTCCTGTGTTCAAGCTCTAAATTATCCCTGTCACACCATGGGGAAAAACATAAAGTACGACCATCCTACAAAATGCAACCTACACAACCCTGTTTTCAAAAAGACACAAAACTAAGTTTAAAGGCTGTTTTCATGATTGCTAAGGTGGAGCATGTCTATGCAGTTGAAACATTGTAACACCCAGTTCCATACACAGGTTCTTGTTTACTTGATCCTATTTCCGTTTTGGTCCCCATAATATGCATACAGTATGACCAAGGACAGGTCACTACCCACTGCTATTGTTCACCTAGCCAGAACTTTCCAGCTTCCACTACCAGTTTTGGCCTTTGCATATGAACCTGAATTTAGATTTCTACCTCTTCATCATCACTTTTTGTTTTACCTTAGGGTGATTTTAATGTTAATTACTTTATCTTTTGACCATTTCTAGATTTGTTTGAACTTTTGCAGATACAAAATGACATAAATAAGTGTAATGGGGAGCACTGTTCTATTTAAATCCAGCAATCTGAGTTCCCCCAATTTCTAAAAATGTCTTAAGTGCTTAGTTTAAACTTCAGGTAAGAAAGTATAAGCAGTGTAAGGTTAAATCAACAGTTTCCTCTTAACGCTGTCAGTGGTTTCAATATTGTTCCTTTTTCCAATGAAATCAATATTCAGAAAAAAAACACCTCTATGATACATCATATATCATCTCTCTCTTTAGACATTTAATTAACCTTTCCAAAATGTGTTATGGTTTTGTGTATGCACAATTGATAAGCTTGCTTGACATGTAAATGTATGAGACATTCAAAGAAGATAATTAATTTAAACATACGTTTAAGGTATACTGAGATTATCAGAAAAAGATGCACTGAATTATGAAAGATGCAACAAATTGCAGTATTACTATGAATAAAACTTTACCATGCAAAAAAAAATGTTAATGATAACTCAATATTTGCACAAGTTTTACTTTTCCATCTGTTACTTTACATTGTGACACCATGAATGTCAATAGTTCTTCTCCAACTGTAACTGTCTCATTGTATTATGTGTTTTAGGGTAAACCCGGTTTGATCACAATTCATTTCACAAAAGCTTTTAGCCATGTTTTTTTTTTTTTTTTTTTTCAGAATACTATGTGGTTGTTTTCACCCAGCTTAACAATAGACTTCAGCCAGTGTCATGCTACACTTCTGTGAACAAGGATTTCAGCAGAGGGCTCAGAACACACCCCTGTGGTGTCCCCATGAGTAGAACCAGAGTGAAAATGCTTGTTTTTAATTTTTTTATTTTAGCTACTCCTTTTAGCTGTTGTCACAGTAAATTGCTCTGCAATTCATGTGTGATTTTGCTTGAGTTTAATAACGGATGTCCCTTTTGACCAACCGGCACATCAAAACACTGAGTAACTGGTTATAGTTGCTTAGAGCAGTGTTTCCCAACCCTGGTCCTCAGGGCCCACTGTCCTACATGTTTTCCATGTTGCCCTGATTCACCTGATTCAGGTGATTACACCTGATTCAGCTCATCATCAGCCTCTGTAGAAGCCTGACAATGAAAGTCATCTAACGTAGGTGTGTTTGAGCAGGGTTAGATTGATAAAATGCAGGACAGTGTGCCCCGAGGACCAGGGTTGGGAAACACTGGCTTAGAGCACCTGATACTTTCAGGTGGTCTTTCATCCAAAGACTAATAGGCCCCTTTCCTGCTAAGGTTTTGGCTTTGGCTGAAATTGGGCATGTCCAAGGTGCCACAGCTATGCACCAGTGTAGAGGACATGTTGTTGCCAGTCCTCCTTCCACTGGTTATACACAGAGCAGCACAGATCCATAAAAGGATTTAAGGTCAAACTGGGATTTGAAAGTTTGTCACCAGTTTTATCACCCCAGCAGGTATGATAGTAGGTATACACCAAACTAATGCTCTTATGTTTGATGGCACAGTTTTGCATACCTTTAGAAGTTGTTTGGAGCTTCAATTGTCCAAAAGAAAATCCTAACTACAGGTTAGCACTTTTAAAAATCCTGAAAATTTTTGCATAATCCTGACTCAGAATAGTTATGAATAGAATATAGGTTTGTGTCCTGGAACCAAAAATATACACACACCTTTTTTTTTAAATGTCTGTTAATATTGTTGTAAACACATCAATTCTGTTTGCCACATCTTACACTTTTTTTTTTGGAGTGGTTTCTTGCTCTTAAGCATTTATTCTTATGTACACTATGTGAATAAACATTTTAAATCCAGGGGCCAGGAAAAAAAGAGGGGGCTCGGTTGCAGCCTTATTGCATAACATCTGTGCACGAGCTTCCAAAGTAGTTTGGCAGAAAAGTAAAAAACAAGAGAGGAACAAAAGAGTTGGGCTAAGTTTCAAACATTGGTGTTTAGTTTCAGAGTTTGGTTACTCTTTATGTTGACTGGCTTTGAAATTTTGCTCCAGGTTTTAATATTAACACAAATTAAAAGCTCTAGTTACATTTATTAAAAATGTAGTTAAAAAAAATGTACTTTGTACAATTTATTGCACTATTTTTATCGACCCAGAACAAGATGTGGCAAACAAAGCAATTTTCTTTTTTTGATTATAAAACAGATGATTTCTTGCACTAAACAGTTTCAAACTGAGCCTACCAAGGTCAGGCTGTCTCTACTAACTTCTGTTGTTCTGTCTCGTCATGACTTTGCTGTTTTAGTCTGTTCATGTTTATCTCCTGTCTCGGTTAGCTCCCTATATACCATGTGTGTCCTGAATTATCTCGTTTTCTTTCTTCTCAATATTCTCACACTGTCTTTTCTCCTCTCTTTTCCTCTATAAGCTCTTTGTTGGTTGATTAGTGGCCTCTTTTACTTGCGTACACACTCTAAACAGCCTTGTTTGTTGTGTGAGGTATTTTTAGCAGGGTGCAGACTGACAACGTTGCATTGAGTAGGTTTTAATTACAATGGTATTATTTATGTGCAAGGGAGACAAAGTCAGAAACTTGTGACATATTTATTATGCACAGGGGATGTGCGAGTATTTTGTTGTGTTAAGGATTTGCATTCACTACTGTTTACCAAAACCCAAATGGACAGCTCTGTTTTTTGTAAAGACAGCTCCCTTCTGTGGCCTGTTAGAGACTGTCACCACCACTCTGCAACTCACACCAACAAGAAGAGCAGTCTGGCTCTGTCAAAATGCAAGGAAAACAACATTTTTGAAGACACATTTGCAAACAGCCTCAGCTTTTATTACACTGGATACTAAGCTCTGGTTTTATCTCCCTGATCTAGACAACTTTTTGGAGTTTTGTGTACATTTTTCCACACAGATCTTTCCTCATTTTGGTCCTAGTGAAATTGGCAACAGTTTCCCAAATACACTGGATTCCTTTCTGGAAATTCTTCATTTAAATAAAAAAGTCCAAAATATTAGCTCCAAATATGTTCTGTAAAATTATTTATTGGCATTGATGAAAATTTGTCATAACAATTCAGGTTTGCAATCTAAAATTCAACTAAATTTGTTGATCTTTCAAGAACGGAAGGGAGTTTCAAGATTAAAAGATTGTGGTTAGATTAGATTAGTTAGTTAAATTTAAATGTTAAGATTGATTGTAGAGTAATTTTAAGATGAGCGACATAGTCTTAGAGAGTAATTTAGCTGCTTCATAAATGTTTTTATGTAAAGGGAGTGTGTTTAGCTCGTGCTGGTTTGCAGCGCCTTCTATCCGTGCAACCAGGGTTTGAACCCGGGCTGCTCCCTGTTCCCTTCTCTAACTCTGTGCTGGTCCCAAGCCCAGTTGCTTTGAGAAAACATTGCCAAGCTTACCATGCAACTCGTTCGCTGATTTTCCTGATGGGAAAAGCCAAAAGAGAAAGAAGATACATTTTTAATGTAAACTATGTACATTATTGACACGAAAAAAATAACTAACAGAAGGCAAGTCATTGATTTACAGACTCAATGAAAGAAATCTAGCAATTGACCCTATAGAAAAATGCCCATGTCATCTCTTAGACAAATCTGTTTGTATTTTTATCGATTGTGCTTGAATTGAAAATGTTAGCACTTGTGCAAATCAGTGTCTATCTCAGTCTCATAGATAATTTGCGGCCATAATTTTTTCAATTAGTGATCTAATCAATTTTCATAAACAGTTTTAGTTTAGTAAATTTCATATTTTATTAGTCATCTTCAAGGTGTTTGAATTTAGCTGAAAATAGTAATAGATAGAGCTTAGCTCTAAGGTGAACATGGAAACTTTTGTTTCAGCTTAAAATTATATTACAGTTTTGTCTTTGTTAAAATAAGTTAATTACAGTTAAGATATTAAAACTCACTTTGCACAATTGAGTGTTTTTAGATATTTCATATTGCATTTAGATTTTAATTCGTTACTTTTATTCATAAGCAGCAATGGTTCTTTTACCTTTCTATCTTCTGTTGAAAAAACAAAACAAAAGAATATTAAATCAATGGTATTCCGCAAGTTCCCTTGAACTTTTGAGGTCACATCTCTTATATGAAGCTATGCTTTTGAACCATTTTTGAAAAGAAGGCAAACAAACTGATTTCTCCTTTTTAATTTAAATCTCCTTAACATTCATTAAATAATCAGAATCCAAGTATTATCAGAGCTTTTTTTGTTTCAACCTCTATTAAGCTCAACTGAACCATTTTACCTAATAAAAATTACTGTTATGGTATTTTACCGTGTATAAGTCACAATTTTTGCATAGTTTTGCCAGGGGGGTGACTTATACTCAGGAGTAATTTATGTGTGATTTTAAATAAATAAATATTCAGCCATATATTTGTTATTTTCTCCCTAATGGTTGCAATTTAGTGGTTGTTTCCCACTAACAACAGCTAGAGGGCACTGTAGGGTGATGTGTCAGTATTTGCAATTGACAGCGACGCAAAAGAAGAAGCACTGTCCAAAACAGACATAGAGGAGAATGTGATTGTTCTCCTCCTGAAAGTTATGGTATTTTTCTTTTTAGCATTATTATTCTTTTATTTTTTTCCTTCTGTGGGCCATTCTGGGACAACAAGTCATCAATTCAACGATGAGGCTGAAAACTTGATGGTAGCTTCTCCCACACACGACAGAAGCATCTGGTTTGTAACATTTTGAGACAAGCATTAAGCATCAAATTTGAAGCATGTCAAAAGAGGCAGAGGACACAAATTTGTCACTTGAACCTTATTTGGTGTGAACGCAGCATTAGACCGGGCTTGGCGGATTTGTTCAGAAGCATCAAACCTTTCTCCTAAAAGTGCACCTGGTACTTTGGTGCTACTTATTTATGTTTTTTTCTTATTTATTTGATATTTTTTGGCTCCTTTAATTTGACTCTGATATGACTTATACTCCAGAAAATACCTTCTTACTTGGTTCCACACAAACAGCATACAGCATAAGTTTGATCTAACCTAAATGTCTGAGGATAAGGGTCCCAAATTCAAAGAGTCAAGGGTGGAAAAGCAAACTGCACAGCCTGTGACCTCTCAGTGCCACCCCAACACAAAAAAAACCCCATAAACATACTCTGAAGTGTTTCAGTCCATCTCACTGAGTCCCTGTCATCAGTCTGAACTTTAGATTTAGTGTTAGTTTAATTAAGACAACACTGGCCTTGAAAATCCTGCAAATATGACAGCATGAACCCTGTGGAGCTGAGTAGAAATGGAATGATTAAAAGAGATGAGTTGTGAAGACAACATGTAAAATCCTTGAACTTATCAAGGGTCATTAGAAAATGATCAAAGTGGAAATGCAAAACTCTCTGGGTATCTAGCTTTGTCATTGATACTTATTTTGATTACACTTCTTTGGAGTCAACCATCCAGAATCTTTACTTTGCATATTTTCAATCAACTTTGAAAATGATTTCACAGTTTATGCTGATGACACTGCAGAAAGAACTTTACATAGTCTCAGAAGGGGTAGTTTTGACAAATGCAACTCAAACCTACTCAGAGTAGCTTAACAAGCCAGGCTGCAGATAAGACTTTAGTCCCTGGAAATTATATTGGAAAGAAGTTGACGACGGCCCAAAACCTGACCTATTACAGCACTCCCATTACCCTATTCCTGATAACCAGTAAAGCTTAACATGCTAATGTGTTTTTATAGATTTATAAAGTTTAATAAAACATCATTATTAGCTGCATATTAAAACATTTTCATGGTATTTACACTTTTTTAAACCTTATTTACTTTGCTAGCGTGAGAAATTTAAAGTAAACTTATGTAAGATGGAAACACAGGTGAGGTCAGTTTAAACTCCTCGTTGAGTAACACTTCACGCAAGAACTATTTGAGGCAGAGCTGGCAGATACACCTGAGAACCTGCATTCTCTGTTTGTGGAGGAAGACCTGTTGTTACCTGCCTTTAGGCTGGGTTCACACACACGCAAATACGCACGGTTCGTCTGTGACTAAACAAACCAACCGTCCTAGATGTGCGAGGGCGAGTGTGTGTGGGCAGGCGGACCCTCCATCAGCATCCTGTCACAGACGAGATGTTTATCCAATTTGTCATGATAATCTTTCCTCAAACCGGCTGCGCAGAAGGGTGCCTCAGCGCTCTTATGGCAACCCACACACACACCTGGGGGAAAGATCACTGATACCCACTGCTTGGTCTGTAATGGAGGCCCTCTCCCCCATCTTGCTGGCAGGTATCTTGTTAATAAGTTTGTCACAAACTCATGTCTTTGTTTTAAAAGAAAAAAAACAGTAATTTAGTTTGTTTGGAAAAAAAACAGAATAACATTTAAATACTTCACCAGCCAATTCTTACAATTACATAGGCCTCGTTCTCTTTGTCAGTGGTTCAGTTGGTCAATGCTAGAAATATTTCTGAATTGTAAAACCGAATCTGGAACTTCAGGACAAATCAGATACATGCAAGTGTTTAAATATATGTGCTTTTCTGAACACACTTAATGTTTTTTTTAATAATGTAAGTTTTTAGTTGAATATGCTTAACTGCTAACCACATTTACTTGTCAAACAAACCAAATTCATTCAGTTTCTTAGAATGTTGTTAACTTTTCAGTAAAACTGCCAAATAAAGATATTCAAATTATAAAAGATAGACGCTATGAAAAGCATAGTTGGGTTTTTCCACACCGTTGCACCAGTGGTCATGTTTGTGTTCCTTTGTGTACATTGGATCTTGTTACATTTGGAGCAGTTATAGGTGACTGAGATGATTGTGTCTCTTTCATTGTCATTGTGTGTGAGATTAATTTAGTTTATAAAAAAGTTTGCATCTGACATACTATCTTGGCAGGTTTAAAATGGCTAAATAGGTTGATATATTTGATCAAAATAATTAAGACTAAAATACATTTTACTGTGCTAAAGACATTGACCGCATAAGAGAGCTGGACTGAGTGAGTGATGTCACCAATTGAAAAAGGCTTACTTCCGGTTCCAACGAAATTAAGTCAATTCAGTTGCTAATTTTAAGTCAACTTTTCTATAGCAACTACTCTCGCCAATCAGGGCTGAGCTTGTTGGAAGTCCACAGCCCTTTCACTTGAAACCAGGCACATTCTGTAGATGAAACGTTTCTAATGTTTGACTTGAGACCACATACTTTTATTGAGGAATCTGATTGGTTAGTTTACAACTTGAATAAATTGCACTACAGTAAAAATATCATGGAAATTAAAGCCGCAAGCGGCGTTGTATGGCCCGCAGACGCAACCCGCCTTCCACGCCCAACTCTACGCACCACCGCCGCCCTCACCGCCCTCACCGCCCACCTTTGATGAGGGATAGAAAAAGCTGCATAAGCTAATAATGCTAACTATGCTAATCATGCTAGCTATGCTAATTTGGCTAAAAGTGCTAGCATAGCGATCAGCATCATCAATTGGCTCGGAAAAACACATTACCTAAAATGCTAATTATGCTAATTATGCTAACTATGCTAGCTATGCTAATGTGGCTAAAAGTGCTAGCATAGCGATCAGCATCATCAACTCGCTCGGAAAAACACATTACCTAAAATGCTAATTATGCTAACTATGCTAGCTATGCTAATGTGGCTAAAAGTGCTAGCAATGCGATCAGCATCATCAACTGACTCCAAAAAACACATTGTTTAAAATGCTAACTATGCTAACTATGCTAGCTATGCTAATGTGGCTAAAAGTGCTAGCATAGCGATCAGCATCATAAACTGGCTCGGAAAAACACATTACCTAAAATGCTAATTATGCTAACTATGCTAGCTATGCTAATGTGGCTAAAAGTGCTAGCATAGCGATCAGCATCATCAACTGGCTCGGAAAAACACATTACCTAAAATGCTAATTATGCTAACTATGCTAGCTATGCTAATGTGGGTAAAATTGCTAGCATAGCGATCAGCATCATCAACTGACTCAGAAAAACACATTGTTTAAGATGCTAATTATGCTAACTATGCTAGCTATGCTAACAGGGCTAAAACTGCTAGCATAGCGATCAGCATCATTAACTTACTCAGAAAAACACATTGCTCCATTGGTGAAAGCTATATGTCGTGTTGACAAAAAACCCACTTTTTTTCAAAATGGCCGCTTTTCTGTTGATTTTATCTCCATAGCAACCATTTTATGTTTTGTTTGCCTCGGAAGGACGAACGGATTAACGTCAGTTTCGGACAAATCGGGAAAAGTAAACTTTTTGTTGTCCTTAGCAACAGTGGTTTTATGCTAACCACGCCCACATTCCTTATATGTCCTTGTCCAGTCTTTTTCAATGTATTCAGATCCAGGCATAAATGCAAGCATTCAATTTTCACTGTATTGTATTGAAAGGCATGGGAGTTATATCAGTGCGCCACTTTGCTAGCTCGCCACGCGCACGCCGTTCAAAATCTACAACTTCTAATTCCAACATTTTTTCCACAGTAGCTTGCCATTGATGCCCAAAAAGTTTCGAGATGATCGTTGAAAATTCCAACGACGAGTTTACGGTTGAATCTGATGGTAAAGGTGTTTTTTATAGAAAATTCAAGATGGCGGCCTTTTCCCGAGGTCAAAGGTCGACGAAACTCCAGAGGTGATTGTAGACTTACGCTAGGGATATGCGAGTCAAATTTCGTGAAAATCGCTCGAAAAAAAGTTCATTTTTCCATATTGTGTAAAAATGCGAAAATCTCAAAATGGCCGATTTTGGCACAAAATGGCTGCCAAACCATAGGTCGTGTCGCCATGACGTAATGATTTCAAAAGTTTGATTGGATATATCCAACAAAGTTATCTGGGTTTCGTTAGCCGATTCTTAAAAAAAAAATCCGAAAAAAAAATTTTCTGCCGAGTCAGCACTTTTTTTTGCGATCGTTTTTTGCTTACCACGGCCACATTCCTTTATCGATCTTGTCGTATGTGACATTGTTTTGTTCAGTGTGGGCCAGGGAATCGCATATTTCATTTTCACAACATTCCGATAAAATATGTGCGAGCTAGCTAAAATCGTGACGGTTGCGAATTCGCCACGCGCACGCCATTCAAAATCTACAACTTCTAATTCCAACATTTTGTCCACAGTAGCTTGCCATTGATGCCCGAGAAGTTTCAAGACGATCGAAAAAAATCCCTAGGACGAGTTTTCGTTTGTATCCATTACTAAAGGTGCTTTTTTCGGAAAATTCAAGATGGCCGCCCCTTCCCAAGGTCAAAGGTCAACGAAATTTCTCTGGTAGATGTAGAATCTAGCTGGTGATATGTGTGTCCGATTTCATGAAAATCGCACAAATAAAAGTGTCGTTTTCCCATATTGTCAAAAAACACGAAAATCGCCATTTCTCAGAGTTCGCCACAAAATGGCCGCCAAGCCGTAGGTCGTGTGGCCATCCCATAATGATTTCATAACTTCTTTGGGATATCTCCAACACGCGTGTTTTGGTTTTGTAACTGTATTTCAAAATATTTTTTTTTGGCCCCATAAGCGATTTTCGGCCCATTCATTTTTTTTACGGGAACGCTCGCCGTGATGTCATCGACTTCGGGGGGGTGACGTTGACTTTGCCAAAAATTCATTTTCAATTTATCCTAGGTGTGTGCCAATTTTGGTGAGTTTTCGGGTATGTGGCGGGGGTGAAATTTGCGATCAACGGATCCGTTAGAAAGAAGAAACGTAATAATAATAATAATAATAATAATAATGAAACGAAGCAGAAACAATAAGAAGTTTTTTCCCCAGGGTGCTTCCTATGTATTTCAATGCAGCCTGTCTTTTACTATAGGCTGGGCATGTCTTTTGGGCTTTAAACCCGTCCTTTGAGGGCTTTTTGGGGCTTTTTCGTGTTTTTGTCGTCATTTTTGCGACTACAATTTTGTCGTTTGTGCGTTGGTGTTGTGCGTGTGTGTTTTTTTTTTTGTTGCGTTACACAATTGTCGACTTGTTTTGTGCTTTGGGCGACTTTTGACCCCATTTTTTGGCGTTTTGACGCGTTTTTTTGACGTTTTGGGGCTTTTTGAGTGTTCGACCCTCGTAGCAGTTACAATATGGTCCTTGCAGTTGTGACTGCTGCGGGCCATAATAATAATTAAAGCCGCAAGCGGCGTTGTATGGCCCGCAGACGCAACCCGCCTTCCACGCCCAACTCTACGCACCATCGCCGCCCTCACCGCCCTCACCGCCCTCACCGCCCACCTTTGATGAGGGATAGTAAAAGCTGCATAAGCTAATAATGCTAACTATGCTAATCATGTTAGCTATGCTAATTTGCCTAAAAGTGCTAGCATAGCGATCAGTATCATCAACTCGTTCGGAAAAACACATTACCTAAAATGCTTATTATGCTAATTATGCTAGCTATGCTAATGTGGCTAAAAGTGCTAGCATAGCGATCAGCATCATCAACCCGCTCGGAAAAACACATTACCTAAAATGCTAATTATGCTAACCATGCTAGCTATGCTAATGTGGATAAAAGTGCTAGCATAGCGATCAGCATCATCAACTGGCTCGGAAAAACACATTACCTAAAATGCTAATTATGCTAACTATGCTAGCTATGCTAATGTGGCTAAAAGTGCTAGCATAGCGATCAGCATCATCAACTGGCTCAGAAAAACACATTGTTTAAGATGCTAATTATGCTAACTATGCTAGCTACTCTAACAGGGCTAAAACTGCTAGCATAGCGATCAGCATCATTAACTTACTCAGAAAAACACATTGCTCCATTGGTGAAAGCTATATGTCATGTGTTGACAAAAAAAACACTTTTTTTCAAAATGGCCGCTTTTCTGTTGATTTTATCTCCATAGCAACCATTTTATGTCATGTTTGCCTTGGGAGGACGAACGGATTGACGTCAGTTTCGGACAAATCGGGAAAAGTAAACTTTTTGTTGTCCTTAGCAACAGTGGTTTTATGCTAACCACGCCCACATTCCTTATATGTCCTTGTCCAGTGTTTTTCAATGTATTCAGATCCAGGCATAAATGAAAGCATTCAATTTTCACTGTATTGTATTGAAAGGCATGGGAGTTATAACAGTGCGCCACTTTGCTAGCTCGCCACGCGCACGCCGATCAAAATCTACAACTTCTAATTCCAACATTTTTTTCACAGTAGCTTGCCATTGATGCCCAAAAAGTTTCGAGATGATCGTTGAAAATTTCAACGACAAGTTTACGTTTGAATCTGGTTGTAAAGGTGTTTTTTTATAGAAAATTCAAGATGGCGGCCTTTTCCCGAGGTCAAAGGTCGACGAAACTCCATAGGTGATTGTAGACTTACGCTAGGGACATGCAAGTCAAATTTCTTGAAAATCGCTCGAAAAAAAGTTCATTTTTCCATATTGTGTAAAAACGCGAAAATCTCAAAATGGCCAATTTTGGCACAAAATGGCTGCCAAACCATAGGTCGTGTCGCCATCACGTAATGATTTCAAAAGTTTGATTGGATATATCCAACAAAGTTATCTGGGTTTCGTTAGCCGATTCTTAAAAAAAAATCCGAAAAAAAAAATTTCTGCCGAGTCAGCACTTTTTTTTGCGATCGTTTTTTGATTACCACGGCCACATTCCTTTATCGATTTTGTCGTATGTGGCATCGTTTTGTTCAGTGTGGGCCAGGGAATCGCATATTTCATTTTCACAACATTCCGATAAAATATGTGCGAGCTAGCTAAAATCATGACGGTTGCGAATTCGCCACGCGCACGCCGTTCAAAATCTACAACTTCTAATTCCAACATTTTGTCCACAGTAGCTTGCCATTGATGCCCGAGAAGTTTCAAGACGATCGAAAAAAATCCCTAAGACGAGTTTTCGTTTGTATGCATTACTAAAGGTGCTTTTTTGGGAAAATTCAAGATGGCCGCCCCTTCCCAAGGTCAAAGGTCAACAAAATTTCTCTGGTATTTGTAGAATCAAGCTGTTGGCATCTGTATCCGATTTCATGAAAATCGCTCAAACAAAAGTGTAGTTTTCCCATATCGTCAAAAAACACGAAAATCGCCATTTCTCAGAGTTCGCCACAAAATGGCCGCCAAGCCGTAGGTCGTGTGGCCATCCCATAATGATTTCATAACTTCTTTGGGATATCTCTAACACGTGTGTTTTGGTTTCGTAACTGTATTTCAAAATATTTTTTTTTGGCCCCATAAGCGATTTTCGGCCCATTCATTTTTTTTACGGGAACGCTCGCCGTGATGTCATCGACTTCGGGGGGGTGACGTTCTCTTTGCCGAAAATTAATTTTCAATTTATCCTAGGTGTGTGCCAATTTTGGTGAGTTTTCGGGTATGTGGCGGGGGTCAAATTTGAGCTCAAAGACGCCGTTAATGGACGAGAAGAATAATAATAATAATAATAATGAAACGATCGAAAAACAATAAGAAGTTTTTTCCCCAGGGTGCTTCCTATGTATTTCAATGCAGCCAGTCTTTTACTATAGGCTGGGCATGTCTTTTTGGCTTTAAACCCGTCCTTTGAGGGCTTTTTGGAGCTTTTTCGTGATTTTGTCATCATTTTTGCGACTACAATTTTGTCGTTTGTGCGTTGGTGTTGTGCGTGTGTGTGTTTTTTTTTGTTGCGTTACACAATTGTTGTGTTGTTTTGTGCTTTGGGCGACTTTTGACCCCATTTTTTGGTGTTTTGACGCGTTTTTTTGACGTTTTGGGGCTTTTTGAGTATTCGACCCTCGTAGCAGTTACAATATGGTCCTTGCAGTTGTGACTGCTGCGGGCCATAAATATTAGGAAGAACATAACGATAGCTGTTTATTTCTCAATTTCACTCTATGGGATTTTGGCTTCTTGGAACCAGCAGGTACTTCCTATTTGGAACATAATGGCAAAGGGGTCACTTAGTCCAGGTTTCATACAGTCAATGGCTAAAGAAAAAAATTTATTCAGAAAAATTGTCAAAAAAGCAGATTTTTTAACATGAATACTACCACTAAGCAGACATCTGAGGACATTTAGAAAAGCTACTACAAGTTCTGAAGGTCCTGAGAGAATTTTGAAATGAACCCATCCACCAACATAACCCAAAACACATTTGTTTTACTGCTAAAGTTGGACATTAAAAAACAATTCAATATTGCCCATTAACTATTTTTTAATTTAGAAGTGAGACAGCAAACGCTAACCAACTGTCAAGATGTCAGACTGATGAGTAAAAAGGTTTTGCTAACCTTTAACATAAGGTGACGATCCTTGGACAGTTTTGTCTAATTCCAAAAAAGTATTGAATAACTTTTAATATAAATATTTTTAACTTAACTTCTTGTTACTTTACACAATTATATAGAAGGAAATAACCAACAATGATAAAACTAAATAAGGTAATTGCCTTGGTCAAAAAAGACTTATATGTAGGTTTTCCTGGATTACAAACCTGCATAGAGCTCATGAACAATCTTTGATACAATATTTTCATAACTGAATTAGACCAGGATGTTACGCCAAAAAGAAAACCACTGCAGTGATTTGCATAAGTAAGCCGTTTAAAAGTCTATAAGGTGCATTCTTACCTGTGCAGATATATAAACTAGACTGTTTCCCACACTTGAACATAAACATGTGCACACACAACCCTTCCTACACACACACACAACTCTCCCTACACACACATGTGCAGATGACTGAAGTCAAAAATCCTGGAATGTTGCAAAGCTGATGATTTTCTAATGAATAGTGTCATTGGCCATGGTGAGGATTAGTGTAAGGGGATTGGAGGGGAATATTTACATGGTTCTAATGATTCCTCAACTTTATATTTAGAGGTTTGTTTTATCAGCTTCAATCATTAACCAGCCAGAAAACAAACCGCCGGAGTCGAGTGATGGTGCAATTACACGCCAGTGCCACACAAATCCTGCTCCATTGCCTCTGACAACATATCTACTGCTTATGTCTAGCACATTAAAAAATGAAACTGGGAGGGAGGGATGAAAGACTTAAACATTATAAAGTCGTAGGCGTGGAACCTAACACTGTCACACTCGTAAGTTTATAGCTTTCTTAAATGAACCATGGTTTCACATAGATTTATTGGGGAAAAAATCCCCCTAATTTAAAAAATATATATATATATTCACTGAAAACAGTCTGTCATTATTGAATTACTTAAGAATTAGATACAAGATGTTTGTAAAAATGCTTACCCTTTTTAATTAACACAGCTAGTGCATTACAAGAGCCTGTTTTAATAGAAATATAGAATTCTCAAAAAGTTTACTAGTTTATAGTTATTGTCTGACCTTTTTAAGTAGGATATGGGTGCTCACACTGGACATGTGACGTGCATTTCTGAACCACATTTCGCCCATAGTATTCAGGCTGGGTTGTCACCACTCTGTACTGGAGCATGTCTGTCACTTACTGTTGGAAGAGGCTTGGTGAGAAATTTCAAAGTGGTGCAAATTTTGTGCATCATACTTCAGGCTTTATTGTTCACAGCTCTATTTAAATATATAAATGACTTGGTGTCATATTATTCCGTCCAAGCACAAACCGCAATTATTAATTTCTCCTCCATGATCAATTTTTAAATGGTTGGCTTTTCCGAGAATGAAAAGGAATGGCCTCCATGCGTCACTATCAAACTCAAGTCCCTGAACTTGCAACCCGCCTACATAGAGCCTGAAAACTTAGACACATAGACTTTCCATCGGAAGTGGTCACTTGAGTGGGTAGTGTCCAGAGCAATGTGAACATAGCTTAAGAGATGATTTGGGAGTTTTTTCTTCTTTGTTTTTTTGTTGTTGTTGTTAAAATGACAGAAAACTAAGTTGTTTTATTTTACCTTTTTTTTTTTTTTGGATCCAATTTCCAGATGTGTTTCAGCATCCCTCCAAGTTGTATTAATATTAGGTTTGACTGAAATGTGGTGTATTATTTGACACTTTTAGAACAGTGAGCTCTTGTCTGAAAATTTTCACCTACTTTTATCATTAAACAACCACCTCCTGGTAGATCTGTTCATTTGGAGAGTACATGTACTTCTGAAAAACTTTATCATCAGGAGAGCAAATTTTGTCTCAAATATAACTTTAAAAAAAGCTATTTATGGTTTAAGGTTGTAAAAATTTAGCTTGTGGCCAATGCAATGAAAATGTATTGGTAACATCTTTCTCATGTCATCTTTTTTTTTTTTTTTAGTAGGCAATACACTCTAAAATGTTTCATTGTGGAAAAAGGTGATGCCATTAAAGTTGCATGTTAAAAAGGCAGACACACATAAACAAACAGAATCCTGTTTTCCTTATCTCAGGTGCAGGAAAGCTCCAATCAGAGACAGAAACTTGATGGCATCATATGGCTTTGGAACTAGTTGTAGCCTGCTTTCGGTCTGCATGTCCCGTTTCTTGTCGCTCCCTTCCCTTGGCATGCACATGAAGGAATCCCTCGTCTGCGTCTTGAAGGGGGAGAACACGCTCCAAAACAGAGCAGAGTCATACAAAAACAATGAAATCTTATCTTTATTGCTGTTTTGATGAATGTTCGGATGTTTTTCCAAAAGCATCTGGTGAGGTAAGTAGCCCACACACACAAACACACAGCAGAGAAGAGGAGAGGGGACAGGTTAGGCAGGTTTTTTTCCACCAGACTGGGGCCAAACACGCAGTACTTGCGCAGGAGCAGCCCTCACCAGCTAGTTCACACAGATTTGCTGGAAATCCCAACATCTCTTGCAGCTCTCACAGGTGGCCTCTGTGTCTCCTTATCGACAGGTGAAAAGTTGCTCAACATGGCAACGTTTTTCGCAAGCGCAAAAATATGTGAATGTTGACAGTGACGTAGAGGATAACGTAAGAAAGATTAATATTCCACACCCACACGAAGACACACACACGAACTGCAAACACTCACTCCACCCAACCTAGAAACATGTCAAAGTTCTTCAAATTAATTGATTTGTATGGCTGCAGCAAAATCCTCACACCACTGCACTGCAGTCTCTTCTGAGTGCACCATATGAATGCAGCTTTGGTTCAGACCTGATCCTGCAGATCTTTCAGGTACACAAATCACAACCTTAGCAGGACTTAACTTAAAAAAGACACCAATCTCCAACAATTATTAATAGTAAATATACTCCCTCAGCTAATCGATCAGAGTTTGACTCAGATAGATGGAATGAAAGATAAAAGTCTGCCTGTCTGTTTCTCTGCACACACACCTGCACTGATCTGCTGCCTGGGTCACCGTCTCCTCAGTCATCACATCCACCTCTTTGCAGAATTGGCAGACATAAAGTCATCCACCCTGTTGCACTGATAAATAGGCTGCAGACAGCTGAGAGCACTCTCTGTCAAGGAAACAGTCTGCACGTAGAAGGTGAAAAGTTGAATTGGAACAGAAAGGACAAACCTGTCACAAGCTCTACATATTAAAAAATATGGTACAACACACATAGGTGGAAAATATAGACATGAAATTGAATTGTTGCATTTGTAAAAAAAAATAAAGACCTTGTTATCCAGTCCTGATCCCCCAGGCCATCTGTCTTTCTTTGAAGTGTATGAGGGGCTAGAAAATGTCCCACATATAATACGTAAAATTTGGTTCAAGACTAATGTTACTTCTAAGTATGTCGGGTTATAAAAAGGTGTCATAAAGCGTCAAAATCCTGAAGGATCTATATGTTTTTTTTCTTCAACGTAGGATATATGAGAACATTTTTCTGCAAAAAAATAAAAAAATAAAAATTTGCGTGTTGTTTTAACAGTATCACTATATTTTTACTGCAAACTGTAAAAATCATGTTCTGACAACAAATGATGTGTCTACAGTTATTGTATTTTAGTAGTTTGTCCCCTTAATCCTCATTTGTGCATAAGAGCACTTTCAGAAGTTTTTTTTTTTTTTTTTTTCCCATAAAAGATAGATCCACAGTTACAATCATTTTTGGTTCTGGTTGCATCACTTTAGTGCCAAATTCTGATCTTTATTCTTTGGTCCAACTGGATCTTTTGTAACCCTTCCCCCCTCTTTTTGTTTACCCCATTTTCCATTTCTCTCTCTCATGTGCTAAACTACACAAGCCTCTTCTTCTCCTAACCCTGAAGATCCTTAACACCTATCATGCCATAATGACTGCAAGCTTGTAAACCATGGACATTTGAATTGGCGGCCACAGGCCACATCTGGTCCAGGAACAACTTCTGGGTGGCACAATAACTTTAAACATCACTAATAAACACTCTTACAAATAAGGTTATAATTTCCTACACACGTTTAGTCTGTAAATGCAGCACATTGGGGAAACATAGTGTGGCTGAGGGTTCATTTCATTAGTTTTATTTAAAAACAAACAAATATGACTGCTCTTAACCAGCACTGGTGAAGTTCATTTAATTGAGCATCTGTTCATTTCCCCATGAAGAAGAGCTGAAAGCACCTCCCTTTTAAACCCTTAAAAAGTACTTCTCAAGCATAAATGTCAGTCAACAACTGCAGGATTTGTAGATTCATAATATCTGCTTAGTTTTTTAACACTGACTGGTAATTCAATGCTGAAATTGTTTTTACCTTTTAAAGGAAAGTGCAGCGTTAAGGAGCATTACACCTGGCAAACTCTGCATTATTTTGGCAGGAAACCGCTCACTGAACTATTTGTACTTGAAGATGTCATATTTATCTGCATTTTGATTCTAATTTAAAGGGATTCAAAGGAAGCTGTGTTTTATTGTGCCAAACCCAGATTTCAAGCACACATTTCACTGCTTAGAATAGTTTTGAAGGTAATATTATTTCCACAAGACTGTTATAAGCAACATAAACGAGTCCACCTACAGTATGGTTTTGGCAGATCACTATAGGAGTTGCCACACTAAATCAGCTTTCACTGATTGGCCAAGATGATTTGGCAGAGATTCTTAGGTTGGATAGCCTTCCTGACACAACCCTGTATTTTATCCGGCACAGTGAGATCCAGACTTGCGCACCCTTGTGGCTACATAAATAGGCAGTACCGTAAAGGGTCTTGCCCAAGAGCCCACAATGAATAAAGCTCATTGAGCTCCCTGGGAATCGAACCCTGACTTCTCATGTGCCAGTCCTACATTTAACTTATATGGTACCGCTCAGTTTGGTAAAGTTTAGCTTTATTTAAATGTTGTTTATTCCAGTTTTGATATTCAGAACAAGTGGATTCAAATTTCAGTCTGATGTGAGTCAATTCAATTCAATTTCATTTACAAATCCCAATTTTACCACAATAGTTGTCTCAATTGGCTTCATACCGGTAATTGTATGATAAACATGAAATCATCATAGAATGCAATATGTAGTGGCTAAACTAAACAGACTAAACTAAACTGGGCGTCCCTGCCCTTAGATCATGAGGGCAGGGATGCCACTTCCACTTCGCGGAAGGGCATCTCCACTTTGCGTCGGACGGTTCAGGCTTCCACGGCATGCGTTAAAAAGCAATAATGCACACTTCGTCGGCCATTAACCCTTACTTAAGTCTCCGTGCCACAGTGTGGGAAAGGGATGCTACATTATGCTGTTGCTAATAAATGATGAGTATAACTTACCCATAATGCGACTTCTGGTGCTGCATGGTGGTTTTGCCGATGGTCATGTCTGGTTGATAAATAGTGAGTTTAAGCAGCATGCAGGCATTGAGACTTCCATCTGTTAAACGTGACTGTAGGTTGGTCTTCATGTTCTTTAGATGTGAGACAGACTGCTCACATGCAGACGTGGAGCCAAACATGGTCAGTACAGCAATACTCACACGCTGCAGTGTGGTATGTGACGGGCACCTCGCTGCCTGAGCCCACCACCCCTCCCCTTTTCCTTTCAAAGACGGGAGCGCCCATCTGCCGGCAATTCACAGGTTTCAGGCTGGTACAAACTGGCATCACATTAGGCCCGAGAAGGACTAGTCTAATGAAACTTTTTTTTAATATAATTAAAGATTTGTGTGTGAGTCAGATGTGGCTAGCGAGCCATGGGTTCCCGATCCCTGCCTTAGACCTTCCTTCTCAGTAAGGAAAAACTCATAAAAAAACAGATGCAGAAAAAAAGAAGTAACATCAGGGGGTTCATAAAGGAGGGATCCTCCCCCTGGACGAACAGGCAATGTACCAGAACTCTTAGAGAAGAACTAATTTATCTAACTGTACAACTACATCTTTAAATAGTCCAGGAGATTAGGGGTGTCACGATTCTCCAAATCCTCAATTCGATTGCATTTTCGATTCTAAGGTCATGGTTCGATTTGATTCTCAATTTTTACATTTATTCTTTTTTAAAGCACAAATTGTCATTTTTCAAACTAGACTTTAATGCAATATAATGTATGACCTTTGTTTGCAATGTACCACACTACATGGTCAAATTTAAAACTTTTATTAACAACATAATGTAACAATAACTTGTATCTTTAGTCAATTGCAAACTTAAAATAAACTGTCATCCAGTTTGTCTTTTGTAAGTGCAGTCTTCTTTACAAAAGATGTCATTCAAGATCACAACAAAACAAACAAAAACAATAAAAAAGACATGTTCATAGTCTCTGAACAATTAAGTGTCTTAAACTATTTGATGCAGAGAAAAATAATTAAATCAATAAATAATATTAAATGTAAATTTATCTGAAACATTAACACAGCAGCACCAACATATATATCATTTTTAGTCTGAAGAAATAGGTAAAAAACATGGTGCTTATTTGGTTTCTAAATGATGATTGTTTATTTATGATGTCATAAAGTGCAGCTGTTTTCCAGCATTACCTGCTGTCTTTATGTCAAATGCTGACACCAACTAAACAGGCAGACAAAGAATATGGAAAATAAAGACACGTCACCAAAATGTCTACAATAGTTCATAAAGAATGACATTTAGCATGAGCTGAGTCATCTAAAGGCACGCGGTGATCCTGATCTGGGCAGCTCTCCGCGTGCGCGGAGCCCATCACCCCTCCCCTTTCATCTTCTCTCACACGGGAGCCGTGTGTGACAGGAGACGGGAGCGCCACCTGGAGGGACGGAAGTTCACTGGTTCAGGCTGTTAGAAACTCTGTGATTAACAGATAATAAGAAAACAGTGGATCAGATTTTTACCAAGCACTGAGCTGCTGTCACCGCCGACCCCCGTTAAATTTGCGCACCTTTGCCGGCTATGCCTAAGACCGCTCCTACTGCGCGCGCCCCCCGGCATCGCATCTGGGAGCGCCCCACTATTCGAGAAGCACTGGTTTAACAGATAAATAAATAAATCTATGTTGGTTTTTTTTGTGGTGCTTGCGGAGATGGCCTACTATGTTAGTCGTGCTGCCAGTGAGAGAATATGGTACATGCACATAGCACAGCTTGCAAACAGTTGTGTTTTTTTTTTGTCGACAACGCAAACGTTGTCAACATAACTCACTGGAAATCCAAAATACTTCCACACCAGCGACTTCAGTGAAAGAGGAGGGGATTCGAGTTCTGTCAATGGGTCTCCTGCAGTTACCATGCTATCTTTTGAGCGGCTGTTAGAGGAAGTTGACTCGCAACACTTCAACACAAGTGTTTTTTTCCGCTTGGCAAGTAACCGGACGCAACATGGGGGCGTGGCTGTGTGATCGACGATTCAATTTTGTAATTCGAAGTTCGAGACTGTGTCTTAATTTCGATCGATTTCGATTAAAAATTTCGATTAAAAATCGAAATTGTGACACCCCTACAGGAGATTGGTTTCATCCAATCTCGCTGGGGGCGCGAGATGAGCCAGAGGCAGGGTCCACGGCCAAGTCTAGGAGCAGGAGCAGAGACGAGCCAGAGACGAGGTACACGGTCAGGTACAGGAGCACGGACAAGCCAACTGGAATCTGGAATTACTTATTCTCTAAGTCACTCAAGGATGATTCCTGATCTTTGTATTGTAATATTTAGCAACCACAACAGATATCCTGTCTGCATCATATGATCATAAAGATACCTCCAGATGAAACTTTAATGAGTGTGTGTGTGTGTGTGTGTGTGTGTGTGTGCGGGGGGGGGGGGGGTGTTATCATAATGCAAGCATCTTTGCAACTTTGTCAAGATCTGCAATTCTGCAAATCAATTTTTGAACCACTGGTGCTGTTTGGGTATGTTTTACAGTTCCAAAGGCTAATGGCCTATTTCTTTTTGACATGTTCTTTAACAGAAAATTTTTTTTTTAGTAAAACTCTGTTATTAGTTGTAATGGTCAATATGACTGTTTGACCCTAAAGTAATTGATGTCCAAAAAATTTGTAACTGAAAAGAGTTGTTAGATTCCTGATCCCTAACCCAGCAACTGCTTTTTTTCTTCTTTCTTTTTGATCAGTGCTATCATTTCTTGTTGGTCTCCAGGTCTAATTGCTCAAAATTACAACACTGTTTAAATTTTCTTTTGCCTTTTTGTAAGCTTCACTTTTCAATTTTGAAAGCTTGTGACATCCAGCACACAATGCTCTTGACTGGTCTAACTTTTTTTAATTTAAACCAAAAATTCCAAAGAATGTTGCTGTTTAAAGCATAACAGCGTTTACTTTCAGGTTAGAAAAAAAAACTTGTTGTCAAGGCAACATGGTAACACCTGTCAGGTGGTCACGGTTAACACAGAGACTAAATACTGGTCCAAATCTTCTCCAATCTGACTTCCCCTCTGCCTGGTTCAATGATTAACATCACTCTTTGTTCGTTACATAATAGAGTCATGACTTCATGCATCGTATTCTGGATAGTAGTCCTCATGTTATATTACAAGTTTCAAACCCACAAGCAGAAAAAAAAAAACATAGAACAATGCTTGATTTGGGTGCAAGGAGTGAAAAAAAACAGAAATAGACTCAACAATACCAAACACATGGAAAGGATAACATGAATAAACCATCCAAAGATCAGTTTGCAGATTTCATACAGAAGGAAACTGAAAAGAAAGGTGAGAGAACTCCCTAGAGAGAAAACTAGGAGTAAACAACTACTATTCATACAAGATCTAAGTGCAGATGAATGATCTCAGTGAGCTACGTCATATAAGGTTTTCAACTCAGCTCAATTCAGTTCAGTGAAAAAAAGTGTTTTTATTTTATGTCAATTTTTTCCTAATTTGAATAAAGAACCATGCATTAAATTTGAAAGCAGTTTAAATCACCTGTTTTTACTTCATTACCTTGGATGAGCAGGGTATCTAAAGATATTCAATGACTGATTTTTTAAATCCTAATTTAACCTTTTAAGACCCACTCCAACTAAATGGTGAGCCACAAGCTGCCTGATCCGCTCCATTCCGATGCATCCACATTCCTGCTATCAGCATGCCAATTGCACACTCCCTCAAAACTTGCACCATCTGTGGCATTGTGCTGTGTGATACAACTGAAGATTTCAGAGTGGCCTTTTCTTGTGGCCAGTCTAAGACACACCTGTGTAATAATCATGCTGTCAAATCAGCATCTTAATATGGCACACCTGTGAGGTGGGATGGATTGTCTTGGCAAAGGAGGAGTGCTCACTATCACAGATTTAGACAGATTTGTGAACAATATTTCAGAGAACTGGTTATTTTCTGTATGTGGAAAGTGTTTCACATCTTTGAGTTCATACCATAAAAAATAGGAGCAATGACAGAAGTGTTGCGTTTATATTTTTGGTCAGTATAGATAATGTAATTTTAAACTATAAGAAATTGTATGGACAATGGACTGTATATGAGCACTAAAAGAGAGTGAGGAGTAAAGCCACAAACCAAGGTATTTAAATTGTTCCATTGCTGAAATAGGTGACATGTCCATGTCAGTTAAATTTATTTCATTAGCAGCTACACGACGCAATCTTTTTTGAAACAAAATAGGATTTTGATTTGTGGAGTAGAAGTTTATTAGATTGTAACCACCATTGAACAGAATTAAAATCATGTTGAATTGAGTGCTGAATGTCAATAATATTAGATTTAGATGAGTAAAGGACAGTATCATCAGCATAGAGTTGAATCTTGCTGTCAATGCATTTAGTTGGAAGGTCATTAATGAAAATTGAAAATAAAAGGGGACCAGGTGAGGAACCTTGTGGAACGCCTTTGTCTATGCTTAGAATAGCTGCTAGTAAAAAGAACACACTGCTGACAATGATGAAGGTATGAGTTGAACCAAAGGAGAGAGGATCTATCAAGGCCAATGGAATGAAGTTTGTCCAATAACAGATATTGTTCTACCATGTCAAAAGCTTTGGTAAAATCGATAAATAAGGTGCCAGTTAACCTATTGTTATTAAAACCATAGAAAATATCATTGGTAAATTTTAGTAAGGCTGAAGTAGTAGAGAAGTGCTTTCGAAAATTGGATTGGAAAGGAGATAAAATATTATTAAGTGATACGTGTTCCGAAAGTTGATTGAAGATAATTTTTTCATATACTTTGGCAATACTGTTAATGATTGAGATTGGTCTATAATTGCTCATACCATTGGGATTACCTCCTTTGTGAAGAGGTATAACTTTTACGCGTTTCCTAGCCAAGGGAAGTTCAAGCATGCTAAAAGAGAGGCTTAAAAGAGCAGCCAAAGGAAAACAAAGCACATGGGAAGCAAGTTTAATAAACTTTGCTTCAGTGCCAAATGACAGGATATGTCTCAGGTGGTGTTCTTTTCAGACTTATAGCTCTAACAGGTGAATCTCAGACTGCACTTGCAGTGTCAGTTTTGTAGTTGAAGAGACACACTTTTTGCCACCAGCCTGGGAAAAAAAAAGGGCGGATTAGGGTGATGTAGATAAGGGTGATTAGTGATGTAAGTCTTGGCCACAACTTTAAGGTTAGTGAAAAAATTGAATAGGGATTGTTTCTGTATAAGTCATGTTTGAATGATGTTATATATATATATATATATATATATATATATATATATATATATATATATATGTATATATATATATGTATACACACACATTACTCCTCTAAGATTTAAAATGCCATTTTTGCATTTGCAGCATACAACTGTGTTAATCCTTTTCACTCATGTGTGGTCCTGGTTGTCACCACTAATATGGAATTCTCAAAGTTTTTCTCTAAAACCTAATGAAGCATTCGATTACAGTACAAGCCCGTGTGTGTGTGGCTGTGTGGTCATGCATACACTGCACTGTAAGTGTCCAGATGAGTGCAGAATAGGGTGGTTAAGTGGACTAGGAAGAAAAAAATAGGCTTTCTTAGTTTGGTTTTAGTTCTGTCCCACAGCACAACCTAATGGAGCATGACAGCTCCCTGGTTCCCCAATGACCTCTAACCCCAATCACAGTGGTAGGAGACCCTGCCCTACCTTGCACTACTAACATGCACTCACTTACACCTCAGCACATTGTTTCAGCAGATTAGAGAAGATTGCTGGAAACTCTGTCAGAGTTGCAGCTTGTTTGCAGAAGACATTTGGGACATGAGGAGAAACATTTTTACTTTCTGCCATTTTATTCCATTTTCCATTAGAAAAGGGGTGTCAAACTTTAAATACACTGAGCCAAAATAAAACAAAATAAAAACATTGTACAAGTTCAGCACCAGACTGATTCAATGTTTAATAAGAACCTGGGTATGAATTCAACCTAATATTGACAAATCCTGCAAAACATAGTCATAAAAAATATTAGTCATAAAAGTCATATTAGTCATAAAAAATTAGGGAAATTTCACTAATTTTTTGAGAAATGTCCATGGTTTTTTCCAATGAAAAAATTTCCCGCTGATCAACAATCATTGCTCCTTAAACTAGAACTGTCAAAGCTTTTAAAACAGTTTGCACCTGAAAACAACATAATTTCACATTAAATACAAGGAAAATCTGATGTATTTTTTTTTTCTCTATAACTTTTTCTTCAACTTTTCTGGATTCGCTTTTAACAGACTACTTTTTTTTCTGGAAAACTATAGCCAAAATCTACGATGGAGTTTTATGGCCACCACAAAAAAAACAAGTAAAATTACAAGATTTTAAGTTGTAATTTTACTGATAAAGCCATCTGATGTCCCTGCACCTGTCCACTTCAATCCTTTCTTCCTCCACCAAAGACCAGATCTCTACGTTTGTGTGATGCTTCCTTCTGAGGAGGAGCACTTTTTGGCATTTCCAACGTTCTAATGTTAATATCACAGACCATTTTCAGTACCACTTTATTTTTTTATGTTGAAACAGGACGCTTCATCTGGAGGAGCGGGTGTATGTAACACTTTTTACTTCCGCATTGGTGTTCAGATGACGGGTTCATGACGTAAGGTGACAAATAAACTTCAGGTTATGTCAATGAAAAGGAAAATAACAGCTGGAGTGGTCCTCTACACCAGTGGTCCCCAACCACCGGGCCGCGGACCGGTACTGGGCTGCGGGACACTTGGCACCGGGCCGCGGAGCGGTACCGGGCCGTGGGAAATTTAGGCACCGGGACGCACAGAAAGAAAAAATAATTTCCATTTTATTGTTTTTTTTTTTTTCGAAAAAAAACTTTTTATTTTGAAAAGTGACCGGATTCTCTCTGTTACATATGTCACACTTAACGCACGTCAAAGTCGCAACACCAAACATCAGGTGATACACCCCGCTAAAATTAAACCCAAACAACCAAAATGAGTAAAAAACAAACTTCCTTAGAAAGTTGCTTTGACAAGGGGAAAATTATTATTATTATTGGTATTATTATTACTAAAGAGAAAATACCACCCCCAGTCCACGGTAAACGTGTCTTGCGTTGTACCGGTCCACGGTGACAAAAAGCTTGGGGACCACTGCTCTACACCCAAACTTGTCTCTGAACTCCTTATTTTACATATGAAACTCTGCTTTACTGACACCGAACCCCGGAAAGCCGGCTACATTGACAATAGTTTGATTTTGAGTCGCCAAAAGGTTCTTTGTTCTCTTTGTTTTTTAAACCTATACGGAAATAAAGTTTCACAAAATGCTCCACATATTTCATCTTCAAGCTCCGATAAACGGACAACTTTGGAGTTTTTTCCTTGTTAATCTATGACTTTTTTCTCTTAAATTTACGAGATTTAAGTTGTAAATTTATGAGATAGATACTCGTAAATTTCTAAATTTAATCTTGTAAAATTCTGAGTTTAATCTTGTAAATTTACGAGATTTTTTTTCTCGTAAATTTATGACTTGAAAGTTGTAATTATATATATATATATATATATTTGTAAACTGGCCTTAAAACTCTGTCGTAAAAATCTAATATTTTAATATAATTGATATTTCTTGTGGCAGCCTAAAAAAAAAAAGTGCATTAAATGTAATTTTGCTGCTCCGAACCAGATACTTGTCATGTCACCTTAAAAACAGAATTGAATGTTCATCATCTTACTTATGATGTTTTCATTAGTAAGATGACTTGTGTGTTAGTAATTTGTTTATCTTCAAAGACTTAAGCACTCTTTTGGGCTTTCAAATGTGTCGGCAATGAATTATGGGACTTGCTGTGCATTAGTTGCACATGTGGGTCAGCTTTAAAAGTGATCAGATATTATCACGTGGGTCTAACATGATAACATGATAATATCACAGGGCATGTTCAGCCTGCAGGTGTTGAGTTTGACATGTGTTTCTTAGCATCATCTCTTTGGCCCACTTTGGCCTGCATGTGTCTCAATCTTGTTAAGAGTAGTATCCTTAGAGCTTAGCAAAAGAAACTGTGGAAAAATGGGGATGCGGTCACGTTAAAGAAAAGGTAATCACGATGGAATGATGCCCCAGATTTATTATGAGACATACAAAGAAGTGTTAATTGTGTTCAACCGTATTTTGTGTAAAACAAGGACAATGTGTTTCTATTAAATTAACTCCTGTGTCCTGTTAGCTACATGTAAATAGGTTAATAAAACATCCTACTCTATTTCTGTCAGAACTCCTTTTCATGTTCGAGTGCACCAAGTTTATGACAGTTTAGGAAAAAAATCTGGGTAATTAACATGTCCTAAATAAATAAAGCCTTTAGAGTTAAAGACAGCTAAATCTAGATCCCTTAACACTCGCTGCTAAAAAAAAACACAGTCAAAGAAACCATCTCTGTTCTAAGTTCATCCACATGTGTCTTGGTGCGATTATCACTAGATTTGTAACAGCTAGGTGTGTGACACTTAAGTGTGTGAAATTTGCTCTCCACATTTGGTCTTGAAATTTCCTGGCTCCTATATATTCCACAGTCAACTTTCAGCTCTACTATAACAAAATGGAAGAGTTTGGGAACAACAGTAACTCAGCCATGAAGTGTAAGGCCATATAAACTGACAGAGAGGGGTCATCAGATGCTGAAGCGCATAGTGCAAAGAGGTCACCGACTTTCTGCACAGTTCATTGCTACAGAGCTCCAAACTTCATGTGACCTTCAGATTATCTCAAGTTCAGGGAGCAGAGAGCTTCATGGAATGAGTGTCCATGGCCGAGCAGCTGCATCCAAGCCACGCATCACCAAGTACAATGGAAAGCGTTGGATACAGTGGTGTAAAACGCGCTGCCACTGAACTCTAGAGCAGCGTTGATGCCTTCTCTGTAGTGATGAATCACGCTTTTCCATCTGGCAGATGGACAGAAGATGAATGAGTCTGGGGTGGGAGGTTGTCAGGAGAACAGTACATTTGGAACTGCATTGTGCCAAGTGTGAATTTGGTGCAGGAGGTGTGGGGTTATTTCTTAGAACTTGGGCTTGGCCCCTTAGTTCCAGTGAAAGGAAATCTGAGTGCTTCAGGATACCAAAACATTTTGGACAATTCCATGCTCCCAACCTTGTGGGAACAGTTTGGAGAAGCCCCTTCCTCTTCCAACATGACTGTGCACCAGTGCACAAAGTAAGGTCCATAAAGACATGGATGACAGAGTCTGGTGTGGGTGAATTTGACTGGCATACACAGAGTCCTGACCTGAACCCCGATAGAACATCTTTGGGATAAATTAGTGTTTAGAGTGAGAGTCAGAGTTGAAGCTGTAAAAGCCGCAGAAGATGGACTAACATAATATTGAACTCTATAGATTAGGAATGGGATGGCACTTCAGTTCATATGTGAGTCACGGAGGTGAGTGAATACTTTTGGTAATATAGTGCAAGTGATCAGGGTATTTAAAAAAGGTCAACCGCCTATAATCAGGGCAGAATGTAAAAACATAGTCATTTTAGGTGTGATTGTCAAGATAAAAATATGACACATTTAACAGTATTCTTTAGGCTAAAAAATGTATCATTTTATAACAATTTATTAATAAATCACTATTTTGGTTTCTCCACATTCCATTGCCTGGTCCTTGATCAAACAGGGCTGTCCTTTCATCATTTACAGTTTTTTTCTATCGATTAATTAGTTGATTAATTACCACTTTAATACAATCAGATCAAACCTTCAAATTGAAAATGCTGCATTTTGCTGTGTGGGTGTATAGCAAACAGGCTTGAGGTTAATCATCCTTAATGCCATCAGAAAGAGCCTCATTACATAAATGTTTTCATTTTCTGAACCTGTTTTATTACATTCACGATCAAAGGGTTTGCCAGTGAAAAGTGAAGTTTATCTTGAAATGGTTTACCACGAGATCACTGAAGGAAATAACTCTCACAAGATGCATTAAAAGCCAATGAACGACTTCATGTGTGTGTTTGGAAGCACAGCCAGGACTTTCACAAACAGTTCCAACCACGTCACTTCTATAATTTTATTTATGAACTTTTCTTGTACATTTTAAGAAATCACTTTTAAAGCAACATTGCAGGCATAGCTTATCCTTACATAAAGCAATCTCAAATTTAGCTGAATGTTACACATTAACTCAGATATATAGATTTTTATAGATGGTACAATGTATGATTTAGGTAAGAAATTAGGAAATTTGGCTTCCAAAGTAAACAGACATCATATTTGTTTGTGGTAGTGGAAAAAACATAGGTGGTCATGTAACCTTGTGTTTCTCAACCTTTTTTATTGAGTTTACCCAATGAACAAGCTATAGAATCTGCTTTGTAAACACCCAGTGTGAGGAAAATTTTTTATCGGAGACATCATTTTTTTTTAAACCAACTTTTGAAACATTTTTATTTTCATGGGGATGGGGAAGGACTGACCTTGCTTTTGTAACAAACCCCCTGTGGTTGATGGTTAGGTGCACCTGACTCACGGTGCATCAACCCTTTCTCATCATTAACATCAGCAGCATACACTCACATTCCCATCTTCTGTCCATCTCTTGCAGTTAGTGCCGGTGCTTGTCAATGCCTGTGTTTCCGTGAGATGGCTCAAATACTTGTGACAGGATCCCAACCAAGCAGAAAAGAGGCCACCACACTTGTGAGTCCATGCGCAGCCACAGGAAAGCATGTGCGCGTGATGCAGATGTCCAGTGACAGCTCTCTGCCGGGGGTCATCTGGAAGCAGCTGCCTTGGGGACAAAGGGCAGCACTGGAACACTTGTCGTCACCTAAATTGTTGTTGTTTTTTTTTACCAGAATTGTTGCAAAAAGTGGGAATTATTAAAAGAAATATTTAAGTAATATATTTTCTGATTTAATTGGGTTTCTATATGGACAGAGTAAAGACAAAGATAATGACTTATATTGCAGTTTTTATAGTGTCCCACAACAAATTACACAACACTGACAGTAACACCATTTTCAAAACTTGGTATAAATCAATACATTTTACCTTATTTGTGTAGATAGCATGTGCTATTACTGTGGAATAAGTTGTCATATGTGCTAATGACAGGAAAGACTGTCATTAGTTCTTTTTTTTGTAAATGTTTAGTTGTTAAGCCCCTGTTTCATTCATCCTCTTCATTTCTTTGTCTCTTTCCAGAGACTCTATCCCTGTCCCCCATCCCTCAAGGCTCCCATTCTGCAGCTGTATCCAAAAGACACGAAAAGGTAAAAAAAAAAAAAAAGGTTCAAGGGGGAATAAAGTAATAAAACCAGAGTGTGTAGGTGTGTGTGGGGGGTGGGGGGTGGGGGCAACCAACCCCTGTGGAGAGTACTGCTCCATTCCCACACCACAGGTGACTGCCCTCCACCCCGTCTCTCCCCCCAGTCTTCCCTCAGTCATTTTTCCTCACCCCAGTGCTTTTCTCTAATCTTCAGCTCAGCAAAAATTAAAATGCTGGAAAAAAAGAAGTTTACAACTAATTAACAGAAAGCAATCCCTGAAAGTGTAAACAAGCAAACAGACAAAAAAGTGAACTAAAATTTTCCAAACATAACCGCCTTCCATGTTTTAGTGAGAGATATAATGTTTTTTGAATATGAGTAGAGGCAAAAGGTGAACAGAAATAAAACAAGGAAGATATAGTGACATATTAAACTAGACAAACATTAATAGAATAATATTTTCAAAAAATATTTTATTTACATTTTTAATTATGATTTACAGTCTACTATAAGAATTCATCTTTTTTTTTAAGCCAAAGTAAGCAGAGCTTCCTTTTCTGATAAATGTGATGTACCTACGTTTTTTTTAACAAAAAAATATGTCAAGGTCTAATCATCCTTACTCCCGTTAAGATTAAAGTGGTGACATACATTGCTTTAAAGTCAGACATATATTTTGGACAAAAAAACAGAAAAGAGCACAAACACTTTTAAACAATTCCATTAAAATGCCACAAAGTTTTATCCTTTTTTTATTATTATTTTTTTGTTAGTTTCAAAAATATTTCACAAAAAGTCCAAAATGTGCTTTTAATTAAAATATATCCACCCATCCATCCATCTTCTGAACCTAGTGAATCCCTTTTCAGGGTCACAGGGCTGCTGTAGCAAAGCCAGCTGCTAGAATCAGACTTTTATTGGGTAAATGTGTATATAGCTCACTTTTTACTCGATTGCAAAAAGGTTTAGGATTAAATTTCCCTTTTACTAATATCTGAGGTGAACAAAAAAAATCCCAATCACTTGTTCATAAACCTACAAGTGTAAGCAAAATATATTAAAGAAAAGCAATAGCTGCACATTTTTCAGGCATATTACAGTTTTTTTTTCTGTGCAGTAAAGAATCAGCAGAAAAAGGGACTGTTTTATTACAGCCCTACCCCTCCCATATGTTTTTATTTTTTTGTGGTATTTTGCTATCCCTTTCCCCACCATCAGCACACCCCTTGCCTGTATTTGGGCCAAAACATGAGCTCACCTGCTGGTGAAACATGAGGGTTCAAGTTCCACAATAGTTGGGCATTTCCTATCATACAGAGTCTGTGTGCATGTTTGTGTGTGTGTAAGAGTGTGGATCCCACTTTATCTTTTGTTTGGGTTTCAGTAGGTTACACATGGATGCTGAGAGGAGAGCGTATGATGATTACCATTCATGGTGCTACAATGAGCTCATCTGATTTCATACACAAACACCCTCACATATGCATTTACACAACATTTACGAAGTCTGTGCACTTACCTTACCTGGGCATGAACGCAAGCGGTGCACGTGAATGAAATCACTTACATAAACACACATACTGTGCACATGCACAAACCGCGAAGCTGCTGCAAAAACACAAACAGTGCGGGCTAACTTACACTTTTGTTTAGTGTCTTGCATGAGCTCAGTTCAAGCTCAATCAGTTACTGTAGTCTGACTCTTGTGGAGCAGAATAGATTTATTATCTAATGCAGGTTTAGCAAAAAATCACTGAGCACTGCACTGCTGCATAATAACATAGCTTACCTCACTTTTGTCCTGATTGGTGCAGTTTTATTTTTTTAAATTTTTTTATGGCTCATGATAGTAACACATCTACACCACACATCCAAAGTTGCTTGTAGTTTTGGAAAATATCATGGACACCTTGATATTAGCAGGACAATGTTCAGTCCACCAACCGCTTTGGCTATATATATATATATATATATATATATATATATATATATATATATATACATATATATGTGTGTGTGTGTGTGTGTTATTGATCTTCTACTAATAGAAATAGACCAAAACTGGTTCTTTATAAACCTTTTTATTCAAAGAAAAATAACAAAAGAGGAAAAAAGTCTTTTGTAAATTAAAAATATCAATAAATAAAATTGTTTATCATGTCCATTGTCAGTTCATTGACTCTTGCTGCAACTAACTGCCAACTTAAAATAGTTTTGACAGTACCTGATGTTAATATGTGGATCACAATTGCTGTGGTTTTACAGAATGGAAAATTGACATTTACAATCCTATTTTTATATCATGCATTGACTAATGTTGCAACACTAAAGTGGCAGAGCAGCAATGTAAAATAAATGTAGGACATTCAATAAAATTCACAAAAGTTTTACACACTTTCTATTAAAAAAATTCAAATAAGGTTTTGCCACTAGAGAAAAGAAACCATTAATTTAGGCACTCTGCAGACGTTTCAATTTTTACTATTATTGTAATTTCATATAATATTTGAACAGCTTTATTCATTTTTCAGTTCATTTTTTCATAAAGGTTTCTGTGCTACTTTATGCAGTTTGTCAACTTTCTACAAATGTAGTTTGCATTTTTTTTTTTTAATTCTGATATGTCAAGATATTTTGCTCTTTGAAGTGTGTAGAAAAAAAGGCCACATGACGTGACAAAACTGTACTCTATTTGCTCTAAACTTTGCTCTACACTCTAGTATAAGTATAGTCTGGAATAAATTCTATCTATCTATCTATCTATCTATCTATCTATAAGTTTTCAGACCTACCCACATCCCCTGATGCCACAGTTTGTGACCTTTTACACATCAGATAAGGTTAGACAAGCCATCAGTTATTTTCAAAGCCCTGGACTGTCACATTCCTTTTTGCCATGTATTATATTTGCAGTAAACACATAAGGCATGACTAAACCGTAAAAGTAATTAGTAAATGTCATTTGAACCTGATTGGCCAGAAATCAACCTACGGACTTTCTCAAAAGGAGACATCAGGTAATCCCTGCGCAGGGCGGAGCTTAAAACCCAGAGTATGTTCTACATATTATGTTGCCACAGCAACTACTGTTCTCCCAGGTTTCTACCAGGCCAACACTAAACCCTGTGTGACCTGATAATTATCAGGCTCCACACACAGACACACACATGCACAAGAGAAAAAAGGGTGATCAGAGGCCATGCAATACCTTCAGCTGATAAGAAGGAGAGAAAATACCTCTTTTTAGTTATGAAAGTTTACAGGTAAAAAAAAAGCTAATTTATAAACACAAAGACGGGCAGATAAATTGGACGACACAGACCAAAGTGCCCAACATGTGCACGATTTATTGGTTCACATTTGGCATTGAACTGTGACTTGACATAGGGGCAGTGTAGATGCTAAATCGGAATTTTATAGGCCTTTGAGTCACAGCTGTCTTTGGGTACAGATGTCATAATCACATAAAAACTGGCTTTGACATTTGATCCACATCCAGGTGATTCAGGACATGCTTTAACCCACGTTGGACTTGGTTCACTGTGCCTTCATATGAACTGATGAGCTAAAATAGTCAATGTTAGATTCTCAACTGTAGAGCTAAATATATTTTTGTTTTTTAAGGATGTAGTCAGACTGGAAAAGTCCGTTGGTCCAGAATGAGTCCGCTTAATTTGATAAGGATCGATTTCTGAATGTTACGTTTGGTCTGTATTCAGACTGAATTAAACCGATTTCTGTTATGAAGAAAAAGCTTGTAAACAAAACCACGTTACTGAAGATCACTTCAGTCATTGGCCAGTAGTTACGAGGTCAGGGCAAACCAATGGGAGAAAGAATAATGGAAGCCCTACGCCAGGATAGTTCACTTATTCAAACTGTACTTGCTACTTTGGTACGGCAGAGGCATGCTGCAAGGTGGTTACTGGCAACAAGACGGTTAAGAATGTACGCTGATAAGTGTTTATGGGATATAGATTGTCGGGAAAATAGTGTGAGAAGCAATGTGTATCATGTTACGAGTTGTTTAAATGAGCCTGCATTCATTCAACCACGTTTCAATGAGTTGCTGTGTCTTATTGTTGCTTTACATTTTTCTGTGGCTCATTGGTTGCTATCTTTCTACTCTGTTTACATCCTGTAATGTCTGGCTACAGTGGTCATTTTGGTCCAGTTGTTCTGCTCTGAGCATGGAGCCTAGTCAGACTAAGGAAACTCAGTGTCCAGGGTCCATTTTTAGTGTATTTTGACTGAAAATGTGTTCCGGATTATCGGGGAAACCAAACTCTGGTTCACTTTAAGTGAACCAGATGTGTCCATTCTGAATACACTCTTAGTCAGATAGATAACAAAATAACAAGGCTGGATCATCCTCATTATCTTATTGCACCAATACAACTTTTGTATACAGCTAAACTGGAGCCACTTCAGTATGTCGAGGGTTTGACAAAAAGACTATCAGGTCTTTTATTAATTTGTAGAAATATCAACTATTTTAAACACATTGTGGCCAAACCTGAAAAGCCAGTAAAAAAAAAAAAGAACACAAAATCCCCAATCCAATGTTGCCCTTCTTTGTGCCTTGTCCACATTCTTTGTTGAAGTAACTGGCGGGTCATGCATCATCACACAGCAGGTCCATGTGAACAATTATCAGTAAGTACACAAGTCTAGGATTCCAAACTGTTTTGAGCTAAAAATGTCCATTAGAGCAAGTGTTTTTGGGAATAACAAAACAAAAAATACAGTAAGAATGGACAGAATTATTAAAACGAAGTGAGAGACATGGATGTGTTTTAGTTCAGATAGACAAGATTATCTACAGACAGAAAGGGAGCTGTTAGACAGGTTTTGTGAGACAGACAGCATCAGAGAAAGACTGTCTTAGGACCTCATTTTTAACAGCTGTAATTACTGAATTAGTCTGAAAGTTTAGTCCGAGGAAACTCACATTTCACATGGAAGTTAAGCTGCACCTGAGAGCTGTAATCCTGTGCCTGCAAGCCCTGGATCACTGTGTGTGAGATTGTGTGTCTGTGTGGGTTTGTGAGAGACAGAATATGAGATATGAGACTAAGGTTTTGTGTTTGTATATTAGAGCAAGTGCTTGTTTGTTCACTTTCCCCTCCCCTCCACACCCGTTCTCCTCCCCTTTCCTCACCAACCCCTTGTCACTCACAGACACACACCTGTGTTAGTGTTTTCAGGTGTATTTAGTTTGGTTTGGGTGGGAGGGAGGGAGTGGAGTTTGCTGTATTATCGCCCTGAGAAACCACTGATCTCTAAATGTACGCGCTAAAACCCTGCTGCTGGAAGGACGGCTCACACTCGTGTATTTGACTGATGCAAACACACAAATGCCGACAGGTGTGTTGTGGCCAGCGTGAGCACTGATTTGACGCAGTGTCTTACAGTGCAGGAGGATTGTTTTCGCATGTTTGCACGTACCGCGCAAGCCTCTGCTGGGATTCTTTGATGGGAAAAACTGAAAGGTTCTTCTTGTTGAAGCTGCTCTGCGTCTAATCCCACCTGCTGACAGAGCTTCATCCCCACTTTTTCCTCATAAGCACACACACATGCACAGGTCATCACACAAATACACAGTCTCAGCAGCTGGACTCAGGCTGACACAAAAGGTTTGATCCTTAATTGGCAGTTTGCACTTTTCTGGAGTTGAAAAATTCCTGTGACACCGACATGTTTTGAGGTTTGTATTTCTGATGTTCAACAGTGTGAAAAATTACTCTTCACTTTAGGAAAAATACACTCCAGCTGGTGATTGCATGTTGTTACTGTGCAAGAAACAACATTTGTGTGTATTAAAAACTGCCATGAAACTGCCGAGAAGCAGGTTCATTAGAGAAGCTGGACTGGCTGGAAGCTAAACCTAAAAAGGTATTTTTTCTAGCTGCACTAAAATCACAAAACTGCTGAAGTATATATTAATTTACAAGGGTTCAAAAACTATTAGCTAAAAGACCAACTCTGATCAAATCTTCTTTTTGGTGTTTTTAACGTATTCTTGTGGCATTTTCTGATGGTGGAATGCATATATTAAAAAAATTAACCTCAAAATTGTACAGGTGGATAGCTTTGATATTGATTGCCAATTTTGTTGGACCACTAATGTTAGGTTGGGGATGAAAGGGGCTGTAAGCTAGCAGGAGAGCCTGTAAACAGAGCTCTCAGCAACTGGAAGGAAGGGTGGTACTGCTCCTTGCCAACAACGTGGGCGGGGGGGGTGGGATTTCTGATGAACTTCTACTAAAACACAGTTGAGAACACTGAAAATTAATAGATCAATAGATGATTGTAGTGTGACTAACTAAAAAAAACAGCATTTAACCCTTGTGCTATCCTATGACCGCACCCTTAAATTGACATGTTATCCCTACCATGACAAAGGTGGATAAAGGTGGAGAGAATTTTATGTTATCCATGGACACCAGTGAAGATCACAAATTATTGAAAAAAAAAGGTTCAGCGCACTGTCTAGTGGGTCTAGATGACCCAACTCCCAATGTTAAAGTGCCTAGAATAGCACAAGAGTTACGGGAAACAAAAAGCCTCATTTCTGATCATTGGGTGAAAAAAAGGTAAATTAGAAACAATAATAAAAAAATATGCAATGAGAAGTAAAAGGGAGTCTATGATAGTAAGTTAATGACCAAATGAATGTATTCTTTTAATTTTAAACACTGTGGAGAGAATGTCAATATCCGATTAATTTACAAAAAAAGATTACAAGAAGATGAAAAAGAAGGAAACGACTGCTAACAAGGGCAGGTGTTTTTAGGAACGTCCGTCCTGTTTATAGCAGTCTCTACAAGTGGGAGTCTTGTTACTTCTGTCACAACTACAGATAACCTGTTCAGTCTGGTAATTATTGTATTATATCAGTCTGAGCCATCAGTCTCATGCAGTCATCTGGAACTCTACGACTGTTACCTTCCTTCTCTGTCATCACCTCGGGCCAATATTATTGTTGGTTCAACCCCCCAACAAGCGCACTCATACACTCACTAAGTCAGAAACCTTTAGAAGCATGTGAACAGACAAAATGGGAATAATTGGGGGACATGCATGCTTGCACACGAACACACAGTATGGAACATCAGAGAGAGGAAGGACATCTCATCATTTAAAAAGGTTTGCACGATATGTTACACGAGTCCCTCTGGCTAAAAGATGCATTTAAAGTTGTTTTTCTATGTTGAAGCAAATATTAAAATGACTTGAACTGCCTTAAAACTACGTGTATTGAATTTAAGTGTTGATGTAGTAACATATCATATGATGCTTAACATTTTGGGAAAAAAGGATTAGAGGACTGTACCACAATGTGACACACTTTTATCAAACATTTTTGACATCTGTTCCCTCACGTATCCGTTTTGTGTTTTATTAACCCTTGTGCTATCCTAAGCACTTTACCGGTGGGAGTTGGGTCATCTAGACCCACTAGACAGTGCGCTGAACCTTTTTTTTCCAACGATTAGTGATCTTCACTGGTTCAATGGATTACATGAAATTCTCTCCACCTTTATCCACCTTTGTCATGGTGGGGAGAACACGTCAAAGTAAGGGTGGGGTCATCTAAGATAGCACAAGGGTTAAAGGCCACTTTTGTTGACAGTGAGGTAGAAAAGTGACAATATGAAAGTATTTTAAAGAGGTGACAGTAGAGTTTTTGACTGAGCTTTTAGAGGATTCCTGAGAAATTAAGAAGTGTGCCCTGGTTCCCATTGTTAAGAATAAGAGAAACTTGTAATGTTATGGAAACTACAGAGAAACAAAGATAAGTTGCACAATGAAAGTTATGACAAAGAGTAGTGGAAGCTATTAGATGAGGTCATAAGTGAGCATTTGTGAGCAATAGATGGTTCTGTGCCACAAAAGAAAATCACAGATGTAATAATTGCTTTGGAGATCCAATATTTTTTTGTAGATGTAGAGCAGGCATGTCCAAAGACTGGCCCATGGGCCAAATGCGGCTCAGATAAAAATGTCCACCATTATAAAATAAATAATGTGCGGCCCCAATCAATTTGAAAAATCTGCATGCAGGATTTTTTGGTAGTAATGGCTAAATTTTATCTTAAGCCATTGTCGTCCTATCTGTTACTTTCTAGCTCATTTCTAAAATGTCCACTGAAAATATTCACAAGGAAATTGACGGCAAAAGTCACCAGGACAAGTGAAAATTGGAGATTTTTTTATCCTTATTTTTGTGAATTACAAAACAATTGTGTCTGTGGTTTCTATTTTTGAAAAAGGTAACCATGCTATTTCTTGTTCACGTGATTTAAATTTGGATGTTTAGGGTGAACATTTAATAGCGAATAACATGCTACTTTTCATGTGAGCCCAGATTTAATATTGACACGTTTTTTTTCCAAACAGTTTTTTTATTTTATTTCTGATTTTTAAATCACAAATTCACTGTAATTGTGAGAAACACATTTAGATGTATTTCTGTTCTGTGTCAAGTAGCAAATACCATCCCATTGCAATAGAATTATCATAAATTAGTTAATGGATTATTAATATTATTAATATTTATATTATTATATGAGTTCAAAGAATTACCTCATCAAATCTGGCCCTCTATGCAAAACGTTTTAACACTCCTGATCTAGAGACAGTTTATGACAGGGTACAAACAGAAGAGTTGGGGTAAGTGTGAAAAGGTCTGGGGAGGTAGTGAAGTTGTGTAGGACATGTGAGAGACAGAGATGGGATGTGCAGTAGGTGCAACAGAAGATTTCACACCTGGAGGTAGGGCTGCACCAAAGATCTACTTTGAGATCCTTCTAATTTGTGGTGGTGATGGACAGACTGGCAGATGAGGTTTGACAGGAACCTCTGTGGATAAAGATATTTGAAGATGACATTGTGATCTGTAGTGAGAGCAGGTGGAGGTTTGCTCTGGAAAGCAGAGAAATGAAGAGCAGTTGCAGCAAGACAGAGTATCTGTGTGTAACTGAGAGGGACTAAAGTGAAACAGTGAAGGTAAAAGTGAAGAAGGTGGATGACTCTAGGTACTTAAGGCTGACAGAAAGAGGTGATGAACTGGGACAGTAATTGTGTTGGTAAAAGAATGCTGAGGTTGGAGCTACCAGAAAAGAGGCCTAGAAGAACACTAAATCAATGTAATGAAAGAATATGAGGGTAGTTGGTGTAAGTGAGGAGGATGAAGAAGGTAGCCTTAGATCAGAGGTGGGTAAACTAAGGCCCGGGGGCCATATGCGGCCAGTTAAACTATTTAGTCTTTCCCGCTAAACTGGAATAAATTACATTTATATGCCTTATACGTTTCTTTTCCCCCCTGTAATTCTGATGTCTACATAAATGATTAAACCCACCAATGTTTGTTTAGGTGCAGAAAGTTATTCTGCTTTCATGTGCTTTTGGAAGATTTTGTTGTCTTTCTGATTTCATTTTTACGATCATTCCAACACCTCATGAATGTAACAATTATCTAAGTTTACGTTTTAACCTGAAAGACATCAACCCATCAGTGCAATTGGCATTTAAATGAGAACAAAAGCCACAGTTTTGAAAATAACAAAAAAATCTTCTGCTTTAAAAGATATCAATTAATGTTCAATCAAAATGCAAGGATATTATTCCCCAGATTTTAAGGCATTTCTTTCTCTTATGAATTGCATTACCAGAAGATGCCACGTATCTGTTCAAGTTCTAGAACCCTTTGTAGCCCACGAGTCAAAAATGTGCCCTCCCCTGCTTTGGATGGAGGCAGATGATTAACTGTGCTGACCCCTATGGGAGGGCTAGGTAGGATCACTTAAGTGCCAAACCTAAATCTCAAAGGAGAGCAAACTCACATATTCAGCAGATAATCAGAACATTGACAAAGTCATTTAAAAATAATAAACTAAGTTTGAGGGCAAGTAACTCAAACTATTATTTCAACTTTAGCCTTAGTCACAACTAGGGCTGGGAATCACTGGGTACCTCACGATACGATACGATACGCGATACTTTGCTCACGATAACGATACTATCACGATATGGCGATAATGCGATAATCGATATATCTCGTCTCTAACAACTCACGATATATCAAACTTTAAGAAAGAAGAACTTTAAAAACAGCTTTTTGGAAAATATTTCCCATTTATCTTTTATTTTTTTAAACACCATGATAATAAACAACTTGTGTCCTATTTGGTGTAATGAATAACAGACTTTTGTGTAACATTGCTGAAATCAGTAATACTCTGTCTTTGACAAACAATGACAATTTTCATTTGGAAATATCTGTAAAATTCAGTTTAAACAATAGTGAACATGAACAGCAGTGTCATTATTTAGTACAAAATTGCTGTAAAAAGGATAAAAAAATGAATGAGTCAAGTAGCTGCCAGACACATTGTTATTGACTTTTAAAAACAAAACCATAGCCATTGCTTAATTTAAAAAATAGCTGAAAATCAGATATTTATTCTGTGAACAAATTATAGTGTCTTTGTTAAAAAATAAATGACACAATTTAGTGCAAATGTGGTGTAAACAAAAATAAAATTCTCACAGAAAAATAAAAATCAAGTATCAAGGAACTTTCCTTCAAGTTATTTAAGACATAAACTGCTTTCAAAATAAATAACCAGGGATAAAAAGTGCATCTAAAAGTAAACGTCTTTGTGAACAACACGTTTGGGTAAAGCTGCATGTGATGTATGTTTATGTTCATGTTTTTCTGGAGAACCACAGGATTTAGCATCAAGACGCCGCTCATCTACCGCTGCTTAGAGGAGAAGGGGGGTCTGAGGGCAGGGATGCCTCTCTTTTGTTCCGTTTCCATCTCAGCCATAGCTCTGGTCTGAGCGTACAGAGCAGGGATCCTTTTTCAGTATTTCTGAGAGAGAATGTCAAAACTCTAATGCATTCAATAAAAACCCAAATCCCTCGTTCTCCACCGCGCTGCAGGGACCGTTTTCCGTTTGTTATTGCCGCTGCTCTGTCCCTCAGAAGACGGCGGTAGCTTCGTATGGAAAAAAGTATCCGCGTCGGGCTGTGTCAGCTTCAGGCAGCAGCAGCCACAGCTTTCTTACACAACTCTGGGTGATGCAGCTTCAATGTTTCCGCCGCGTCTTTCAACTTACTGCCGTCGCCTCTCATTGTTTTCCCGCTCCGCCATCTTTGTTTGAATGTGTGTTCTTCTTCGTCCGCCCGCAACAGCCAATCTCGCAACGAGCACCCCCTATCGACCCTCCAAGGAATTGTCTTACCAAAGGATGGTTAATATAACGTTTTACGGGGTTTTTAAACGTAAATAAAAGGTCGATACTTGATGAAGACGTATCGATAATCGATCGCGGGACTAAATATCGCGATATATCACCATATCGATATTTTGGCACACCCCTAGTCACAACTGCCCTTAGGGGTGGATATGTGCAGTTCAGTGAAAAGCACATTTGGTCAGTGATATGTGAAAAGTGACCAAACCTGTAAGGGGCACACAGATGCCCCACAGAAAAAAGTTGTGGACTGCTCGGTGAGCCCCGAGAGCAAAATGTTTACACATATTTTTTTCTACAAGCATGCTGCGGGCGACTGGTGGAAGTGAACAAATATACAACACGCAAAACTAAGTAAGTGTGGGGTATTTTTCATTTTTGGATAAAAGTCTTCCACCCGTTATCATGTTCATGTAATAAGTGTGCTCCCCTTCCAGGTTCCCTGTGTGCAGCCTGACTGTTATTAATAAAGAAATTCAGCAATTACAGCATACAGTAGTTTGTGTGTTTATTACATGGGTACTTGTGGATTCAAGCAGTGGTCAGTAAGTGACCAGTACACATAATAACTTACTCGAGTGTGGTGTAGGGGGAACATACAACAGCATCACTCATACGTCATAGATTCTTACCAGTTCAGTGATCCCATATATCATGGATCACCTTTCACGTTTCGTTGTTTCATGGGTTTTTTTTTCCAGTGCAACTTTGCTAACTTTATTTTTTCATTTTTAAACAGTGCACTGTTCTGCGTCCTGATTGGCTGTTGATATAGTCAATCACCCTCTTCTATGAAGTATCTCCTGTGCAGAGACATCAAATACATTAGGAGACACAAAGGTAACCAATTGCTTTGCCCTTAAGCCAGACACGTTTTCCTCCTGAGTGTCATTTTGACCTGTCAAGTAAAGAAATTGTCAGACCCCAGTATTCATCAGAAAATAACTTTTATTTATTTAATAAAGCTATTCTTGCTTCTTTAAAGGCTAAAAGTGTGTTACAGTCTCACATTATCATATAGAGCTGGGATCCAAGTACCGGTATGTTGGTAAATATTAGATTGTAGGTGTGCATCTGTGTGTGACACAAACACAATGTGAAAGTCACGCATGTGACTTCACTTCAAAGTCACTGCTGCAGTCACACGTGTAGATTGATGGTCATGCACGTGATTTTATCTCCAAAGACTTTGATGCTGAGTCACAAGGTATCTCACAAGGTATTTGAAACATGTTCTTGTTTCACCTCTGCAAAACAAACAACTTAAGAATCTGCATAAAAAACATACTTGCGTGTTTGAAAAAAATCAACAAATGTTCGTACATTTTTGCTGCACGCTCAAATCTCTACATAAGACTGTCCATTGCAGGATATTTTTTTTTCTATGCTAAGAAAAAAACATTTTGTAATACATTTTGTTTTAGATGTTTCCGAAAAGAGAAGGAACAGCACTAAAGCCACAAGGCTGTGACTAAAAGCACTGTTAACCAATCAGAAAGTGGGGAGGAATCAGAAAGTGATCTTATGTGACCAAACAGAATGTTAATCCACCAAAGTAAGTGCTAAATTTAGACAAGCGCCAGAAACTTTTAAGAGAGTCAAAAGAGGGCAGAAACTTCAAAATGCAAACATATCCAGTGTTCCTTATCAAACATTTCACAAATGTTGTTATCATTAACCCTTTAACAGCAGAGCTTTGGCTCCAGTGCTAACATTCTGAATTACTAGAAGCTTCGATCGTACAGGCAGTTTGCGTAATTCCAGTGGATTCGGATGCAGGGACAAGCAGCTTTGCGCTTATATGCAACACTTTACAAAAGATAAGTGTTGCTTTTCTCCACTTCAGACTGTTAGTTCATGTCATTGCGTAAATCAAGGGTCCCTAAATCCAGGCCTCGAGGGCCGGTGTCCTGCTGGTTTTCCAGAGACACTGCCTTATTTGCTGCTGATTACCTGGATCGGTGTGTTTAGCCAATAAGGAGCTTCAATGGCAGGCTGGTTGGAAAACATATAGGACACCGGCCCTCAAGGCCTGGATTTGGGGACCCCTGGCATAAATGGTCCAAAGCTACGTACACAACGGACACGTGTTGAAGGACTGGCATTTATGCCCACGGCGTTCCCTCTGGATAAGCCGGTAGGGGCTTTTTCTGCAATTTCCTAGCGCAGTTAGAAGACGTGTGGAGGGAAAGGTTGAAGTGGTGCAAATATCAAAGTTGCTACTGGCTTTTTTTTAACAGCTCTATTACAAAATATAAAAGACTTAGTGTCATGTAATTCCAGCCGCTCACAAACCGCAATTGTAAATTTTTCCTCCATGATCAATTTTTAAACGCTTGGCACTTCTGTGAATTGAAAGAGACGCCATCCATAAGTCACTGCCAAATCCGAGTTGGTCGACCTAGTTTAGCTCTCAACCCAAGTTCAATGGACGCGCATTTTGTACTCAAAGCCCAATAACAGGAAACATGAGTTGTTTTTGTTTTTTTTTCTGACTTGTTCTGTCCAATAACTGAGCAAACAGATGAGAGCTGAAGGCCTTTGGTGTTGGAAAAGTTTTACTATTACAAAAAGAGGTATTATATCTTCAGATAACCAGGGTGTATATTTGTACAAACCCCTATTTTTGTTTTTATTATTTTTCACATGTTATGTTTTAAATATATGTTTTCTTTTTTAGGCATATCAACATAGACTTTTCATTGGAAGTGGTTGCTTGCATTGCCAAAAGTGGTGTGAACGTAGCTCAAGAGTTCAAAGAGTGTGTGTCATTTTGTGTTGCTGGGGACAGTTCCAGTGTTAAAGATTTAAGCTTACTTTAATTATCTTAATTTAAATGTGGAATTTCTTTACAACTCCAGTCTATAAAGGTATTTGAGCTCTTTTATGTGTGGATACTTTTAGGATCATTAAAGACATTGAGGTCACAGGATATATCTCTCCAGAAATGCTCACTTTTCACTCACAAAAATTACTTAGAGAGAAGTAAATATCCTTTTTAAGCAGTGTAATGAAAACACAAGCAGAACACAACCACAAGCTGCACCATAATAAGCCATTAAATATGGATTAAAGGGGAACTACCCTCTCTCTGTCTCTTTCTCTCTCATGTCTTTAATATTGGGTTGTTTCGTCAGTGAGAGTGAGAGTTCACACACACAGCTGTAATTAGCAGCTTAGGCAGCCAGCCAGTTCAGTAAATGTACTGTGCTGCGTGTGTGTGTATATGCAAACGGATGATGATGTATACACGTTTTTCCCCTTTAAATGTGTTTCTGCGAGCCCAAAAGTGTGTGTGTGTTTGTGCATACCTGATTGTGTGGGCGTGCACGCTGAGTCACATGGTCATGCCTGGATGTTGTTTGTCTTATCTGTGTGCTGAGGTGCTTAGAGACGAGCTGTGACGCGTTCCTTTTTGTGTATATGTGTGTGTGTGTGTGTGTGTGTGTGTGTGGGTAGGGTGATTGCCCTCTAACACCTGGTATTAGCTCCAGTAATCCTCACACCACATCATACTCACGCACCAGTCCCATGCAGATCACATTTAGCTTCTCCAGTGTGCTGCTCCAAGGAGTTTCACAACCATCAGAGAAGCTGGTGGGGGCAGTTATTGAAGGAAAGGGGGGCATGCTATTTAAAGAGAAATAAAGTTGGTTAAAAACTTCCAGGTTAAACACAGCTCCCCATAAACTCACTTTAGCATTTTCAGTTTTTTAAGAAAATGGTAAATCAAGGCTATTTTCTGATACGTTAAAGATGCTCTACAAGCAGATATTTGCCTGTTATAAATTGAATGTTTGAGTTTTGACCTCACAGTTTAATTTCTAATAGACTTTATTTTGAACCCTACAGTAAAATAAATATGTGTTTAAACTTTTGTCAATTTTGCAATAAGAGAAAATCAAGAAATCAGCTTTAATGAATTCATATAAACTTTTTTGCATTTCATTGAGGTAAATAAGTATTTATTCTTCTTGTAATTATTAAGAGTTCTAGTTCACACAGACTCTCCCAATCAACCTGAATTGAAGACACCTGTTTAACTATTCACCTGTGAAAGACACCTGTTCACAGAATCAATCAGTCAGACTCCAAACTCTCTATCATGGGAAAGACTAAAGAGCTTTTAGTGGATTTAAGGGAGAAGATTGTAGACCTGCAGAATGGACTACACAACCGTCAGCAAGAAGCTGGAAGTTAAGGTGACAACTGTTAGTGCAACATGACCATCAATCCACCTAGAGGTCTGGGACTCCAAACAAGATCCCACCTGTTGGAGTTTCCATGATCATGAAAACAGTGAGAAATCGGTCTAAAACAACTCTGCAGGAGTTAGTTAATGATTTCAAAGCAGCTGGAACCACAGTCACCAAGAAAACCATTGGTAATACTTTATACTGCAATGGTTTAACATCCTGCAGTGCTTGCAAAATGCCCTGCTTAAGAAGGCACTTGTGCAGGCCCATCTGAGGTTTGCCAGTGAGCACCTTCATGATTTCAAGAGAGAAAGCGCTGTGGTCAGATGAAACCAATTGAGCTCTTTGGCAACAACTCAACCTGTGTGTTTGAAGGAAGAGAAGTGCCTTCGAACACCTTACCTACTGTTAAACATAGAGGTGGAAATATTATGCTTTGAGGGTGTTTTCCTGCACAGGGCACAGGACTACTTTGCCTTGTCAATGGGAACCATGTCAAATCTTCAGTGAGAACTCCTTCTCTCACCAGAAGGCTTATGGATGGGTCTTCCAACAGGATAATGACCCAAAACAAACAGTCAAGGCAACCAAGGAATGGCTGAAGAAGAAGCATATCTCATGGAGTGGCCAAGCCAGTCTATGGACCTATAGAAAACCAATAAAGAAGAAAACTAAATCTGTATTTGGAAGTCATTTCCAAAGAAGATTGGACCAAAACTCCTCCGGATATGTGCAGATACCTGCTCATCAACTACAAGAAACGTCTGCTTAAGGGATTTGCCACAGTCTTTCTGCCAAGTAAGTTCAAATACTTATTTCCCTCAATAAACATAAACAAGTTTATATAAATTATAAAAATTATAAGTTGATTTCTCTTAGTGGTTTTTTAAATGAACCTACCAATAGGATGACAGACTGTCATTTTTGTTTTAAGTAGACAAACCTACAAAAGATCAAATACTTATTTCCTCCTCTCTATAGGTTGAGGGGTTGGTGCTTAGCCCAGCTGACATCAAGGCAGAACTCACCCAAAGGTGACATTCAGTTTACAAAACAACCATGCATGTCCTTATGACACAAATAGAAAAAAAGTTATCAACCATTTTTTTTTACCTTTCTGTCTAGTGTGATCTTTCACAGACCTCCATCTTTCCTCAATACTGGAATTAAGGTTGCACTTGAACAAGCAAACAAAGGTTTTGGGAAAATAAAGACTTACCAGTAGAGGGCCAAAAATATTAGCGGGAGAGCACTAAAACTACAATTAAAAAGTAAAAAAAAAAAGGCTTGTAAAAGTATTAACAAAGCTATGTGATGACAAGAATCAGGCTAAAAAATGTGAAACGATCTAAGCAATATACTAAAATCTTGATGATGTTGTCCGATTGAATGGATGCCTTGTCAGGCGTGCTTGGATGTGGACCAGGCAGAGGGATAGAGTACCATTAGGCAGCCATTTGATGCCACATCTGATTTTGGACGTCAATCCAAGTGACATTTGATACTTATTTCATTTATAGATACTTGAGCCTCTCAGTTTTCACAATCTGGCAATCACCAGGCAATCATGGGTGTTAGAGAGCGAATTTACACCTGGAAGCTTTTCCTATACACCTCTACACTAACTTTTTTTAAAACCAATGCCACCAGATTTCAAAATTTCTAAATAACTTTTTTCGTTAAGAAATGACTTACACTGAATATTGAGAAAGTTTGTCTTAAAGGACTTTCTAAAACTGCCACATTTGTTTATATTTTAAAAGTTTAAAAACATAACATGTAAAGATGCCTGAAAGACTATAGGTCAGAAGTCAAACTATATGTATTCTTACATTTGTCTGATAAAAAGTAAAATCAAAAAAAAAGTTTTACAAGAAATATTTGCTTAGACATTCAGTTAAAATCTGGTTTTCTTTTTCAAACTGGAGGTTGAAGCTTCCAGTCCGTGTGGTCCCGTCAACTATCTTTGTTTATGAAAAAATGATCTCAGCACCACGGGACTCAAAAACATACAAACTTCTTTTACTGTGCTTGTTTGCACTGCCTTTACTCGCCTGTCTTTCTCTTTATGAATCAGTATGTTTCCACATCGGCCTTCTTTCATTCTGCCTTTGCTCTTGCAGCCTGTGCTCCCTTATTGGATTTGCTCTTAATAATTGATGGAGGAGGTATTTTGTAAAGCTAAAGGCCAGTAATCCTCGGTGTCAAATTCAAAATTAGTTCCTCCTTTATTATTAATGTCCTTGAGGGCAAGAGGTTATTGAGAGGAACTCTGTAACTATAGACAGAGAGAAACTGCAACATGACAACACTGAAAAGCTGTAGTACACCCACCTCTTTTCGAATGTGTCAGGGCCGAGAACATAAAAGAGACGTACACTCAGAAAGGGACTGAAACTGATTGCAATACAATAAAAATCACAGTGTTAATTATATATGTCAAAGAAGATAACAATTGTATAAATTTTACCAAATTATATCTATTAAAGTGAGCAATTTAAAAAAAAATGTTAGGAACTTTTACTTTTTAAACAGAGTTTTGAAACATATAAATTATATAATTTATTTCTTTTTTTTTTTTTCAAAAACAGGGTAAATTCACAAAATATGACTATTTTAGTGAAAAACGTTTAATAATTTAGCCTCTAATGACAAGAAATTTCAAGATTCTTCTATAGTTTTTAATGTTTATGTGTTTATGTAAAAAGCATATTCATACGAGGTGATGATTCTTCAGCCTGACATACAGTCTCAAACAGGCTGGACAAAAAACACAGCTGCCTGTCCCCATGTTAAATATCTCCATCATTTTAACATTGTTGAACAAGTGTTTCAATTACCGAACAGTTAAATTAAATCTGCCCCAGATTAAGATGGAGAAACAGGAAAAAACAGCTGTTGTGCATAACTTATCCTAACTAATGTTTTATTATGTTTTTTTTCAACTGCACACCTGCCGTTTTTAGGGCACCAAACCCCAGTAAACATTCATAAAGTTTCCACAATTTATCATTTCTAACATAGTCAAATAACAAAGTATTAAAAACATCAGCAACGTTTTTTTTGTGTGTCTTTTTATTTCACAATCATGTTTATTGTGTTAAAATCAACAAGAAGTCCTTTCATTGACAAATTCATGAATTGGATTGAAAATATTTACTAGGCCCATGAAGTTTTCTCAGTGAATTTATTTTTTCCTTTAGGCATAAATTTTAAGGACAGTAGTTCATACATCATAGCTTTGTTGAAAAACTAAATAAAAGCAATAGGGGAAGAGGTAAACAGATTTAAGAGAGCTCCTTTAAGCTCTTCATACTCTGCAGAACAATACTAAAATGCTTCAGTTAATTTCCTTTTAAAAAAAAACGTCAGTGTTTGTAAAATGTTGTTAAGTTTCTAAATAATCAACTATTCATTTTTTTACATCAAGAAATGTAAGCAATTTTTGCAATTTTTGGAAATATTGGGGAAAAAAAAAGAAAGTAGCGGAAGTAGCGGAAGAAGCCAATCAAAAAAATCGATTTGAGGTTATAAGCTAGTGTCACAAAGAAAACGGGTTCTTGAAGTATGTTCCATCGGAAGACTTTTTGGGTCTCAGTTTATTTATTTATTTTTTTTTTTTTAATCTTGTAGTAGAGAGTTTGGTTGCTCGTTGTTTGAAGTTTAGACGTGTTGGAGTTGGACAAGACAGCGGCACCAGAGTCTCCAGAGACTCCCTCGGGGGCTAAAAGATAGACAACATGAAGGGAGCAAGGTAATGATGCAGAGGGATGCGGGGAACAAAGGAGCTCATAGTCGTCTTTCATTTTCCTTTTTTGTTTTCTTTTTTTTGGGTTTCAACTATTCTTTTGTCCGAGGGAGGACTGTAGGAGCCAGGAGGCCCTGAGCAGCAGCTGGCAGGTAGGGGAAGAGGGAGGGCGGGTAGGAAGCTGTGAAGGGCAGGATGAGTTATCCAGAAAGGAGCAGTGGAAAGGTGACTGAGAGGAGGTAAGAGTAGACAGAAAGACACAAGGGATTGCTGCCAACAAAAATAATATGTTTAGTCTATTCCACCTTGATGTGAAAAATTAAGTTGAAACTGGAAGTTTTTGTGTTTGTTTTTAAAGCAGCAAAACAGGTTTCAGTGTTGACCTTTTCAGTTTCCCAGTCAGAAGAAAGTTAACAGAAAGTTGCAAAGAAGTTCCACAAGTGTCTGTATACGGCACAGACACACAAAAGCAAGTCAAATCAAAGAAAATTGTTGCTGAAGTTAAATTTCTTTCTCTTGCAGGTAAACCTCAGACAGCCAAACACACAGAAACAGAACCGACACACACAGCAGGTCTCAGTTAACCAGAGTCAATAGCCTGCAGACAGATAAGTGTGATTACAGCAGATACTGTTGCTGTTACTGCTCTGCAGTTTCTCTGTGTCTCTGAAAGAGAAGTGAAAGGAGAAATAGAGAGGGTGCAAAGATGAAAGAAACACTGAAGTCAAGCAGTAAGAAAAGTGCTCAAATTGACTGTTTTAAGTTTATAGACAACATAAATCTGTTTTTCGATCCTGGTGTGTCTTATGTTTTGGTTATAAAAAAGGACCAAAGGAAAAACAATTTTTCTGGGATCAGTGTTGGCAGATTTATAGTTCCATAATATGTCTTAGTTTTAAACAAATAAATTGCATCTTTAAAGATTAATTGGTGAGAGGCAAAGAAAGAATTTCGTCAGAGAAAGACAAACATTTGTAAAAAAAAAAAATTAAATTAAATAAAAAACAAGATAAAAAGGCAACATATCTTCCTCAGAACCTCTCATCCACCTAAAGTGGCCTTCTTAAAGAGGTTGCCTGTAGATGCTCAAAATATGCTTGTAGTCTGATGTGCCAAATTTGCAGGATTGAACCTGTAAAGTATTTTAACTCAAAATGGTTAGTTAAAGACTTACTCTAATCATATTTTGATCTATTTTAAAAGCATTCCCAGTAGTTTTTTTTCATTATGATTATTCTGCTTTTAGCCAAAATCATTTTCTAATTTCTGCAGAGCGGCAGTAGTAGGGGTTGCAGTTGCTTCACGAACATTGGCGTAAAGCAACTCCGACCCCCCCTTTCCCCTCACCTAAATTTTCTGAGGTTAAGTGCTCAGAAAAATCATATTTGAATGTAGGTGAAAATTTCTTTAAAAAGCCCCCCCCCTTTTTATTTTTTATATGTAGAAGTTTCTCTATAGTTTAGATTTGAGTCAATCCTGGGTAAAGACACATTTAGGAAAAATTCATGACAGAAAAAATATTTTTGGGGCTGCACGGTGGAGCAGTGGTTAGCGCTCTTGCCTCACAGCAAGAAGGTCCCTGATTCAAGTCCCAGCTGGGGGACCTGAACCAGAACATCAATGGGGGACATTTCTGTGTGGAGTTTGCATGTTCTCCACATGCGTGGGTTTTCTCCGGGGTCTCCTGCTTCCTCCCACCGTCCAAAAACATGCTTCATAGGTAATTTGTTATTCTGAATTGTCACTAGGTGTGAATGTGAGTGTGCATGGGTGTGTGATATGTGTGACCCTGCAACAGACTAGCGACCTGTCTAGGGTGCGCCCTGCCTTCGCCCATAAGTGGCCGCGATAGGCTCTGGCAGCCCCGTGACTCCGAAAGGGACAAACGGAAGAAGATAAATGAGAAGAAAAAAAAGGTTTTGCCTTTAATTTAAAATCATTTTTAAAACCATTGCTGAGAACTCTCTGTTTACATGCTGTCCCATTAGTTTACAGCCCCCAAAACAAAAAGCAAGCCGTACAGTTTTGAGCCAGATGCCAGTTTGGACGAGGAAAATGAAGATGCACATTTAATTTCATTTGAAATTTCAAATCAAAGATGCACATGAATCTAGTCAAGGGGTCTGCAACCTTTATTACTAAAAGAGCCATTAGGTCCAGTTTCTTACTGACCGAAACCCAGCAAGGTCCGCAAAGTCCCACTTCATTTTTAGAACCAAGATTTGAGGTCATTAAGTCAATCATTTACAAAATATAGCTTTTAAATATTTACAATTATTAAATTATAAGAGTGTTTAATTTTTCTACAAATAACAGCTTTGACTTTTTTTTTTTTTTTTTTTTTTTACTTTTACCAGCAAAACCTGAAGAGACACAACAGAGGAATAAAAGACCTGTATGTGTCTCCAGAGCCTCAGGTTGAGTCTGACCCCTGATCTAGTCGGATACATTAGAATGGAGCAGAATAGGAAGAGCATTACGCACTTTTTCAAATCTGCTGCTGATTCACATTAATTTGAATAAACAAATACTCCAAAATGCTATTTTGAGCTTCATTTTCTTAACATGTCATCCATCATGAGAAATGCCAAAAGGACATGTTAGAAACACCCAAAATACTTATACCATCAGAATGAGTCTTTAAACATTTGCATATATAGACCCCATTTTATCCTCACACTTTTGCATTCATTTCAATGAAAACTTAGAACCCCAAATCAACCAAAATGTCAAGTTTTTTAATGCAAGGATTCATACAAAAACTTTGCAAACTGCATAGCAAGTTACCTTTGCAAAACATACAGCATGGACATGTTTATTTTCTAATTTACCTGTCTCTTTATTTCACCTCAAAGTGTATTTTACATTTATGAAAGACAATTGTGCTCATTTCCTCCTTTCATTGTTAAAAAGTTCTAAGGTCTAATCTGTTCTTTAAGAACAGCCAAACAAACTAAAGAAATGATACTGGATTCTGGTTTTCTCTTTTAAATGTAGGCACTTTAGGTTTATTTTGCTGATACACTCCTAACAGTCTACGTTGTTATCTGAAAACACTCTAGGTTAAGTTTAGCATCAAGTTCTCTGTTGAAGGAATACAGATTTAAACACAAACTAAAATAAGCATCTTTTGAAACGTTGCTTCTGGTTCTGCACCCGTTACCCACATACACTTTCAGTGTTGCAACAACAATCGTTACTTTATAAAAAAGAATATGTATGTACCTAAAAGGCCTTGAAAGAGACAGAGATGGAGGGGCCCCTTGATACACACTTGTCACACCGATTATATCCAGTACAAGAACACAACCCTGCAGGCACACATCCATGAGAATCAAATGAACAGTTTTATCCCTCATAATTATGAGAATGATTACCAAAAAAGAGCCTAGCAGCATGCTGGTATACAAATAGACTAAGCTGTAAACAAACATGGCGACCAGTCTGTCTCCAAGCAGGTCAACTGTAGCTTAATGTGTCGTGCATTCAGCTTGGTGTGTTTATGCGTGTGTGTGTTGTGTGTGTGTGTGCGTGTGTGTATTGTGCTGCCAGGGCCAGTGTTCCATTCACTTACCGCGGGCAGCCTTGAACACTCAATCACCCGTCTATCCAGGCCCGTCTTCCCCCAGGCGCACACATAAACGCCATCCTGACCATGCAGATGGTTGTGCCACCCCTGCCAAAGCAGTGTAGCAACCTCAGCACACACAAATAAAAGGGAGGGGAATGTCTGTTTCAGCTGCCTCTTCCTTTCAAAGAGAAGCTGGCATCAGCGTGGCCTCCATCCATCCATCATACTGTCCCTGAGGGCTCCCCTTTCATGCCCACCTGTTACTGTTATATAACTGGGAATAAAAAAAGTGCAGAAAACTGGTCTCAAAACATGGATTTAAACGGTTTTAAATCAGTAATTATTAGAGATGTCTCTAATGTATTAAACATACATTTGTATTTAAAACCAATTTTCTTTCAGTGTTGTAGTTTATCTGTATTATATGATACCTGGTCATTTGTCCTGAACTTCATTTCAAAATGACTTACCTGTGGAGTGTCACACCTGCACTTGTCTTATTGTTATTGAGTTTTCTTAAAATGGAAATTAACGATGAAATAAATCTTTAAGGGAGGACAAATACATGCAAACATGACATGAGGGGTTTTAAAAGATTTAAAAACTAAAAAAGAAAGTATTTTTTTAGCTTATTTTTTTTACCACATCTTACTCAGACTTAATGAGACTGACAATATATGGAGTATTTCATTTATTAAGGTAAGAGGTACAGCCTTTTTTATGGCAATTTACACTGGAGTAGCAGCAACTACAATTAATTCAATGGATTTTCAATAGTTTTTTTACCTGGATAGGGTTCTATGTACTACTGTCTTTCCAGCTTTTTATTTATTTATTCTTTTTTTATTGTACTTCAGTAGAATTTAAATTAAAAAAAGGAATCTCTTCTATCCTGAGTGAAAAAAAAAACAGTGTACTAACTTAAAAAGTTGGCTGAGTTTGCCTATTTCGGTCAGCGATTTTGAGAGATGTTACGTGTTGTATTTAAAAAAAAGCAGTTTGACATTACCGAAACCCTCCGTCTTAATGGTTAAAAACTTTCAATGAGTTTTTAAATCTACTAACTTTTAAGTGATCTGATTTTGTTAAATTTACATGTTATTGAAAAAAAAATCTAATAATTAAAGCTATTGTTGTCATGGAGAAAACATGTCTTATGAAACATTGAAAATAGTACTTATGAAAATGATTACAATTGTAAAAATGTCTGGATAATTGTAACTTAGCAGGGGAAAAAAAGAGGGATGTTCCTTCATGGAAGGTAAAGATTCCAGCTTCTTATAGTCACACTTATGACTGATGATCAAAAGGTCCTTCCGAGGGCTTCTATTACTCGGACATGTTAAAGAAAAAAGGATGGATGGATGGAGAGAAAAGCAGGAAGGGTGGATCATTTAAAAGGCCTCTCGCAGCTGTCGTGTTGCTTTACCCCGAGGCTGCACACACACCCACACACACACAAACCTAATGCAGTCATATATACACGCAGATGCACACTGAAGCCAAACACCAACACATAAATCTCCTTTTTAACAAAGAGACTGACAACTAATCTAACCAACATGACATATCATGGGGAGAATGGCAGGGTACCAGTGAGCATCTGTCCTAATAAGCATGTAAACTCCAGAGAGGGAGTTTGTGTCTTTCTGCCAAAGCGTAAATCAGAAACTTGATTCAGAAGACATCCAAAACTTTTCTATGTGCAAACCTGCACATTTACACTCACATCTGCAGAAAGATGCTCAGAGAGTCATCCTTATCCATGTTTTCACCTTACAAATACCACAACCTCACAGATTATCCCACACACCTTAATCTCTTTCCTAATTCTTCAATGTCTTAGTCAAAGGTACAAACCAGCAGAACCCAGATGAGATTATGCTGCATCTGAACAACATAGCACTGCATAAAAAATAAATAAAAAATCCCAACATCCAGCAAAATAAAGTGTAATCAGAGTTCTGAGTCAGCTGTCTGCTTTAGATTTGCCTGTTAAATCCAATGTGATTACAGAGCATCTGGGATGTAATGTGATATTTTCTGCATGCAACACAAAATGCCAGGCTGCACAAATATCCTGTAAATTGCAGGATTTGACTGTAAATCTGCAATAGTTTACTTGCCTGATCTCAAACACAGGGATTTCTTTGCAACGGTACATCTTTTCTAGTATGATATTGACCAAGAGTTAATTTCCAAATATGCAGTACTCTCTGTTTTTATTGTGTAAAATAGAAAAGGGTCAAGACTACAGGTAATTAGATACCAACATGCACTTAAAACATTTTCTTTTTTACTTTTAGTATAAAAAATCAAGACGAAAGAAATTTCATCAGTTTGTCCATCCACTTTTTAATTTACTACCTTTTAAGATTAAAGTTTTCCTTAGACTATTGGGTTTCATTTAAAAGTATTTGGAATTATGACAGAATTCAAAAGCCCATGGTTAAAAATGAGGAGCTACTGTGTGTTTCTCACAACAGTTATTGAAGCTTTTTGTCTGTCAACCTTTTGATTTATGTGTTGTGCAATTTGACAGAAAAATGTCAAAGGAGAAAGGACTAGGACACCTCCTCGTTTTTAGATGCGTTCATGAACAGAACCAAACGTTTGACCAAATAAGACATATCAACTCTGAAGATTCTCAACAAACTCCTTAAATCTTGCATTAAAACATATTTAAACAGTTCTAAGCATATTTAAATTCATTTTGTGCTACTATTTGAGGCTGCAAAGAGTTGTAGTGATTAGCCTTCTCACCTCACAGCGAGAAGGCCGTGGTTTGATTCCCGGCTTGGACCCTTCAGTGTGGAGTTTGCATGTTTCCCCCCTCAAGTGGGGTTAATCCAGGGACTCCTCCCACAGACCAAAACACATGCTACCTACATGTTGAATAGGGTCTCTAAATTGTCCTCATCTGTGAATCTGAGTGTGTGTGCACCTGTGGCAAACCGGTGACCTGTCCAGGGTGTACCCTGAGTTTGCACAACAGTAGCTGGGATAGGCTCCAGCAACCCTGTGACACCAAAAGGGATTTAGCAGGTTCAGAAAATAGATGGAAAGATGAATTTGTTTTGAGACGCTCAAGTTTAATAAAGTTACACTTTAATACAAATCAATTCACTGAGGTATCACTTGCTCATTTAAGACATCTCCAGTGACTCAGCAGGTAGTTCATTTGCTCTTTCTTTATTTAAAGAGTCACTATAGGTTCACTAAAAAAAAAATTTATTTCTGTTTTCAAAGCAATCAAAGTCGGAAGTATTGGGATATATAAACATACAAATATAAATATTTATATTTATCAACTGGATTTGTATTTTAATGGAGGATTTTCCACGTGTGGGTTAAAAGTCTGACAAGGCTACTACTTGAGTCACCAAAGAGTGTCCAGTGTCGGTGCTCCAGTCTGTTCTGTCTTTCTCAGGTGGAGTGCGTTACTACTAATACCTTCTAAAATCCACACGGCGCTATCCCAGAAGCCCCATCTCTCTCCCACAATCCTCTTTGCTCCCTGGCTCCCTAAGCACCTTGGTGAAATGAAGGTGGCTCACTGAGGATTGTCTTAATCTCCTCTTTTCCTTTAGAAAAGGGCTAAGCCAACCCGAATGTCACTCTCCCTATCACTCCAAAACCAATTGGTTACAAGGATATATACTTTTACTCTCCTCTTTTTTTCACCCTCTGTATCTGTTTTTCTAACATCGACCCTTTCCAAATGTTCTGCTGGATGCAGGCAGCATATGATTGAAAGTCAGATGCAAAGATGTTTATACCCCCTCCCCAAACCAAACACACCCAAACACACTAAAAAAACGTGTGTGTGTGGGTGTGTGTGTGTGCGTGCGTGCGTGCGTGCGTGTGTGTGTAAAAGCCACAAACAATTTCTTCATTATTAGAACAAAATCTTCAGCATTCGAGGAGGATTTGCACAGTTTTACATTTGAAATGACTGCAAGGTTTCACTGTATCACTTTATATTAATTGTCTGCATCTCCTTTCATCTTTCATATTTCTTTGTTGGTTATATTTAAACTGTTTATTTAGGCTCATTTGCATGTGTGTCCTAAAAACTACCATGCAGTGATTTTAAAATGAGCTTTTCTTATTTCATTCAATACTGTGTGGGAGCTTTGTTTAGTCAAGGAAACTAAGTATAACACGTATTTATACCTATACTTTGCTACCTTAAGATAGTTTTATCTAATTTTTTTCTTATTGCATACATTTGTTTTGAGTACATCTTTTTAATATAACCTTGTTATGCAAATGATTGTTGTTCACTTGATTTAGTTTTTCTTCACATCAATATATATATATTTTTTTACAGAGTTTATGGTTGTCATGCATGCAGATTCTTAGTAGTTTGCAAAAAAACAACAAAAAAAAAGGCACACATTTGGCAGTATTTTCTTTCATATTGAGCTGTTTTGTTTACCACACAAATCTTATTAAAAGCAGTTAAGGCATCATTACTTAGATTGTCATGTAAAGCATTTTTTCCTCCTCCTCTGGTTTGGGTTTTTAGCTTGTTTTTTTGTTGTGCCTGAGGTCATCCCAAGGTTACACAACTTAACAGTTAACTCTAAAACTCTATAAACAACAACAACAACATGAAACTAGTATTTCCTCTTCTTTACCCGAATCCACAAATCCTGCGCCTGTGTTTTTGTCTCTTGTGTGTTGGGTTTTCTGGGATGTTTTTAGCACAGCAGCCATTAGCCTTCATGCTAATCCCCTTGGAGAATAAACTCATTAGAACGTTAATCATTGGATTCTAATTACCTCTCCCTTCCTCCATCTCTAATTCAGGTACTTAGACAAGCCACCCCTCTCTGAACCCACAAGGGAAACATTACTGTAAAAATGAATAAAAAGGTCAGTCGACTTAACTGTTACACTGCAGTACTCATAGTTTAGGTAAATATTAATGATGGACATGTTGGAGGGGTAAAAAAAACATGCAGATTAAATGATATTTTTTTGTCTCTTTCTCAACTTTCTACTCTTTCTTATGCACCGGTCTTATTCTCTGTTCTCCATGTGTCTTGTCTAATCTCAAATTCCTTACAGTTTTTTTTTTTCTAAACTTTGGGGTTTCTTTTTGTTTCCAGTGATTTTTTTTTTTTTTTTTTAATGTATTTTATTTATTTGTTTGGTATTGTCCAGATCTTTAATTGTTAAATGCATCTACTGCTACGTTTTTACCAGCCTCAGCAGTGTGCATTCAAGCAAATACTTCAAAGGAAGAGACCATGTAAACGCAAAAACATGCTCATTTTGTGCTTTCGTGTTCAAAACTCTCCTGGTCATGTGTCACTACACATGTTCATAAGTCCGTTTTTGGGCTAAACATGAAGCGAGCGTTGAAAGTTCAACTAGTTGAACGCTGATCAATCAGGGACTCAGTATTGGTGGTGTAATATGGGTAGCTTCCTTTTAAATTCACGGAAGTGCCAACCGTTTAAAAATTGATCATAAAGGAAAAATTATTGATCTATGTTGAATTATATGAAACCAAGTCTTATCAAAAAGAGCAGTAAAGGAAATAGCCTGGAACAAGATTTTTTCTGCTTCAACATTTTGCACCAAGCCTCTTCCAACTGTAACTATATGTGCTAGTATTGGGCAGCGACTAGGGCTGGGGATCACCAATAATATCCAGAATCAATTTGATTCAATTCCCCGAGCCTTCTAAATGTGTTTCTTTTTGTTTGATTTTTTTCATTTCTATATGTAAAAAAATAAGGAAAAAGCAAAAACTATTGCAAAAAACAAACAAAAAAGTATCAAAAATAAAAAGAAGCTTTTACAAAATCAAAAATAGTGTTCTTTTGGGGGGAACCAAAAGGTCAGGGTTAGGATTAAGGTTAGCGCAAAATGACATAGCAACATTGCATTAAACTAATGATGAAACTAAGAAAAGTTACAAAAGGATGTGGCTCAGAATGTCTCTGTATTGATCTATTTTGCCTGTCTGTCCAGAAGGTATAACCATTAGTTCAACTTTGGATTTATTGAGCATTTAGGCCGTTACACTCTCATCCAAGAGCGGCCTTGCCAAGTTTGATCATTCCTCAGGGTGTGTCCTATGATTAAAGATAAAATAAGCACTATATGGCCATTTTAGTGAGGGCAACAGCTTCTATTTAGCCGATTTGTACGTTAGTTTGCTTTAAATACCTGTAGCTCCTCCACAGTTATAGGCGTGGAGGCTTTAAGAAGGTTTTGCTGAACAGAATTTAGTGATCAGTAATTTTACCAGGAATGAAAGTGTACACTCTCCATTATTTTATTTTTCATTTGTCAAGGCAGAGATCTGGATTGGATAACATCAGATCCAGTTCAACCAAACCTTATAGATTTTTAGAACCATGCTTCCAGTGAGGTGAACACCACTGCTGGAGTGAACACACTCCTTTTAACATTTTTTTTACATTGGAATAAAAAGCATATTGGTTTGTTGGAGCAGCTCTAGTTACTTTCAGTGACTCAATTGGAAAGTCATGCAGTTCTCTTTTGAGGTGGCCTCCATGGGTCCTTTGTTATCCTGTATAGGAAGGAGCAAAGTGCTGCTGACACACTGGAATAGAAAATTAGGTTCTAATTTTAGCAAAAAACGATAAAATATGACAAGAGGACCAAAGTGTAGAAGGCATTATGTGACATTCCTCATCAGCCTAGATCTATACCAGCATAGCTAAGCATCAGAAACTCTTGGGACATCTTCAATCCGAAGTTTTGTTTTTTTTTTAATGATTGCTTTTTGTGAACTTTAAAGGGGGTATTTTGTTAATAGGTCTGAGTTCTATGTCTATACGTGTGTCAGGTGGGAGAACACTTCCTGCTAACAGGCCACAGCAGGCTCTGGCAGCTGGGGGAGGAAGGAGGGATGGCAGTGAGGCATGGAGGTGAGGCTCCCTCACACTCACACGAGACCACACAACAAGACAACATGCTCCCCTGCTCAATTTTCTTTAGGTCTCCATCTTTGCATCTCTATATCTTTTCCTCTCAACTTAAGTGGAAACAGAAAAGGAGACGTGGCATCGAGTTTTTTTATATTCTGCGTGCTGTGCGGCTGACCGGCCTGGAGACCTCGACGTGTTCGCTCAGTTTAAATATCTAAAAGCGACACGTTAAGTGTGTGTACATGAGTGTGTGTGTTCTGGGTGGGACTGCCTAGCTGTCACCTAGACAGAACCTATGATGCAGGGTTTTTGCGGTTGCTTCTCATGGCTCAGTGCACAGGACACACATCGTGCGCAGCAACACGCACGCACACCCAGCGCTGACAGGTGGAGGTAAACAGAGCAGAACTTTACTAATCCATCTCAGCCTGAGAGACAGAGCAAGAGGTGAAATCAGAAAAAAGTGTTGTGACGTGTAGCTGCATTTTCCTAAACACCAGAATCCCTGCAAATGTCAGATCTTTAGTAATGCGTTTGTGCAGTCAAGCAAAGTTTACAACTACTTTTAGGTAGAGAGAAAAAACTATGCACGTTTTTCCTAATTCAAATTTCAGAGTACTTTTAAAGTATTGTTCCTTGCATCATCTGAATTTGTTTTATTTCTTCTAGTAGATGTGCAGTTATTCTAGCTATATAAAAAAAATATACTTGCATATAATTAATTATATGTGTTGTGCAAGTGCTTGTAAGATATTCTTGTAAAGAATTTAGAAGGACAAGATCACATTATCAGCCTTTTTCCACTGGCCTTAGAAGCTAGTTGAGCTGTTGATGCTGATAATATTGTAGATTTTCTTGTACAGATATACTATAATGCACATAAAAGTTAGACATTATTACCCGGTTCTTATTTTTTTTTTCACAATATATTTGCTTAGTTTTTGTCTATTTTCTTTCATGAGCTACAGTGGCTTTAATTCTACCAGTTTTGATGAATAATTTTAATTTTGTATTAGTGAATCCAAAAGTTTGATTAACACAGAAATAATATTGTGAAGAATTGTTGACCCAAGCAATCAAATTGTTATTGGAGACACAAAGCAAGAATCTTAAGTTGAGCAACATTTTCCATAAATACTGTATGTGCTTGTAAAATGATCTGGGTCTTTTCATTAAATCAATGGAGGCAGAACCAATTGCCTAACAGGAATCATTTTGAACAAATACCTGGATTTTAAAAGCCTGTAAACTGTGAAAACTCTGCTTCAGCTATAATCTTACTGTCTTGCTGTGAGACAACGTAAAAGTACTGTATCATCCTAATGAGACAATCCAGCTTTATTTTTACATAATACTGCATTTTTTTGTCATGAAGTACAACTAAGTAGATTGAGTTTAACTTTTGGATTTTGTTGATAAAAATCTATTGCTGATCGACTCTCTTAATCAGCAATTAGGTGATTTGGCTTATGGAAGTCAAAATAAATGCTATAAAATGACTGATGCTATAGAATGACACTGATTTTATACATCTTTTATTTAACCATCTGTAAACAGACAAATTAACATCTGAATGTAAATAAAGGACTTGGCTCTGAGACAGTCATTGTTCTAAAATCCATTGATGAGACTTACCTTTTAACTGGAAGAAGTGTTATTGTGCAGAAACTGTAAGTTTAGCCGTTTAGAGTCTGAACAAGTATTGAGTATACAAGTAATTAAGAGGTGGCAAAGAGTTTATATATATATTTTTTTTTTTTTTACAGACAGTTTGACGCTACTCTGCATATTGCAAACAGACAGATGTACTATCAACTAACTCCTACCGAAAAATCACATTGTCCACTGTAACCTCTATTCTACTGGCCAAACTTTATCATTTCTTTCCTAATTGACTGAATCAAATGAATCACTAAAGATTTTTGTAAAACCTTTTTTAGAAAGTGCACTTTACTACACAAAACACTCACATTGTCTGTATTACCGTTCTTGATTTATGCCTTTTAAAAGTTCAATGACAGACACAAAAACCAGATTTGTAAAAGTTGCTTGGCATTTGTTTATGTGGTTCAATGTAGAAATGGTTTTCAAAACAAACAATGAAAACAATAAGGTTGTAATTATGAAGGTAGATGTTTTTTTCCTTATTTTGTTAAGGCTGTTTTTTGGTGTTTTTTCTTTTAAATAGATGATATAATTTATGCTCATGGAAGCTAAGGATGAGAGAATGCATTTGGAAATGCATGTTGGCAGGAAAAATATTCCCACAAAATATGTTTTTGTAAGTGAAAAATGAACATCGTGCTGTCAAGCCTAAAAAAAATTTGATTTTTAGAAAGTAATGGTACGACAGAGTATTAGGGCCAGTGAAAAGGATTAGAGGTGGACAGCTGCAGGGATACCGATGAATGAAGAATTAATAAACCATAAATCAAACAAAGAAGCTTACAAACGGGCAATGTTGTCAATAAACATTCAATTAACCTGTTTAAATACAAGACAGTTTGATCAAACTGAGATTAGTTGGTCTTCTCCACTGCTGCTGCACGTAGCTTTCACTTGCTGGACGGTATGCTCACTTCAACTTTAACCTTGTAACTTTACATCATGTAATATTACTTTTTTTGGTGGCATTATACTCCATGAGGCAAGGGTGTGGGTGACACTGTTAAAAATTATTGACCAAATGTAAATACCATAAAGGCAGATTTAAGATTCTCTTAAAAATCGATTTACGCTACCTACATCAGCGATCCTTGTGCTTCTGGAAATAGATCATTAAAATGTGCAATTCATGCACATATTGTAAAAGACATGGAAAAAAAGTGCAATTTTTCAACAAGCAACACCGAGTTTACTTTCAGTGCGTGTTAGTACTTTATTTTATTCATGGTATAGATACAAAAAGACAACATTTCAAAGAACGTCTGGGTTCCAGATGTTACAAATATGCAGTATACGACAAAACAACATGTCAAGCTTGAATACACTCCCAAACTTGCGCACACACAGGCCTTGACGGGCAGGCAGGGTAGATGTTATCATGCCAGCCTTGTGTTGTTTCTTCAGGTGCTTTTTCAGCAAGTTAGACCATGCAGCCCGCCTGCCCCGTCTGCCCCTGATACTAGCACACGCACAAACACACTCCTACAAACAGAAGTGTCTCCCCCTCTCTCAGGCTTTTATGTTTAAATATGAGGCTTTAAAGTTCAACTTCTCTGTCATCACCAATTCATGCTCTTTTCCCTGTCTATCATTTTTATTTTATAAACTTTGCCTCTTTTTGTCTTCATCTTTCTCCTGGGTTCCTTAACTTCCACCTGATCTTTTTCCTTCTTCCTCTTTCTATTTTGAATCTTTTCTCTCCACCTCTCCATCTCTGTTCCTTTTTTTTTTTAGAGCAACGCCCTGCACTTCAAAGTGTTATGTACATGGCCAGAGTTTCCCACAAGGGTTGCGAAAAATTTAAGCTGTTAAAACCTGAAAAAGAAAATAAGTGCCATAAAACTAGAAAGGCAAAAAATAATAACTGTATAAAAGATAATCTATAATGGATAGTCTATCTTAGTTTGTAAGTTTTCTCTATTTGTGAATAATCACAGAGATTCTCTGAAATACTATTAAGTACCTTTGGCAAAATCTTAAGTAATTTTCCTGTCTGAAACATGTTGATTTACTAATTTCTTCGCTATTTTAATTTCTTAATCATGTTGGCTTTTACTCATTTTATGAAGCTCAGGCTTGTACTGCTAACCTGTCAGTCAATTACATGAACTTGTCTTTCAGGTCAGTTTCCTTGTTTAGCATAACAGTAGTTTTTGGGGCTGTGATCCCAAGTGTGGTATAGCCTTCTCTCTGACTTGGTGTTCTGGCCATGATTGTGGGTTTCGAATCCATTTACTCCACATTCTCTGCATGTAACCTCTCTGAGTAGGATTACTTATGTAGTAGCATTCCAACAGAACCTTGTTCTCACATCTAGTCCAGTGTCTGTCTTGTTCCAGTAGCCCACTTTCCATCAGGGTGCTCTGGTTCCCTAGCATCCGGCACAGACCTTGTTTGGCCAGGCAACGTTTAAGCAGGCATGACGTGTTCTATTGTTTCCTGGGTTATGGGTAGGAAGTAGACTTCCCTCTCCCTGGCCACTTCCTCCAGCTCCTCTGGGAGGACCCAAAGACATTCCTAGGCCAGCTAAGAGACGTAGTCCCTCCAGCATCAAATCAAATCAATCAAATCAAACTTTATTTATGTAGCACTTTTCCTATAAAAATATAACACAAAGTGCTTTACTTTAAGACAACACAAAATAAATAATATAAAAACGAGCACGAAAATTAAAATAGAACCCTCTTCTCAGACCTAGACACTAACCCCCACCCCTTTCACTCCCACCACCTAAGTGATGGGGATAGACAATGGGAAATAGGCTGAGCACGAAAAGAAAATGTTGGTTGTTGGAAATACTTATATTTTGGACCTCCGTCTGAACAGCTCTACTCTGAGCTTCCCAACCCCTAACTAACTAACTAAGTACCCACCAACCTACCGACGCACCCACCCACCTAACCACCAACCCACCCTACTTCTTGAAGCTCAAGAGAATGCCAAGAGTGTGCAAAGCAGTAATCAAAGCAAAAGGTGGTTACTTTGAAGAACCTACAATATTTTCAGTTGTTTCACACTTTTTTGTTATGTATATAATTCCACATGTGTTAATTCACAGTTTTGATGCCTTCAGTGTGACTCTACAATTTACATAATCATGAAAATAAAGAAAACTCTTTAAATGAGAAGGTGTGTTGAAACTTTTGGTCTCTACTGTATATATAAAATCGCTTCAGCTCCACTACTGCCAACATAAGCCCAACTCTCACGATAACTTCTTTGCTGCCCCCTAATAAAGTTGTTTTTTCTGTCAACAGTAATTTTGTAAGAGTAGGTAGGCATAGCCTTCTTTTTTGGAAGTACACTCTTAACCATCAGTGTCTCTGATTGCTGCCACATCCAGTCAGGCTTACTGCACTTTACCTGCCACTGGCCATAATGCAAGTGCAGCTTAGAACATGACAGGCTTGGCAGGGCATAAATAAGGATTAGCGGTTTGTCATATGTGGTGTATAGAATAAAAGCAGCAGGTCTTAGTTGAACATAAAATGCAACTTAGCTTTGAATGTCAGTTAGGAATGACTAGTACATGGATTAAATTGGGAAAAATCTTCAAAGTTATATTCTATAGTGCATTTTTTTAAATGAAAGTGGATGCTAAACCACCAGATAACCATATGACATGGTATAATTAGGTATGTAATTCCTTAGGATGTGTCACGGTGCCTCCGGCTAACCCCTCCTCCTCATCAGCTCCACCTGATGCCTCCAGCTGCACCTCCTCATCCTCGTCAGCCAGCAGACATTTAAGGAGACCGCGGACCTGTAACCGACGCTAGTTCGTTGTACTCCTATGGTGCATCCTGGCCTCTCTTAGATTCTTGCCCTTGCCTGACTCATGCTCTCGACTAAACTGCTTTGTCTCCACATTCATTCCAGGACCTCGCTTACCGGTGGAACTAACCTGATCACGGTTCTCCTCTCGCCGTCTCGCTCGGACATTCTTCGACCCCAGTCACGGATCACGCGGTTGCTGCCAGCAAGACCCTCCAACCACTCCTTGGACAATCTGGACGGATACCGGAGCTCAACTCTATCCTGACATTCTCTTATTAAAACCTCGTTATACTCACCTCACTGCCTGCCGAGCCTCTTTCCGGGTTCCAGCACCTGAGTCGACCACGCTAGCTTACCATGACAGAACGAACTAGCCTATCCTCCGACTCAGCTGACCCGGAGGAGCTCCGCCGTGTCATCGTCCAACAAGGTATGTTGCTCAGTCGCCAGTCCGACGCCCTCTCACAACTATCCGCTAATCAACAGGAGTTATTCCGACGTCTGGACAGCATCACGCATACCCTAGCCGGATCTTCGGCCCAAGCTGCTAGCCCTGTCGCTGCCGCCCCCCCCCGCTTCGGATGACGTCGCCACCGTCACTTCCGTCTCTCCAGAGGAAAACATCCGGTCGCAGCCGGAACCTTTTCACGGTGACGTAGAAGCATGCAGTGGTTTCCTATTACAGTGCAGACTGATCTTTCAACAAGCACCCCAGCATTATCATTCAGATCAGCGCAAGATTTCCTTAGTTGTCAATTCCCTCCGCGGCAAAGCTCTTCAGTGGGCCCAGGCCTTTTTGGCCACCCATCCACTCTCACATCTCCCCTTTGACCGCTTCATAGGTGAATTTCAACTAGTTTTCGATCAACCACGTAAACAGGAGGAAGCGACCCGGCGGTTACTCAGGCTTAAGCAGCGTAACCGTCCGGTGAGCGACCACATTGTAGACTTCCGGATTTTGGCGGTTGAGGCGGGCTGGCCGGACATTGCCCTCAAGGGTGTTTTCTATCAATCCCTGAACGAAAAAATCAAAGATCATTTATGTACCCAACCCGAAGCGGATAATTTTGAGGAACTTGTGACCGCCGCGCTCCGCTCTGACATACGGCTCCGTGAGCGCCAGGCAGAACGGAGTTCTACTACACACCGGCCTTCCTCTGACGTCCCTCACCGGTCCTTCCTGGTTCACCATCCTACAACCGATGGCGCTAACGCCTCTAGCAGCTTCACTGACGAACCCATGCAGATTGGACATTCGAAACTCTCTCCTGCTGAAAGGCATAAACGCCGCACCGAGGGATTATGTTTTTATTGCGGAGATGCCAGTCACACCGTTTCACATTGCCCCAACCGTTTAAACCCCCGAACCCCTCGCTAAGCGACAGGTCGCGAGGGGACCTGTCAGAAAAGACCACCAAGCCTTTCCTGTTCATGCCTGTCAAGTTTTCATGTCTGAATCATGTCTATGAATGTAATGCCCTAATTGACTCTGGAGCTGAACACAGCCTCATAGACTCTAATCTCGTGCGTCAACTTCAACTACCGGTTGAAACTCTAGTCACTCCCGTTAAGGCTGCCGGTTTGGGGGGTAAATTACTCTCAAAGATCACTCAACGTACGGAACCTATTCAGCTTATTTCATCCGGTAATCACCGCGAGTACCATCAGTTCTTCATTACCGACTCTCCTCAAACCCCGGTTATCTTAGGGTTTTCCTGGTTACGCCAACACAATCCCCAAATAGACTGGTCTAGATCCCGGGTAGTCAACTGGAGTACCTTTTGCATGGCTAATTGTTTACATTCTGCTCTTCCCTCCTCAGTCGCTGCCAAATCCCCAGAACTGGAGGATGTTGACTTGTCTAAAGTTCCGTTCTGTTATCATGATCTCAAGACCGTGTTCAGTAAGTCTAAGGCCTGTGCTTTACCACCTCATAGGCCTTATGACTGCGCCATTGAACTCCTCAGGGGAGCCCCCCTTCCCAAGGGAAGGTTATTTAATCTGTCGGGACCTGAAAAACTCTCCATGGAGAGTTACATTCAGGAGGCGCTCTCTCTCGGTCACATCCGCCCTTCCACGTCTCCTGTTGGAGCTGGATTTTTTTTTGTTGAGAAAAAGATAAGACCCTCAGACCCTGTATTGACTACCGTGAGCTAAACCAAATAACGGTAAAGGACAAATACTCTCTTCCCCTTGTTTCTTCCGTCTTTGACTCCGTCCAGGGAGCCAAAATCTTCACGAAATTAGATCTGCGTAACGCTTACCATCTCGTTAGGGTTCGAGAGGGGGACGAGTGGAAAACCGCCTTTAACACCCCTCTCGGACACTATGAATACTTAGTCATGCCCTTTGGTCTCACCAACGCCCCTGCCATCTTTCAACGGCTCGTAAACGACGTCCTGCGAGACTTTCTTAACCGCTTCGTCTTCATCTATCTGGATGATATTCTCATCTACTCCAACAACCCAGCTGAACATCGTCATCACGTCCGGCTTGTTCTCGAGCGCTTATTGGAGAACAAGCTTTTTGTTAAATCCGAAAAATGTGAGTTCCATGTTGATTCTGTAGCGTTTTTAGGTTACATTCTCGAGGCTGGCCAAATCAAACCAGACCCTTCAAAACTACGAGCCGTGGCGGATTGGGAAGTTCCCCAGTCTCGCAAAAAACTACAACAGTTTCTGGGTTTCGCCAACTTCTATAGGAGATTCATAAGAAATTATAGTAGCATCGCAGCCCCACTCACTCAACTTACCTCCGTCAAAGTTCCTTATGTTTGGAACAACGCTGCTGACTCTGCTTTCCTTAAACTTAAAGAACTGTTCACTTCTGCTCCCATCCTCATACAACCTGATCCTCGCAAGCAATTTATTGTTGAAGTGGACGCCTCGGACTCTGGGGTAGGGGCTGTATTATCCCAGCGTGAATCACCTTCCGGCAAACTCAAACCCTGTGCTTTTTTTTCAAGAAAACTCAATCCTGCAGAGCGTAATTATGACGTTGGGAACCGGGAACTACTGGCCATCAAGCTTGCACTGGAGGAGTGGAGACATTGGTTGGAGGGGGCAGAACAACCGTTTATTGTGTGGACTGACCACAAGAACCTGGCCTACCTCCGTTCTGCCAAGAGACTCAACTCCAGACAGGCCCGTTGGTGTCTGTTTTTCGATAGGTTTAACTTTACCATCACCTATCGCCCGGGCAGCAAAAACGGCAAACCCGATGCCTTGTCCCGTAAATACTGCACCACCAACGGATCTGCTACACCACCCATTATTCCGGAATCTCTATTCGTGGGCAACCTCACGTGGGACATCGAAGCGAGAGTGCAACAGGCCCAAGGTGAGAAGCCAGACAATACTAACTGCCCGCCTGGTACCCTGTTTGTGCCCGATAGGCTCAAGTCGGACGTCATCACCTGGGGCCACTCGTCTAAGATCGCTTGCCACGGTGGGGTTCACCGCACCCTCATGCTCCTTAAGCGCCGTTTCTTCTGGCCTTCCATGGAAAACGACGTACGCGAATATGTTTCTGCCTGTACCACCTGTGCCAGGGCCAAGACATCCAACTCACCTCCAGCTGGTCATCTCCATCCTCTGTCTACGCCCAGCCGACCCTGGTCACACATCGCCGTTGATTTTGTCACTGGACTGCCTCCTTCTCATGGTTACACGGTCATTTTTACCGTCATTGATCGCTTTTCTAAATCTGCTCATTTCATTCCCCTCTCTGAACTGCCCACAGCCACCGAAACAGCCCAGGTCCTGATAAATTTTGTGTTCCGTCATCATGGCATACCATCCGACATCGTGTCTGACCGGGGACCTCAGTTCACGTCCCAGGTCTGGAAGGCCTTTTGCTCCGCCCTCGGGGCCTCCGTCAGCCTCTCGTCGGGGTATCATCCCCAATCAAACGGTCAGGCCGAAAGGGCCAATCAAGAACTTGAGGCTTCCCTCCGCTGTTTGGTGGCCCAGAATCAAGGGGATTGGTCGGATTACCTCGTGTGGGTGGAGTACGCGCACAACAACCATCCTTCGGCAGCGACTGGTATGACACCTTTCGAGGCATCGTTGGGTTACTCACCACCCTTGTTCCCTACCCAGGAGCTCGATCTGGCGGTGCCCTCCGTACAGCTCCATCTCCAGCGCTGCCAGGAGGTTTGGCACCAGGCTCGGGCTGCTCTTCTGCGTTCCAAGGAGAGTAACTGCCAGATCGCGAATCGTCACAGGGTGGCGAGTCCCTCGTACCAGCCAGGGCAACAGGTTTGGCTCTCGTCTAGGAACATTCCTCTCCAAGCAACCTCTCGAAAATTGGCTCCCCGCTACATTGGACCTTTTCCCATCGACCGTATCATCAACCCCAACTGTGTCCGCCTCAAGTTACCTGCTGCCCTCAAAGTCCATCCCTCGTTTCATGTGTCCCAGATCAAGCCCGTCCGCCAAAGCTCCCTTTGCCCACCGTCCGCTTCCCCACCTCCCGCCCGGCTCATCGATGGCGCCCCCGCCTTTACTGTTAGCCGGATTCTGGATGTGCGGCGTCGGGGTCGCGGCTTCCAATATCTGGTGGATTGGGAGGGTTACGGCCCGGAGGAGCGGGCGTGGGTGTCTCGCTCCCTCATTTTGGATCGCTCGCTCATTGACGACTTCTTCTTGGCCCATCCGGATCGTCGTCCTGGCCCGCCTGGAGGCGGTCGTTGGGGGGGGGGTACTGTCACGGTGCCTCCGGCTAACCCCTCCTCCTCATCAGCTCCACCTGATGCCTCCAGCTGCACCTCCTCATCCTCGTCAGCCAGCAGACATTTAAGGAGACCGCGGACCTGTAACCGACGCTAGTTCGTTGTACTCCTATGGTGCATCCTGGCCTCTCTTAGATTCTTGCCCTTGCCTGACTCATGCTCTCGACTAAACTGCTTTGTCTCCACATTCATTCCAGGACCTCGCTTACCGGTGGAACTAACCTGATCACGGTTCTCCTCTCGCCGTCTCGCTCGGACATTCTTCGACCCCAGTCACGGATCACGCGGTTGCTGCCAGCAAGACCCTCCAACCACTCCTTGGACAATCTGGACGGATACCGGAGCTCAACTCTATCCTGACATTCTCTTATTAAAACCTCGTTATACTCACCTCACTGCCTGCCGAGCCTCTTTCCGGGTTCCAGCACCTGAGTCGACCACGCTAGCTTACCATGACAGGATGTCTTAAAGAGCATACAAGATCCACAGTGCAACAAGCAGCTAAAGCAGGTGGCAGCCAGTTAGTGCTGCAGGAAATGAGACCGATTAGATGCTTCTAAGCTTCCTGACCAGTCTGCATCATGTACAGTATATTGACTGTAATGCACTTTGGGCCTTCAAAGAAGAAAAACGCTAAAAAGGTACATGCCATTTATATACCCAGAAATAATTGTTAAAAGGTTGTGCAAAATGTGCATATAGTTATTTATTTTTCATTCTATATTTCAGCAAATAGTTCTAGAAGGCTCAATCTAAACACCTAAAACAAAGTTACAGGTCTAGCCACCACATCAACAAAAACAAGTACTTTTTTCTGTTTTGTGGAAAATGAATTCCTTTTTTATTATGTTTTATTACATTTGATTTCAGTAATATTATTGCTGTGTTTAAATGTGTTTAAAATGACCCTCAACAACAGTTTTTTTTATGACTTTCATTTTTTGTGTCGTTAGTAAGAATTTAGCTTTTTTTTTTTTTAGTTAAACTTTCCCTGTTATACCCTGTTATTCCATGTCTTCATCCAGCACCTTTTTCAGGTGTGGACTTCCACTGATATGCTCTTAAATACACAAAATCTGGCTTTATTCAAACATGCCAGACCACCTACAGCAATTCAGCATGAATTTATCAAAGTTAATGTCTGGTCATAAAAAAACAAATAATAATCCATGTGTCTTTTTGAAATCTTTGATCCTGGAGGCTTGATGATGTAGTCACCAACCACTGACACGCTATCCTGCATGGGAACATGCTACTGCTAGTCTACAAGGGGATGATTCAGGAGCTCCCCTGCATACGACTGTTTACTTTTCATCTGTAATATTTCTTTCGAAAGTATTTTTTAGCTGAGATGCACAAATGTTAATAAGCAAGATACGAAACACAACAAGCCTTGACAGTTTGCTTTGTGCTTCCTGTGTTAGTTTCTGAATAGGGGATAGCTCCACACGCATTATTAGAGGTGATAACATTTACACCATGTAGGAGTCACACACGAGTGGACATAGTAAGCGTGGGAAAACAAAACTAACGTTGGTAACGACATAATCCTGTTCACTCTGTCGTAATGTCAAAGGTGGGTAACTGGTCATGAATTCATTTTGAACACTGATGTCCTGAGTGCGATTGAGTCAAATCCCTTGAGATTCACCAGCTGTGTCTTCGGCACAAACATGCATAATCACGCACTCACACTTAGAGCTGAGTTCAGTCTCATTCACCTGGGTGGGCCTGTCTGTCTGGCAGCAGTGTGAGGATTAAAGCAGAGATTAGACTGACAAAAAACACACAACAACAGGAGGAAGTCAGGGTTGTGCATTTGTGTGCGGCTGAAAAGAGAAGGGAGAAGAGAGAGATGGCAAGGTTGGGCACCTTCAAATGCTTGTACATTTCGTGTGCAAGCAACACTTCGCCTCAGAAGAATCTCCTAGACGAGTCATTCCTGCGCTCTCTTCTTGTCATTCAACCGTTAAAGGCAAATCTTTTTTAATCCTTTCAGTTAACAGTGCATTCCATTCAAATCTGCCATTAAAGGTTTTTTTTTGCTAACTGGGTATTCCATTTAAGGCAACTCATTCAAAATTATACTGCATGTAACCCAAACAGGAAAAGATAATTGTTTTAGGCGAGCTTCAGTCTAAATTGTAACTGTCCGCCGTATACTCTGCCTAATTTTAGCCTTTAATCCTAGTTCAAAACGCCCAATCCTGACACACCCTGAGTTTGACAGTTGCCTCGGGGTCAAAGATGACAGAAAACTATGAGGTGGCTTCCCTAAAGCCGATCAACCACTTCAGGTTACTACTCTAAGGAACAAAAACAGGAAACCGAAGCTGGAAATCAGACAACAACTCTAAACAGTCTTAGCATGACAGGCGCTTTGACTTTGGAGACAAAGTGTCTTGAAGCAGGCCTTCGAGTTTTCTCTACTGTAGGTTGTTGCCTTATAGCAGAGGCTTAGCAGTATTCACACACTCATTATCTTTTCCATTTGTGGTTTGACTGATTGCTGTCACAACAGACAGACCAGAAAGTGCCCCCAGCACAGTTGACATTTCCAATCGAGAAACAAGAAAAACTAGAATAATTACAGCAAAATGTGTCAATCTTTCATCATGTCATGCAAACAAAACAGAAAAAAAGGCAGATTTTAACACCAGTGAGTTTTTTTTTTACATTTTTTATTCTTTTATTTTTTGAATGGAGCGATGACATTAGGTAAAAATGTATATGCATATGTTTGGCCTGCACAATAAATCTCAAATTTAGCGTTATCGCGATGTCAAGCTGTGCAAAACGCATATCGCAAAAGATGGCAATTTTTTTTTTAAGTATTTAACAAATCAAATAAGTCCCTTCATGCATTTGACCAATCGGATGGACGCCTTCACGTTGTTGACCAATTGGAAGGACCCTTCTGTGTTAGATGCTCACATCCTACTGTATGTAGACGAAGGTCATTTGGAGTGTATTTAAGCTATGTTGACTCCTATTGAAATTCAACTGGTGCAGTGAAATGTAAATTGTGTTTTTGGTTGTTTTATTATTTATTTATGTATCGAAAGTTATATATATGGTATCGTTATATATGGGGGGTTGTAGGCAGGGGCGGCCCATGATAAAGGCAGAACAGCTGTGTCTTGCAGTTCCCTTGAGGTTTGTGCAGCCACCTTAAGCGACATCATGAAAATGAAACTTACGTATGTTGTACATATGGTAAGTGAATTGTTAAGTATTCATTAGGATAATGGAAGTTACACAAGCACTTATGATGGATGGGGGATGCTGTCATACAGAGTAGTAAGGTGCCCCTAACCAGAATGCCCATCTTTCTAACAGTCAGGCCGCACGCACGCCCAAAGAGCATGCAGCTATCATATGAACAGCACTTTTGGGCTGAAAAAAACGAGAGATTTATAGGACGTACCTGTGTCTCACTACTTCACCCTTACTTAGCCTAAGGTGTTGATTAAGTGTTCACTACAATCTGATGCCTGGAGAGTGCTCATAGAAAAAATGTGCATGAAGATTTTCATGTCATGGGATCACCTACAGGCTCTGCACAGATTTTTCTATTTTTTACTCGCAGACAAACCATATCTACCCGTAAGGGCAGCTGTGACTAGGGCTTACAGGTAGCTTATTGATTCTGATATTTAGATATTTCAAACACGGAACGACTGCCCCGACATAATATTATTGGGAATGTTTGAAATCTTACTGTATGTATAGGTGTAGCCTCTTTGAGGGAAACACTTCATCCACAGAAACCTGTTGCTTAAATAGTTGTAGCTCAGCTCACAGACAAATGCTTGTGAGTCTGTTTTGATACAAAGGGTCAGGGATAAGGTCAGAGCTGTCAGTCTAGACGGATGTGAGTGTAAAGCTCTATCTGTCACCAGAGCCACTGTCAACACTCTGCACCTGATGAGGCTCATTCCGTGCGGTCTAGTTGGAAAGTGTGAATGTGTGTGTGTTTGTGTTTGTGTGTGAGAAAACCGGCAGGTTGATGAGGGCTGTAGGAGAGATCTGTGATGTTTACCCAAACATTAAGTTCTGTTGTAAAGCACGTAAACGCATTCCGCACTTTCTCTTTGTCCCATTTCTATTTCGATCTTGTGCGTGTGTGTAGCTGCGTGTTTGAATGCATGCGTTTGTGCTTGTCAATAAGCTTTTCAAGTAACCTGTCTCAAAAGAAGAGGTTTAACTTTATTACAGTTATTTTACGGCTAAATCTTTCCGTCCGGAAACTGAGGTTGACACAGTGGAGAGCCAGGTGCAAAGAAGGAGCAGAAAAATCTGCAATTTTGTCATCTTTCTTCTCAAAATAGTTTAGATAAAGAGTTTTTATTTTTAATTTTATGAGGTTAGATCTAAAATCTTTTTCTTGCTTTTAAATAATCTTTCTTGGATTGCTCTGTAAAAAACTGCTGTATTTTAGTGTGGAACATGGTATAAAAAAATAACCAAAAATTTTCTGAGATAGGGGTGCATGTTGGTGTTGTGGTTAGCGTTTCAGGCCCTGGTTCAAATCCTGGTTGGGTTCTTTCTGTGTGGAGTTTGCATGTTCCTCCTTTGCATGAGTCGGGTTTTGTCCGAGATTTTCAATAGTATCCAGTGGTCCAAAAACAGGCTTCTTAGATGAATTAACGACTTATATGTCCATTAGTTGTGAATGTGGGTGTGCGGTAATCTATTGCCTAGTGATGGATGTCCAGGGTGTACCCCACTTTTGCCATACAATTGCTGGGGTTAGGGTACAGCATCCCTGTGACCTGGTACTGAACAAAACAGGGATTTAGGGATTAGGTTAGATGACAATTATATGACATGATTACACATGCTCCTTTTTGCATTTGAAAGTTAACATAGTTTCAAAAGAATATGAATGAAAAAAAGATCAGATGTTTTGATATAATGATTGCAAAGGAAGAATTAGATTGTTTTTACTATAATTTAACAATTTATCTTGGTCGTAGGCTGCAAAGGCTTAGACCAATTTCCAGGATTGGTTTTAAAGTTGTTGTTTTTTTGGTTCATAAATGTGTTTGTTGTTTTGGTCATCAGATCTATCTGATATCATTTTCCAGTATGAGACCTCACGGACCCTGAGGTCCTCTGGCCCTTTGTTCTTCCTAAGGTTAGAACTAACACTAGCTGCGGTTACGTGGACAAAAGCAATCGGAATGAACACCTGATCAGAATAAAAATGCGTCATGTAAACACGCTGTTCGGAATACTGCCCCGATCAGACTGGTGTGGCGCTCCAGAGAAAGCTTTGGAGCACAAATAAGACCGGCTGCTCCCCGCGAGCGAACGTGTCTGTGAGCACAGCAGCCGGACTCGTAGCTTTGTGTTTGTGGGCAGAGGAGGGTGCTTTGTTATGGTGGGCGCTCCGGGGTAGGATTTGGACTGCAGTCCGTCTGGCTGCTCTGTGAGCGAGATGCCAGACTCAGGAGAACCTTGTCCCCCGGTAGAACTCTGTCTCTGGGTCTGGGACGCTGTGTAAGCTAATGCTGGCGGCTTGTCAAAGCAGAAATCCTGCGCAGTCCTTAGAAACCGTGTAAACAATAACCTGGATTTGTTATACCAGTCGTGTCCAGACAAAATAAAGGCTGATGTTATTCTCACACATCCTTGTGCAACCAAGATGCACATTGCGGCATTGACCTAATGGATTTGAACTTCATCCAAGGCTAAATATTGTTAGCACGCGTTAGCCTACTCTGCCACGAAAAAAGCACTGACCACACAGATTGAAAAAAAAAAATGCATGAGTGAACAGGCGCTTAAAAACAATCCTAACAATAATAAAATCTTGTTTAGAAGATCATCACTCTATGCTGCAGGTTTCTTTTTTTAAAACGGAACTCAATATTTCTTCTTCTATGGTCGTTTCCGGTATTTTAGAGAGTTATGCACATGTCCAAATGATTTATTCCGACCGGCAGTGTGGTGTATGTAAACTTTTTTATAATCACAGTTCAATTCTGATTCGATCTTTGATCCGATCAAAGTTATTTTGCTCATGTAACCGCAGTTAATGATGGCAAGGCCTCATTCAGTTATTATGAACCTCGCCTGTGGAACATCCTCCCAGAAAGCCTCAGGACCATAGAGACTATTCATGTTTTTAATCAAAGGCTCAAGACCCACCTTTTTAATTTGGCTTTTAGCTGGAATATAGAAACATTTTTTGATAATTACAATTTGATCTCTTTTTACTTCTTTTTTGCTGTTTTGTGACTATTTAAATCTTTCTATTAGGGTTTGTCTATTTACTCATTTGTTTATTTCTACTTTTACTTTTTCTGTATTTTACTCTCTCTAGCTGCTTTAACTCCAGTATTGTTCTCAGGTGGATCCTCCACACATCGACCATTCTTATAAAAAAGGGTTGTTGCAGTGAGATACTCCAGGTCTGGTTGCTTACTTGATCAGGCGGTATCCCATGGTGACGTCCTTTGTGATCATGATTGGGTCTGTCTCTGGCATGTACAGTTCCCCAAAATATTGCTTCCTCACATCAGCCTCAAGCCAGGTTTCCACATTGGTTTTTATTTGTGTTCACACTTTGAGTTATATTCATGTTATTTTATCTTTCTTTTTGTTGGGTACAAGGGGTTGGGAGGGTTAAGGACAACCTGCGTGGTTTTATAATTCTATTTTTCATTGTTCTGAATCTGCCCTGCGACACACTGGCAACCTGTGTGGGTTTTTCTTTGCCCTCGCCGAGCAGCTGCTGGGACAGACTCCGGCAACCCCGTGACCCCAAAAGGGACATAGCGGGTTAAGAAAATGGATGGATGAAAAGTGCTTTAAAAAATAAATTGAATTGATCTTTAATCAATTCTACATCAAACTGAAATATGATTGACATGGAGCCACACAGATATCAAAAAGTCTCATGCAGGTCATAAGATATTCCCAAAGCCAAAAAACTCATAGAGGTGTTTTGAAATTTTAATTTTGTTTTATTCGTTACTTTGGTATTTATTCCTGTCTTGTATTCACAGAGGTTCTTTCAAGCTATGAAGAAAATGTTGCTGCACACGTGCATATTTGAATTTTTTAGTCACTTAATGAGAAGTTAAATGTACCACAAGTTGTTTTGGACTTTCAATATCCTGATAAAAAGTGTTTTGTGAATTCTCATCTACTTTTTTATAACTTTTAGCGCTACATTTGCAGGCATATGAACTAAGAGGGGTTTCTTTTTCCTTTTTTATGTTTTAGTTACTTTCTGAAGCTGAGCACATAAACACGTCCGAATCATGCAAACAAGTGTGTGCTCATGCTTGAGTGCATCCCCAGCCTTTACAAGCCCTTTGAATGTGTGTGTGCATGCATTGAAGTGGTTTTAAGGAGGGGCGGACGTTTTCCGGAAGGCACCTGACCAGATCGAGGACGGGCTTTGCCGAGACTAAACAGAAGAGAGCGCATGTCAGAAGTAGGCTTATACAGCTCAGGTGAAACAAAACAAAAAACATCACATGCTGTTTTCTATGGAAGTCTAGCACATTCTTTATCGATTATTCAGAAAACCTCTGTCTTTACAGCAGAACTCATATCTTCATCACGGAAACTTCTTCACATGAAAGACATCCTCTGAATTTTACAGTCGGGTTTACATGCAGCTGTTTTACATAGCTAAAGTTAAAGGTTTGAACAATACAAACATATTCATTTTTAAACATATTCATATTATATTATTCCAGGAGGGTGAAGAGGTCAAGGAAGATTCTACTTTTATTATTCCACTTTGGTATCTCGCACTCCTAATCTCTAATGTCCACTTGTTCAATTATGCATTCATCACATCAGCTGAGCTCTATAGAAGGAAAATACTATTTCAAATTCCACAGGAAGGACCTTGGCTTTCTAAACCTTTTTTATGGCTTTCACATAATTATTTAACCTCTTACGCATTTTGTTTGAAATCATGAATATGCATTATTTTCTCATTTCTATACCTTTTCAATGTTTATAAAACTGATTTGTAGGGCATGTTGGAAAAAATGCACTTTTCAATCTACATATCTCAAATACTTTCCTTTCTTATCCCTTCTTCTAGGGTGGTCTTCACTGATCTCTTAACTCTGACATACCAGTCAAAACACCAGAATCTGTGTGTGCAAGCATGTGTGTAGTGAGGGTATGATTCAGAAACTCATAACACTTAAACAAGGTTTTAACATACCACTATTTAGGGTCTCAGCCTGCATTAAGTGTGCAGAGGGGTTTGGGGGGGGGAAACAGCCACTTTGTTGAGGCAAATGGATTTCTACTTGCATATTTCAATTTAAATCTCTACTGAAAAAAAAGAGAGTGGATATAATTATTGCACTGCAATTACAAAATATTGCTGGGGATTAAAGTAGTTTTCCGACTTTAATTTGTCACTCTGAGACACAAATTATTAAATTATTGGTTCCAGTTCGCAAAATACAAGTTTTTGTTGCTAACCCAAAATAAATTTAAAGTTGCTTTCTTTGGTGGCTTTTTTCTTTCTTAAACAACACAATTCTGCAATGCTACACCATCAGATCAGTAAAAGTCCTTCAGCGGAGGAAAATATTAAATTAAACGCTAACGTTTAAATCTTAGAAAAGAATAGAATTTAAACCAAATTTCATATCTTTTTCTCAGGCAATATATCTTGTGTGCAGAAGTCCTTGTTTTTGCTTTTGGTGTTTAAGTTGAAAATTGTTTATAATATGTAAAGCACTTTGTGTTAGATATGTATGAAAAAGGCACTATAAAGAAATACATTTATTTATTGTATTTAAGAAGGTTTTGTTTAAAGAACAGGTGAAAATGTCAGGAATGTGCAACAATATTGAGCATGAACATACACAGAAACGAACTCTTCATAGCACATGCATGTTTTCTGTTCTCTCTGCTGCAGTCGTATAATGATTTTTTCAAAACAAGAGCAAAGCACACTGCAGCTCAAATTATTTTAAAATTTACAAAGGGGATAGTGAGGTGATAATTAAGGAGACTGAATATGTAGGGAAACCAAACCAAATGTATATGTGATGTATATGTGAATATGTGATGTATTCGTGATTGTAATGTAATATCTTATTGATTTTATAGCATAGGGTAGAGTCAATACAACTTCTGAAGTGAATTTCTGTTGTATCCCAGCTGGCTTTTGAACTTAAACAGTCCAGATAGCATTAATGAAAAAAACTAAACAAAACATGCAAACTGCAAATGAGCAGTAGGTGAGGTAGGCTAAACCGTGAATGCTTTTTACATATCTTTTGTTCCATTTAAATTATTTTGAGGATTCAGCTGTTGGTGTATTAGTCCCATTGTGTATGCGTTCACTTCAGCACCATAAAGGAGAAGTCTGTGTGAGTACATAGTGCAGATCAGTTGTATTTCTGAATGAATGAAAACTGAGAAGTACAGAAAACACAGTCCTTCACGGTGGTTATCATGCTAGTGTAAATGTTCCCATGTCCAACCTTTGTTTAAAAAGAGTAAACCTCTCATTTTCTATAAAATCCTCCAGTGATTTTCTAAAAGTCATCCTTATTTCTTTTTTTTTTTTTTTTTTTACGTGTCTTAGCTTCATTGAAAAAAAATGCCAGAAGAAAAGCTTTCCCATCCTGCGTCTCTACTATTTCATCCTTGTTTTACTTGGTCACCAGCCCTTAACTCAATTTAGGAGGTAGTTTTATTTATTGTGTGAGTACGGAACTTGCAATATTTCATTATTATTATTTTATGGTGGTAGAAAGGCTTGTGGTATATTCTCTTTATGTATTTTCCCTCAAAGTGGATGTTGTTTTGCTCATCAAATACGTTTTAAAATTGTATGCTCAAGGATGATCATGTGCTCATCTGTGCCTTTTCTGGAGGGACTGTCATATTGCAAACCTTTTTTTAACACACAGTGTATATTATGCCTCATTTAAGTTTATGCAGCTTCCTAAATCAAAAGTCACATCACTGAAATTTAAATTGAGACAAAATAACAGGAAAAGCCTGGAGTCAACTATCTTTGTACAGAGAGTGAAAGTTATGGCAAAGTGTTCACAAAAGCCATAGGTGACATATAAAACAATTAATTTATTATACCGCTATTTAAATGGTGCCTTTCCATTGGTTAAATGAAGTGATATTATTTTTTTAACGTTTTTTTTAATGTGTTTTGCCCACGATTTTAGACACACAATCGCATTTCAAGTTTTTAATCCTAATTTTGTAGCCCTAGGTAACATGTATTCAGCGTTTTATGTAGCATCAGCCCTATGATGTTTGCAGACTGTGCAAATTGAATGGTCAATTCTAGTTAACGATAAATACATCAAAGCAAATGATAACAATAAAATGTGACATAGGAAATGGGATTGGTGGTTTGAACCTGTGATTTTGGCTCAAACCCAGCACACCTGGCCAGGCTCAAACAAACCCACAAACAGGATCCTCTAAGACTTACAGATACTAATTGGTAGCAGGAATCAGCTAACAGTTATGTAAAGCTGGGCTCAGTCACTTCCTTTAAATGTAACTTTCTGTGGTTACTCCTTTCTCAATTCTTGAAAGGTCTGAAGAAAAGAGAGGATTGTGGTTGGTATAAAAACAGCAAAAAGTAAAGTTGAGGGAGGAACTGGAAGAGTTGAATGCGTACAAAAGCTGGCTGCAAATCAAAGACCTCTATGAAAAGACTAAGACAGTGAAATGGAGAGCACAATGAACGAGAAAAGGAAAAAGCTTGTTTTCCAGTCTCGTGTTGACACTGTGTCAGCCGCAGCTCTCTGGGTTAAAAAAACACACCAAAAATTTGTTTGCTCTGTGAGTAAACTAGCCAGAGCAACGCCCTAACCCAGCAATGCTTTTCACACACATCGAAACACACGGGCTGCGAGAAAAACAAAGTGTGAGGGGCAGGTTGGCTCTTGCAACAGGAAAACAGTTTGCAGAGCCGTCAGGGAGAGTTAGAGGCATTAGGAGGTTGATCTAAGGTGTGGCTCACATTCACTTGGTCAGATAGGGAGAGTCGAGGGTTGAGACACTGGCAATTTAAAGTCGTATTACCAAAACAGTGATTTCTACTCAGTAAGTGTTGTTGTTTTCTATCTATCACTTTGTCTTGTTAAAATGATGGCTGTAAGCACAACTTTGCGCACTGGTGTTCCAGGAAGAACAAAGGCACTATTTTAGTCACAGATGCAAGTTTTTTGTTAGTTTTTTTTTTTTTTTTTAAATAAATAAAAAAATCCTAATCTACCAATGGTTAAATATATTGCTCTCACTTAAGGCCTGCTTGTTTTGTGCCCCAGCCTGTTAGGCACCGCCCCTTTTCTTAGAGTCAGGTGTGCAGCGGATCTGGCCAAGGTCCTGCTCATCGGCTCATCTCTGGCAGAGATATAAGTAAGGGAGAGCACTGATGGGAACTATTTATAGAATACAGCTTTTCAATAAGACTTTGAAGGGTTTTTGTTTCTGTGGACAGGGAGTTGTTAATTGACTGGAGTTTTGTTGGTGTGAGGCATTCATTTGTGTTTGCTGTTAAGGGCCATACAAATCCCTGGTGCTGTTTTTTGTCCTGGGTTGGACCAGAAGTAGTCTGGTTTTGTGAATCTTTGATTTGATTTGATTTGATTTGATTTATTGATTTATTTCAAGCATTGTAGTCAAAGCAATAAAGAAATTACACATATTTATCAAAGTCATTAGAGAAATGATGTAATGCATAGATTAAAAAGACAGAAAACAAAACAAAAATGTCACTTGAAACACATTTGCTTAATTAAATACAGTGATCTTTAACTGAAGTATAAGTAGAGTTTGATTTATTGCTTGAAAAGGAGTGGGAAGAAGCAAGCTTATATAATCCCACCCCTACTGAGTTCATTCATTTGATAGTTTTACAGTGTTTTAAATCCGGTTCTGATCCAATAGATTCTCTTGAAGTAACAAAATCCAGTGCCTAGTAATGATTGATGATCTTCAGAAAACATTCATTCATGATTTCAGTAAACAGTAACAATACCGATATGTAATAATAATTGATTATCATTAGAACACATGATCACATTAAACCAGTAATTATTGCTACACATTGCAGATCAAGTAAACAAAATCAATAGCTTATTGGTTATAATTCAAACCTTTCAGTAATCATTATTGCACATTACAATGTAACACTCAGTGGTTGTAATTAAAAGAGCTTTGATTATTTCACCACAATCAAGTTCACACATGTATTTGGAATTATTCAAACACCTGTTGATCCTTAAATCCTCTTATCTTCATATCCTGAAATAAGAGTTTCTTTATACATTTTCTTGAATATTTGAATATTTGAACATTTTTTGAGCTTATCACTTAAACCGTTCCAAAGTTTAGTGCCACACACCGACACACAGAAACTTTTCTTAGTGGTTCTTATCAATTTGATCTTGAAGTTCCTACATCCCCTCAGTCTGTAGCCTCCAGAATCTGAATTCTTTAGTGACAAATCCAATTCAAGCTTTAGACATTTAACTGTAAATCAATTACATTATTAAAACTTACAATTGAAATTAAAATTATTTTGCCACAAGTTGTCATAAATTTACTTAAAACCACTTCTGATGACACGATAAAAGACAGTATTCCTAATGCAAGTACCTTTTGGTGTTTATTACAAGCATCTTTATGTTAACTGACCATAAGACCTAAAAAGATGAGTGGGGTTAACCCCTCTTGGAATGTGTGGGAACTGTTTTAACCGATTGAGCTTTATTTTGTCTTTTTTTTTCCACATTTTCCCAAATTAAAATTACTGGGGGTTTTTTCTGAACGAATACAAATGTTGATTTTAAAAACAGGTAACTCATCATTATTTACTACAACATGTTTAAAGCCATGTTATCTGAGAGTATGGTAAAAAGGGTTTGTGCTGTCTGTTCACTGTATTCTAGCTAAATAGAATGAGGTTTCTCACTCAGAGAATTTAAGGTTTTGTGTAGCCAGATGAACTTTCCTTAATTTCATTTGCTCCAATGCTGACTTGACATTTATCAGGGCGGATGTGTTGGTGAAGTGCTGAATTGTCGTATGTGCTGATAAATCTTCTCTAATTTGACAAGGACACTGACATTTAAACCTGCATAAGCAAACATTTTACTTCAAAAGTGGGCTCTTTTATGTGTGATTTATTTGCTGTTGTCACTCTTGTATTAATTTAATTTTACTGCCTAAAAAAAAAAAAAAAATACAGGGAATTTAATAGTAGTAGTCATCATCTGATGTTCAAGACACACATGAAAAGGTACTTCTATTGTCTGTGCACATCAAGGAAAGTGTTCTTGTGCAGTTGGTAACGGAGATTAAAAAAAAGAAAAAAGAAAAATATAAAAGGTGCATGTGAGTGTATAAACATAAAAATTGATCTTAAAACACTTCCAAATGTGTTACATAACACGTCGATTCTCCACCAACAGAAATGGAAACATATCCAAAAAGAAGCAAAGGAAAACATTTTACTTTTTCAACTTTTAGTTACCTTTTATACGTATTTTTCTCACTTGAAGTCAAAGTGACTGAGTTGCTTCAATATGACTGCAACAGAAAAAAATTCTTGATGTGTTTAAATCCCTTTTCTTTTAACTTTTAATAGTGCCCTCTCTATTTTACCTTAAAAATCAATAGATGAAAAGAAAAGAAATCAAATAATTGAAGAGATGAAAGAGTAGAGGGCTCAGACTTGCAAACAGCATCTGTCAAGCTGAAGGGCATTCTTACCAACAGTAGTTTTTGAGACATTTCTCCCTGGGAGCAGTATTTTGACTCCTGCTAGACAGCCGTGACAGGAAAGTACATTATTACATGATTTCGTTTGTTTTGCTCTGTCCATAAATTATGGGAAACAGAAGTCTGGTGAGTGATCAGGGTTAGTCTGTTTCTCTTTTCTTTTTCAAGAGACCTGCGGTCCTGTGTAATCTCTTAAATGTTTCTATTTTATTTATCTATTTAGGTTTCAGTTCTTTACATTAAGATGATTTAAGTTCTGTTGCGGTATTCCCGTATTATTATTAAATATTATTAAGTATTATTATGTGTGATTAAGGGTCTAAATAACCAAATCACTTTTGTTATTTTATTTACGTTTTTATTTAATGCAGTGGTTGATGCTCATAAATGATTTTATTGGCTCTTATGTTTAGGAGTTGAATTTTATTCCCCCATTATTATGGAAAAAGAGGGACATTGTTGCTGTTTTATTATTATTCTGTTTTTTGTCCTATAAATCTCAATGTTTTGACACATTTACAACTTAACTTTACTCATTTGTTTACAATGAGAAGCTTTTATTGAGTCAGAATCTGTTCATGTTCACTGTTTATTTGATAACAAGGCTTTTTATCATAGGGAAAAGGACCATTATTATCATATTTTTACATTTCCGGTACTTTCTTGTGCACTTTCTTTATACATTTAGAAAAATAAATCTCAAGCTGCTTGTTGATGACAGAAATGGGAAACAAAGACAAAAAACAGGTAATTGTGAGATTGAGTAGAGCCAATTTCCCGGTACAGTGGTGAATCTTTTACACTAGATTTGTCTCATATATTTTAATTGTATAATATCATAATATGCATTTAATAACATATTTGTAATCATTTGATCCAAATCCCATTGTTGTGACATGTGTTAGGAGAAAAATAGGAACAGTAGTGATAGTGAAAAGTGATTGTGTTGTTTTCTGACAAATCTCCAGTTTTATCTCCACAGTTCATCCCTCCTTCCTGTGGATTGGGGTGAACAACATGTTCATTTCCTCTTAAAATAGGGTTTGATGCTTCTTATCACTACTACAGCTAATATGTACAAAAAGACATTAATCTTTTTAATTTAGTTTAGAATTTTTATGAAGTGCCAATTTAAAACCAAGATTGTCTTATGGTGATACAAAAAAGTGTGTAAAACAAATCTTTTAATTATTTACAATTGTTGTAATCCAGTTCAGTCAAGATTATTTCATGAAGCAAGATTGTCTTAATTGGAATAAAGGCCTATGGAAGCGACCAAAGGATTATGTCAAAGGGTTTTGGTTGTAAATGTTCTGTACGGAGCAAGCAGTTGGTGACTGTCGAGGGGAAATGGAAAGACCAGACTCAATGAGGGAGACCCTGTGCCAGCTGGTGTCTGACAGGACAGAAAAGAGACAAATATAAGTGAGAATCCCTGAAAATGTTACCACAATTATGTTTTTGTCATATTATTATTATTATTTTATTTACATTGCTTTTATTGCATGAATACTGCAGAAGTTTAGAGTCCCCAGAGCAGGTTGATGGTGGTGCAAAACTGTGCCAGTGTGGGTGTGTGTCTGGACGAAAGCGAGTTCATGTGTGCCTGTTTCAAAGCCTCTTCTCAAACAGACCTCTCCTGTAATTCTGTCGCCCAGCAGGACACATACTTCCTCTCTATCTAACACACACACAGGCCACAAGGGGCTAACAGGGTGAACTGAGCATGTCTCTGTCTGAACAGGATCTTCTCAGGCTTTGTGCAGCTCGGGGGCGGATCAGGGTTCCTCAACCGACATGTTGGGATTTGGCTGGTAATCAGCAACATCATTTGGCAATCTGGGTCAAGCCCCTCATATGATATGGGTCACAAGTCGATTATAAGTGGTCAAAAAAAAATATTTAGGAGCAGCTGTAACTGTAGCCAAACAAGCATCCTTTTGTCAGACCACAAGAAAATAAAGAGTCTGTATTCGTTGTATGTATTTCAGTCAAATCACTAAGTTCATCATCAACAAAGGCAGAAACAAAAACTCATAAAAAAACGGAATTTCAACTTGAAATCTCAGTGAAATCATTTGTACTTGCCAACATCTGCTACTTGCAGCTGTTAGCAGACAGCTTTTACGCTATGTTCACATCGCCGTAAGCAACAAGTTCAAGCGGCTACCTCCAATAAAAGGTCTAATGTGTGCTTCGGGCTTCTGTGTTCAAAACTCTACCGTTTACATGTTGCTATGCACATTTTTAAGACCGTTTCGAGCAATTGAAGACATGCTGAAAGTTTAACCAGGTTGAACTTTGACCAATCAGGGACTTGGATTTGGTAGGGGTGTATGGAAGTGCCTGAACTGTTTGAAAATTAATCATATAGAGGAGAAATAATATTTGCGGTGTGTGCCCAGATAGAATTAAATGACACCAAGTCTTTCATATATCGTGAAGGAGCTGTGAAAGAAAAATCCTGGAACAAGATTCATGAAATTTGTATCGCGTCTACATTTTGTGCCACGCCTTTTCCAACTGTAGATGGCGGATATGAACTAAACAGTAGAAAAAGAAAAAGAATTGTTTTAAAACTAATATATCCGAGCAGTTGGTTTTATTGTACATGGATGGTTAGTGTGGGAAAGTTGCTCAACCAGATCATCAAGTGCCACTTAAACTTCCAGTCTGTGATAAAAAAAAATATTCTTTTTCATTCTTAACCGTTTTTCCCTTTCTGGGTCACGGGGCTGCCGGAGCCTATCCCGGCCACTTGTGGGCAAAGGCAGGGGATACCCTAGACAGGTCGCCAGTCTGTCGCAGGGTAGAATGTCCACAATCACACACCCATTCACTCACACACTCACACCTATGGACAATTTAGAGTGAAGCATGAAGCATGTTTTTAGATGATGGGAGGAAGCCGGAGACCCCAGAGAGAACCCACGCATACACGGGGAGAACATGCAAACTCCACACAGAAAGGTCCCCCGTTGATGTTGTTGTTTTCATGTCCCCCAGCTGGGACTTGAGGGGGCCTTTTGCTGTGAGGCAAGAGCGCTAACCACTGCGCCACCGTGCAGCCCAAAAAACAATACAAAAGCCTTACAGTATTCTAACTTTGTTGTACTTTTTTCTTTATTTTACACTGATGACCTGATGTTTGTGAATTAAACACATCTTGGCATTAGCTCAAAAAAAAAATTTCATGGAGAGAAACTTTATGGTAAGCATGGACACACTCACTTTTCTGGGGTCCATCCTTGTCCCCTTGCTTTTTAACATTTACATGCCTCCAGTAGGGAATGTCATCAGAAGACACAACATCAGCTTTCATAGCTATGCTGATGATACACAGCTGTACATAGCTATGTCTCCTGATGACACAAAACCAGTTGAAGCACTTTTAACTGTATTTTAGATGTGAAATTATGGATGGCAAATAATTTTCTGCAGCTCAACAAGGAAAAAACTGAAATTTTAGTTATCGGTCCTGAAGCCAAAAGAAAAAGTAACAGTTTCTGAAGCTACAGGAACTTTCATTAAACCATTCAGAAACAGTCAGAAACCTGGGCATTATTTTTGACTCTAAGCTAACTTTTATCCATATATATAAAACAGGTGGTTAAAACGTTTTTATCATCTTAGAAATCTGGCTAGGGTCCGCCCACTGCTCTCTCTTGCTAATATGGAGATGCTAATGCATGCTTTTATCATGAGTAAAATCAATTATTGTAATGTCCTGCTTGCTGGTCTTCCAAAAACCAACATTAGGAACCTTCAGCTTCTCCAAAATTCTGCTGCACGAGTTCTTACAAAGACTAGGAGGTGAACTCATATCACCCCAATTTTAAAATCTTTGCATTGGCAAAGATCTTCTTATTTATTCAATCTTTTAGTAAGGTATGAACCCTCGCGGACCCTGAGATCCTCTGATACTGGTCTGTTAACCATTCCAACTGTAAAAACCAAAACCTACGGAGAGGCATCGTTTCAGCACTATGGCCCCCGTTTATGGAACAGTCAGTCGCAGAGAACATTGACGTTTTTAAGAAAAGGCTAAAGACCTATCTTTTTGACCTGGCTTTTAGCTAATGTTTTACTACCAATATTTATTTATTTATTTGTTTTATTTATTTATTTATTTTTTAATGAACTTACACTAGATTTTAATGTATTACTTTAATTTTAATTTACCTTACTTCACAGTTTTATTGTTTATGGCTTTCATCAATATGTTTACTTTTCATTCTCTTTTTATTTTTTATTTATTTATTTTTATTCCAGTGGTTCCTCAGTTGGGACCTCTCCCTCTGGGTCAGCTAATGTTCAGCCACTGCGGCTCTGGATGGGGACCTGCATCACCACTTAGCTGTGGTGGAGCGGTCCCAGCCTGTGATGCTGCATTTGGGTGGTTATGCAACTGTTCACAGAGATGGAGGTTCCAATTATCAGCATTTCCAACAACTTTTTTTCGTGCTCAGCCTAATTCTATTTCTCATTGTCTTTCCCCATCAGGCAGGGGGTGGGAGATGTGAAAGAAGTGGGGGGTTTTGTAGGTATGGGGAGGGGGGCCCTATTTTTATTTATTTATTGATTTGTGTTTGCTTATTTTAATTTTCTTGCTTGTTTTTATATTATTTATTGTGTTCTTTTTTATGTAAGGCACTTTGTGTAATACTATTATATGAAAAGTGCTTTATAAATCAAGTTTGATTGATTGATTGATTGATTGATTGATTGATTGATTGATTGATTGATTGATTATAAAATTGCACCAGGAAAATTGGCCAAAGTTATAGTATTGCAATGTTTAAAACCCAAAGTACTGCATTTGTGGTATGTCACACCTAAAGCTCCATTGTTTTTTCTTCTAAATTTCAGACTGTAACATCTTGTTTTTCCCCATTTAAAAAACTTTGATGGCTTTCATAAAATAAAAGCTTTAAAAGCTTGGGATAAGTGCATGAAATAGCATATTAACCTTTAAGATAAATATAAATATAAATAAATATAAAATAAAATAAAACATTTTTTTCACTAATAACTGTGCACGTTTTCAGATCAAAGGCTCACACTTAATTTTAATTAAGAGCAGTATTATTGTTTTTGCCTTTTTTGTCATCATTTTAATTTGTTTTGTCATTTTACAGGGTCCTGCTCCAGTTTTCAAAATCATCTTTTCTCGTATGTCAACATTGTCATTCTTTTCTCCGATGTTTTCTCTTATGTGTTTTAAGTTGCTAAATTAATTGGCTAACCCTTCACCCTTAGAAATGAATTATACAGTTAAGTATCTCTGGTAGTATGCTTTGTTTCTATTTTGCCAACGTTCCACTTAATTTGCTTCTTAGAGAAATCAGGCGTTTTAAATGCCACTATCAGCTCTGTTTGGCATCAAAATATTCACTTATTGTTAACACATTAGCCTATCATGCACAGAGGGAAACACAAGCCTCTGAAATTTTACATTTTTTAAAGATTAAGCAGGATCCACCACCAGATCCAAAAGTAAATGTTACATTTTTAAGTACAAATAAAGTTTTAAATGTTAAGTCAGAATTTGTGGCAATAAATGAATCTCTCTCCATTTTTTAATCAAAATATTATTGTTGGAAACATTTGATTATGTCTGTTTTCAGATAGAAAAATTTTATATTTTTAATTTCCTTTTTTGTAGATTTGAGAGTTGGTGCCAAATTGTTAGGGGTTTTTTGTCCTAAAGTAACAGTCCTCACTTCTTGGCATTTAAAAAAAAAAGCTTCTCTTATTCTTCCCTCACCTTTAGAAGACTTTGTTGCCTTTTGTGGTCGTCTGATGTGCTCATGAGGAGACACTTCTTTTTTGTTGGTGACTTTAAAGATAAATTCTGCTAATACTCCTCAGCTGAAAGTAAAGTCAACATTTCTTTTCAATACAAAGCAACTTACTGACTTCCTCTGTTTACTCTCCCCCCCTGCACACAGGCGCACGCACAGTCTTCGCGGCGTACACAAAAACAGACACTTGTCGACACAAGCTGACATACAAACCAAACAGCTGTTCAAACTCTGCTTCCACTGAGATTACACGGTGCTGAAAGGCGTCCGGGCAGCAAACATGGATGAAACTATCATCAATAAATAAATTGTTAAGAAATATGTGTAATAGAGGAGAAGCTATAAAAGTTTCCAATTTACATTTCTAATTTCTGTGTTCTGTTTCTTCTTTAAGTGCTGAGTATCAATACTTTAACACAGTCAAGATAAGTTGTGGCGTAACATTTTTTGGTGACTTTTGCTTTTAATTGAATTTAAGTACAGGATTTTTGTATTATGGACCTTTTCATTGCATGAAGTTTGTTGCTATACGATGAAAAGCTAAATCCCCCTCTTTGATTTTCCGTTTTTTTCCCTCTTTAAAACGATTTTTTAAATCTAAATCTAATTTTTTTTTTTTTCAAAGAAAGAAATAAAACCAAACAGGGCATAGACTTAGCATTGTTCAAACAGAAATAATCATGGAGATCTCTGAAGAGAAACCACCAGCAGAAGAACAAAAATTACTTTTTTAATTAGAATGAAGAGCACACAAACTCTTTATTAAACAGTGACCTTAACCAAGTGTGCCAAAAAAAAAAGAAAACACCTGAAGCCAAAAGTTGCCTTGGACACATGTAAGATTAGTGTGATTTCAATAGGCATCAGTTATGTTTATCTTGGAAAAGCTGTGCAGCCTGACCAGTCAATCTTATTAGTGTAATTGCACTGTTGACAGCAACACGATAAACAGCCTTCAACTCACATCAAATGAGACTATTAATGTTGAAGACAGACCAAAGCTGGGTGCTGACAAGTAGAAGATTTATCTTTTTATTTCCTGATATTCATCTTGTCACTTGGAACAATAGATTTGACTTGAATGTAAAAAAATCAAATTTTTTTATCAACTGTAACCGTTTATCTCGTGATATTGTCCAGCTCATGTCAGGTTTGTAAAGGATATTTTGCCACATTTGCATTTTAGTAGCCCGCTTTTAAAGTTATTACATTCAGTGGGTCAAATCAAATACACTCAGGAGTTTTCCTTTTGAGTGTGTTCTGCACTTTGACTTTTTAATTTAACCATTTTTGAATGTTGCATATAAAAACGGATAGACACCCAAACAACCGTTTGGGAGCTCAACAGTCTCATGGCTTCAGAGTTTCCTCTCTGTTGAACATGAGTCAGAATTTAATGAATCAATGGGCAGCAAAAACATTTCAGTGTGTGCATGCAGTTGTGGTTTCTGTATGCGCTTTATCTGCCTGCTATTATCTTTCCTCCCCTCCTCACTCTTTCTGCCTCTCAGGATTAAACATGTTTGTCAATTATCACTCCATCTTGCTTCTAGCTCTCAGCATGCTACACAGCTAATTGAATCATTAAACAATCGCTACTCCTGTGGGAGTGTGTGTGCAGTGCGAGAAAAGTGGGTGTTGAGGGGTAGGGGTGGTATCGTTTGCAAACAAGATGAAGCCCTCGGGTGACTGCGATGCACTTGTCAAATATGCTTATTAATTTATGATGCATACACGTTTTCACAGATGGCGGTGCCTTGTTGCACCATGTGTTGGTCACAGCTGGGGGGCCTCTTCTGTTGTTTACTGGCAACTGGTTGCATCACAATTGTCTATGTGGGGTGTCTGGGTTCCAAAACAGTGATAAAATATTGATGGGTTCTCCGTGTGTTGTGTATGTAAATGTCTGTAACAGCAGTTCACTCTGCAGTGTTTTATTTAAAACATGAGTCATCAGACTTAATCATTATTTCTTTCAAAGTTCTACATCTAGATTTCCTAGATTGGTCAATTATATTTTGTCTCCCCTCTGTCCGATGGAGTGTATTATGATGAACATCACAGACGGCATCTTTTTAAGTGAGACAACTTGCAGAATTGGTGATTGACAAACACGTTTTGCATCACTGTATGAGCATATTCAGAATTTGTGACAGGAAGTGCTGAAACTGTCAAAGACACAGATTAACCTTTCTAAAAAGAGTAACACGCACTTTCTCGTCCCCTGTAAATTTTAGACTAAAGTGGATTCACAGTATATCTAAAGTTTGTTATTATTAATAATAATATGTTAAGTGAAGACCTCAAAAAACTGGTCAGGATCCAACTAGGTTATGGGTCTGTAAAACAATTCAGCAAAAACCACTTTACATTTTCCAGTTAACAAAGGGACAGTTTTTCGATTATAAATATGGGCTCAATTTGCTCAGCCTTCCATTTTTATCCGTGATCATCTGATCACACAGCTAAACATGGAAGATCTTTCAACCGGGATACCCATCTATGTTAATGTGATCATTGATTACCACTGATTTACAGTATACTGATATTACCTGCTCTCGGGAGCTTTGATTGCTGTCATCAGTGATTGTAAATGTCTCAACCCATTATTACCCACAGGCCTAATCAACTCATGACCAAAAATACAATCAGAGATGCTTGATACACTCGCTGCTCCTTCACGCAGCCCTCATTCCTTCACTGCATACTGAATGTTAAATAGGTCTTGTCTGGTTTTCTATAACATTCATGCTTCAAGTTAAATAATTTCCATTTAAAGTTTTAAACATTTTTACACACAACATAAAGTGCATGGCAGCCATTTTTAAAAATGGTTTTGGTCCCGTTGCTTGCCAGAGTCTGAAGACACGCAGTCTAATGGTTCTAAATTGACTGTAGGTACATTTAAAATCTCATCCGCAAACCAGTAAAAAGAAATTAAAGTGAAAGTAAATCTTGTTTGAAGTACAGTACTTTCGGCTCCTAGTGAAAATGCCTGCTCTGTAGACCTCCATGCATGAGAGAGAAACCCAGAAGAAGTCGGAAGGAACCAAAGTGACGTGAAAATTGCAACAGAGTCTCAGCCAAAGAGGAGCTGCCCCCCCACAAAACCCCATCTTGTGACCGATTCGTCACCGCGACAACCGTCTCCCCACCTTATTCTGGGATGTCCTGTAGTTATGTTCTTCAATTATGTGCCCCTCTTTAATGTCACTGCTGCACATCCATATTTAGTCCATCGCTGCAATTTTAGCTGCCGCGCTGAAATGCAACCGTCTCACCCTGGAATCAAAGGACAGATCCGGCCTCCCTAGGCAGGCAGGGAGAGACAGAGATTTACATTTATTTCTAAATTCTTTCAGGCTACATCTGCAATTTCAGCCGCAACAGGGGGATTTTCAGCATGCCAAGCAACTTTCAAGGAAAATGTGAGGCATGGCAATTTATCCACTGTCTGCTAGATGTTTTATTTTTGTCACCACTGTGCTCCTTGAAAATGTATATTATTAAAAATGGTCTGAGGGGATGAATGGGAAAGCAATGCACTGCAACAATTATGTGTTAAACATAAAGAGAGGAGCACAAATGCAGGAAATCATAAAATCTAAGCTAATGTCAATCTTTAGTAGAGGTTTTCTAGTAAAGTCTGAAAATTAACTACACATGCAACAAGACGAAACAGAAGGCAGGAAATGTGGTATAATAATAATGTGGTATAGAAAAAGAATATAAAAGAAAAGTCATGCTCAAATGAGATAAGTATGTGTAAATTTCCAATGAGTTTGTAAAGATTTGAGTAGAGCTAGACTTTCCATTTCAAATTGTAAAAGATAAACAATTGAATGTTTAATAATCATAAAAATGTCAATATACAGTGGGACAAAAGATTATTTAGTCAGCCACCAATTGTGCAAGTTCTCCCACTTATAAAAATGAGAGAGGCCTATAATTTTCATCATAGGTATACCTCAACTATGAGTGATAAAAATTAAAAAAAGAATTTGTTTGTAAATTTTGGTAGAAAATAAGCATTTGGTCAATAACAAAAGTTAACTCAATACTATTTAGCCTTTGTTTGCGATGACAGCAGGCAAATGTTTTGTGCAAGTCTCCACAAGGTTTCTGGTATTTTCTCCCATTCCTTCATGCAGATCTCCTCTAGAGCAGTGATGTTTTGGGGCTGCCGTTGTGGACTTTCAACTCCCTCCAAAAATGTTCTTTGGGGTTGAGATAAGGAGACTTGTTAGGCCACTCCAGGACCTTTATATGCTTCTTACCAAGCCACTCCTTTGCTACCTGGGCAGTGTGTTTGGGACCGTTGTCATGCTGAAAGACGCAGTCGCATTTCATCTTCAATGCCTTTGCTGATGGAAGGAGGTTTTCACTCAAAATCCGATGATACATGACCCCATCCATTCTCTCCTTTACACAGGTCAGTCGTCCTGGTCCCTTTGCGAAAAACAGCCCCAAAAAATGATGTTTCTACCCCCATGCTTTACAGTAGGTATGGTGTTTTTTGGATGCAACTCAGCATTCTTTCTCCTTCCAAACACAACGACTAGAGGTCTTCCAAAAAATTTATATTTTGGTTTCATCTGACCATAGGACATTCTCCCAAATGTCTTCTGGATCATCCAAATGCTCTCTAGCAAATTTCAGACAGGCCTGCACATGTACTGGCTTCAGCAAGGAGACACATCTGGATTTGAGTCTTGGCAGCGTAGTGTGTTACTGATGGTAGCTTTTGTTACTTTGGTCCCAGCTCTCTGCACATCCTTCACTAGGTCCCCCCATGTGGTTCTGGGATTTTTGTTCACCGTTCTTGTGATCCCATGGGGTGAGATATTGCGGGGAGCCCCAGATGGAGGGAGATTATCAGTGGTCTTGCATGTCTTCCATTCCCTAATAATTGCTCCCACAGTTGATTTCATCACACCTAGCTGCTTACCTATGGCACATTCAGTCTTCCCAGCCGGTTGCAGATCAACATTTTTGTTTCTGGTGTCTTTAGACAGCTCTTTGGTCCTGGTCATAGTGGAGTTCAGAGTGTGACTGTTTGAGGTTGTTGACAGGCATCTTTATATAGATAACAAGTTCATATTGGACTTTAATATGAATTTAACTCGTAAAGAAATGCAGAGCAGTCGGATCAGTTGACAATTCTTATGAAAAAGTGCATACCTGCATGGATTTGTAAAGTTAGCCTGTGTTTACAAGTCGTAAAATGTGTGATTGATGGAAAAATAATTTAAACATACACAAAACAAGCTGCAGACTTCTTTATTACGCGGGAATCTCCCTCTGTTGGAAATGGCTTTGAGCCAAGAGGGGCGTGGAAGATGTGCTGCATGTGGAAAGCAGTCCGCACAGGTGTGACAGAATGACCTTTTTATCACGCACATACCTTGTACGATTGACTAAATGAGGAAGATAAAAAGAGTGAGAGAACAAGCAGTTCAGGCTGAGAGCCACAATATGCATTTAACTCAGCCTGTGAACATGTGTCTCCCCTGTCTGACAAGCTTTGATTCCTCGTTTGACATGTCTTGTCCTCTGAAGCTGGCCTGAGATTAATCAACTTATTGTGTCTGAGGTGGAAATTCCAAATATTATCTCAATTGTATTTTTTGTTTAATGATTTTGCCTGAGGGATCTTTTCTTCTTTTTTTCTTCATTATTGTTTTCTTTGCCTTATTAGGATTAGAGGTTTAAAATGTGTTTAAAATGTCAGTGATTTTTAATGCCACTTGTTAAAAATAATAATAAAGATCATTATAAGTAGTATGAATACCAACATGTAACATAACATATATATAAAACCTCATTTAAAAAAAGTTAGTGTAAGTGTCAGAAAAAAAAATCAAAATCAAATAAAATAATCAGACTATAAATCTTTCAAATTTCCAACTTAAACAAAGAACAGGAACTGAAAACATTAGGGAGCAATAGAGGATACGTTTTCTTTATTTTAATATAATTCTCTAACACTGTATTTGTTTTTATCATTAAAACACACACACTCATACACTTATACACACACCAACCCTGAAATTGTCTCTATGGAAAAAAAAATTGCAGTGATTTCTCCTTACTTTACCTTGATGGAGAGTCCTGAGGCATGACACCAGACTCTGTGATGGCAGATAAGTGATGACTAAAAAAACATTTTCAATCCCTTTAATATTCAAGAACAGACCACAATTATTCTTTCTAATCAAGAAATATTGTTTTATAAAATGTTTGTGTTTTTCCATCATGTTTCTGTGCCTAAAATACTCACCAAACTCAAAGATTGTTGTCTGTGTGTGTGTGTGTGTGTGTGTGTGTGTTTGTCTTTTATTCCATGCATTTCTGGTATTGTAGAAAAAGTTTACACCTTTTTTTTTTTTTTTTTCTCTCCTGTCAATATGACCACAGTTATTTGAAACGTTGTTTTCTTTTAAACAACAGTTGGGTGCTAAACTGGATTTTGTGTTGGATTTCATTGTGAAAAGTCATGTGGCCGTAGATTTATTTAATAAGAAAGAGACTTGAACCATACACCTGACAGCTGGATGTCTAGTTGCGTTTTCACACACCTGCTGCGTTGTTGCTGCAGTTTCCTGCCAGCTAAACTGGCGCAAATCCAGTCTGTTTTCACTTAGACTTATCTATTGTGTAACTTCTTTGACAGAAGCTCTGGTTTTGAATCAACTTGTTTCTGCGGCAAAGAGAAAAGAAATGACCTCTTCTCATGCAAAAGTGATCAGATCAAAGCGATGGGATTTCGTGCTGGATTTAGACATGGCAATCGCCAAGGGCGGCAAGTTACTGAGGAAAGTTGCGCTATAAAAACAATCCCAATCCAATCCAATTTTCCAACAGTTTTAAATTGTTACAATAAATACAATCGTAGAGCTCATTTTACTTTGTCTGGAGTCTGCCTTAGTTAGAACAGAAGTTGGTCAACAGGAAAATCTGTACTTGGTTTTATAAAACTTCTGTTTTGGGGTATGTTTTTATATAGTGAATTAATGTGTAGTTGTTGTTGATTAACAACAAACAAAGGGGTGCCAGTGGTAAGGAGAGTGGGTTAAGTGGGTGTTGGCTATTGCGAGATTTGGGGGTATCCATATTTTTTGCATAGAGCGCCAGATTTTGTGAAAATGTGTGAGGGCCAACCTATATGCTTGCATTCTTTGAATATTTATGAAAATATTAATATTTTTTGCAATGGGGTACTTTTCATTTCTTCATGTGGAACAGAATTATATTTAAATACATTGTCACTAAAAATATTGTCAATACAATATTTGAAGATCAGAAACTAAATAAAAAAAACTGGAAAAAAAACTTTATTTAAAATTAAATGTGGGTTCATATGAAATGTTACATGTTATTTATGATAAAGTGCTCACTGTAAACTTTGAAAGATTTCTCCTGTTCAGAAGTACAAACCACTAGAAACAAATGATCACAGAAACAAATGAATCTGTTTTCCTTGTTTGGTCCTTAAGGCTGTGAATGTCACTCAAGTTGTTGCCACAGGTTTACAACAGCTAAATTCAGCCAATCACAAGCAAGAAATCGTAGTTCCTAGAAAGTGCAAGGGGCTACATTTTATCGGTTTTATGACGGGAGAAGTTTAGAAAATTTGAATGGGCCACATTTGGTCCACAGGACGGACTTTGGACATGCCTAATTTAAGTCATTCAAAATCAATTTAAGGGAAACTATTGTATTTGTAAAAACTATCAGGAGCCCAACCTAAAAAAAGAAAAGAAAATAGGGGGAGAAATACGTCTAACATAAAGGTATGTATAGCTAAAATACTTGTTGATAAATCAATGTCTAAAAAAAACGCACCACCAATTTATGATGTGACATGATTTTATGATAAGGCAAGAACCACTACTGAAGGGAACAGCAATGGGTGTTAATAGAATAATAGACATTAATGAACAATCCCGCAACATGTTTTTACCTGGACATCAAAGTGGTGATTTGTGAAAACCGGATAAGATATCTTGAGATAGAATAGACTCCGGAAGCTTATTGATTGGGTTTCTGGCATGTCGGGGAAAGAAAAACAGTCTGGTTCCCTTCCTCTCTGCACCACCTGCATCTCACGTCAGACAAGTTTTACCTGGATTTCCAGACAGCAAACAAACTGGGAGTGCTGTTTTCTATGATCTGGTATTGAATTTTCACCCAAATAAAAGCCTCTTTATCTTTTTTACTTCTTTATATTTTAGCAAAAAAGCGACTTTTTCTATTAGCGAAATTTTGACCACCAAATTTGTGTATTCAAAAAATTAAGAGTCCTTCTTTAAATTAATAAATATCACATTGATGCCAATGTCAAATTTTTACGCATTTACAGAATACACTTTTCTGATATTCCTCTCTTAGACTTCTCTGTGCATTGTGCTTTGATTTATTACTATTCAGAATGTGTAAGAAGTAAATGTGAGTCGTGGCCGTGGCATGAGTAATTCAAATCCACATAATTGCTAAAGAAAGATGGTCTGTGATATCTGCTATTGGCAGCGGCTGTGAAAACAGAAAAGATAATTCCATCCTACGATTTCTAGCGCGCACAACATAGGACTCACAATTGCTAAATCAATTTTAGTAAATAGAATTCTTGCTGACAAATACATTGCATGTGCACTCCAAGTTGGAGGGCTCACAATAATGCTTTTCCACCTTCAACTTGCAACCATTTTTTCTTGGATTTGGGCCCAGTAATCTAGAAATCTAGAGAATCTGGCAGTTTACAATCTTTGTGAGGCAGCAGGCTGTCCACATTTAAAAGTTCTGTACCACACAGTAAGAAGCTTTTGGCTAATGTTTGCGCCTTTTCAGGAAGTTATAGCACAAGGGAAAACCAAAAAATGGCTTTACTTTAGTTGCCATGGATTGTTTTTTCAAATACTGAGATCTGTTTTGCCTAAGTCCCTAAGAATGTTTTTCATTAATATTAAAAAAAATCATTAGTAGCCTACGTTACGTAAGGGTTAATGGCCGACGAAGTGTGCGGTTATTACTTTTTAACGCACGACGTGGAAGCCTGAACCGTCCTCCGCTTCGCGTCGGACGGTTGCTTCCGCGAAGTGCGTTATAAAGTAATAACCGCACACTTCGAAGGCCATTAACCCGCTTATACCATGGTCACTTACAAAAGCAATACATATTAACCAGGTTTTAGTCCTCAATTCTTGTTTTTTTTTTCGATTTGGATCGCTTTTCTCACAAAAAGCAGACTATATGTTACGTGATGCGGCGCGATGCGCCGCGTCACGTAACATATAGTCCGCGTCGCGCTGCACCACCGCTGCATTCAAGATTTGGCGATATATATATGCTGATCGTCCCGATAGGTTGAATAAAACATCATTTCAAAGAGAAACTTCACCTCTTACCGCTTGTTTTTGTCCAAATTATGAAGCAAAAGATGTTTTAAAGAAGCCGGCGCAGTGATACAAAACATTTAAGCTAGCTGACCGGAACTTCTTCTTTCACCGTGCGGTTATTAAGTTTTAACGCATACCCAGCAGCCAATCAGAATCGAGTATTCAAGCGGACCATGGTATAAATAATTTTCACATCTACAGACAGACAAGAAAACATATTAAATATCTTCAGCCTTAATGCATTTGTCTGTCAGCCTTTAAAGGAACCAAGACTGAAATAAAACAGTGAACACTAATACACCAGTAACCCACTGAAGGACTGAAAAACTCTTTTCTATAATCTCGGTAAACATTTAACTTTTGGATTTGAGGTTTGAAAAGCAAATTGCTCATGTAAACCGTTTGGCAGAGTCGAACTTTAAAATCCTGCTGTGGTTCTATCAGCTGTGCACACCTGACCTTCTGCATAGCTGACAGCGAGGTTTGCACAAGACATTTGTGCAAGCACGCCATCTTGCATGCAGAAACATACACGTGTAGTGCTTGAAAACATAAATAAGTGGGCAAGTGGTATTAAATAAGATTTGGTTATTGTCCATGAGGGTGGAGTCTGATTCTGTGACTGACAGGCCATTAGTTGTTAGGGTTTGGTCATTAGTCTTGTTGGCTGATGCAGTAGTAAAGGAATGCTTTGTTGCTAAATTTATCTCATGTGCACACACTTCAAAGGACACACCTTTTTCAATTCAAACTAATTTCATTTTATTATTTTTAATTTAGTTATTTACTTACTTTGATTCTGAAATTAACTATTTGTACAACAAATGCATCAATCTTTACACATTATTACACTACCATAGACTTGTGCTGGCTTTTTAGGCATACCTGGAATAAAAACTTTCCTAGCAGATTTCAGCTGAAAAGACCAACACATTCCATTACTATTGATATTGTGTGCTCTGAGAAATATGGTGAAGTTCAGCAGAAAGTACAGTCAAACATAAAGAAATGTGTTTTCTTGAATCTGAAAAAACACTCAGATATGTCAAGGTACCCTGCTAAATTCCTGTAGAACCGCCAAGATTGATCACCCATTCACACTCTTCTTATTCACAATTCAACTCTCTTTTGAAATTGTTAGTTTTTCAAGAAAGTACAAACCATCAGGTTATATGGTGTGACCCTTGTGCTTTTCTCTATACATCAGAGTAAAACATTTAGAGAATGCTTCAGTGAAGTGTAATACTTGGAATAAAGTACAAAAGAATAATTTCTCTATTTTCATTCTAACTTCATTTAGTTCAGGGTCATAGGAGCATTAATGTCTATCTCAGAAGTCAAGAGGTGTGATCTACAGCATAAGAGTCCAAAAAACTTCAGAATCCTAACTTCAGCTTTGACCAGAGTTTCATTTCCAAAACATTAATTTTGGTTAAAAAAGAATTGTATTTAGGAAAATAAAAAGCAGCAAAACAGATTTTCTTTTTCTCTACACCTAGCCTTCAGAGGAACTTCCACTGTAAACTCATCATTCAGCCTTTGACAAAATAACTGTACGGTACATTAATTATACTGAGTGATTATTTTACTAATGCCACGTAAAAAACAAATATCTCAGAGCCTCTGCCACATTTGCAGCGTAGTCGAAGTTAATAACCGATGCAGAGTTTTCTCAACTTTTTTTCTTGTCTTTAAAATTCAAATGATGGCAGGTGATTGCATTACCTGCTAAGTCAGCATAACAAGTACAGTATTATAAGTTCGCCTGCTCATTTAACTTTATCATTTTTGGATATTGTATAAGGAAACGTACAGTTTAAAATGAAACCAGCCTCCAAATTTGATGTTTGTTTCAAAGCACAAGTGTTCCTCAAGTAAAAAAAAAAAAATCTATATTTTAATCTTTTAAAGTGATGCTATGTTTGTCATGTGTTCAATAAAAGACTACTTTAAATCCAAGCATTGAAAAGTAGTGTGCAACTGTCAGCAAGTGGTTTCCCTGTGTGGACTGGCACAGTTGTAAAGAGTAGGGGGTCATTTTAAAATGTTTTTTGTTGTATAAAATATTTGCATGTATCTTTACATTGAATTAGGCTGTGTCCAAATTCCTTCACGAAACAATACTTAATGCACTTTAGCTGCTTTTGTGCGGCTGTCCAAATCTACAATTCCAAAATTCAATGCCCTGGGAAATTTCCCAGAAGTCTCTGCAAAAAAACCATTGTGCATCAATGCTCATTAGACTGGCAGAAATAGACCACACTGCATTGTGTTTGAACGATTTTCTTGTAAAGAAAATGTATTTTAAATTGTTTTTATAAACCATTCAAGTTCTCATCTTTAGAACACAAAGGATTCATAAATAGTCTTCGTAAAATGTTGATATTTATTAGGTTTTTACTTCGGGAAACTGGTGACATCATGTTTGCTATTTAAAAAAAATGTAAAAACTGGTGAGCATAGTGTCCAAATCACTTTTAAAATCCAAGGCTCTAGATAGTCCCGCGCTATATAGTTTTGTAGTCTTTAGTAGCCTTAAATAAAGTGAAAAAAGAATATGTAGTGCTCAAGAAAGCATGTTGGAACTTAGCCAAATAACCCAAATTTCCCAACGTACAGTTTATTGATGGAATTCAAAAACAGTATTCAAATTAAATTCCCTTCAAAAGTTTCAGCTTTTAAAGAACAAACCAAGTTGATGCAGCTTATCTTTGCTACTTTATAACTGTTCATTTAATATCCAGCCCAATGACGGAAGGCATTGATGGAAAGTTGTCTTTCGTGCTAGCTGTTGACGTTAGCACGATGAGCAAGATACAGACACAATGAAAACACGGTGCAGCAGCTGAACCTTCAAAGTAAATGGTGCAAAGTGTGACAAAGAGCTCAGCACGCAAATGTTTGCTGGCAGATAGCAGAAAAAAAAATGACTCAAGATAATAATGAATGCGACGTGGAGATAGTTTATTTGTTTGAATACACATGTACACTATCTCTGTCTGACAGACTCACGAACATGAACAACACACGCTTGATGAGACTGAAAACAAGATAAATGCATACTCACTACAACCAATTAATAGCATTGCTTCAAACCCATCATGCAATTACCAAACGCAAAATCGCTGCCCTTTAAAGATACGGTAATAGTGACTATAGCTCCTCTAAAAACAGTTTGCAGCATTCTCCTGATAGATGCTGGGGGAACAATACCTAAATCATTTCCCTAATTATCTCCTCTGGAACTAATGTTGCAGATATGTGTGGGAATTAATTATTGTAGAATGATATAAGCGACGGGGCAAAAAAAAAGAGAGGAGCATTATCCACAGAATCTCTTCTTTTTCTTCATTTTTTTTTTCTTTTCAGCATTCATAAAGGCGAAGGAAACTGTCAGTCACTCCACAAGACAAAACCCTGATTTCCAGAAATCAAATTAGTGCTGAAAACAGAAAGAGGAGGGACAGCAGAGTCAACAAAAGAACTCAGGGACCTTATTGTGGGAGTCGATGAGAGGCGCATTGCGGGGGGAATAAAAGCGTGCCTTTCTTCCATTTGTCATGTTTTGTGTTGACTTTTTCTATATGCACTTTTTTTCTACTCTCAGGGGTCAGCTTCTTTTCAGAATTCCTCCAATACGGCTTGGCGTGATGAACCTTCACTCTCACTCATGTAGAGTCGCACTAGACAGTACGTCTGCTTTGTCTCTGAGTTTTGCAGCTTTAAACACGTGTTACTCTGTTTACTTTACTCTGTCTGTCACTCCAAGAGTTGGGGGTGTTGCCTACTTTAAATTTGTGTGTGTGTGCAAGCACTAAATACAAAGAACCGTGTGTGTTAACTAATGGTAAAAATATGAATACTACATTTCATTTTTTATCATTTATTAATTTATTTGCTCAGATAAACATTGTGAAATAGCAGTTTATTAATTACTTTTACTGAAACCAGTCAAAACAAATGTATGTAATTTAAATCTGAAAAAACAAAAAGACAGGGGGGACGCTGTTAGGTTCTCCTCAATGCCAGAGTAGTCAAGAATGCAAGACATAATCTGGAGAAAAATCTGATTTAAAATGTACAAAGGGAGGAACAAAATTAGTGGAAAATGTATTTTGAAAATTTTGTCGACTATTTTCTCCATTCTTTATGTCCTTGTGTGTGGATGAAAATGCCTCCAGGGAGCTGCTTCAGTTTTCAGGGGCTTCTCTTCAGAAATGCTTTATGCGTTGAATTTTTTGTGTAATTAAGAACATTCAATGTTTAACATATCAATGTAAATGGTTCAATGTACAGATCCAAAAAGACACTTTTGTCATGAGTCCATATTTTGATTATTTTTCATCACTTGCACTGTTAATAAAAGTAAACACAACCATTTTCTGGTTTTCTTTGGTTAAAATTTTACTTAACCTGCAACCAATCATACTTAACACAACAAATCCCCAAAGAAAGAAAAATCACTATTTAAATTAGAAATATAGATATTTGTAAATCAATTTCACTAACATTTTAGTTTAGTTGAGCCAACCTAATTTCTTCAGTACCACAAAAATCCGTTTCCATGCATGGCAGTGGGTTTACACACCAGTACTTGACATTATCCCACCTTGCTGCTTCTGTCATCTGAAAAGGGAATCCTTTGTGTCAGCCCACATCATGTAAATGTTCTTTTAGGGAGAGCTTATGGGTGACCTGGTTATAGCATTTACAGGCCAAATTTACTTCATCGACCACGCCAATTACGAAAATGGCCAAATAACTCAAGAAACTTGGTTGTAACCTAGACACATGGAATTGCGCCTAGTAGTAACTTTTCTTTATTTACTTTTTTCGGACCAGGTTTATTGATGTAGCCTTGAGAAGGGAAAACCATCCTTCATTCATGGCTTTCACTGGTTGTATGTGTTTTTTTGTGCACTAACCATTCATATTATCAATCAATTTTCTATTATTTGTTTTCTTTTTTTTTCTTTTGAGTGACAGCCAAATGCAGAAATCTGTACATCTGCAAATTTTTCTTCCCCTCCTTCATGCACATCTGCACACTCATGCACTTTGCACATAGGCATTGAGCCAAAACACATGGGTTAAAAAAATTTGATCTAAAATTAAAAATAAATATAAAAATTTTACAGAATGTAGTTATTGCTTTTAATATTTTTTTTAATAAAATTCTGTTTTTCAGTAGATAGTAGGATTTGAGAAATACAGTTATGTTGCATGAACTTGAGGCATTAGGTCAAATATTCACATGAACAAATGATTAGTCAGAGCACACAAGTTTAAATATTGCACCACATACACATCCAGCTCATGTGCCGCCTACCTTTATTCACACACCTTTAGCACACACACTTACCCAGACCTCTTCACCTACTCCCTCATGTGCATACACCCTCAACACCCACCTTCCGCCCCACCCCTTCATTAATACTTTCCTCTCAAAAGCGAAGAAGAAAGCGCTCCAATTATTAGGGACTCCTGCAGCAGACAGGCTCAGCACTGCATTTATTAGGAGCTCATTTGGCTAAGCGGGGCTAAACACAGCACATCTGAAGAGTGGCAGGCATGGGTGGGGGCACTAGAGGTAGAAGATGCATCCTCTATGTGTGTGTCTGTGAGACATTAAAGAGAACATTGCCACATTCTGTCCTAATCCAAAATGATTCCAGATGGCATACGAGGTTTGAGAAGCTACGCTGGATTTTTTGTTTATGGTGGGAAGGCGGGATGCAACGCCTTTGCTTACTTCCCCAGATTTACCGTCTTATACCGTCTCGCAGCGCTTAATCACCTCTCTTCTCCCAAACGCAACCCATTTACAGTTCAAAGCAGCAGAGCTTGTATCTATCACCGGCTATATTGCGATTAGTATAAATATCGTCACCATATTCAAGGCTAAGACGTCTCTGGGGGTAAAGTGGAAGAGATGATTACGACACTGCTGTTGCTTCCCAAATACGGCTCCTCGTTCTCTGAAAGCATAACTTGAGCGAGACATTTTCTGCTTTAACTTTAGATGCAGCTTTTTTAACTGTTTCAGGCTTTGTTTTGCACTTCAACCAGGTTTTTCCTCCATTGTTTTGCCTCTTTCTTTCATTGAAACAAACCTGAAACTAAAAAACAATAGCATTTGATTTACAAAATCATAAGCTGTTTGTGTGTTTTTAAAATATAGAAAAGAATTAAAGTTTTTTTTTAGCGTTCAGAAAAATCTTCTGACTAAAGTTCTGGTCTTTGAAACACAAGGAGCAGATTTCAGTATTAATACAATAAAATCAACAGTTTAGGGCTCCTTGTTTAACATTTTTATTAATGAAAGACACATTTACAAACCAAAATATCCAAAAGTATTTTTAAATATCTGATAGTAAACATGGCCTTGTGGCTAATGTAAAGCCGTGCATGTAGTGTAAAATGTTTAAATTACTTTACAGCAATAATAATTAAAATAATAAAAATAAAGATACTTTGTATCTTTCTATATATCTATATATATATATATATATATATATACACACACACACACACACACACACAGTAGATGTCCTTGAATGCATCATGGTTATTGGAGTTAAACCATCTTGTCTGAGAATTAAAAAAAAGAAAAATGCTGTTTATTTCTTAAAGAAATATAATCATTTAACATAAAACTATCCAGAGCAAGGTTTAGATCAACGGTCAGAAGAGAAAAGTCAGATCACTTCAAGACACAAAGGCTACAGAAACTACACAACATATTGAGGCTTGGAATTTAGCAGGAGATGACACGTGTTCCCAAAGATTTTTTTTTTTTAAAGGTTGAAGAAAACTCATGTGGCCTGAGTTTCACCAACGTCTTGATGCCAGGGTCAGAATTACTTTCGGTATTAATGTGTAAATCAAGATCATCGTTACCATTTGCCAGTTAACCACAGAATGTGTTACATTGCCCCTATTAACCGCTGATTCACCTTTTTCTACCTGACGTAGTCCATGAGTTTACAGAAAACCTCTTTAAGATTTAAACTTTTACACTGTAAAGTGCTTTCAAGTTTTCCCTCTGAGTGACATTGTTCCCAGATTAGTAAGCCATCTGATTTTCCCCTAAAATTAAGTCAAGCAGATTTCTCCTTCTCCTCATCTTTGTTGGTAGATGAGAACAAGGTGGAAACAAACACCCAGGAACTGAAAAAGTAAGAGATTTCTATTGGCACAATCTTTTTAAAAGCTGCAAGATTTTCAAAACAGAGGTACAGCTGGATATAGCAAATTAAAAAAAAAGGATAATAATTACCCTCCATCTCTGTGGCACAAACGTGTGTTTTACGTTTTCACGTTGTCGAGATGCACAGCAGGCATCCCTGGTGTGGTGCCAATCTCCATCCCTTCAACAGGCCCAATAACTACCCAGCTTTTTGCACCTGCTCCAATTATTATCCTATTAGCAACAAATACCGCGCAATTACCGCTGGAAACCCTCACACCCAGGCCGCCGCGGGCCGTAAAATCCCAAGGAGAGAGAAATTAGCAGGGTGCACAACAGCAACGATCAGACAGCAATTAATCAGCAGAGACACATCTCAGTGTGGAGAGCACAGACTAAGCACCAACACTTAGCTGTGATGGAGAGGCCTGAAGAGACAGGGGGAAAGGTGGGATACAGATGTGCTGCAGACAAGATGAGACTTATAGTTTCTGTGAAAAGGTGGGTAAAGATGTACTTTTGCTGAAAAAGGTCAGATTGATCTGGGACCATTTGATCTTGCCATGTGAAATCAAAGCTCTGGTGTGCACAGGCATGCGCTTAAACCGTGTCCTATAGTTGAAAAAAAAAATGCAAATTGCTGCCTGAATTGCACTTTTTTTTATTTCTTGATGCCTTGATGTGTGTTTTGGTCCTACTTGTGTTGTATTTTCTGTCATGTGTTTCCGTCATCGCCTTGACATCCTGGCAGACAAAGATTACAGGCATGCTTCCAAAATAACACTTCACCTGACAACCACATCCCAGCCATCACTGCACGCTCCTATAGGCCGATGTGTCCAGCTGATACAAAAGCAAAACTTACCTTCAAAAAATAAATAAATAAAATAAGTGGAATAAAAATGCCCCAGAAATGGCTGCAAACACTCACGCATGCACACACAAATGAAAGCCACTGGTATTCATATTCAAATGACAAATCTTATCTCTCAAATTGTGGCTCTTTCCTTCTGTTAGGGTTTAATGCATGGCGGAGAGATTGAAAAGTAGGTGAGTGAAGGGAGGAGGAGGAAGAGTGGAGAGTTTTGGTGAGTCCAAGGCGTCCTCACACCCCTTCCCTAACCACTTATCAGCCCAAAATTTGACAAACAGACCGACAGTCTGACAGACAAATTTCCTTTACTGGCCCGCTAGCCACGCCCAGAATGCCTGTCAAAACAGCATTTAGGCGAAGAGAGAGGTAGGAGATAAAGAGAACACTAAAGATGAAGAAAGTAGCAGGTGTGTGTGTGCGTGCGTGTGCCTCAGTTTGTCCTTCTTTAATTAAACTGTAGTTTTGCCTCGGGCGACAGTTAAAGTTGACAGAAGCACTCAAGTTCTGGCTTAAAGGTGTAACCACACACACACAAATCATTTTTGGAGGAATGCCATGTAGCAAACATGTAATGTTTCCTTTGGTCTTTCAGACACACAGGGTTCTTTGATATTTTTGTTCTTCTTCTTACCCAGTCGTGTGTGTGTGATCTTCTGGGTGTATCTTTGATTGTATTTATGTCTATGTGTTGCCTCAGGTTAGAAAAGCCAGCTGTATTTTATTATTCACATGTGGTAAAGGTCAGTCTCTCAAAAATTATGTTTTGCCTTTCAAATCTTTTCTATTTGTGTATTTGTTGGTGTATTTTGTTAATATATTTTTGTGCACAAAATTAAGTTTTAATGTCCCACTCCGATAATTTTTTTTTTTATCTCTTTTAAAAGCGTTCCTAGTTGACTTTTAATTTTGATGATGTCCTACAAAATGACATAATTTCAGCAGAGCGGCAGACATTCGTGAGAAATTCACCTCAGAGCTGTGGTTGGTCTGGAAGTAAGCCTGCCTTAATTTCCCATTATCCCTCTATTCACACTCTCTCCCACCAGCTTAAAGCCCCTAAGAACCCCAAGCTAACATTTCCAGCGCAACAAAAATGGCGAGCAATATTGAAGCTATCCAGCCGTACCGTTTTGAGCCAGATACCAGCGCAGACGAAGAAAACGAAGACGTACCTGGATCTGGTCGTCTACAAGTGGATGTATCAGAATGGAGCGGAGCAGGGAGCTTGCCGCCCTGCCAATTGTAGCTTTTACGTAACAACTACAAGCTTTTTCAAACAGCATTTCTTTTGTCTGCTCCTGATTCACAACTATTTGAACAAAAGAAACACTTTTTAACGATTTTAACCTTAAATTCTTTGTATGTGCCCTCCATCATGAGAAAAATGCTAAGAGAACATGCTAAAAAACACCACGAATCCCAATTTTTATTGGAGTGGGTCCTTTAGGTTTGAAGCTGTCATGTGAGACCCTTAATAATATGGTCAAATTGTATACCTTTTTTTGCCCTTTTCAAGGAAAGTTTGAGATGCGTTATAAATAACTATAGTAACTTAGCCAAAACGTTTCAGTTAAATTAGATCAATATCTAATTGATGCAGCTGGATAGCTGTGCAAACTTTCCTTAGAATTTCATTGTTTTTTATATTCTAAAACCAGATTTTTTTACTAAACCAAAAGTTTTTTTGTTTAACGCATTTAATGCATTTTTGTGCTCAGAGATAAAATGACAAATTAAACTCCAAAAAGACAATTCAGCCTCTCAAATTCTTCCAAAACCACAGATCTGTCTGAGTTTGTTTTTTTTTTTTTTGTACTGTAAGAGGACCTGGAGATAAATCACTCATATGAAGAACAAGCAAAATCCATAGAGATGGGGCACTGCTGGGATTTCAACTAGGACCTTCAAGTCAAAGAATTCTGTCTTATTTCTACAGGGAAAAAAAGAAAGAAAATTTCTTATTGTCTCTTTTGACGGTCCCTGAACGCAGTGCTGACATCAGACAAACTTTCAATTCTTTGGATTTCACCTTCACAAAAAACATTGGAACGCTATTAGCACGGCCGAAGAAGTTATGGGTCATTGGAGTGAATCCTCAATCTGGAAAATTAACAAAAAATAGCTATTTTTAAGACAAGAAACATTAATAGGTCACGATCATTCTTTTTTCTGTAGGAAATTTAACGTTTTTGGAAAAGAAAAATTTCAAATCAAAGCAGCAGTTTTTTGTTCACCTAAGGAAACTTTAAGTTGGCTTTAAAAGCAGCAGCTCAGAGAGGATTTACATTAGCTCCTATTTTCACATGGATTTTTCTGTTTCTGTTTCTGTTACCCCTGCTCCCCCTGCCTCGCCGTTAAGACGTTCATCTTCTTTGGCCTTAAAACATTATCTTTTCACAATTTTCCTGTCAGTAACTCAACCTTTATAATGCTTCTGATGTAAATTTGAACTGCAATCAGAACCAAATGCCCCTTCATACAATACTCCTGCTTTCATAAATGACTCGATCAAACACAATAGAGGAAATGTTTCATTTGATAGACACAATAGCTCTTTGGCAGCTTTTGTCTTCTTCCAGTTCCCCATCCTGTCCTTCATGAAAAAGAAGACTCCAAAAAAAAAAAAAAAAAAGGAGCATCCCAAAATTTGCAAAAACTCTGATTATCATTAATCGGCATGCGGAGGCGACCCCTTTCCATGTGCATCATGGGAAATGAGAGAGGTGTCACCAGGAGCAGCGCTGTCTTGTTCTCTTAGAGTGAGTGGATAAGTGCTACATGTCAGTGTCATGTTTAAAGACGCTCTGCATGATATCTTTGTCATCGAGGCCGACAGAAATCACGGCTGGAGACGAGCTGCGAGGCCGCTTGTCACAACAAACCGCTGCAAGAGGAGCGAGCGCCGTGATGGAAAGCTGTAATTTGGAATCAAATGAATTATCTGTGACTTCAGTAAGTTTGTCAGAGAGACGAAGACGTGACGGACTCAGACAGGAAATGTTAATGTTGTACAGTAAATTAATGCATCTCCAAAAATGATTTCAGCAGTTGACGAAATGTAATGAGAAGGAAAGACAGCTGTTATTGAATTTGTAAAGTGTTTCTGCAGCCGATAAACTGGGGAGAGTCTGTTTAATATTTTACTTGTGCAGTCGTCTATGCAGATCAGCAAACAAGGAGACAGCCAGAACAGTAAGACTTACTGTAGTTCAGGCTTACCTAGGTTATTGCATCATCCGGATAAGTAAATATTTATTTCTGTTTTCACACTTTATTAAAATGTAAATGTAAGTGTACCTCCTGTCATTCTAATATTAACACCATCATGTTTGCATGTTCATGTTCATATGGCAGAAAATGCAACAATCAATGTGGCAAGTCAGGTTAAATGTTTAATGGATTAATGTTCATGCCTCACAAATAAAACAGCAAATCTAATGAACTGGGATGTCACAGTGCAGCTGAACAGAACGGAACCACTAATGTATTATCAAGGCTCTCCTCTTTTGTTCCACATTTAACAATATGATAAGTTTACAACCTGAAACGTGTTTATCTGTAGCAAATTGTGCCAATTGCACAACTCAAGGTCATAAGTGCATGCTTAAAGTTTTATTTTTGAGGCCCAGACAGAGGCATTATGAAGGATGAACATTGTGTTTTCTTTTTTCTGTCTGTAGCACAACTGTCAGAAGCTGTCCATTAATCAGGACTGACACAATAATGAATCTATCCCAGAGTAATCCAAGGGGGACAAATGAGGTCTTTCATTTTATTTTGAAATTTAGTGTTTCTTCTTCCTGTTCAGAAAAGACTTACTCTTTTTTCCTACCATTTCACGTAAATAGACATATCTTGGGCTGCACAGTGTCATAGTGATTAGCACTCTTGCCTCAGTGAGAAGGTCCTAAGTTTTCTCCAGCTTCCTCCCACAGTCCAATAAAATGCTTAATTGGTTAATTAGTGTCTCTAAATTGCCCCTAGGTGTGAAGTTGTGTGATTTTGTGGCCCTGCAACTGACTGTTCAGGGTGTATCCTTACCCAACAGTACTTGGGGTGGCTCCAGTTGCCCTATGTCCCCAAAAGGGATTCAGCAAGTTCAAAAAATGGATGGATGGGTAGACCTAAATGTCTAACTGTAGTGCAAAATCACTCTCTCCTGCTTCCAAGACACTTGCATGCTTTACCTACAACCTGCTAGTTTTTTTTTTTTACATGTTGTTCATATTTGACCCCTAACAAGAATCTCACTGAGCTTACAACTTTAAACACACACAATGTCAACCAGTCAAACTGAATTTATGTGACTCAGATGCTGCAAAAAACACCTGGCAAAGTTTAATATTTATTCAAATCTGCACACATTTCTTGGGAAATTCATATAAAGTGCAATAATCAATCAAACCCAGAATCTCAGGCGCTCAAGACACGAGCAGCAAAAGTGGGAATACTTTAAGATAAACTTTTTTGAGTTTTAAATGATCCAAGAAGCTGTTTGACTCTGCATCGATGTTCATTCTTCACAAAGTAAAAAAGGTTAATAAAATTAAAAAAAAAAAAATGTAGCAAGAGTTGTAGTTCAAAGCCCAACTAACGTCTTTTTTAAAAATGTTTGATGCTTCAAACTTTGAGTAAGCTTGACTCATTATTTCTCTATCCAGTTATTTACAACCTGTGTCAGAATCGGGAATGAACGTTTACGGGATATGTTTGGGCTGTGTGTCAGAAATGTTGCACGTTTGAATAAAATGTTAAAGCACATTTCCTTAAAAAAATAATCATTTTATAATTTATCATATCAGTTTATCTTCACAATACAAGCATCCTATTAGACACTTCATGAATAGCTGGAATTTACTGGCTTAAAATTAATAACCCCTAAAACCTTAGAATAATTGCATAGAATAAAATATTATCATGGCTTTGGTAATTGAAAACAAATCTTACTTTGAAAAAAAAACAGAAATAGCTACAAAGGTGAAAATCTTGAAAGCTATGTTCATAGAAATTGGACACAATTCTGACAAGTGTTCTCTTGGAAATTACTCAATCTGTGGGCACAAACAGTTGAAGGCCGCACCACTTTCATCGCCTGCACCTACTGATGCTATTTGCCTCTCCGCTTTTAAATGTCATGAACAAAAGTTGTAGAGAGATTTTACATTCTAAAGAAACTTGACTTCTCCTTTTCTGCCACAGGTGGACTTTCTGGTGTCAGGCTGCGTCAGCATAGGATCTATCTTGTCAAGAAAAAAAACAGCTTCAGGAATGTTCTGTGTTTTTTATTTTATTTTGTATTTGTCCATATCTGCTGGCCAAGTATTACAGACCTGAGCCAACAGTGGTGTGGGGGAAACATTACCGCACACTTAAATGCAGGTGTACAAAAGCAGGCAGCCTTCAGACTGTAGGGTTTGACTAAAGCTGCTCACTCCTGTTGTGCGCTGCCTATAAGAGACATCTCAGGTGGAAAACTAAAAAGTTGTTTCCAATTCAGAAAGAGGCTCAAGCTTGAGTGAAGATCACCCAAAAGAGAGCGAGATGGAGAGGGAGGGACGGGGAGATGAAGGGAAAGCGGGACAGAAGGACAAAGAGAGCGAAGCAGACGCAGAGTAAGAGCGGTTTGGAGAAGCTTTTAATTGTTTTCCCATGATGCTTTGAGTAGGGCTCGGGGCTCAAAGTGTCGGAGCAGAAAGCTGTTGGAGTGCCCATCGTCCTGGCAACCGAGCCTGACCCTTTAGCGCAAACATGCACGCAGACACGTGCACGCCGTACTTCGTTTAGAAGCTGACATCAGCAGGGAGGAATGCAAAGCTGGAGTGGTTGCGGGCGGGGTGGGGGTGGGGGGGGTGGGGGGTGATTGGGATCAGGGGGCATTACGTTTTGAGGGAGAGATTGATGATGAGGAGGAGAGGATGAAGAGGGGAGAAGGGAGGATTAAGAGTAAAGGGGGGGGAACAATTGAAGTATGACAAAAGTTGACAACTGAAAGAATACATTGTATTCAAGGTTGTTCATAAGTTAATAAGCTTTAAGGGGAGTGTTTTTTTCTTTTATAGAATAAAAAAAAATTCATACTGACATTTATTAAACAATAGATACTTAACCTCACATATTCATGAAGCTCCTCTCTCGTGAGGGTTCAGAACCTCACAGAAGGGTTGCATCTTTTGTTTTGAAATTCATATTTGTGGGAAATGAATTAAATTGTCATTTTTGTCATGTAGGACGAAGAAAATAACAAATTGTGTTTAAAATTAGCTGGATTGACAGACAAGGGATGACATTTTTGGACAATTCATCTTCAGTTGTGTCAAAGATACACATTCACAATCTGATTGATAATAACTGTTATTAGTGACACTAAAGTAGCAATTTCTAATGTTTCTTATTATGGGCAAAATCTGTATTATCAGTGGAGGAAGTTATTCTGAACTAAACTAAATATATAACTCTGACTGTGGCTGCATTTGTGGAAAAAAATGACTCAAAATTGACAATCTCATTTCCTTTCCACTAAAGAATTATCATTCATTCATTCGTTTATTTATTCATCTACTTAACCCGTTTTGTCCCTTTCTGGGTCACTGGGCTGCTGGAGCCTATCCCGATCACTCATGGGCAAAGGCAGGGGATAAAAAATTATCACGATTTTGCAAACTTTTTGATTAAGTACCTGTAAATTCTCATGAGTTAACGCAATTCTAAAATACAACCCTAACAATGTTCAGTGCAACCTGAGTTCATGTTCTGCTCATCGTGCAATTTTGTAAACAATGTTGGTCACCAATGTCCTCATAGTGGGTGAGTAAACCTTTTGGAAAAATCACAATGAGACCATCCAACTCATAAGTGGTCATCAGCAAAACTGCAGACTGAGCAGCACACATGCTCTCCTTTAATAGTCCTATAAACCAGTGGAAATACTCATCCTGTAAAGACAAACAAAGTTTTTGGGAGATGGAAGGAAAGATGGTGAAGGAACGAAAAGAAGCAAAGTTTGGGGCTTTTTTTGTTTCCAGGCCTTGATGTGTGACCAGCAGCTCTCCTTCCCTCCTCCTTTCTTCCTTACCCCCTCTTCATCTTCCGTGCACCCCCACCCTCCCCATGCCCGTCTTTCACTCTTTCAATCATCCTTTCTTAACCTGCCGTGCTCTTGCTCTTTCACTTTCAACATTTCCTGTCCTCTCCTCCACTCTCCTCGTTCCTTTTCCATCACTTCCTCCTCTTCACCTCCTCCACCTCTCCTCTGCTCTGCCCACCCATACTGCCTGTGCGGGGAGCCGCTTCACACTGAGAAAGAATCAAAAGGCAAAGGAGAGAAATATCCTTTCAACGTGCAAACACACACGCGCGCGCACACACACACACACACACACAGACCGGAGGACTGTGTGGGAATGAACCAAGGGGCCTTGCTCAAATCCCTGTCTCTAGGCAACCAGCAAGGATATGCTGGTTGAATAACATTAAAGTTGGAGAAGAAAAAGAAACACAAACACACACTCACACAGACACACATGTACTCTCTTTCTGTCACTATTTGCTAAACTGATCAGAAACGTTGAGGAAGGAAAGGTGGGTGACGCATGGAGCCAGAGGAGAAAAGCCGTCCCTCCGAGATTCAACATGGACCCAACGGAGCGGCGGACAAGAGCAGGAGTGCCAGAACGCCTGCGTCAGAAAATCTGTGTGTACGTGTCTGTGTGCACAAACTTCAACCCCACAAATACTCACTTGTGCTTATGTTAAATGTGAGTGAACGTGTGACTGCTCGTCTGTGCGCCAGTGTGTGTATGTGTGTGTCTGCCACCTCTGCAGCTGGCCCTCCATCAGCAGATTAATAAGCTTTGTTGCCACGCCGACCGGAACCTAGTGACAACCATCCAGGCCCAAGGCATTGTGGGTAACGGCCTGACTGGCTGCAAGCTGGCCCTGTTTTTACAGCCCTGTTTTATCCCACACTATTCTCCTATGTGTGTGTGTGCGATTCCCCTGTGTGCGTGTCTGTGTTTGTGTGCATGTGATGTTAATTGCTCCTCTCTTGCCACCCCTCTCAATGACATCACTGCAGCCACAGATGTTTTTTGCCGAGTTTTAGGACCCCTGGACTCACAAACACACAAGGACACAAAAACACACACAAACACAAGAGCTCAGGATACACTTCCAGACTTTTGACTTGGACTCTCCCTCCATCTCTGTTCCTCTTTGTGCCTTTTTTTTCTCCTTCCTCCTCTTAATCTTCTTTTCAGCTCCCTCTTTTAACCGTCTGTGCTCATAGAAAACTCCTATCCCGCCTTTTTCCTAACGGTTAGAGTTTATAGTCATTGAACAGGTGAGGTATCACAAAGTTTGGCCTGGCTGTAATTGCTTATGTGGTAGACAAAGATTTTAACTTGTTCCTGGGCTTAAGCAGGCTTAAGCAGTGATTGCAAAAAAGTGCCATTCAAATTTCAACAGTTACAACTGAGAAAAAGCTTTAAAAAATTGACAGTGTCGTCAAATCATTAGTTTGTCTGCTTGAGTTTAATTCAAGTATTTCGCAATCACAAAGTCAACTTTTTTGTCCAAATATGTAACAACAATAACAAAAAATCTTTTTTTTTTTGTTTGTTTTTGCTTTAAAACTACTTTTTTTAGTTTCGAAATGTCATATTTTGAAACCAATATTGGTAAAATTGTTGATACCTTTGTTATCTGTTCAGTCCATTTGAACCATCAGTCACGCTTCCACTACACAGCAATCTGCAGACTTTTTTTTTTCCTGTAGTTTCATTTTGTTTCTGTGGGCTTTGTAGAGCTGACCCCTGACCTCCCCTGCCGTAGGCCTTCACATCGACGTTCTGGCTTTTTCAGGTTATTGTGCACTCTTTTTCATTGCAGGGTCATTGTTCCTGCGGTAAGCTGTTTTGAGTTCTCAATGAAAAGGGAGTTCAGTCTGACACAGCTCAGAAAGCAACTTACAGGTCAAGTCCAAGGTAAGACGAAGTTTTTTTTTTTTATTTTTTTTTTTTAAGTACATCATATGTTGCTGAACACACAACAGAGTGAGATGAATGTTTGTAGCTTGTTTTTTATTTCTAGAATAAACCAGGTTTTTGGAGAATACAGAAACAAATAGCATTGTGGTAACAGTGACTGCACCTACATAGAAAAAGGTCTTTAAGCTCTTCTAGCCCCTTTAGCTTCACACACGCCATGTAATTTACTTCTCTCTTCCATCAATATTTGTCTTTTTATTAACTGTTTCCAATATTTTGGTTTTTGCATCTGCTTCTTCCTGATTTTTTGTTGTCTTCCTGTCATACTTTGTGCCTTCCTGACAAACTTTTTCTACACTCTTCCCATGAGCATCCCTCCTGGTTTTGTAAGTGCAGATGAAGTTGCACTGCCCCCTGGTGGTAAACTGGTATCAGAGCAATAGTTTAAGCAGTCAATACCAAGTTGGTGAATATCCTTCATCATGTTTTAGTAGTTGTACAGACAGCTTGCTATCAAAGACAAGGTCTAGATAATTACCTGCATATAGTCGATATAAATTCCCTTGGTTGATATTGTAACAGGCGTTGGTAATTCCTCAGAGGAACAGAAGCTCCCACAGAAATTAGTTTGGGCTGGAGTCCTATGCGAATCTTCATCCTGCCTTTATGACACTTGTGGTTTTAAATCCTGTCAAAACTGCTTTAATCTGGGTCCAGTTCAGGAAACCACATTAAAGCAGCTGTGCAAACAACAACTTCCAAGCTTCTGTGTGTCAGATCCTTCTTCACTTTTAATTTTGGATGTCTCTCAGAGTGGCTCTGATGTTAAATTAGTCTCTCCTCAGATGTAATAGAGACATGTGAAATCCCTTGCAGCGTGGATTTTGGCTCAGGTGTGACTTCCACAAACAGCCGTGATTATTGTCCTTGGCCGCAAGACAAGGAAAAAAAAAGCCCCTGTCAGCACATTTGTATTAAAATTATCAAATAGAATGGTGCAGAGTAGAAATGATCTGAGATGGAAACAAATGGAGCAGAATCAAAGTTAAAGAATCACTTAACATTGGGTCTGTGTTAAATTAGGCGTGACTGAACGCCACAGACTCTGGACCCCAGTGAAAGCTACTTTGTCTGACTGAACTGGCTCTGTCTTAATGAAGCCAAAAGAGCCTTAAACAGCTTAACCCAGTCTTCAGGTTTCTACCTGTGTAAGGCTATACAGCGAGTGTAATGATGCACAGAGCAACGTTGTGTGCTCATACGTGTACATGCAAAAACAAAACCTTAAATCTACTGTACGTGTGTGTGTGAGGGCGAGCAGGAGAAAGCAGAGACCACATATTCAAGGATAATTGCAGCTAATCAACAGGAGCCTGTTCCCATGAAAAATCCGGGGGGATTATTACTACTTATTGCTTCTTTACATTGTAGATTTCTCGTGTGTGTGTGGAATAGAGCAAGTGAGGGTGATTCTGTGTGTCTCACTTGCCTCAAATGCCCCCATTTTCCATTTCAAGGCACCTGGGAAAGTTTCAGAATTTGACTCACCTCGACAGGGCGATGTGTCCATCGGAAGGCCTTGAGAACACAAGCATTGTTTTTTTTTTTATTTATGTCTAATGGTGATTTTATCTAATATGCATGAAACTATGGAAAGACAAATCTAGAATTTATTTTTTTCTGTTTCTGCCTCACATCACTACTGTCTGTTGTTGTGTAGTTTGTGCTTCATTGTGGTTGTTTCTGCGCAGAATTTAAGATTAAAACACACAGTTGTTATTATTCAGCTGAAAGGAGAAAAACCTTTAGGTTTAGCAAGGTTGGGCCAGTTACGATATTACAGGCAACAGTTCCTCATTTAGTCAAGTTAAGTGCTATTTTGTAAGTATTCTGATAAAGCAGAATAGTAACTTAGCTAAATTAACGCCCTTTAGAAGTCCAGGAGGGATTTCCTTAAGCAAAAGTTGGAATTTTTTGCAGAAATCAGATGGAGAAGATTCTTACGGGATTTCTATACTAAACTAAACCAACCAAAAAGGTTATTTTCACACAAAAAATGAATGTCAGCTACTGTCTTGTAATGTTTCATCCACCCATTTTTTAATCCCTTTTGAGGGTCATGGGGCCGCTGGATCCTGTCCAGATACTGTTGAGGTGAGGGCAGGGTACACTTTGCAGGCCGCCAGAGCATCAGTCACATAACACACAGATTCACACCTCCAGACAATTTAAAGTGACCAAATAACCTACAAAGTATGACTGTGGAATGAAGAAAACACATGCATGCAAAAGGAGTGCCTGTGAATTGCACACAGAAAAGTCTCACTTGGGATTTGAACAAGAGTCTTCTCGCTGTGAGGCATGAGTGCTAACCACTACAGTTTTAAAAATGTACAGAAAACATGAATGTAATGATCTGGATATGAAGATAATTGTTTTTTACATTTAAGTTTTAGTGAAACAATTAATAGAGAAAAAAGCAGATAAAACTAAAAACATGTTTTTTTGTTTTGATGTCTGACTTTTTTATCCTTACAGTTATGCAATAGATGTTTCTAAAAACACCTGACTAAAATGTTTCATTATTTTAGAATAAATTCTTATTTAAGTTGTTAAATGACATTCACAGTGACAAAATGTGCTGTATGCTTGTAGAGACATAAATGCTGCATCTGACAAAATGGATCCAATTTCACTCGTCTTGAAAACTGAGTGGGACTTTAGTCCGGCACCAAACTCACCAGACTCATATTTGTGGGACAGATGTTGTTTTGTGTCTATAGTTAACTTAGATGAGAGCAGAAACTCACATGAGGTTCCCCAAAACTCTATCTTGTGTGTTTTCATTAGTGCTAATTCCAAGATTAAACTAAAAAGATGACCAAATCCTTAAATTTGACACACAAATAATGTTACCAAAGAATGCACCAATGACCACAATACTCATATCTCAACAGGACATAGAATTTCTTGTTTTGACTTTACGTGGGATTGTGGTGATTCAATCAAGTTCAAACTCCAAAACACTGCAAAGAAGTCACAGGTCTCCAGACTGACCTGTTGGATTACAGAAAACTAAACATTTTGGGGCCCAAAGTACATAACTAATCTCTTTTTAAATGGAAGAATACCCAAACCTCTCAGATCATCTGGAGCAGATCTACTCTCTGTTCCCATAGTCAGAAAGAACTCCCAAAGTGAGTGAGTTTCTGGAGTTTAATCTCTTGAAATCTGGATTAAATTACCTAATGATTGCAGGTTACACAAAAGTCAAGACCTACAAACTTTTTTTGTTGTGTCTTTAAATGTATTGCAACTTCAGTATAATTAATCATATTGAAGACAAAAAGTTAGTGGTATCAGTATGCTATATCATTGTTTTTGCTGTGTTTCAAAATTTGGAAGCACAAAAATAATCACATTCTAATAATTTGCAACTGGGTAATTCATTAAAACATCGAAAAATGAGATTTTGTGATTTTAAAATATTTTTAATATATATTATTTATATTATTTTGCTTGCCTCTTGTGCTGGACAGATTTTACTGTTACACTGGGGGGTTATGAATTGTCTGACACAAGAGGTGTATATTTGTATAAACCCTCTTGTATTTTAGGCCAAACTTTAACTTTAACTGCAACTTTTGAATGTATAATGAGGTTAAATTTCTAAAACATGACAGAGGTGTATATTTGTATAAACCCCTCTTGTATTTTAGGCCAAACTTTAACTTTAACTGCAACTTTTGAATGTATAATGAGGTTAAATTTCTAAAACATGACAGAGGTGTATATTTGTATAAACCCCTCTTGTATTTTAGGCCAAACTTTAACTTTAACTGCAACTTTTGAATGTATAATGAGGTTAAATTTCTAAAACATGACAGAGGTGTATATTTGTATAAACCCCTCTTGTATTTTAGGCCAAACTTTAACTTTAACTGCAACTTTTGAATGTATAATGAGGTTAAATTTCTAAAACATGACAGAGGTGTATATTTGTATAAACCCCTCTTGTATTCTAGGCCAAACTTTAACTTTAACTTCAACCTCTAATGAGGTTAAATTTCTAAAATACGACAGAGTAGTAGGGCCACTATTAAAAAGAAAAAAGACATTTATTTGACAATAAAGTCATAAGAGTATAAGAAAAAAGGCAACATTTTACGAGAGTAAATTTATAAAGTTATGTGAGAAGAATTGTCATTTTAAAAGGAAAAAGCTATGAGTTTTCAAAGATAAATTTGGTGGTGTAAGCCTCCATCCACATTATGTGCTAACTAAATCAGTCAATGCAGCCATTTATGGTCATGCCATAAGGGTTTAGTTTATCATTTGAATCAATGTGCCATTATGCATTTGGACTTGCAACTATACTTCTGACAGCGTAAATACCGCTCTCATCAGAAATCCACTCCTTGTAGAGCAAGAATCTTGTGGGGCCACGTTTCCTGAAATTATTTCAATGTCTTTGTACTTACAATAAGGTGATGTTGACTCACTTAAAGACTTCGTATAAGTAAATGCTTGTAGGCGCACAAAGTCTCTCATACTGAAACACAATATTAGTTCTTTTTTTGTTGTTTATATTTTTCTTAGAAAGCAGTCTTTTGTGTCATAAATCTATTACTTTAATATCTTTAATTGGCAACTTGTAACTTTCTTAGTGTCAAATATTGACTTCTTTACTGATAATTCTATGAGTTTATTCTTGTAAAATTTTGATTATTTTTCTCATAATTTATTATTTTATTATTGTAAAGCTTTGACTTTATAAACTGATTGATTGATTGATTGATTGATTGATTGATTATTCTCATATATTTTTTAATTTAATTTTATTTTTATGGTGGCCATAATACTTCGTCGCACTAAATTAACTTTGGAGAGTAGCAAGATTTAAATAAACAATAAATAAAATATTCTGGCAAAGAAAATGGAGCCAGATCTCAATAACAAGCAAATGAATGGTCAGGTTTTCTTTCCTCTATATTTACTTGAATAAAGTTACGTTCACACATTTTGCCTGGCTTTCACCATCCAACAGACATCCTGTGGACTGCCAAAGTCCGGTCACTAAAGTTGCAACTAGATCATTAAGATTTAAAAAAAAAAAAAAAAAAAAATCCATTGATCCCTTAGCCCTCAGTGGTCCAGCCTGTTGCCTGAGCCCTCCCTCAGAGACAAAGGCTGCGTCCCAGCAGAAAATTAGCGCATTTAGCTGTCATCGCTCAGCTCACTTTACAATCCCAACCAGCATTCACACAGAAGACCCTGGCCTCTTTTCTCTTCCTCCATCCATCCACTCCACCTCCTACCCCTAAATCTCGCTTACTTTCTTTCTTTTAGCAGGAAACACAATCCCCTGTATAGCTCAGAGATCAAGACAGGAAGGTGTAAACTGCAGATAAATGTGATCGAGTGTCCTCGCTATCACAAGCCCTCACATCGGACTGGCTGACTGGCTTGCTGGGTGTACTAACCACCCCCTCCTGTTCTCCCTTCTCACCAGCAAGGATTATAGCTGCCCCCTTTTTGTGAGTCTCACTGGAAGCAGACAGGTAAAGATGAGGAGATGTTCGCTCTTTCTGAGGATCTTTTCAGCCCACAGTCACCTGTAAAACAACCCCGAGTGGCCATCGTTACGCTCGTGTTGACCCGTCTGTCTTAAAGGTCATTTCATGGCCTGTTGAACAACAAATGTAAAATAGCTATGACTGATTGATTTTAAGCTTTACAAAGTAAATTCAAAGATTATTTGCTAGAACCAAATGTATCTTAACATGTTGTCTTTTATGTTTTACTATCAAAACCATAGCAAATAACACAATAATGAAATGGGGAAGTTAAGCTGTCAGGAAGGGATTGAAGTTCCTTAATTAACTTAAGGCAGTTGTTTTCTGTATTACTTTAAAACTTTAACAGTTTACATTTCTTTTTCTCTATCAAAACCTGATTGCTGCTCCAGAAACCCTATAGAAACATGAGGGAGTGGACTGTAAACAAGACAATGAGTTTAAACCCACAAAAAGTTTGATGAGTCAACTTTCACCTGTCCTTAAACAAGATGAGGATTTGATTTTCCTTTTTTTTCACACCTGCAGAAAAGTTTTACACCTGCGGCCTTTATCCCCAAACCAACACAGACCAAGCTTGCTCAGACTCATTTTAGGATGAAAGTTCAGCCCTGACAGGGTTGCTCCTTAACATAGATACTGTTTATAACTTTTACAGACAGTATTTCTCAGCTCAACCAAATGGGAGTCTTAGAATACTGTGCATCCTGACCTAATTCTGTGTGAAGCTCTCCTATCTGGGAGAAACCCAAAATAGAGCTGTTACTCCTCCACATCAAGAAGAGTCAGGAAAGTGGTTTGGACATCTGGCAAGAATACCATCAGGACATCTATATAGTGATGCATTATGAGCATTTCTAACCTTGAGGAGATTGTGGAAGACCCACAATGTGCTGGAGGTATGTGTTTTGGCTAGTCAGGGGACATCTCTATATCTTCCAGGAAGAGCTGGAAAAAGTAACCAGGAGAGGAAGGTCTAGATTTTCTTTAGTGTTGCCTTCATTACCTGATTCCCAAGCACAGGATGGGTGGATGAGTGGATGTTCATTCATTTGTTTATCTGTTTGTTTAATCACACTTGACCCAGGTAACTACAGGACTAGGTTACTGTGCTCAAAATGAAGAGGGTGCCTATCAAAGGATAGGCTATACAGTATCTACGTCAGACACTAAAGAGGTTTGCAGGCAGAACCAATTCTGAGGCCATAGTTCTCATCCATAAAGAGATGGGTTGCCTTTTTCGGGTATTAGAAGCTGTGAGAGGGTTTGGCTATCTTTGATTGTTCTTTTTGGCGTTGTTATTTAATAGAAGTACTCATGCATTTTATGATCTGTGGTTTATTGGTTAATTTTGAGACCAACTACTTGTGTTAGTACCTCTTTCTTTTGACCAAAAGAAAGAGGTACTAACACAAGTAGTTGAAACACTAATTCCCCAAAGAACAGCTAGAAATAATCCAATGGAAAAGGAGTTTGGTTGTCCCAAATAGAGTTTGTGTTCCTCCAAAATCAATTGAAACCGGTTGAGTTAGTTTGCAGACTGAAACATTTTGAATACTTTAATTGATTGTTTTTCGATAGGTCACACTGGGAAGAAGGGTTGAAGAACAGTGTTTCCCAAGCCCTGGTCATTAACCCTGTCCTGCATCTTTCCATGTCACTTACAGAATGACAGAGATATGGGTTACCTTTGGAGCAGCACGGTGGAGCAGTGGTTAGCCCTCTCACCTCACAGTGAGAAGCCCCTGGTCCAAATCCCAGCCGTGACCTTTCTGTGTAGAGTTTGCATGTTCTCTCCAGCTTAATAGGAGTCTCTAATTTGCCCTAGGTGTGCATTTGAGTGTGCTGCCCAGCAACAGACTGGCAACCTGTTCAGGGTGTATGCTGCCTTTGCCAAACAGTTGCTGGCTAGGCTCCAGCAGCCCCATGACCCAAAAAGGGATTAAGCAGGTGGATGGATGGATGAATGGATAGATGGATGGATGGATGGATGGATGGAATACCTGGGCTTTTCCACACTGTTCCCAAAGAGAGGAAAATCCTCTTGTCTTAACACTAAAAACAAAGGAAAACAAAGATTCCACATCAGTCTCAGTAACTCCCAATCCCAGTGGGAGTATTCTTTTGGTTTTGGTAAACCAAAACAAAACCTCAAATCATTCCAACGTTGACTTGTATTTGCAGATACATTGAAGAATTTTGTTGTACTGTGTTCAAACATCACTAAAACTGTTTTAATGAATATGTAACAAACCTGAATTTATACAGTAGTACCACCTAAACAACCTCACATTAGCACAATGGGTGATTGCTGAGCAAAAGCAGAAGAGTTATCTGCGTCTGGCCCTTTTACAATTTTTCTATGTGTTTGGTTGGTTCCTCCTCCACTTTTTTTATGCATGATGCAGTAAAAAAAAAGTAAAAATAAAATAAAAATAAAAACTCCAAAATTCCAGCAGTAAAAGTAAACGTACATTGTCTGTTATGGGTCTAACGTACATATATGGTCTTGCATCTTCATCATTGATAAGAAATTTGTAGTGATGCACCCACCTTTTTTCTTTTTTTTATTTGCTGATCCAACTCTTCCATCTTTCCAACATGCACTTTACTTATGATACTCTTATGTTTTGACTTTGGATTATCGACTGCCCCCCTCCCCCATTCTAACCCCTTATCCCCCATCTCTAACATCCCACTCTTTCTTTCTTTCTCTCTTCTTTTCTTCCATCCGGTCCAACAAGGAATGCATGCAAATATAATTATCATGATATAAAGCTTAGCCTCAAATACAAAAGGGGTTTATACAAAATACACTCTGTTTGTCTGAAGATCCATAAACCCCTATTGTAACAGTAAAATCTGTCCAACACAAGAGGCCTTCAGCTGTGATCTGCTTGGTCAGCTGTTGGACAGGACCAGTTAAAAAAATAAAATCCAAAAATATGTGCAAACATATTTAAATTCTAACGTAGTAAATTTGAACGACAAACGAAAATCCATCTATAAATATCTTACAATGTCATTTCTGATACTTTGATACTGGGTTCAAACTAATGTAAATCTGAAGGTATTTAAGATCAACAGCTTTGACTCATCTCTTTACGTTATTTTTTCTCACAACTTAATAGAAGAGATTTAAAATGGACACTGCTGCCATCCACTACTTGTTTAAAAAAGTTACCACAACATAGTCAAAGCTGGGATCATATGTTTCCATGACCAAGCTCATTTTTTGGAGGCTTTACTTTTACTAGCCACTCAAAGACAGGAAACCTGAGTTAAACTCAAAGACCTGACCTGAAATGAACGTTTCTGAGCATTTATGTCCACGGGAACTGAAACATTCAACTAGGAATTCAATGAATGTAACAGTCAATGGACTTTTGAGTTCTACATGATGCATGAGCACGGAGAGGTGGAAGTCCAATGTGTGCCGCCTCTTTAAGTTTGCTATTTGACAACATGCTGCGCAGAAAAGGAAAAATCTGTCTGACACTGAAATAGATTTGCCATCCCTAAGAAGCTGACCTTCAATCTGGTGCTATCTGAATAGAAAAAAATTGCCAAATATCCACACAGTTCCAGAAGCGAAAGGAAGCCAAGCTCAAATGTCGTTGTAATTCATTAACATCTGCTACAAAATAAATTCATTAAAAAAAATCTGAAATTGTTTCTGAGATTTACTTTTGAAGCCTAAAAGTTTTGCAAAGAAGTGCCGAGTAAAATATGATCTATTTACACCTCTTATCTCCCTCTTTTCATTTTTCTCATCTACTCTTTTCAACAGTTCATATGTGTGATAAACCATTTATTCCTCCAAGGACATTCTTACCATCCAGGCGCATATTCAGTCATATTACACACTCTTTGCACAATGGACTCCACTCCTATCGTCTCGGCACAGAGAGACCCAGAACGTACATCTGCTCTGGAATACTCCAGACAATAAACAATTCACTCCTGATGTTCAAATCTCATTTTTCAGACAAAGTCGTGACAATAAAGAGAAATAAATTACGCAGAAGCTGAAGGGACCCTGTTAGCCATTGTGGAGATGTGGGGAAAAGTTTTTCTCAAGACTTTTTAGAGGAGAGCAGATTCCTCTGAGCTAGCCATTATCTCAGGAAGAAAGTTAATTAAAGCAGTTGGAATCAATGGGGGGAATTTACAGTCACACAACGGACAGACGGACGGACGGGATGGGAAGAGCAGAGTGACAACCATGACACCACTTCAGAGAAGAAGATTAGCCCAAAGACAAAAAAAATCACTTCTGATCAGCCTCTACTGTGTGGCTCTCTTCCAGGATTACTCTTCTCCCAACTCCTTCCTTTTTATTTTTTATCTTTCCCTTTCTATCCATCCATCCATGCCTCCCCCAAACTTCCAGCCCTAGAGGGGGGCTCGTCTTCAAAGCTCCTTCTCTTCTTCCATGCCTGTAATTCCTCACATCATTACCAAGTTTCCCAAACTTAATTTTAGCAATTACACATGCAATTAATTAATAAATGTGCTGTCATTACAGCCCCTTGTGTGATCTGAGCCCCATGAATGGGAGGTTGAAATAAAGTGGTCAAATGAACTGGGAGGGCTTCAGAGAACGACTGAGGGAGCGACGGAGGGAATGAGATTGTTATTAAAGGATTGCAGAGTTAATCGTTTGAGAGGCTGCTGCTCTATCAGAGGCGCAAGTCTGCAGGGAGTGTGAATGAGAAACAGACTGCCGAACAGATAGGGGAAAGACTGAGTGAAAGCAAGAAATGAACGGAGGAAGAAAAAGGAGGCAAAAGATGGGATGGAAGAATCGGAGGGGTGACGAGTACAGCAATACAGCAGAAGAAGAAAATAACAAAAGAGGAGGAGAAGGGACACAAAAGGCGATAAAGAGAGAAAAAAGACATTGGGAGGATAAGGACTCTGTGGAGCGTGCTCAGTTCAGCCGGATTATTAATAAGATCAGCACGTTTTCAGGTCATGACAGCAGCATGAGCAGGGCAAAGTCATAACACACCCATTGAATGTGAGAGCTTTTGAGTGTTAGCGGGGAAAATATAAAATCCTTTTTTCTATGAACAACAAGCCATACATGTATTGAAAAAAACAAAAGTTGATGATTCAAAAGTGCGTCTTAAAATTAAACCAAATTATGATGCATTTCTATTTTTCTTTTGCTTGAGCGAACAGTGATGAGATTTTTTTTTTTTTTTGCAGTTTCAGATTCAAATAGTGCTAAAACAAATGCAAACCACTAACTCCTTTGTCATTTGTTAGTTTAATGACAATTCAAGGTTTGTTTCAACATCAGCAGCTCAACATGACAAAAAACTAGGCAATATTCCAGTTAATTGACCTTCACTGATCAGTGTTGAGGAAACTTAAATTACAAAGTATCTTACAAGTCATCAACATTTTGACCACTCGCCGTCTGGAGATCCATTCTGCTTTTTTGGAAAGTTAGAAAGTGACAAGAAATGCTAATATAGGCAAAAGTCAAGTGATTTTTAGCGTTGTTTTGGACAAAATTGAAGTCATACTTAAAAATGATCTAATAGACTTTTTTCCTAAAATAAATAAATCCTAAGTACTATTATTTACCACACATTTCAGCATTCAATAGCTTGTTGATTTATTAACAATACCTTGAAGTAGAAGTGAAACTGATACATAAAATACACAAAAAGAAAAACAGGAATACCAACTTTTACTATGAAATATTTCCAAATCTAAGGATAGTTATTCATGTTTGTTGACTCGTTTTGACTAAATTAACCAAGTAAATTATGGTTAAGGCTTTTAAAATGCAACAATACCTCATCTAGATATGTTTGACATATTTATGAAGCTCAACCATATGAATTAAAACATAAAACTTAGAGAGCAGCATTAAAAAAAATACGTTCAAATACTTTGAGTTTTAATTATTTCTTATTTCACAAAATGTTATTAGCTGCCTTAATGTTTTCTTTAAAATAAAAAAAGTTACTTTTAAAATAAAAGTTAAAATAAAGTGGCTTGAATAGACTAGACCAGTTTGCTGACAGTGTTTATAGAAATAATCAAACAGGCTATAATAAACTAAAAAATAAAGAAAAGATGTTTAATAAAAGGCCATCTGTAATAACATTATGGATTAATCATTTTGAATTCAGACTGGAGAGAAGGAGTAAGGAGTATGACGAGTCCAGAGGCTCACTGAGGACTCTTATGTCAAATGAGACGAGAGAAAATATGAGATTAGAAATGGAGGAGCAACTAAAGTGTTGCCTCCCTGCTCCTCTAATCTGCTCTGAGTGCGGTCTGTGTCATAAGGATGAATTAAAGATGAGGGTTAAAACAACACCGCTTAAAAAGGAGGAGAGGAAGTTGTGTTTTCAATTGATCCATCTTTTTGTAATTCTGTGAAAGAAAATCAATCACTAATGAAGCTCTGGGCTGATCAGTCAGTTTCTTAGGTCATGACACAAATTTTGGTCATGTTCCAAGTGTTTTTGCCTTGTTCAAAACTGCCAATATGTATGGGCAGGTTCTGGACTGCCAACTCCAACCTAACACGCCTGCCTGTCAAAACAACAATTCTCCCCCTTTTTTTTAAGGAGAAAAAAGGGTAATTCCATGAATTAAAATGCTTAAATGACAGTCAATCAGGCTTGTAATTCCGTCTGGTATAATTAGAGGCTGGGAAAACTAATTACAGCGAAGAAACCTAACTCTCCTCTCGCTACTACAGCAACCCTCATCACCAGGATCAGGTGACAGCTATCAAACTCGTTAGGCCGCCATGCACCACCACACACGCATGTGCACACTCACACACAGGCATGCACGCACTGAGTGCTTGAGCGAGCAGCTAGGCCAGAAAGAGACAGAGATGAGGTGGAAGAAGATGAAGGCAGGAAAAAAATAGCTGCAGGTAATCAAGAAAGAGTGGCAACAACAACAACAGGTTGTATTCTTAATCAGTAACGCAGGGATGGAGATGGGGGTAGTGGATGTGCTCATAGATGAGGCAAAACAAGTGAAAGAGGGAAGATTTGCCTGGAAATGACACAAATGTATGCACATGGAGAGCATATAGAAAGATGTATAAAGTACTCCAAATGCATAAGGAAGAGCTTGATTACTGTCAGGAGGAGATGCTTGCAAAAAAAAAAAAAAAACCTGTCTGATATATGAACATGAGTCACTTACAGGTTTTTCCTGAACGAAAAAGACAGCTCATAATTACTTATTCCTGTAATTAACTTCTTAAACTGCAGGATATCCTTAATTTAACTCAAAGTGCTGAAAGATTAGGTCTTGGAGCACGAAAGCATTGAAATCTTAAGAACTTCTTTACTAACTAATGATGACAGTAGAGTAAAACTGAAAAGACAAACAACAAGAATAACAAAACAGCACACAGGCAGTAATCGAGCAATGTTTTTTTAGAGGTAAATTAACGGAAGATTGCTTTGAAGAGATTTCAATGAAATAAGTGGAGAGTTGGAAAAGTTTGACTTTGAAAAATCTTTTACCTAGATGATTTCAGCTGATAACATCTCAGCATTTAGCTGGCTTGTGTTGCGTGCCTTCAGGCTGGCGTAAAAGGATAGCTTTCAGTTAACAACTTTGTAACATTTAGCCTCTTTTACATCTGTGCAGTGTCACAGTAATGACCACACTTGACCATAAAGACAAGCTCATTACACCGAAACCAATTGGCCTTGAACATCTTCTTCAAATTATGGGTTGAAAACCCAAAATGAGCCTGGGGGGCTGATTCTGGGAGGGTTGCTTGACAGCAAAAAAAAATCTTGAATGTCTTCATTTTTGTCCCATGCAGTGCTTTTTTTTTTTTTTTTAAGAGTTTATGCTTACAAATGTGAAAACGTCGTTAGTTTGAGTCCTTTGAGTTTGTTGAACTAGTTTAGTAACTCTTTGTGTGTTGTTCACTCCTCTTCAGCTAAATGTCACTGTATGTTCACTCCAAATCACGTTTTGAAGGTGGGTGGGGGACCACGTTTCCTGGGCGACGGGGGTCTCATTTTTCGCCAGCGGCCCATTCCCAACCTGTTACCAAATGAGCCGGGGCAGCACCACTGAAGCTTCAAAGAGCAGCAGCCTCGGAGCCGCCACAGGGGCTGCTAATGTCAGGAAACCCAATACTCCAGCTTGAACTGGAAGATTTTAGCCCCGGCTATCTGGAAGGACGAAGACACAGATGAGCCCTACTCTGCGTGTTATAGAATAAGAAACTATTAAGTCCAAATTTTTAAAAGTATCTCCTAATTTGTATATTTTAATTGAAAAATGCACCTCCATCAACTTTATTTATAAAAGTGTGCCTAATTCCCATTTTACTTCTCACCAATGTTCAAAAGTTTGCGTAAAATTCACTCTGTAGTTGGACAGAAATGTTCCGTTACAAGCTTTCCTCTTCCTCACTCCTTCATCCACTTGCACTTCTAGCTGGTTTTCCTCATGCCTGGAGGTTGCACAGCTTCAAAGTTTGTTACCCCCTTCTTGTTAACCTCTTGATAGATGCTTGAAATGGAGATGGAAAGAGAGAAGCTGCGAACCGCACTGCTGAGTGTTTGCACCCAAGTACATGAAGATTTCCCCTCAAAGAAATAACTTAGGATTAAAAGGAAATCCATAAGTAAGGGTTTACATCTCTCAGAAGGACAGTCTGAAGAGAAATCAAAGTCTGTTTAAGACTCAAACTTCAAAAGATCAATTAATAATTTAATCATTTTTGATATATCTGCTGTCTCTAGTACAACAGTATTACAATACATTCTCTAATGTGAGTTGTAGTGAGTGCAGATTGTTATCTAGATTTCTAAATTCTGCAGAATCAGAGTGTTTAAGCAAAATGTTCAATGCAGATCGGGCACTAACTTTACTATTTGTTTTTACAATCTTGTATTTGTGTGATCACTGCGTCTCTGCCTCCCATATGTTCCGCAGAACTTTCCAGCAGGTTGTACTTTTCCTTTGAAATGTTCTTGTGTGTGTATATGTGTATGTGTGTGTTTTCACCAAAGCAACAGCTGGTAAATGGCAGGGTCCACTTCCACTCCCCTCTACCCGTCACCTCGTTTCATAACTGATTTTAGAGGCGTTATTAAAAAATGGTACAACAAGTAGCAACACGTTTGATGCTAAGGTTAATGCAAGTTGCCTAATTCTCATCCCACTGGATAGTGACACACTTTCAGGACTTTTTCATAAGCCTTTGTCCCTCTGGATGTCTTCGTGTCCTCTCAGCCCAGCCTGGATGATTCAGTGCTGACTATAGATCCATCTATCTGTCTGGCCATCCAGGCCTGTGTTCTCTCACCAGGGTTTGATTTCAGGCTGAATCGACACCCTGTAAGTCAGGTCAAAGCCAGCGGCTCCTTGGAGGCTCCAGGGAGGGGAAAGGGGGCGTGCAGCAAGGTTTCATCCCAGGGAGGGTGCAGTGTTTTGGGGTTAGGAGTGGCCAGAGGGGCCCCTGGGCACGATGGAAGGATGGATGGGTGGATCCACTGACAGATGATTGTGTTGCCCCTGAGGCGGAGAGAAATAGATCACAGCAGCCAAGCGAGCAAGGGATTAACCATTTCATACTTCATAGAGACTTTGACAAAACCCAATGCCCTGCATGATGTCTCTCTTTCTGGTTCATGCAAACAGAAAAAATGTGTTATAAATAAAACATATTCATAGTTTTTTCTTTTTAAGCTTGTCATAACAATAGACTCTAAAGAAAAAAAAATCATAAACCATATATTATAAAATTACATGTACAAAAGTTTATTAAGCATCAATGGGTCATGGCTCATTAATTTATTCTGTTATCTGTTTATCTGTCACATCATAAGAGTCTGTCTCCCAAAGACAAACGATGTGTTGTATGTTGGGGTTTTTTTGTCAGCAGGACATGATGATGTGCGACACCTGAGAGGTTTTTTGAAAATGTAATACGATAAATCACACGGCTGCATTTTTAGGGAAAAGCAGCAAACTATTGCACATGGAGTGCCAATTGAGATGACTGTTGTTGTGATTTTGAGCTATATAAATAAAACTGAATTGTATTGAATTGAATTGGAGGTGAGTCCATGTTTCAGATAAGACCTGTTTCAACCTATAGACACATTAATGCAGATGGATACCTTTGCCTTTGTCACCAAAATGGGATCATTTATATTTATGGTTAATATCCAATCCAGGGCCCAGGTAATTGCATGTGTCCGATGCAACAAAAATAAATTAATAAATACAAACTCTGGGGTCAAATAGACTCAAAGGAGAAGTCTTAAAACTAAAATGCAAAATTAAAGTCACATTTGCAGTTGTTGTACCTCTCCCCCATGACTTAAATGTATGGATGGGCAACACCTTTAAGCTAAGTCCATCAAAGGTTTGGTCCATTTTTTATTTACAAATGGTTCAATTTTTTGTCAATGAGACACAATAGTCAAATTTTGTTTTTGTTATTTCTGTAGCAATAACTTTAACTCCAGTTACATATAACTTTTGCATTTGGATGCTATTAAGGATCACTTTGTTTCTGCACCAGTCTACCATAACACACAAAATCAGATTCTGCTTCTGCTCTAAGGAGGCTGTTTTCTTAACACTTGGGGGAAATGCAAGTTGTGTAACCTCAGTAATAAAAATGACATCAAAGAATTGGCACAAAAACAAAAACAGGAAGAACAACTTGGAAGGAAGGAAGTTGTTTCTGTAACTGATAGACAGCTTAAGAGACAAAGACTTACAATTAAAAGAGATCATCTCTGACATCCTTCCGATTCATTTTGTTTTTTGGCGCAGCTTTTCTGTGGTTACTTCTCTGCACTTCCGAAAGATGACATGTCAGTCAGAACAAGACATGAAACGCTTGTCTTTGATGCTGCTTTGACAGCTTTTGTCTCCAACACTGAAAAGCATAATAATACATTATGAGCAAATATGCATAAGCTGTCTCTAGGTTTCTTGTGTTAAGTCAACACGTTTTCAATGCGTTCTAAGGACACAAAGTGACAGTTTAACTGTGACACAGAAGTAACTAGCTGAAGTTAGCCTTCAGGATGTTGTTCAGGCTGGGGCAGGGAGGGCAAACCTGAGCTCTGTAGTATCAGGTATCTCTGCAGTCCTCTTAAAGAACATGTTTGTCCTTTTACAGTAAGCTGTTTTTTTTAAGATTCAACTCAAGATTCTGAGCCTTGTTGTATAGTCTGCAATACAACAACCTACTGAATTTTACTATCTTTAGTGTCCAAAAAACCTTTTAATAGCCTCTAAATAACCAAAATGACATTGTAAATTAAAATTTGTTGTGAAAATATTTGCTGGTAGGGTGCCAACATTCTACCAGCCAAGTATCATAAGAAGACGCAATGAAACTGACTGTTGGGAAAATGTCACGCTAAGTCTCGATTTTGGATGTTAGATGTTATGTCTTTAAACTTTTACCATGTCTTTGCTTTTGTGTTTTTAGTCTCCGTGTTCGCTTTCCAGACTGCAAGGATTTAACACCATCAAGTTAACCCTTCCTTGCAACAGAGGGACTTAGCATTTCCTCTCTTTTCATTAGCAGAAGAGTTTTTTTTATGAATAATTCTTGCACACCAAAATAAAATAAAATAAAATAAAATAAAATAAAGCTTCAGTAAGTCTCAGAAGGTCCAGGCTTCTAAATTCCATCCAGAACTACATAAAAAAAACCTAGAATTGAATAATTTATTGTTCAGTATGTGCTAAAGGTGTCAATGTATAGAGTCAAGTAATGTCTTGCTGTTTGGAATGTGTATTTACTTAAATTGGGACAATGCCTATGAATCAATATTTTAGCATGGCTAGAACAAAATTATGCCTAAATTAAGTCTTGTCCAAAGGCAGGTATAGAAAAACAAAAAAAAACATACAAACATTTGGGCACATTTGAGCGATGTGCAAACAACTGCAAACAAAGCGAAAGGCTTGTGCAACAGTACCACAAAACTGTTTATATGGAAACAAACACTCTAAAAACAAAAAGCTGTAGAATGAATGCGCCAAAAGTATCTGTAAAAAAAAACAGCTCCAAAAGATAGCTCAGACATAGGAAAATCCTTTAGTACTTAAATGATCTAAAACATGTTTGTTATTTAACATGATAAAATGAACAAAAAGCGCCAATTTAACCATTTAAATCTCATGTCTACCAACCACTTATTGCTGTGACACAGACAAGAACCTTTTTTTTACAATCGTTGTCCAAAATGAACATTTTCTGTGGTCTTATTTCCTTTAGATAAAATTATGTTTGTCATTTTGCAAATACTTATAAAAAATATTTGCATAAAATCCCAGACATGAGACTTTACTTTGTAAATTCTCCAAGTGAAGAACTTTGCTCATGACAAAAATTTAAATAAAAAAAACTGTTAACATATTTTTTATATAATCTGGTAGTGTCTTAGCATAACTTCCTTTTTTACAATATCATCATATCACAGATGGTAAAAATTGTATTATTTTTCAAAATCGTTTAAATATGACCTGGGCAATTATGCTATTAGGCTAATGATATGTGTATTTGTGGAAGGTAACACATAGTGAAAGAAAAGCAAAATGATCATATTACAGGCAGTTGCACCTCTCTAATGCTGTGATAGTTGATGTTGATATTGTTGAGGGCAGGACAGGCTGTTGCAGCTAAATTATGCAGGAGGGAATTTGGTTCGGGCCTGACAACTGTTGCTTCTCACAGCTGTCCTGCTGGAAGGCCTCAATGCCTTCCTCTCCCTCCAACCATCCTCCAGATAGAATCCTATATCTCTTCATCAAATGCCACAACATTATTTTTCATGAAATTATCATTGTGAATCAGAAAAATATGTGTGTATGTCAAATATCAACAATTTAATTAAATCTTACTAGAAATATCTAGGTTGATCAAATTCATTAACCAAAAGTATATATATATTGTAACTGAGCATGACTAGATTTACAATTTTTTATTTTATTTTCATTTTTTCAGATATAAGCTCAAAATAACATTTAAATTATGTATCATTAGAAGTTGATGAAATCATATATCCTTCAAATTTGAAATTCCAAGCTATGCAATTTATGATCTTTCATAAATTCCTCTTTTTGACAGTAAAAGGGTCTGGGAAAAGAAGAACTCAAACAGGATCAGAAATGGTTTAAGAGGCAGATGGTAATCATTACTGAAGCATTATATGTTTTTCATTTTCATCCATCATCTTTTTAATTGTTTATCTCTTATCCTGTTTCTCAGTTTGACCAACGTCCTGCACTGATAACTGCAGGCTCTTTAAATGGTTCAATGATGCATTGACTGTTTTCACCAGTAAAAGCTGTAAGTTAAATATAAAACATTCTGCATACAGGCTTTAATCAGTAGAAATATTCCATTAGTTTTCCATCAAACAAATGCCAGCTCAGACGAGGAAAATAAAGACAAACATGGGTGTGGTCGTCTGCAAGTGTATGCATCAGAATGGAGCAGAGCAGGGAGACTTTGGCCCGCCCAGTGTATTTTCTACATCACAAATAAGCTCTGCTTCTGATTAACAATGATTTGAACAAGGAAATACTCAGAAATATAATTTTCAACTTTATTTTTTAATAAATTTCATTCATCATCAGAAAAATGCTACAAGAACATGTTAAAAACAGCAAGGGGCAAGATATTTCCAATGAAAAAGCATTGCTGTATACTCCTTCACTGAGGCATTTTGCTGCAAAACAAATAAACCACTCCAATCCTAGAAGACAATGTTTTGAAAAGTAAAAAACTTTGACTAAATACTCCCAGATTAAGAAGTTTTACTCTATAGCCCATTTCAAGCGATAGTTGAACGCCCGTTCCTGCAGCATGCTTTCTTCTTCTCTTCCTCATCCTGGTTTGAAGATGACAGCCAAATGTGCGTCATGGTGAAACCTCAGTCTCCTCCCTCTTCTTACTGTATGTCATGTTGGTGTGTAATAAACCTCCTCTCTGCACCTCCTACTCCCTGTCAGTGTGGTTGTTGTCCTGAATAGGATTTAGTGTCAAACACAGAGAGCCAAGGCTTCTTACAGCATGTTTTCACACACCCCTGTCCCTCCCCAACTGGGCTGCATGTGTGCTTGTGTGTGTCAGGTGGGTTAATGCAGCGCTGTCATCAAAGGCCTTATCTCAGTTGGACAGGATTCAGAGCTCCACCTCGGTGTCAACTTAACACACAGGCATGTGCACGCCTAAAATAACACGACTTTCCTCTTGGCACCTCATTAAGGTTTTTCCTTCGAGTTTAAGACGAGTCAAAAACCAACAAACTTTATTTAGTTGCTTGTCATGCACGCCTGTGTGAACTTGAGTGCATATGCTGTGAAAGGAAGATCATACTATTCCGCATGGATGCATTTTTGCTTTCCACTTTCAAAGCCAAGACAGCATTTTAAATGTTTGCAGCTCTCAAATTAGAGTGGTTAAAACTCACATGGTGTTTTTCTCATCTCTTTAGTATAGCAAGAAAGAAATTAACTGAAAACGTATTTCCCTTTCATTTTTATACTTTAAAAGAAGAAGAATAAAATGTTTTAGGATTACTGGATAAATGGAAAATATTCATTAACTCCAAAAATGTGTTTACAGCTTTATAGTTTTAGTTTTTCATGTCAAAATTATTCACATTGTCCTCTTCATAGCATCCAATCTCAGCAATAATAACAGCCATTCAAAATTGAATTTCTGAGTATTTATACAAATTACAGTAAATCAGGAACAGAAGAAAAAATGCAGTTTGAAAAAAAGCCTATTTGCACAAAATACAGTAGGCAGTAGGAGACAGCCTCCCTGCTCCAAGCTTTCTGCAACAGGAAGGGGAAGGGGAAGGGGGGCCGGGTTGCTCTGCGCCAATTGTCCCCAACTTAGAGGGGAATTTCTAATGAACTACTGCCGCGCCGCAAAAACTATGTCCTAGAAAATGAAACCTTTTTCTATTATTATTTTATCTAAAAGCAGTCTAATCATAATTATGAGACCACTGGCAACACTTTCAAAATAGATTTAAAAAATAATCTGAGACTGCAAGAGCATTCAAAACATGCAAGATCAGTTAAATGCTTTTCACCTCATAGTTAAAATGATATCTTATCCTTTTATTTTGGGTACATTGTTGCTGTACAGGAGTCCAGAGGAGAAAAAAAGCTCTCTGAAATGGTAAAAGTAGCTTTCAGCTTTATCTGAAACATTAGGAACATGCTTTATGCTGCACTTACAGGTGTTGTTCACTTAACTCTACCCTGCTTCTAATGTGCAGCAGGGGGAGTTTGGCAGAACAATGAAATACAAGTCAGCGTTTAGAAGCTTATCTTGTGCTTCTACTGCCAAAGACAATTGGAAATATCTTCCAAACAACTTATTACCTAGATTAGAAACTAAAAAAAGTAGGCACGTGGATTTTCACAGAGGCAAACACACACAGAGGTTTATCTGTGAGGTCAGAGTTGTTATTAACCCCAAGAGTCCTGGTATTAAACTCTTTCTCTAGGCGAACAAAAGATCCACCTGAAGAGAATAGCAACTAGAAGAAGGAGAAAGCCACATGAAACAGATAAATATGATTGTCTACTCTTCCTCCTTCCTTCTATTCATGCGTACACACCCTAAGGGTCATGGGTTAGCTTGGTATCAGGTTAGGCCTGATTTTGACTCAACCACAACGCTTATTGTCATTGCCCTTTTATGTGTCATATTAGTTACAGAGTGACAAAGAACAGAGCAAACCAGCGGAAACCAAGTACAGAGAGATGGTGAAGAAAAAAGGCAAGATGGAGAGAGGAGTGCATCACGCAGAAAGCAGAAAGCAGCCACGTTAATATCATATTTTGTCCGTTGGGGGTCAGTGAGACGCAAACCCCTTGTGGTGAACAAACTAATAACTGCTACACCATGAGGAAAATTACTATGAAAGCTTGAAAGCTTAAGCTGCTGTGCTGTCCCAGAAACACACAAGAACAAGATGTACAGACAGATAGTGCCACATTTTCACCATCATTTCAGGGTTCTTAGGAATTCTGGCCACCGTCCCTTTGAGTAATCCTTAGGTAACACTCTAAAAGATAACAAAAAGTCAGGTAAGACAAAGTCTTCCTATTTCCTCAACTTTAAGGATTACGTGAACCCTATCCTACCTGTCTCCAGGTGTGAGGCGAGGAATACCTGGGCAGGTTACTTGTCCATCACAAGGCCACATAGAGGCAAACCAAATAAACAACCACAGACGAACCTCACAGTCCATTTAAAATCACCAATCAACCTGTCTGTGGACTGTGGGAGGAAACCTGAGTGCCGCTAGAAAATTCATGCAGGCATGAGAGAACACGCAAACTCTAGCAAGAGAGGCTAAGGCCGGATTTGAACCGGGAATCCCTTTGCTGCGAGCTGAGTGAAAAAAATGTACATGCACCCCATTTACCTGAATATGGAGCCTATTTTGGTGAAGACTGTCCATTATGATCCGTTTACATGTTTTCCTGCTACAGCTGCTTTATTCAGCAAACTCCACCTGCTAATGAACAAACGTCGTAAAACCATAATTTAAGTTAAAAAAAATAACAAATATACGTTGATGATGAAAGGGAATGCCTTAATCCCAGCTGGCCTTATAGGTAGAAACAGGCTGTGCGCGGGCAAAAAATGGGCAAACTGTACAGACAAAATGTTTAGTTAAATAAAACATTGAAAATTGAACAAAACGTAAAATAAAAGTTTTTATTCTGATGAATGGGTTTTCTTGTGTAAATGTTGGATGTACATTGGTGAATGTAAACACTGCTTAAAGCAAAAGAAAGAAAAAAGCTCCAAAGCCATCTAGTATTTATATAAGCAATGAGGCAAACGTATATCTGCATGTTTGAGCAGAATTTGGTTTAAAAAAGGTGTATTTATTCTAAGTATTGTCTAAGGCAGCTAAAAACTTATATTTAACTTAGTAAAACCAGGGATAAATCCTCTTTTTAGTATCAAACTGGCCCAAAGGCAGTAAAAAATTGAGTTAAAAAAAATTTTTACTAAAAAAATGGGTCAAAAGTTATTGACATGTGAGAAACTTATTAGTACACCTTAATTTTTTACACCTTAAGTTCTAGAAATGTAATAACTAATGGAACAACTAATGTAAAAACTAAGTTGGAATGTAAGTGCTAAAGGAATGGAATGTATTTACTGAAACATGTGTTTATTTGAACTGCATATGAGGAAATCTGAGCACAGGTGATGGTGTGAGAAATGAAGAAATTATGCAACCTTTAAAGGAGGGCAGACAACTATAAGAATTGTGTTCTTCACTTCTGCTCCTTTCCAATTGTGAAAATGTTTTTAAATCACGTAAACATATTTGGCATCTAACAATTTTCACCAAGGGAACAAAAAATGAATGAATGAATGAATGAATGAATGAAAAGATATATAAGGTTATATAAAAGGTAGGGGGCTGCATTGTGGTGTAATGGTTCTAGTGGTTTAATGGCTTTTTAGAAGGACCTGGTTTAAATCCCATCTGGGTCCCTTATGTGTGGAGCTTGCACGCTCTCCCCATGAAAGTGTGGTTTCCCTACAGATCCCCCAGCCTCCTCACACACGTCAAAAACATCCGTCGTAGGCTAAATTTCTTTGCAATTTTTAAATGTCCCTTTGGGTGTGGATGTGGTTTCCTGTCTCTGCATGGCCTTGACATGGACTGGCTAAACATCCAGAATGATTAGATGGAAAGGTATATTTATGAAACGGGAAACTTTATTTACTATGATCAACTTTATCTCTGAAAACACTAGAGAGCCAGACCATTTTGCACTTTGCGTTTATTTTACCAGCAAGACAACATTTTAAACTCCCCACTGTTGCGGTGAGGTCTTGTCTTCTTGCAATTACGGTAATCTAAATATGTGAAATTGTCTGTTCTTATCCACTTGTTGGATTGATTTATTTGGCAGATATTAACATAATGTAACAATGTTGAGAGATTTTTTATGCACTCAAGTTGAAGTGGACATTGTTGTATAACCATCAACTGTAACCTAATCTAATGTTTGTTTTTCACCACTAAGAGGTGGAAGTTTGTAAACCAGGGACTTAAATTATCATCAAATCAGCACTTAGTGAGTGTAGCTATTTTAAGTCATTGTAAGCTGTTAGCAAATAAATAAATGTTATTTATGACATGAAAAAAGTCACTATCCTCATTCGTGCTAAAACAAAAAGAGGATTTTAAGCACTTTTTTTTTTTTTTTTTTTTACCAATGTACCATCTCAATTCAGGATGAAAGTCTTTATATATTAATAAAGAACCAACCGCGCTCTCTTTTTCTGATAATTTAGATGCATTTAGCCAAACCCATTTTTTCATAGACAATGTCAAAATCCTGTGTGGGCATATAAACAACATATGAAGTTCACAAAGAAAAGCCCCACCTGAACTTGAACTAGGACATCCCTGATGTAAGAGGACACTGTTAATACACCTTTGTGACGCCACTAAAGGTCAGCATGAAGGTTTCAAATCACAGCCTAACTAAGACCATGTTCACAGGTTTTATTCCTGCTTCACACACGAGCGTTAACAGCCTGGACAATAATTAAAATCAGAGGGGTGGTGTCTCCTCTTCTCTAAATTCAATGTTTCCTCAGTCTTTTCAATCATCTTAAATAAGAAAAAAATAAAAGCATGTTTAATGAACTAAAACCAAGAAAACTATTATTATTTTAGTGAGACCATTTGACACTATTCCAGTTACAATGTTTGCCAAAGATCAGACTTATTGTTTTGTTATAGAAATGTTATGAAATGTGACGGCTACCATTTTTCTACAATAATAACTTAGCCTGAACATTATTTCTTGATCTGTACTGATATTTCTACTATTAGTATTTTGAATTGAGACTACACTAAGTATTTTGATCCAGATTTGCCTGTCAGATGCCTCGTTTCTTCCAAAAGAACTCTAATTTCAGTAAAAAAAAATTTAAAAAAAGAAAACTTTAACAACTAAATGTAACTATTTGGTGTAGGTTCACTTCCTCTCCCCCACGTTGCTCTCCTGTTTCAGAGCAGGTCAGGGTGGCATGAGAATGACCCAGCAGGTGGGGGTCAGAGGTCTCAGGGTCAGGGCTATGCTCAGGTACAGGAGTCCTGTTACATATAAGGAGACAGGAGAGGGGCCTTGTCACTCACTGTCAGCAGATCACAGCACTGAACCATAACCTTCACCTTTGTGACAAATCTCAGACAGCCTGCATCTCCATCGACCAAGAAATGCACATCAGTGCAGATCATTACCAAATTACAATCTTGAAATAATAGTGAATACTTCCAATCCAACTTTAGTTTACCATAGTTACCCTTTCTGGTCACCTTTGAGCCTACAGGATCTCATAGAAATGTTTTATGCTGTGAATACACAACCAAATAAACAGCTCAACTTTTAGAAGCCTAATTAGGTTTACAGGTGACAGTGTAAATTCAAGAACTGGATTTTTTGTCTTCTGAACATGTCTGTCTTAGCCAGATGGAGTCATTTGAATTTTACAAAGTTATTATGGGAACTTAATTCTGACACCTGCCTCCAGTGATGAGCAAACTCAGAAGCTGATACTTCTGAAATTTGTAAACAGAAAGTGGAAGCTTGGTCAAAGCCTGTATGACAAATAACTTTAATGTATTGGTTCCATTAAAGCCCTGCAACAGACTGGTGAGCTGTTCAGGGTGTACCACGCCTTTACCCAACAGTAGGTAAGTTTACTTCAGCAGCCCAGTAAACAAAAGGGATTCAGCAGGCTCTGAAAATGCATGAATGAATACTTCCATTAAATATTAGAGAGAATACATTTGCTTGGATGCTTTGTGAGTTTGCAGTCCCAGGAGTCTTACTGAGGGCTGTCCAGTCGCTTTATAACCACAGCAGGAGCTTGTTTTGCATAGCCAGCAGTAAGTTGGCCTAGCTCCTGATGAATGTTGCCCTTTATCACTACTTCTGTTTATCATCTTTATGGACAGATCAGGTTTTTTAGATGCAGCCAAGGGTTGGTGGAGGTCTGGTTTGTTTCGCCCTGCTCTTTGCAGATGATGTTGTCCTGATGGCTTTATTGAGTCAAAACCTGAATGTCAGCACCTGCCTGACATTCATCCTGGGGCCATGGTTTTTTACTGGAGAAAGGTAGTTTGTCCTCTCCAGGTGGGTGGAATGCCCCTGCCCCAGGTGAAGGAGTTTAAGTATCTTGGGTCTGGTGGCAAAGAGTCCCTGAAGTGGACTTGGATGGTAAGCCCAGGATTCTGGACCAGTGAAGGCAACTGACTGTTTGGGGGGACCACCTACTTTGTGGGATCTCCATGCCAATTGCATCTATTGAAGATTTTAGTATCTGGTCTTGTAATGCTGGTGCTACTGTCCTCTTGCACAGCTTGCAAGAGGACAGTGGTCCAAGTAGGTAATTTTGTGCTCTTTTTTTGACAGTGTAGACTGGAGAGGTCATCATATAACAATTGGAATGGATCTGATTTCTAAAACACCTCCTTCTAATTGTTACAGATGTCCACATGTTCCCACCAAGACATGCCCTGGCCTGGACATCTTGAAAAATTAGCCTTCTTCCCCCACTGTTCAAATCTTTTCTTGAATCACCTGTTGCGTTTTCTTTACACATACTGAGCTGTGTTGCGTCTCAGCGAAAAAAGCCAGGAACTCTTGTTATGAGGTCATCTAGCTCTGTTTGCACTCGCTTATGCTGACCACTGTTTTAAAGACTTCTTTAAGATGATACTTTGTTGTTCGGATTGTCTGTGACAAGTTTAACAGGCTTCCTGTGAATATTTTTTACCATCAAAATACCACATATAAAGGTTTTTGAAAAATATCTAGCTACTTATGTAAAGCAGCAGGACAAATTTACACCAAGTAACCTGACAAATAACAAAAAAAGGTTGGAGGTTGAATAGAAATGGAAAAGGCTGAGCTTTCTCATTCATGTGACCAGTTATCACTTCATATTTGTTTATGAAACAAGACCATAAATATTCCCTACTGTGTGTTAGAGAAAGATTTATGCTTGTGAGCAGTCTGGATGGTATGGGGTAAATTTTGACTTGAGTTATCAATTTCACTCTCTGTCGCCCTCTAGTGCCACCTGACTGCTAAAATTGCACTGATAGCATCTCGAATGTTTATTGTAGGACTGCATTTTTGCAAGACAGGTCCAGTGCAACATGCAAATGTACCAGATGAAGGGGAAGAAAGGATCCAAAATAGCTTTTTAAAATATTATAAAAGTATGTTCTGCATTTGGCTATTTTTGTGTTTTAGTTTTTAAAAGGTTAATTTCTGTTTTTTTGGAAACCACTACAGGCAATGCTGACCTTCAGGAGATCAGAGTAAATAAAGTCAATCTGCTTGCAAATTACCAAATACTCAAAGATGCCATTTATGATGATTAGAAAGATGAGTAAAAAAAAAAAAGCAAGAACTTTAGTTTTAAAAAAAAGCAGTTGTTGTTGGATGTCCCAAAATGTCAAAGTATTTAACCTCACCACAGCAAATATACAGATCCACCAGGATTAGGGATCCAACAGCTTAGCATGAAAGCAAAGGTGAAACCAAATCTGTAAATTGTAGAGCAGGGAAAAGGAAAGAGAGTGCGAGAGGGATAGACAGAGAGCTGTTATCAGAGCAGGGCTGTGTGTAACATCATCGGGGTGCTAGAGTTTCCTGATCAGGTCACATGACTGCAGCTTCAGAGCGCGATTGGCTGATTGGCTCTTGCAGTCAGGTAATGATGTAAGGTGAGTGTGTGGGAACCAGAGAGGGTGATAACCCTGTGCGTGCATGGTGTGTGTGTTTCTGCGTGTGTGTGTGTGTGTGGGAACAGGGTAGGTTGATAACAGCTTTTCCCACTGCTGCCATATGACCCTCTCACCTGCCCAACAGTACTGGTTATCGTCAAATCCTGCACAGCAGGAGGTCTGTGCCCACAAACATGGCCAAATGTGTTTCTGTGTTTGCCTTTTTTTTTTTAAAAGCACATCCGCTGATGGACGGTCCTTGCAACTGTGTGTTCCCTGAAATGACCTTTCTATCCATTTTTTACACCAATAACTGTGCCTCAAACACACTGGTCTTCATAGGTTTGTTGAGATTGGAGTAGCCTTTATTAACCACAACACAAAAGGGGGTAACTAATGTCTGGAATATAACCCCAAATCAAGCAACACCTAAATAACACACAATCTTTGACCTACCATAACTCTTTGACCGTTAATGCAATTAAAGTGTATCATCTGATTCGGACATGAATAAAAGCGGCTTTGGACATTGACTTTGCATTGAAAACGTAATTTGTTGCTTACTGACTCAAGGCCGCTCTTCTCTGCAACAAAATCCCATGGAAATACATTAATTGAGTAAATGGTTGAAGAGTTACAATAGTCAAAAGAATGTTAACACCTGAGCCAAAACATCGGTGTTAAGGGTTAAGAGAAGATGATGTGGATGTTGGGCATCTAGAAATAACATAGCTGAATGTATCTTAGCTTCTAGTTTATCGAAAGGGTTAAATTCTAAAAATAATCTAGGATTGGTGAAATCCACATAGTAGGTTTACAGATGTTTTAAAGTGTCAAAATCCTCCCCTACTCACTTTGTACACTTTTCTCAGGCAGACGTGAACATTTTCATACTTTTCTCTTGTGTTTAAACTCTACATGTTCAAACCTACGCAAAAAATAAGTCTGTGTTCTAGAAGGAAAACAAAGATCTGCTCGCAATCAAAGATTTATGTAATTTTGACATGGAGGAGATTAATTGATAATGTCCCCAGCCAATCAGGATGCAGAATGTACTGCTACCAAATTCAGGAAACGCAAAATTGCACACAAAAAAATCTGTGAAATAGTGAGACCACAAAAGGTGAATAGAGATATAGCGAGGGAACACTAAACTGCGATTTAAATACAAGGCAGGTAGAAAGAAATGGATTGAGCAAGAAGATTAAGATCCTGAGGTTTATCTTTATTCGGCAAAGTGCACAATGTAGACACAGTTACATTCTCTTTTTAGTTACATTCAATTTTCATCTTTTTACCTTAAATTTCTCTTTTTTGCACAAACCACTCTTTTCATCCAGTACACATCTCTCTCTAAGGGATGCAGTCTGTTTTATTTGCTTTCAATTTTTGGTCTTTCTCCCTACTCTCAATTGCATTGATTTGATGTGCACAATCCACATTCCTCATTTTAACACATTAGTTTGTGTGTGTTTTCCATTCCACACTTGCTATTAGCTAGTCCAGAAAAGCTGCAGCAAACCAATAATTTTTTTTTCTCGTTTACAGATTCAACCGTCAAATCTACTTGGACAGACCCAGAGCAAGATTAGCACATAAAAAATAATCTTTACTCTGAAAAATATCACTTTAAAAACACATGCTGGGTGAAAAAAATGAGAGCCAATTTCTGTCCTTTGGTTTAAATACCATTTCATGTCCTGTTGTGAGAGGGTTGCTAAAGTGGGAAGGCTGCTAAAGCGATACATCATCCAGTGCTCACTTCAGCAGCCACATTCTAACGCAAACACGCATAAACACTTTGACTAACGAGAGCTCCCAGCACCCCTGCCATGACCATAGCACTGTTCCCATCCGAGCTGCCCAAACCTTTAATTGATCTTGGCCTTTAGTTCAGCATGTGTGAATGTGCTTTCAAGACACAGTGAGTCTCAGACAGGGAAAGAGGGAGTGTCAGTCAGTGGGAATGGATTTTCTGGGAACTGGGAGCCCCCCAAAACACATTTAACACACACACACACACACTCTGGTTTCCCCTTTGGCCCCCTTACACTGGAAGAAGCTGGCTGGTTCTCAGACACCTGGTCATTACCATTGCTAATTAGGTACAATTAATCAGGCCCTTACAAGTGTGTTTGTGCAAGTGTGTGTGTGTGTTGAGTATTTTACATTGGCTTATGCTGGAAAAACCAAAACCAGGTTTTTTAGTTTTTGGGGTATTAAATGAAGTTTTTGTTTAACAGTGAAGGTGCTGTGAATTAAATTGAGGAATGGAGGACTTTTCAAAATAGAGGGAATGCAAAAGGAGGATGCTCGATAGATTATTTCTTTTCCATTTATCTATTTCTTGTTAGTACAACTTAAGCTAAATAAAAGTGGTGTACCAGAAGAACACTGTAAATTGCTTTTTGACATTTTTGTTGTTTTACTGTATTATTGTAATTCAACTGAACAAGCTCTTGGTCATATTCTTCGTGTAAATTAAAATTTTAGGTCAAATATGTCTCAACTAAAACAAAACTTCTTAAATTGAGATTTTACGTTCAGTTGATTTAATGTACAATCTTCTTTTTGTCCTTCCAATTTGCAACCATAAGATGTTACTAAGCAGGAATATTTTTTCTTTTTCCTCCTCCTCTGAAGAAGCCTCATGAAGCCTTCATTAAGTTCAGACTCCACGGGCTGCGTGGTGGTGTAGTGGTTAGCAGCCTCACACCTACCTCTGGGGTTCAAATCCCAGTTTGACCCTTTCTGTATGGAGTTTGTATGTTCATGCCAACTGTGCTTCCTTCCACACTCCAAAACAAATGCTTCAAAAGTTGATTGATTGATTAATAGCCCCTAGGTTTGTGTATGTGATTGCGTGGCACTGCAACAAACTTGTCCAGGATGTACCCTGCGTTAATCCAACAGAAGCCAGGTTAGGCTAAGGCAAGAGGATGGATGTAGGAATCTTGGTGTTTATCTATTGAAGTTCTAATTTTTAATTCTATTATAGTCTTTTTTAGGTCTAGTCAAATAAACATGTGAGTTCATTTGAATATTTTTTTTGTAATTTGATTAAAACCACATTGGTAAACACAATTTACTTTTATAAATAAGTTGAGAAAGATTATTTGAGTTATAACAAAACCAAAAGAAGTTTACATGACTTTCTTTTTTCTTTTTTTTTTACTTGTTCTGTACAACAACTGAGCAAACAGATGAGCGCTGAAGGCCTTTTGTGCTGGACAAGTTTTACTATTACAAAAGGGTCATGAATCTTCGGATGGCCAGGGTGTAAATTTGTATAAACCAATTTCTGGGTTTTTTTTGTTTTTTTTTTAAATTATTTTTAATTTATTTGTTACATGTTGTGTTTTGAGTATACATACATATTACTTTTATTTAAGGGGAGGGAGAGGGGGAAAGTGTGTGTGTGTGGGAGGGGGTAGAAGAAAAAGAAATAAAGGGGGAGAAAGTGAGGGATTAGAAGTGTCGAGTTGCTAATTTGACTACATTATGATTTTAAGCTGTGAAACATTTATGCTAGATCTGCAGAAAGGCAAAAATTACATCCAAACATGAACCGATCGCCCACCCACCCAGGTGCAGAGGAGGCCCCTCCAGTACCGGGAGGCATAGGCGAGCCCAGCGTCAGGACCCCCAGGCCACAGGACAGGCGCGCACTGCTGTACCGGGCGGGAGCCATTGAGGCCACTGGGCACTGGACGCCGAGAAGAACGAGGCCAGGGCCCAGAGGACCCAGGAGCAGCCCACCACCTAGCCGGAGCCTCGTCACTACAGGCCAGCTCTGGCGCCCGACCCAAGCAGCCCAAAGATCACAATGCAACCACAGCTCCACCCCTACCTCCCCTCACACTACACTACCCTCTACAGCCCCCCTCACCCAACACGTCCCCAACCCCTCCTCCCTTACCCCTCCCCCCGCTGCCTTTCCCACTCTGGAAAAGGGAGGGTGAGCCCCAGCGGGTACTGGCGAGGTAGCCACAAGGTCTGTCCCCACCCATGCACCCTCTCACACACACATTTTTCAGGTTGCCCCCTATCCCCCGTCGCTACACAGTAACCATCTCCAGCCCACCGACCCCCAGCCACCGCCTCGGCTAGCAGGGTCCTCACATGCCAGGCCGTCCCGAGAGGACCAGGCGGGTGAAGACCGGTTACCCCTCCCCGATCCCACCTGTGTATTGTGGTGTGCAGTGTGTGTGCTGCAGGTAAAATGGAGGGTCTCCAGTGGGGTGGCGGGCCAGCGGGGCCCACCTAAGGTTTTTTTTTTTTATTATTATTTACATAAATAACAGAAACATAAAAACTATCAAACTCTTGCCACTCTGTAACCCTTTTCTGCTGCTCCAACCCCTGTGCTATCCTATGCGGTCAAGACCATTGACGTGTTCTCCCTACCATGACAAAGGTGGATAAAGGTGGATAGATTTCATGTAATCCATGGACACCAGTGAAGATCACAAATCATTGAAGAAAAAAGTTCACCGCAATGTCTAGTGGGGTCTAGATGACCCAACTCCCAATGTTAAAGTGCCTAGGATAGCACAAGGGTTAAGCAAGTTGCATTGGTGTGGACCTTAGCATGAATGAATAAATTACTTGTAGATGATTAATAGGAAAGGAGTTCTTTCTTTAAAAAAAATGATTTTTTAATTTATTTACATAAGATTTTTGAACAATGGACTTGTCTTTGAAACAAAATTTACTCTCATGTAGTGAATCTTTGATAACTGGCCCACCTTTTAGGTTGAGGTAATGTTGCCACAGACATGATTTTCTACTGAGCATTCCCCATGACACAGACATGTGCCTCTGTGTGAGTGAGTGTGTCTCTGTGTGATGATAATAAGCTAGATGCATCAGTGAGCTGTGTCATCCATGAGTGTTAGGGGTTGAATGGGTGAGGGACACAGATCTCCCACTGTATCCGTCACATTCCTAAAATGTTAGCAGAGTCCATGCTTCTCTGCGCTGCTCACTCAGCCCAAAACAATTAAAAGAGAGAAAAACAACACAAAGCTTGACATCTTCTGAATAAATTGATTGGAATCCAGTGAACCAGATAAATGTGACAATCATGTCAGACGTGGTGGTACCAGAAACCTTGCTCAGCAGTTTTTTTAAACAGTTTAAGGCACTGAAGCTTTTGGAAATAATGTCTAAGTTCACCACTGCAGAGTTACAGTTAAATCATAATTAAAGACTGTTACGCCCCCTTCCAAGTCATAACATAAAACATAAAAAAGTAATGTTTTTGGCTACTAAATTGACTGCAACACAAAACAAACGAATGTCTCCATAAAATAACCAAATTTATTTACAAAGAAACAACCAGCAATAACTAAAAGTGAAGCAAAAGGCTTCAGGGTGAACCCAGGCCAAAATAACAAACAAAACCCCAACTAACTGAAACATGTTTTCTTACCTGTACAAAGGAAAAGGGAAAACAAAGACAAACTCTAACCTCCCTAACAAAAACAGGAGAAAACAAGTACTAAAGAAAATGGCAGTTCACCCCTACAGCTTCACTTAAACAAAACTATAAACCAAAGGACTAAATAGAGTGGGCACAAACTACAAAGAACTAATACAAAATACTAAAGTTCAACACAAACTAAACAGGTGGTGAAATACAAAACAAAATGGAGAACAAAACAAACTGGAGAAGAGGGCCAGGCTGCAGTGGAGGCTTTTGCTGCAAGGCACCCTTCTCACCGGCTGGAGGTCCAAGTGGTGGCTTTAAAGGCTGCCTCCTCCAGCTCTGGACCAATTGGAGGCCACACCTTCATGCACCACACCTGAAAATAATCAGACAAAACCAGACACAAAGATGCACAAAAAACACAGAAGTCCAACTCTGATACAAAAATAATACACAAAACAGAGCAAACAGAACCAAACAAAACCAAATAAAACCAAATACGGCCACAGCCATAACAAAGACCCACTCCAATGAATTTGTGTTTTGGATGTTTTTAGCATGTTCTTGTGGGATTTTTCTTGTGAATGGAGGACATATATAAAGAATGTTAATCGTAAAATTGCATTTCTGAGTATTTCATTATTCATATTGTTTTAAGTTAGGAGCAGACAAAGAAATGCCTTCAGAAAAAGAGCGTATTTGTGAGCATACTGGTAGTTGGTCTGTGAGCGCTAATTAGTGAACGGTAAAAAAACTGTTCTGAATCTGTGGGCTGCGAGGGCCGCGGGACCAGAATGCAGCCTCCCACCACTTGGTGGCAGTGATGCGTCAGTCAGGTGTTGTAGCACCAAAATGCATTGTAGCTGAGTAAAAAAATATATGTTTTCAAATTCCCTCCTTAACCCATAAGTACAAAAAAACTGTCTAGTGTGGGACTGTGCAGTGCCCTGGATTTTAAAAGCAATTTGGACACCATGCTCACTACTTTATGTTTTTAAACTGTGAATCTGACATCATCGATTTCACGAAGCAAAAATCTAATTGATATAAGTGTTTTGCGACAATCATTATGAATCCACCGTGTTCCGAAGTTAAAAAAGTTTATTAAAAAAATAGTTTTAAATATATTTTCTTTGCACAAATTGTTCAAACACAATGCATTGTGGTCTATATTCGCCAACCTAGTGAGCATTGATGCGTACTGGTTTTTCACTGAGACTTCTGGGAAATATCTAGTGCTCTAAATTTTGGAATTGTAGATTTGGACAGCACTACAAAATGCATCAGTAAACATTCTCAAAACCAAACCTATTTGTTTTTATTTTTATTAAGCTTTTTTATTTCCAGTTCCTGCTGTTCTAAGTTTGACGTCTTAGTTCCTTTTGAGCCAGTGCAGCGGGGAAAGGAGGCCCTCGCCGTGAATTACTGACACACCACGTCTCGCACTGCTGCAGTTTCCTGGGAAAACGCTAGGTGATTGGATTAATCTGGTAAGACTTACTAAAATGTGCTCTCTGTTAATAACGTTAACGTTAATTATGAGTAAGCCTTTCCCCCCAATCCACCCAGACTGGATTTGATCATGTCCAAGAGATAGGCCCAAGTGTCTCATTAAGAGGTGAACATGAAATGGGATTTGTAGCATGTTTTAAAAAAAAAAACACTGTTGTGACTGTTGTTGTTAATTTGTGACAGATTTGGAGAGTTAACATCTAGTACAAAAATTAGGATTTTTAATTGGTCAAGTTCATCAGGAGGTTATAAGGTAATATTTTAATTTGTACTTTATTTAAATGTCATTCACGGTTTATTTAATTTGAAACTTTTTATTTTAAGTGTGCTTGTTTTATTACCACAACATTTTATTTATTGAAATGCCTTATAAATGTTTTTTTAATTCTAATTTGTGTTTAGCATGACAACCCTTGTTTACCTGTTCCGTGTTAAAATAATGTCTGAGATGAACACACTGCATCATATTTTTCCCCCCACAAAGTTTTACCTTGATAAACCATAAAAGTTCTTGATATAATTATTAAATACAAATCAAACAAAACATAGATCAATTTGAATTAGCATGCGAATTTGAATGGGCCTTGAATCACTTTGTACTGTGAAAAATGGGCCCCGGTGTAAAAAGGTTAAGAACCTCTAACATAGACCATATATCTAAGGTTTTAACAATCACCTTCAGTATAGGTTTTGGGGGGAAAATAAGCAACATATCCTTCCCACACCCTGAAAATGTTTACTTTCTCTACTGATGGTCTGAAAAAGCCAAACAAATTAGGTATGTAAAAAGAAAAAGAAAAAAAAAACATTTCTACAACTGATTCCCTTTTCCAACAATCAGATTAATTGAGATTCTTAATTCCTGTTTTGAAAGAAATCCGGTGTTCCTCTGTTTTAGGAAGATTGCTAGAAAAATTAGACATAAACCTCAACTCAGCCCAAATATTCAATCATCCAAAACCAATCACAGAAGAAAAAGGGCAGATGCTGAGCCTATGAAAAAAGTGCTTATTAGAGTGGTTGGAGTGGTTAAGATCAGAGCCAAACAAAGCCTCACAACAACGCGCAAACCACCACAGACAAAAAGATTACATTCACACTGTAGAATGACAAAGAGTTCTTCATTTTAATATTTCTCCGTGGTATTCTCACAAGTGGCAATATTCATTACCACTAACAGTGTCTGAATAACCTAAATATGTTCCTCACAAAAGACCTTGTGGAGCTCAAAGGCAGTGCAGCCTATGAAGTCAATTCTGTGAAACCTAGTTAGCGATCCGTCTGTATGTGACAAGAAAAAAAACATATTCATTTTATCCACTCAAAGGTTGCTTAGTTCATTTGGAACAAAAATAAATCATGCTGTGAAATTTGCATATTCCATTAATTTTCTTCCATCGTCTCTTTGTAAATAAGTCCGAATTTCCTACGTTGATCAAAAATGGAAGGCAGATGAGGCACTGATTGAAGGGGAAAAAAGCCACAGCAACGATACTGACAACACTCAGATTCATCCTTTCAGCTGCTCTGCACACGTCAACATATTTCACTCTGCCCAAAAAGTGTCCGGCGCCTCAGCACAAAGTTTGGGTCTGCAGTCTAATTTCCCTCTAACTGTTTGAACAGTATTACAGCAGAGAAATCCCATTCTACAGATCCAAGACATGTGGGAGTCAGATTACTGAAGTTCCTCAACACATTAGTCCCATATTACATTAAAATCACAGTTCTTTGGGTTTCATTTCAAAACATACCCAGAAATTAAAGCATTAATTACTGTAATGATGGTAATCTGAGGAAATGTGACACCACGTTAAAGCATGACAGACTTAGAGTATTTCTGAACGGGGCTAATTTAAAAAATGGTTTAATTCTTGTGGAGGTTTGAAGCTGGAGGAGCCCTGGGGGACCGTTTGACATGCTGCCATGTCGACTACACGATCTACCAAAACGTTTCTATCTACTATTTAGTCTTTCTGGTGCTGTCCAGCAAACGGAAAATAGATTTTTTGAGAAAGTTTTTGATAATTAGACACTGTAATAAGAATGTTTGCAGTTGTTGTTTTACTAATAAGAATCACAATTTCAGATAAACTGTCACTTTTTTTTTAAAGCGTGATTGTTCGCCATGTCTGTGTGGAACTATTCTGACAAGTGATCATATAAGGAACATTATGTAACCCAGAGACACTTTGACATATAAAGTGCTAGTTTTAGCCCAAAGCAGTTCATTTCCAGATAATGAAAGAGCACTCTGCATCCAAAGTTTTCATCCACACTTACACAGTTACAATGTCCAAATGCTGATCATATCTGCTTCAACCAAAAGTGGGACAAACAATGTTTTTCTTCGATTAAAATAAACAAAAATAGAACTAGGAAAAAATAACAAATATGATGTGCAGTTCCACAGATAGAGGAAAGTTTAGGCAAACTGCACCCATCAATCTGGCTTTTTTTAAATAACATTGATTGACAAATTTTTTTTCTTATTTCAACAAGTTTTTCAATTTATTGTTTATAGGCGATGTAAGAAAAAAAAAGGTTTTTGCTAAGGAGAGGATTTAAGCAATGATCTCCGGTGTAGGTACCATAACCATTCGGCCTGCAACAACCGTTCGGGGTCCTTCAAATAGTGCTGACGTCACATTATGTGATTGGCTGTCCATTGGTCCGATGACGTGTCAGATAGTGATTGGTCTGGACAAATTACTATACTACCATAGAAGAAGATATTATGCGATGTAAACAAACAGAGCTCCGACGCAGAGCGAAATTATCTTTTAAACGTGCTTTTATCATTATGATTATTATTACGTGCATTGCAGCCGAATGGACTGCGGTCTGAACCCTTCTCCGGATCGCACACTGTAACAAAGCACCTTCCCTGCCTGCGATCACAAAGCTACGAGACTCCAGCTGCTCACGGTTCGCTTGTGTGGAGCAACTGGTTCATTCTAATAGCCACAGGTCATTTTACAAAGTGGGTTATGGCAAAATCTCTACAAACATTACAAATAATAATGTCAGACACAACTTATGAAGGAAAAGAACTTTAGGTTACAAAGGGAAACGTGAAATGAATATATGTAGAGCCCGAGCAGATCTCCACGCTACGTAGTTTGTCCAAGTGGGGTTACCGTAGTGTGACATTATCCTCAGTCGAAAGGACCCCGGACGGTTATTGCAGGCTGAATGGTTAAGGTACCTACACCGGTTGTGTTGTTAGATTTGGTAGCAGATGGAAACTCTTTTTGGAACTGCCCACCTCAGCAGTCGATTAGGGTTGATGGTAAGGAAAGGCCCCAGAGGCAACGAACTGACTTAGGTTGGCGTGAACTACCTTGAAGGCAACTCCAACTTGAGCCAGGAATCACACATGTTGATTAAAAGGATTAATTGGAAAGGGCCCCCTATTTCATTCAAGACCTGTGAACAGTAACAGACTGTGAAGCGGCAGAGTCAAGCCTTGGCTGGCCCACGTATGTGTGTTTCAGAACCAGGGGTAGCACCAATTCACTAAGTAGTCCAGTTGGAGTGGCAGAATGACTAAACGGTCCAAAACGGGTGAACAAAGATCCATATGCCCATGCTGCGTGTATGCCAGCTCTTTCTCTCAGCAGGCCAAATCAAATCTTGTTGCTAGGTTTTACATGCTGGCAAAGCTCCAATCCACTCATGCATTGGAGTGGTCTGTTAGACCCGGTTAGTCACACACACACAACCTTCATATTTATCATGCAAAGCCAAGTGAAAGCTCCCATTGATGGAAAAGCCATACCAAGATAGGCCTGAAGCAGTCAAAAAGGAAGACATTTCTTTCTCCTTAACAACCAATCATCACTCTTATTCCCCTACTCTCATTTTTAGTCTTTTTGGCCTCCATAGTCCCCAGAAAACAGTTTTATCCGTCCTTAGCTTTTTGGCACGCAAAAAGAAAAATATTTGAAGAAACTATTACCTAACAAACAGGTCAGGCAATGTGAAATAAATACTACATTTTTTGTCATGTAAAATTGGCATCTATCAAAACTAAAAGTTGGATTTTTAATTTCAGGTGATGACACATGCATCCATATGGCAGAGATAATAAAATTAACGAGTGCCTTTCATCTCAGACTCTTAATACTTCTGCAATAACTTCATGCAAAAGGTTTAAGTTGCTTTACGAACCACTTCTTTGAAAAACAATGAATGGAAAGGTCATAAGATCACTGAATCACTCAGTAAAAAAAAACCTTACTGACATTCTTCAGATGAAATAAATTGATATGTGTCAGCTGGAGCTGGACTTTTCAATGTTAATAAACAAATGCACTTTGAAAATAAGGGAACAAAACAGAGATTTAATTTAAAAAATGTTAAAATGATCAAAGAGCAGCAAGTTATTCCAAAAGAAAGTGTGCGGCAGTGTTTTAATGTCTATAACCCACCACCCTGTGCCGGCCTCTAGTAGTTTTGATGCAGAAGAATAAGGTAAGGTTTAAAACATTTTACTTGGTCATGCAAAAAAAAAAAAAAAAAAAAAAAAACTAAAGTAAATTGCACTTTTGCTTAGAAAATATGTAGAAAAACTGTCTACTGGCACTAAAACATTGTGCAGTACAGCCATAGTACAGACTACCATTATGTTATAGGCTAGACAACGAGCCAAACTTACAATCTTTATTGCTTACAGCATGGACATTTCCTTTGTAGTTGGTAAATTTTTCCTTCATTGCATTTTTTTTTTCAATTACCGGTATTTGAAATTTTGAGCTCATAAAGCTGCTTACCATTTTTGGGAAATGCCTCTTCACCTGCCGTTTTGATTTGCACGTTCTAATTTATAAAAAAGATGAATGTGTTAAATAAAATTTGAAAAAAAATAAAATCCCAGGAAATTAATGATAAATGTAAAAGAGTAATGTTTAGAGTTGCAACGTCCCCTCTGTTGAAATAGAACAAGCGCCATCTTTATTTCTCATTTGCTCAGGGATTACAGCAGCATGCAAGGTGAGTGATTTATCTTCCCAAAAACCAGCCATAAAAACGTGTTAGTCTCTTTAAAGTCCTAGTCAGGCAAAAGACAGAACACACATGAGGCGGGATGCGGTTGCAGCCCGAGTGTGAAAGTAAGACCCTTCCTGTCCTCCCATCCATCCATCAAAATGTCTAAAAACAACACAGTCTTCTCCAAACTGCAGGTCTTTTCTTCTGTCTTTATACTAAAAAAAATACCAGACTGTTTCTAAAAAGTGTCTTTACGTTACAAAATTTCAGCAACAGTCTTTGAAGCCTTTTGAAGCAAATATTTACTCAGTAGGAAAAGAACCAGACAGTGAGGGTTCATAGACTCAGGTGTTGTCTGCACATTGGGTGTGCGTTTCTATTTTTGCCTGGGATTAGCATTATCACAAAGACAGAGTGGCTGCTTCAAGCATGGGACAGGCAAACACAGACTGAGTCTTTTTCCTGCATGCATTCATGCTGTGTATGTACAAGCTTGTGTAAAAAGTGCTCCATCTGACAGATACACTGTAAGGGTTGGGAAATAGAGGTTGAGATGTAAACCTTTGTCGAAACACAATCATCCTGTCACACATAATCAGTCAGGGGAAATCAAAGTTGTGATTAAATTTAAAGTGTTTAAAGGATGTAATTATTTTTTCTTAAAACTAATCATATGTAAGTAAAGTTCCTAAAATATGAGTTGAATGCATATATTATTGGTCTTTTCAAGTTCAAAAATCTATTTTCAGCAGTCAAATGGGAAAAACTACAATGAACTCATGTTTGAGGTTAACTCAAAAACATAATTTTTTCCAAGCATGTAGCACCATCTTGTGTCTAAAGAGAGAACTACAAGAGGCCTTTATATTTCATCGCATCTTTTTATTTTTTGTAGTAGAAAGATCCAGCACATTGACAAAAGTGCTCACTCAATTGCCTTCACATGCACATTAACCATGAGTAACCCTTGTGCTATCCTATGAGGTTAAGATGACCATTGACGTGTTCTCCGTACCATGACAAAGGTGGAAAAAGGTGGAAAGGATTTATGGACAACAGTGAAGATCACAAATCATTGAAGAAAAAAGGTTCAGCACACTGTCTAGTGGGTCTAGATCACCCAACTCCCTATGTTAAAGTGCCTAGGATAGCACAAGGGATAACTAAGACTGTACAGCTGCCCCTGTCAATTAGTATTTTGACTTGATCTGTTGCGAATCCTTAATTATAAATTATTTCAAACTCAACAATTAAATGTGAATATTCAAGAAGAATTATGGTGCTTTTAAGAGAGTGGCAAAATGTTGAATAGGTTACAATTGTAGCTGAAACCTTAAATTAAGTTCTTTAAAATATCAAACGTGAGTTAAACTGTCTTTGAATGTGTACAGCACTAAAAACATATTTTCTTCTAAGTAGATTGAAGAGTCTACACAGCTACTTGTGTTTGTTTTTGTTACACTTTTCTTTTTTTACCTAATTAAATCCCAATTCCACGTGTCTTTTCCACCAAATGCCACATAAAGCTCACACACATTCTCATAATCATTGCCAATAATCATTAATAGACATGTGTGTAGGGTTTTTTGTTTTTTTGTCTTTTAAAAAGACTAGGTCTCTGTAAGACCCTGCCTTTATTCACTAACAAGTACACGCACACGCTTGTATGCATCCACTTTTCATTAAGCCCCGCGTTCCTGCTTTGTCTTTGATAGCCGTGGGTGTTAAGCAGCATGCTGCCTCTTCAGAAGGAAAAATATGGGGGTAGAAAGAAGAACAGAGGAGTGGAGAGGGAGAAAAAAGGGTGTGTGTTTGGTCTGCGCTCCATAGAGGTTTCAGGTAAACATGATGGTGGGTCCAACTCCCAGCACACACCTGACTCCACATGTAGCACAGAAAAGGGGGAACACCTGAAAACTCTATGTCTTTTTTCCTTGTAAAATCCAGATTCTGTTCAGGAAAAACTAAATTTACAGCAAAGTTTGTATAACAATTCTTTCAAAATGAGTCCAAATCAGCAGTCCTACTTTTCCGGTGAACCCTGCAACTGCTGAGTGAAGGCAGGGTACTCCCTGAACAGGGTGCCTGTCTGTTTCAGGGCCACACATTCACAATTACACTAAGCAGCAATTAAGAGTCACTAATTAAGCTCTGGGAGGAAGCTGAAGTTCCAGGAGAAAAAAAACCATGCTCAAGGTGAACATGCAAACTCCACACAGAAAGGTCTCAGGTGGGATTTGAACCAGGGCCTTCTGGCTGTGAGGAATTGCCTCTAAACACTTTGCCTCTGAAGAATTCTCTATCATATTCATTTCCAACCTCTTTGAATTTTTTCTGTTTTCTTTCATAAAAATATTGGCTCTGATCAAGTCAACGGTCAGTGAGTAGCTCAGTCAAACAATTCTTTTTTCTTTGAGTTATTTTCTTTTTCTTGACAATTACACCCACACATCTGAATCTGACCCTAAACCTGCACTCGACTAGGCCTAAAAGAGGAAAAGAATATGGTTTAGAAATTAAGTTTAATATACCTTCATGTACCGGTAATTAGTACTGTATGCTTAAAACCAACCAAAAAAAGAATTTCTATGTGCAATATTTAGATGTGTCAAATCTTTCTTTGCTCAATTTCTTTATTTTAGTTGTTTTTAAAAAGGCGCAAACATTACATGAGCGCTTTCACAGAAACACTGTTGCTTTATCAACCTAATATATCAAGCGTTCTCAAGACAAAGATTTGATTGACACACACACGCACTCAGACAGTGCTCCCCTCGCACACAGGGGCAGTGGTAAAGGCAGTATCAGGCATTACTTCACTCAGTGCAGATAAGAGAAGTTGTGAAACGAACTGTGCAAATCTTTCCACTTCAGCTCCAGCTTGGTCTCATATCAAAGGTGTGGAGCGATAACGGCTCTCTGTGACTCAAACCCACAGGTCTAGATAGACTCCCTAACTCTGTTGGTGGTCTCTGTCCCATCTTTACTGGCCTTCGAGATTAGCCTACTGACTGACTGGTATGTGTGTCTCAATTCCCAGACGCTAGAGTCAGACTGCAGCGTCACTGAAGGGCTTCAGGTTTGGCCCAAAGGATTGCAGTGACAACACAACCCTATTTTCTGATTTAACACCGCAGGTTGTAAAAAAAATATACACATCTGTAATGACCAATCATAGATAAAAGAGGCTTCTTAAGTCCAGAGGTTTCATCAAATTGAATTCCTGTACAATTATGCTTAAGAAATGTACCATATTTTTCTTAAATTAGCATTGCTTTGACCCCTTTGTGTGCTGGTTTTGAGTGGGGTCACAAAGATTTGTATCACTGCTTCGGATGAAAAAAATAGCTGTTTTATCGTCAACTCCTGCACAAACAGGATGTGATAACTCCTATTTCCAATGCACAATGAATGTCAAGTGTTCAGCATTTGTGTGTGTGTGTCTCCAGGTGTGCAGCGAGTGTGTGTTCTGGACATTCTCTTTTGGTGCTGGAGCAGAACAAACATGGATTAGAGCCTCTCCACCATGCAGGCACCAACAACTCCTTGTTCATCTGTATTTGCACACCTACAAACACTCGTGCTCCCAGCAGCCAGCTGCTGAGGCTTACATGATGTCAGACCCATTAAAACTGTGTATCTGCAGAGCAGGCAGATGAAAGGCTTGTCATTTACATAGACTCTATGTAAATGACTATGTCATAGAGCATGACTATTAGAAGGATTACAAGAACTCATGGACAGACAGGTTCACTGCTTTAGACACAGAGGCATGAAAGATCTGTAAATATGATGTTAAAAGCAAGTTAAAAGTATTGTCTTCAAATGTGTGTTTTTAGCTAATATTTATGAGACTGAAAAAAATGGGAACAAGAAGGGCCGAGGACTTGTAATCATACTCCTGCACTTACTTTTGGAAATGTACAACCTGGAGTTCAACCAGAGGTTTTCCTGATAACATAAAAATTTAGTGCACACACACCTGCAATGGCACATTGCATCAAGGTAGATGCTTTATTTCAATCATCTACCTGTCAAAACCTCTTCTGTTTTTTAACAGTCATATGCAAAACAAAAACAAAGCTGTATGTTGGAAATAATTCACAAAATATTTTAAGTCCATAGCAGATGTTAAACTAGGTGAAAAATAGGATGTGACATATTGTACTATGTTATTACCTATTTATTATCAACAGGTATAAAAGGAATAGAAATTTTAATAAATGCATTTTTATATAAACATTTTGGGGCTCAACAGAAGTGTAGTGATTCACACTCTAACCTCACAGTGGGAAGGCCCTGGTTCAAATCCCAGCTGGCTCCTTTCTGTGTGGAGTTTGCATGTCCTCCCCATGCATGAGTGGGTTTTCTAAATACTCTAGCTTCCTCCCACAGCCTAAAAGCTAGCTAAATATGTTACCTGATTACTCTAAATTGATAAATAGGGTGTTACTGTCTCTGAGTGGCCCTGCGATGATCTGTGAATCTGCCCAATGTGTCCTCCACCTTTGTCTGAAAGTAGCAGGGTAGGCTCCAGCAACCCAATGACCATACACAGGACTGAGCAAGTTTGGAAAATGTATTTATGTAAAAATAAATAAATACTGTAAATAAAAGTTTCTTTTAATCCAAATTAAGTGCAGAAAATTTTAAATTTGACACGTGAAACCATAAAGTGTGCTAGTATAAATTCCTAATAAAAATCTAGGAGAATTGCAGCTGCATTAGATACACTCTCTTAGCATCTCATAGGCTGGCAGGTGTTTGAGCACAATTAACCTGGCAAAGAAAATAAAAAGTCTGATAAGATACATTTTCCTGTTTGGTATAGAGAAGAAGTAAAAAAAAAAATGAGATATGTCCTTCAGCACCAGTTAAGTGGAAACTGCTTTTCACTTAGCCATCTGCTAAAACAAATCATCTGACACAGAGCAAGTCTGGACTCATGCAGACACACCTATCTAAACCAGCAGCTGCTCAGTCCGCCACAACCTGGGGAGCCTCAGCAGGAAGAGACAGAGCTGATAGGGGCCAGGATAAGTCCAAAATCACCAGGGTCAAGTATTACCATAGCAACCGCAGAGCAAACTCCAAGTCGTTTGCACAGGCAGATGTATGTTGTAACCCACACCACAGTAACACACTGCTGATGTATGCACTTAAAACAAGAGTGGGGTGAACACTTTAGAAGCTTCAGAAAATGTAAAATGTTTTTTTGTGGGTTGATCAGTTTCCTTGGTTTAAACTTTTTCTTGGTTTCTGTGTGGCAGAGGAGTGCATTAACATCGCCCACTCCAATGATCAGGGCTTCCGGTTCACCACGCTTCTCTGAAAAAGTGTCTGTGTACGTCAGGATGATGGAAGGGAAAAGGTTTGGATTTTCAAGCATCTGCTTGCCTGGGTAGAAAAGAGGCAGATCAAAAAGTCGAAAAGTGCAGACAGCAATTTTTCATGCGCACATACCTCCACCTTCTTATTTAAAAGGGAAGCCTTCGACACAGCAAACTCGACAGTTTAGGTGGTGTGTGGGTGGCTCCATAGCAGCAACTGCTAGCTGTTGGTTATTTGGAAGGTATTTTACCAAACTTAGTGAGACTTATTTGGAATTTTAAAGAAAAACTAAAACAAAGAAGAAATTGGTATAAGCAGTTAGTACTTTGTATTGTCTGCAGTTCAATTCAATTCAATTCAATTTTATTTGTATAGCCCAAATTCACAACAACAGTCGTCCCGATGGGCTTTGTAACGGTAACTGAAAAAGTTAAACATAAAATCAAAAGGATCATGAATACATAGAATTCAATAGGAAAATGCTAAATTGAACTAACAAACTGACTAAGCCAAACTGGACATCCCTGCCCTTAGACCCCCCCTTTGCGGTAAGGAAAAACTGCTAAAAAAAAACGGAATCCGGAAAAAACGAAGAAACCTCAGCAGGCCCACATGGCCCACACGGACAGGCGATTTACCAGAACTCATAGAGAAGAATTAACTTATCTAACTCTACAACTACATATTTAAAGTCCAGCAGACGAGCTTCATCCAGCCACAGTTGGGGGGACAGCCGGGGGCCCGGAGTCGAGCCGGAGACAGGATCCACAGCCAGGTGAAGGAGCAGGAGCTCCTAGTCATGCTTTTTCCCTTTCCCCAGGAGGGGAGAGAGAAAGAGGAACAATACATGAATTGTACTGGACCAAATAGAGGCATGGAGAACTAAATGATGAATAATGATCAAGAATAGAGAGGGGAAGGAGGGTAGAAGTAGATGAGAAAAGAGGATAGAATGAGAAAAGAGGACACAACCCCAGTGCACCACAGCTACCCCAGCTTCAACTTCTAGCAGCCTGCTAAAAACAAATTGTTATTGGTATTAAGTTTAATTTAAACACATTAACATTAAATTAAATAATCTCTGAATACTAACTAGTCTGCCAATAAGCCTGTCCAAAGAGGAATGTTTTCAGTCTAACTTTGAATGTAGAAACTGTGTTGGCCTCGCTTACATGAGCTGGGAGTTTATTCCATAAAATAGGGGCTTGGTGGCTAAACGCTCTACCACCAACTGTACTTTTACTAATTCTAGGAATCACAAGCAGTCCTGCATTTTGCGAGCGAAGTGTTCTTATTGGATGGTAAGGGACTATGAGGTCCTTAATATAGGACGGGGCCATTCCATGAAAGGCCTGACAGGTTAACAGGAGGATCTTGAACTTTATTCTAGAATCAACTGGGAGCCAATGGAGCGAAACTAACACAGGAGTGATGTGATCTCTTCTGTTAGTTCCTGCTAACAATCTAGCTGCTGCGTTCTGAACAAGCTGGAGACTTCTTAAGGAACTCTTAGGACACGCTGCTAACAAGGAGTTACAGTGATCTAGCCTCGACGTAACAAATGCATTTTCACTCTCTTAGAGATTATATTTCCGATCTTAGCAATATTCCGCAGGTGAAAAAAGGCAGTTCTACACGCCTGAGATATGTGAGCCTTGAATGATAAATCCTGGTCAAATAAATCCTCAGTTTTTTCTGGGTTCAGGAGGAGGTCATTAATTGTCATCCAGTTCTTGATGTCTCTGATGCAGGCATTCAGCTTCTCTAAATTGGCATTCCAGTCAGGTTTCATGGATAAATACAACTGCGTATCGTCAGCATAACAATGAAAATGAATGCTGTGTTTCTTGATTATGTTTCCTAGGGGTAGCATATAAAGCATAAACAGGATGGGTCCTAAAACTGAGCCCTGTGGGACTCTGTAGTTAACTCGAGTGCACTGAGAGGATTGTCCATTTACATTAACGAACTGATACCTATCGGTTAAATAGGATTTAAACTACTGGAGAGCAGATCCTCTAATGCTCTAATCTATGGAGTAAAATACTGTGGTCGATAGTGTCAAAGGCTGCACTGAGGTCTATCAGGACCAGAATAGAAAGTAGTCCCTTTTCTGAGACCAATAACAAGTTATTAGAGACTCTTAACTAGTGCAGTTTCCGTACTGTGGTGGGGTCTAAACCCCGACTGAAAGTCTTCAAAGTGGCTGTTGTCCTGCAGGTTTGCAGTAAAGCTGCTTAACTACAACTCTTTCTAGGATTTTAGAAATAAAGGGAAGGTTTGATATTGGTCTATAGTTGGCCAAGTTACTAGGATCCAAACTGGGCTTTTTCAGAAGAGGTTTAACAACTGAATATTTAAAAGACTGTGGCACGTAGCCCACTTCCAGAGAGGTATTTATTATCGTTAATATGGAATCATTAATTAGGGGAAAGATTTATTTAAAAGGTCTAGTGGGAATTGGGTCCAACAGACAAGTTGAGGATTTGGAGGACGTAATAATTGATGCTATTTCCGCTTGATCTACAGTAGTGAAGCAGTCTAACGTTACAGAGGTTTCTATGGAGGCCTCCAGTTCTACCGCTTCAGCCTGCTCTGGGCTGATAGTAGGAATAACTTGATTCAACTTCTTTCTAATAGTTAAGATTTTACTATCGAAAAATGTAAGAAAATCATCAGAGCTGAGAGAAACAGGAACATGTGGTTCTACTGAGCTCTGACTGCGAGTTAATTTAGCAATAGTGCTAAAAAGAAATCTTGGATTATTTCCATTCTCTTATTTTAAGGTTGAATAGTACTGGCTTCTAGCTCTACGCAGAGCTTTTTTATAATTTAATAGGCTATGTTTCCAGATATTCAGAGACTGCTCTGAACCGGAGCGACGCCATTCTCTTTCCAACTTACGGGTTTCTTGTTTAAGAGAACGTGTTTCAGCATTAAACCACAGTGCTACTCGGTTTTGTCTAACGAATTTAGGTTTCAGGGGGGCAACAACATCGAGTGTACTCCTGAGGGCTTGTAAGGCGTCATTAACACAGTGGTCATTTGCAAAATGCAAGAACTCACCAGAAACAGACACATTTTTTACGTACTATTACTCAATATTTTGGTGTTGTAGAGAAATTTTGCTTGTACAATCTGCAAAAAATGTAAAAAAAATAAATAAAATTGTGGAAAAAGGACACAGTAAAAATCTTTATATTTTTCAATATTTCTTCTAAAGATAAGTTCAGTGTCCTGATATCCAAAATAAATGGCAGTTAGTGTCCTATTTGAGTTACGCAGTGGTCATTTTTTATCTCAGCTTGCATTGAACTGCAACAGAACTTGGAAATACCAACAGCTGAGTAAATGTTGGAGAAAGTTGGATTTAGAAGCAGGAAACATAACACTCAAATCTTCACATTTGACAACCATATGTGTATAGATTGACAGTAAATGCAAAAAAAAAAAAGGTTTTGTGCTTTTTCTGCCTTTTTGGCTCAGTCTTTTTATTACAAGTTTTTTACTTTGTTACAAACATGTAACAAAGTTGTTACATGTTTTGGTGAAGAATAAAAAAAAAAATGTCTTCAAACTCTGACTTCTCCCATCTGACATGCATCAGCTGCAGTATTATTTACCCACAAGATGTCAGTGATCACAGAGGTCAAATGTTGAAAGGTTGCACTCCACTAGCACTCAATAATTAACCTTCAATCACCTTTCCAGCCCATCTTCATCGTGAAAACTTTTGGAGAACAACACTGCTGTCAGTCTTCTTGTCTCCTCTGGCACTTCTTATTGAAAGGATACCCTGTGTGCTGTATATGGATTATTCATAATGACTGTGGTTCATTCAAAAGGTGATCCATTTATCACACAGATAGAAACACACAGGCACAATTCGTCATCCATGACCTACCGATGGAGAGTTGCCTTCTCCCCATGTCCCGGGTCATAGACTATGGAGGTCAGGGTGTTAGATGAAGATCTGGTGGCTCAGTAGCAAATCCAATACCACCCACCTAGCTGAGTCCACACAAACCCTACACACATTCCAACACAGCCAACACACAATAAGAAAAAAGAAAGAGTGCAGTGATTCACTCACGTCATTGTCATGAATCTAACTAAAAGGGGAAAAAAATCATTGTAATTACCTGACTTTAAAGATCCAATAACACATCTTTGATCTTCATTCCTATTCCATTAGGACACTTGCAACAACTCAATTTGTCCTCAAGAGGGAGACTCACACCACATGTTGGATCTCAACACTTTGTCTTTACCCATTTTATAATGAATCCAGAAATACAAAACCAAAATAATGATTTCCATCCATAGTTAAATCTACATGAGTCTGGCAAATAGGAAACTACATGAACACACTCTCTTAGTTTACCTGTATCCTTCTCATTTGTACCTCATTTGCTTATGGACATTTGGTATAGACTCTCCACGGTTTAAAAGCCAATCCATTAATTCTTTGCTTCCTCAGAGGCAGAGTAGCCATTGAAGTAGGACTCCCCAGAGCCGCTCTCCTTCAGTATGACAGATATTTATCCTAACCAGACAAGACAGACACTAAATACACTTGTGAGAAGTGGAAGCTGAAGACTGAGCATGTGCAGTATAAAGGGTGGGGGACGGGGATGGGGAGGGGGAGGGGGGTTGACTTAGGGAAAAAAAACTTGTCCTAAGCCTATTATGACTATTGATACTCAGTGGTAATAATTGAAAGCCACTTAGCACTGGTGTGCTTGCCAAGAAGATCAGCCGTGGCATGGTTAAACTAGTCTGCTGAACTAAGACAATTTAGAAATGAAGCACGGGGACCAAGGGGGAAAAAGTGAAAATTAAATGAAAGGAAATAAAAGAAAAGAAATTAAATAAAAGCAAAGTTAAGGAAATGAAGTGAAGTAAAGGTCATGTTTTCCTTTTAGGCCTGGCTCTATTTGCCTTCAGGTTCCACAAGACGGATAACTATTTGCATTTACTACAAAGCACCAACTTAAACTCAAAATGCAAATATCTCTATTATCTCTATTGTTTAGTTGCACCTGTAAATGAACTATATTGTTAAAACAAATAACCCAGAACAATTGTTGGCTAGTCATGTATAGAAGTAATAAAATAAATCATTTTGTGATAGTTTTAAATCAATACTGAAAGAAACCTTAAAATGAAGTCAGGTTTTTTTTTTTTTTGTTTTTTTTTTTTTACAAAAAGTTCTAAGTAAATCACATGGAACAATCACAGCTCACAACCATTGACTATATAGGAGAACTGGACTCATTCACCCCTCCCTCCTTCCAAATAGGACCTGCTCCTTCCAAGAAGCTAAATCCTATAGACTCCCATTTGTGCTTAATTTTAAATTCAGTTGGGACCACAGGATGTGGAATGGCCTCCTCAACCAATGTACTGTGGTTGGTCCTGGAGTGGCCCGTCTCTCATGTTCTATATGGCGTGATATGGTGGGTGGCAGTGCCTTTGGAGGTCCTTTCCCTGGCCCTGTTGCAAGCATCCAGGTTTACAATGTTACCCACTGTACACCTTCTAGTGACCCCAATGACCTTAGTGATGCTTTGTTGTTTTCTGGCAGCTCTATGGTACAGTAGGTCCAGGGCCTTCTGAGCCATTTTTGCTGATTCAGGGCGACCTGGCTGAATACCTAGACATAGAAGTATCATCTGTGGAGCTCCTGCAGTCATTTTATTACCCATAATCCACCCCTTGCATCTGAATTACCAGTAATTAAGGCAAGACAAGTATTTGTATGGCAAAGTCATTACAGAAGGTAAATTACACAATTCGCAAATAAAAAATGCATGGACAATAATTCACAAGGCATTAAAGTCCCAGTTAAAACAGTAATAATCATAATTTACAATCAAAAGAAAATGTTAAGCTGTCAAATATTAAACTAAAAAAAAGAACAGCTTTTTGATACCATATCTTCTATAAATCTCTTTCTTAACATCACACATACATCACTATGTTGACCTCTTATTTGTTTCTCACTTTGGGGAAATTTACCATGTCCGACTAAGTCATAAAGTTGAACTGAAATCCCAACAGACCGGATGATCTGTTAGATGTCACATCCATATGCAAAAAAAAAGAAGAAAAGAAAACAATCTGTGGCTGGATTAACTTTCAAATGTGTACAGCTAAAAGGAGCTGTGCTGCCTCATGACTATGTTCAGACAAAGAAAAAATAAGTCATGGTAGTAAAGGAAAAACAAAAAAGATATATTTTTAATATCAGTAGTTCTTGATCAAGAAGTGTTTTTTAAATCGGAAATGGCAAACAGGTGAACATTGAGGAGTTCATTTCTAAATATAAAGTTTTGGAAGATACTAAAAAAATCTTTGTATAGCCAATTCCATTTGACTGTTTGGCAATATTAAGTACGTTTAGCTTCTTCATGATACTCACCTGACCAATAAGACTCCCACTTTTGTAATCAAACACAGCATGTCATTGATTTAGGAGCCTTCATATAAGACACCATACCTCTGAAACCTGTTTATAGTACTATGAAGTAGCTTGCATAAAATAAAAGGTAATGCAATGTTAATATATTTTTTTACTATTTGTAACTCACGTACTTCAATTATAAGGAGGGTCTAAGGGCAGGGATGCCCAGTTTAGCTTAGTCTGTTTAGTTTAGTTTATCAATAAGCTATTGTATTTTATGATTGATTTTATGATTTTGTACAATTACTGGTCTGAAGCTCATCGAAACAACTGTGTTGTGATATTGTTCTATATAAATAAAATTGAATCGATTACTTAAAAAAATGGGCTGCATGGTGGTGCAGTGGTTAGCGCCCTTGCCTCACAGCAAGAAGGTCCATGGTTCAAGTCCTGGCTGGGGGACCTGAACCAGGACATCAATGGGGGACCTTTCTTTGTGGAGTTAGCATGTTCTCCCCGTGCATGCATGGGTTTTCTCAGGGCACTCCGCCTTCCTCCCAAAAACATGCTGCATAGGTCAATTGGTCACTCTACATTGTCCGTACGTGTGTATAGGAGTGTGTGAGTGTGCAATAGACTACACTGACCCTGTGACAGACTGGCGACCTGTCCAGGGTGTCCCCTGCCCTCACCCGCAAGTGGCCAGGATAGGTTCCGGCAGCTCTGTGACCCAGAAAGGGATAAAACGGAATAGAAAATGAATAAATGAACTTCATAACGTCTACTGACAAGGCATTGTTTTAGTTAAAAAAAACTTTAAGAAAAAGCCTCTCATTTAGGTAATTAAAAGCTTACCCTCCAAAAACGTCCTTCACAAAGCAATCATACCGTATGCTCCATGTGGATGATAACTGATTTCACATCCTAAGTGGGGCATGGTAAAGAATTTTAAGATAATGACTCATTGCTCTTTCGAGCAATTCCAAGATTGCTGGATAAATTTGATTCAGGACAAGCTGGGAAAGCATCCAAGTATTATCTTGTGCTTGGCCGTCCATCTCATTCACAGACAAGAGGATTGTCTGCGGATCACTGGACATCACTCAAAAGCAAAGAGGTGTATTAGCTGTAGGAACTAATTGTGCTTTATGCCAGGATTCCCTTTTTTGCTTCATGGGGCCCAAGGCTTTTACAATAAATTATTGACAAAAGAATAGTTTCCTTCAACATTTGTAATATAAACCTGCTCAAATAGATTATTTATTTTTATTAATTTGTCACCAAGTTTAAAATGTGTAAATGTAACCAAAATGTGTCTATTTGTAAAAAAAAAAAAAAAAAGAAATTTAGATGTAGCGCAGTCTTGGTAACACCAGCATTATGTCAGTCTGCGCCAGCCTCTCACATCAATGATTAACATGTTGTTTCCAGTCCAGCCGTGAGGGATGAACTCCCAGATGTTCCTGCCGCAGTGGCGTTACATAAGTCAGTGTAAACTAGAGGTTTTTGTTGAGAGTCACATGGGGTAAGCTGCTGTGCTTCAGACAGAAAGCAGATTAATCAGTGCATTTGCAGAGTAAATCTGTCATTGTGAGATGCATTTGTGACTTTATTTTGTTTTTGCTTTTACTGGAGCAGGACAAAAAAAACTCTTATTCTGGTGCAATATGAGATGACAGAGCCATAAACCCAGAATACAACAAACACTGTGACAGTCAGGAGTGTTTTTTGCTGACTCTTACAAGAGGCTTGCAGCTGACTTAATCCTAGGGGATGAATGCAGATTGGTGGCATTTGGTCTATTCCTTTAAAAGATTTCTTAATGGGGAACTGAGTAGGAAAGTGATATGTGCCAGAGGCAGCTGAGTCACGCCACTGCTTGAAGACACAAGGGAGAGGGACCAATGCAGAAGCATGCAAATTCATGTGTGTAGTTTACTTTCACTCGAGGATGGAAAGAGAAAGCAAGAGGGGGAGAAAAATTACTAAACAGCTGCAGCTGCCCTACTCCAAATATAGCTGCTGAAGCACATTGATTAAACTGGATTATTAGCATTTGGTTCTGTTGGCTTTTATGGGAACTAATTATAGGTTTTATGAAGTACAGGAAACTTTATACTAAAAAAACAGAATTTGGGATTTTATTTTGTCTATAAACATTATTGACTCAATGTAGCGCAGTGCAGAAGAGAAGGGGAGAGATGCCTGAAGAGAGACTCATTCAGTTGACTTTATATTTTAAACCTTAAAAAAATTCTCAACAAAAATTTTGGATTTAAGATGTAAGAATATATATAGATATCTCATACCAACTACAGCTTGCCAAAATGAAAACATATATGTATTTACAATTTATTTGTTTTGGCTTATTAAAAGTCTATTGGATTTATTATTTGGGTTCTGTGACATACATCACAAATTGATTTTTTATAGTATAATAAAGCAAGGAGATCGCACAGTTTACCATTATTGAGTGTGATGACTGCTTACTGTTTACATGCAGAATCAATTACACTGAACGACAACAAAGACAATTAAAATGAATAAATAAAAATAGTAACAAACAAAAAATAAGAACTCTAAAAATACACTGTATCATTACCAACATGTGCAATATTTGGTTCAGAAAAGGGCAATTGACGCATATATATTTTGACTTTACATATTTTTATATTTTTTCATATTTTGCATTTCATATTTGAAGTTTATTTTTTTAACTAGTGGTTAAGCATAAACATTTTATATGAAGAAGACTTTAAAAGGGTGGCAAAGGTAAAAAGCAGAGTGGAAGGCCATTACAAATAAAAAGGCCAACACATGTATTGTAAAAACTTTTATTGGCTTCCTAAAATCATTTGAGGGGGCTCAAGACTTTATTGAAAAATGTTGCTTTTGTTATTTCTGCAATGTTTTTTGTTCTATCTTTGTCAATAATGATATTAATATTTACTCAAAATCTGAATGGGCAAAGCTTCTTGCTGTGTGGGGCTGCCCCCCTAGCTCCGCCCCTGTTTTTAACCGACTCTTAAAGAGAGCAACAACATTTTTTGCTGTGCATGCAATGACATTAAAGGAAATTGTGAATCTGTTCCTAAAATTGTTGGGCGTTCCAATTAAATACAGTTATAAAGAGAATGGATTAGTTATAGATTACTAGTATTTGTACTTTTTGCCACCAATCTGGAAGTGTAACTCCTTTTATTTTGAAGGAAAAACAAAAACTCTGGCTTTTCTTTAGTTTTGTTATAATGAAAAATATTGATGAAATATCAGAAAGTGAATATAGTTTGAATTTTGAAAAATGGTTTAGGTGCAACCTGCGGAGTTTTGTGTTGGGTGTATACTGAATTTATAGACATATAGGTTGGAATAGTTGAAATATTTAAGGATAATTCTTTCTTTTGACCAGTTTCCGATCGCACACAGGTAGGGGGCGTTGAAAGGCTGCAGAGAGCAGCATGTTGCACAGCTTCTTGTCAGTGGGTGTGTGCGCCGCGCGCCGTTTGCGTGTGCTGCTGGCAGGATGAAAGTGGTCGTGGCACAGCAGTGATGTAGTAGCGGAGCTCGCAGAGACTCCGCGACCAACCGTCTGTCACTTTCGCTGGGGATCATCTGTCCGACGTTAGCGCGCGATGGGAAAGACTGGATGCGTTTCCGTGCGCAGTTACACCGAGTGAATGTGCCGCGCAATGCGACCAAGAACAGCTGACTGTGGAGGATATATTCTTGCCTCAAAACGGGTTTGTTGGAGTAGCTAGTGCTAGCGCAGAGCTAACGACTGTGCTGGCTGTTTGGAACGAGAACGACGAGGATGCTTCGGTGGATACGACAGCAGCTGGTAAAACTGCTCTACGTTTCCCTTTACGCTATTCAGTTTGAGTTAATATTTAATAGAAATACTTTTGAGCTAATGAAAACCAATTCGAACTTTATTTAGCTAATTTTAGCCGGTTGACCTAGCTGCTTCGCTCTTTCCGATGTGTACAAAACATTGCTTTGATGACTGTCAGGTACGTTACCTTAGCTAACATTTACCTTCCCAGCTAACCCAACAGTTGAAAGCAACAATAATTAGTTTAAATGTTACAGTAGAACTAAAGTTAAGTCCGTGTTTAAGTGTTAAGTTGAATTTCAAAAAGGTTTTGAAATGTGTGATGACGTCTGGATATTTGTTTTAGTTCAACCAATGTACCTGGAAGTTGGTGAACTTGTCGCTAGCTACGTGGCTAACCAAAAGTCCGTGAAATTAGCATAGTTTGGAACTTAAGTTTTTGTGTGTCTGTTTTTTTTAACAAATGGTGCTTTTGTCAGTAAGACACGTCAGTAAGGAAACAGCTCATTTTAAGTGCTGATTACACATTACATCAAACTCTTTATAAAGTTAACGTTGGTTTACTAATTCTAAGTTAAGCTTTGGCTAGATCAACTTTTCAAATGTTAACCAACAAACATCCAGTCACATTTCTACTTAGGCATGAATTAGGAAGTTTACCTAAAAAAAATAATTGTATCATTTAATACAATTAATCATTTCTTTTATTTGATCAAAATCTGGTGACTATCTAAAGAAGCAATAAAATAATGAATTGTGAAAAATCACTCTAAGTTGTTTTATATTCGTATATCTCTTTTAGTTTAGTTTTTTTATTTTGAGAGCAAACACGTTTTTAGATATTCTTCAGAAAGGAAAATCTGTACTTTTTATTTTTTTTAGCAACCCACCCATTTACCTTAAGAGCAATAAGCAATCCTATCTAAACTTCCTGTAAGCAGATAGCTACCTTTATTTTTCATAAATGAAAAATGAAATGACAAGGAAATTGAAACAGCCAAGGACCTTTGGGTTATTAAATCAAAAATAATGACCCATGTCTCAGCTTCAGCTTTAAGATGTTCCCAATGCAGGAAGGAAGTTAAAGGAGCATTGTATATTAAAAAAAAGTTTTGTACAGTTTCATTGACACTTTAATGGGGTACTGTGTTATTTTAATTCATTTATTTAGCACTTTTAGCTTTCATTTCCAATTAAACTCTGCATGGAAAAATATCAGCCCTGACATTCAAGTGTCCAATAAATAAGACTTGTGTGACTGATGAAGTTTTGTGGACCATGTGAAGGCCGTGTGCCTATCTGAATGAATGAGTGCTTTTGTGACATAAGCACACAAACCAGGATTATAACTAGTATGTTTCATTATTGTTGAGGTCTTTTTTTATTTTTATTTAACTGCCCTGTCTTAGTCAGAAGGTACTTACTAATTTGATGGTACTAAAAAGTTTTGGTTTTGCCTTAAGAGATTAATCTGGACCATTACCTTTGAGCAAAACTGTTGAGAAATCAGGTCAATTCAGAAGTATAGTAGGCTCTTTGTCATTTGTGGTAGCTCTGTTCCTTTGACCCATCTCATCTAATTAGCATGTGTAGTTAATTAAAAGTGAATTAATGTCTATCTTAATGCCACTGGTCTTAAAGCTTTTCAGTAGTCTTTGTAGGTGTGAAAAATATTATGGTTGCTGTTTTATTTGAGTTTCTTAAATTACAGAAAGATGTAGTTGTGAGAGTTTGAAAGTTTATTAATGTTTGACTTCAGTCAAAAAAATCTCTTTTATTCAATCAGAAATTGTGATACCCATGGGAATTATTTTGTCAGTAGGCTTGTAGATGCATCTTGGTTCAGGTGATGTTTAAAAGGAGCAAATCTCGTATATGACATTTTTTAGTACTTCTTTAACTTATTGAAACTGTGTTTGCTAATATCATGTTAATAATATTTAGTTCCTGTTTTGGTTGTTTCTTCTTTGTTTCAAGAGAAGCCTTTAAAAGACTAACATGATCAAAACAAACCAAGAAACCCCAATAATTTCTGTTTCTTAAAAGTTCTCTCTTAAAGACCCACTCTGGTCACCCTTTGATTCGTTGTAAAATTGTAAAATAAGTCATCTTTTTAATTATGATTATACCATGGTCCGCTTGAATACTCGATTCTGATTGGCTGCTGGGTATGCATTAAAACTTAATAACCGCACGGTGAAAAAAGAAGTTCCGGTCAGCTAGCTTAAATGTTTTGTATCACTGCGCCGGCTTCTTTAAAACAACTTTTGCTTCATAATTTGGACAAAAAAAAGCGGTAAGAGGTGAACTTTCTCTTTGAAATGATGCTTTATTCAACCCATCGGGACGATCAGCATATATATATCGCCAAATCTTGACTGCAACGGTGGTGCTGCGCGACGCGGACTATATGTCACGTGACGCGGCGCATCGCCGCGTCAAACAAGAATTAAGGACTAAAACCTGGTTAATATGTATTGCTTTTGTAAGTGACCATGGTATAAGCGGGTTAATGGCCTTCAAAGTGTGCGGTTATTACTTTGTAATGCGCCTCGTCGGACGGTTCAGGCTTGCACGTCGTGCGTTACAAAGTAATAACCGCACACTTCGTCGGCCATTAACCCTTACTTATACCATTTTAGCCAAAAGAAAAAAACACAAAAACCTGTTTTTTTTCCTAGGGTATAACTTCTGCAGAGCGGCAGTAGTTTATAAGAAATTCACCAGAGTTTTGGGCCTGACCCGACCTCTCCTTCCACTCCCCCTTGCTGAGAGCTCTCTGTTTACATGCTGTCCTTACATCTTACAGCCCCTCACACCCCCAAACAAAAAGCTTTCCAGCCACATAGCTTTGAGCCAGAAGCCAGCTTAGATGAGTGAAACGAAGACGTACATGGATCTAGTTGTCTACAGGTGGACGCATTCGAAGTTTCTACTTCACAAATATGCTCTTTTTCTAGTGGTATGTTTTTCGTCTTCTTCTGATTCATGGCGAGTTGAGTAAATACATACTCAGAAATGCAATTTCAAGCTTAATTTTCTGAATCTTTCATAATAATAAAAAATGCCACAAGAACATGTTAAAAATGGCAAAAACATAATTGTCATTGATGTGGGTCTCGAAAAATCTATGAATTCTAAAAACACGTTTAGAGTAAAAGCTTAAGCCTTGGCTAATGTTTACTTCTTGGAATTTGTCACTCACCTACACAGTTGTGCAAGTTGTACAGAGCCTTTTCAATGTCATGGAGATTTTCTCTCTACAGCAAACCTGTTTTTTGCTGAAGCAAATAGACTCTGGCAACCACAACATTTTTAAGGTTTTTCTATCTGATCAATGTCTCATTAGTTCTTGTTTTTACTCACATTGTTCCTTCTATTTACATCATGAATTCATGACTCTTGCAACCATTTTTCTTCTTAGTTTTTCATCATTTTAGCAAAAACTTTAAAGAAATGAAAAGATTTTGTAAACAAGTGTAATATCGCCGTCGTTTTGATTATTTGGAAAAAACCATAGTTATCTAAGATTACTTTTTCTCTTCATTCACTTGCTCCCTATTGCATCCAACCATTAGTGGGCAAAACTATAGTACATTCACCTAGTATGCTGTTGACAAGCTTTTGTAAAATTGTAGATAATAAGTTTAGCTTTAAAAAGCACTCCAAATTCTGTACCATTTTTGTAGTCTGCGGTACAAAATCACAATTTTACCTCAGAACTGGTCTCTAGGCCGTTGCCCTATGTATTAAAAAGAATAGATTCAACAGCACAATGCTTCAACAGAAATGTTTAGCTAAAAAATATTAGCTTTTTGTTTAAAATGTTTCTTTAAAAAACATTTAGAAGTAGTTTTGGTGCCTTTTAGCAAGCCTCCATCTGATAAAATACTAATGCATTCAATTCTTTTCTTACCATTTGTTGTGTTCAATTACAATATTAAATCCCTCGTGTAATACAATATTATGCGAGGGAAATTCAAAGTCTAAGCTGCATAAAAAAAATGTATGAATGAGACAAGCTTTCTAGCAATTCCTGCCAGGGGTCCGTACTGCAGTTAAGTAATGTTTCAAAAAAGTATGATGATGTGCAGAACTACAAGTTCTCTGCAAGAACGACAGTTTTCATTTATCAGTGCCAGTTACCCAACGTTTTATAAGGAGATGAGAAACTCTGACCCAAAAAATGTATTATTTTTTTAAAACCATGCCTGTAATTTATATATTAGGCTTTCTTTAAATCTAGTTCACAAAAATTCTATTTCACATTCAAACAGTATTGTTAAATACCAACAGTATTACTCATGCTTCTGTTTATTCTGTGATCTTTAGCTAAATGTAGCAGCTGTATCTATATTTGCTCACCTCGCTCAAATACAGAATTCAACTGCATTTTTTTTTATTTGGGTAAAATATGAATATCAAATGAAAATATTTTACCCAGTGCTTTCAGATGTCTTCTGGAAATGCATGAGTTTATTTTTTTTTTAGTAATTCAGTGAATCAAACTGATATTGTCTCTTCTAAAAGAAATCTATAAATAATAAACTGTAAATAAAAAATCATAAAAATTATGATTAAAATAAGCAAATAATACATTTCTCGTTATCGCGATATCAATCTGTCCAATACGCATATCGCAAAAGACAGTGAAAATCGCAACAAATGGTAACTTTAAATGTGCTAAATCTTATGGCAGCTTGAAGTATTTAGCGAATCAAACAAATCCATTTATGCATTCGACCAATCAGATAAAGCCCTTTTATGTTAGATGCTCGCCTTCCATGTAGACTAGTTTAATTTGGAGTATAATTTAAGGTATCTTGACTCTTATTTCAAATTAATGGCAGCGAAATGAAAATGATGTTTTTGGGTGTTTTTGATATTTGTTCATATATTGCAAGTTGTATTGTCATCACAATGTTCACTATTATCGCATATCCTGAGTTTCCTCACATCGTTCAGTCCTAGTCTCTTCCCTAAGTGAGGCAGAAGGCTCATGCGTCCTCATGTTGCCACAACATACACATTCAGTAGCTATGTCTGAATTCCTTCACTACTCATTACATAGTGCACTATATAGTGCACTGTATAGTGCATTTGCCATTTTGTAGCTCTGCCGAATCGGTAATTCCAAAATTGAGTGCCCTAGAAATTTCACAGAAGTCTCTCCAAAAAACCAGTGTGCATCAATGCTCACTAGATTTTGCAAATGTAGACCACAGTGCATAGTGTTTGAACAGTTTTGTAAAGAAAAAAAAAACAGAATTTAAATGTATTTTTTGATAAATCACTGACATTTTTCTTGTCAGAACTCAGAGGATTAATAAATGGTCATCACAAAACGCTCATATCAATTACATTTTGACTTTGTGAAATCGATGATGTCATATTCACCGTTTAAAAAATAAATAAATACAGTAGTGAGCATGGGGTCCTAATATCTTAAAGATCCACTGCACTAGACGGTGATGAAAAGTGACATAGTGATGAAAATAAAGAAAACTCTTTGAATGAGGTGTGCCCTAACTTTTGGTCTGTACTGTGTGTGTGTAATAATGTGTGTGTGTGTGTGTGTATATGTATAGTTTATATATATGTATATTTCTGATACTTTGCAAAACGTTTTTTAAAGAACATTGGAATATGGTTTAACAGAGTTTTTTTAATGTTTTTATTCTGAGCAAATAACTCCCGTAGCGTACTTGATAATGCACTTTAGGAGAGTCACTCTGTCTCTTTGTGCCTTAAAACCAGAAGCTTCTGAGTCAGCTGATGCCATTTCTCCACGCAGAGGCACAAACTTCAGTTGGAAGCGATTCAGGAACTGGTAGAACCAGCTGTTGCTCGCTGTTAAATGTTCTTTAGCAGCTGGCGGGAAAGCAGACGGGCCGGCATGCTCTTCGTCTCCACTCCCCTCCTCAGAAACTCTCGCAGCACCTCCTTCGGACGCAAAAGTCTCATACAAGAGTCTTGAGTTGTCTGAGCTTTTGTGATGAATCACATGACTGAAAAAAATCTGCAAATACGTGAAACAGCGTGGGGAAAAAAAAGCTGGGGAACACTGTATGTAATTTATTTAGCAGTTGGCGATTGTTGTATTAAATTAAGCAGTAAACTCATGATAACATTTATTTTAAAAATAAAATTCAGTTTTAATGAAAGGTGCTTCTCATAAAAGATCACAGCTATGATGTGATTGGAGTTTAGGGATAATCAGTCTTTGTATTTTACCAATCCTTTTTTTTTAAATGTTTTAATTAAATTGAATTAAATGGTTCTAAATCAATAAAACAAAAAAAATATTTTAATTTCTCATGTTTAATTTTACCTAAATAACTTGTCATCCATGGCATTTTCTTAACCTGTCTTCTCTGTTCTCTCAGGGCTTTGACCCCCCTCATCAGAGTGACACCAGGACAGTTTATGTAGCAAACCGATTTCCCCAGAATGGCCACTACATACCACAGCGCTTTGCAGACAACAGAATCATCTCATCTAAGGTAAAAAAAAAAAATAAAATAAAATAATATTTATTCCATAAATGTATTGCATTTGATGAAACTTTGCATTTTAGGATAATTGACTAAATCCATAAGCTTTTTTGCTAAATCAGTGCTATCACACATAAAGTATGTGGAATACATGTGTATTAGTTTTTTTTAAACCGGATTTTAGATGGTCGAGTCGTAGAAATCTGTGGATTTGGTGACCAATGGATTAAACAGACCACTTTTACACAAACAACTCACAGTTTAAAGTGGAGGCTTCATGCATTAAATAACCAAAGAAAGTCGAGTTACTGAGGGAATTTCCAGAGTAACTGATAAAATATGCAACTCTTACCAACTTGGATACTCTTTAGCAAGATATTTAGTTAAATTATAATGTATACTATACTCGCTGTAGCAGCCTTTGGAATGTTTCTAGGAATAAATCTACGAAACCTATTGACTATGTCTATCAGTTTTGTGCTTTATAAACACACTACCATAAGTCTTTGAAAGTAAACATTTGTTTGTGTTTTTCCTATTCCTTGTTTCTCGTAAATGGCAATCCTTGTTTTTGTTTCTATTTCAGTACACTGTTTGGAATTTTGTTCCCAAGAACATGTTTGAGCAGTTCAGAAGAATAGCAAACTTCTATTTTCTAATTATTTTCCTTGTGCAGGTAAGTTAACGCGCATATAAAAAAAAATCTTCCCATGAACGTTCATGGTCTTCTCAGGCAAATGAGAATGAGTCATGTGGGAATATAGGTTTTTTTGGGTGTGTGATGTTTGAGAGTGTGTTGGGCATCCTCATTCGGATGAGTGACTCATCAGCTTCAGAGACCTCAAGAGAAACAGGTTCGCCTCTGCATTAAAACATTATAGCCTCACAGTGCAGTGAGATATGGGTCTTTACAGCCGCCCAAAGCAATTTCTCTATCCAGCAGTCAATGTTTGCGGAAGCCACATTTGGTTTTTCCTTCAGCCATGTATTTGATTTATTTTGTCCTTTAGTAAATTGATTTGATTTGTCTTTACAAAAATCTCTCTACCATTGAATATTGGTCCATTTAACGTCAGCTAAAGGGGAAATAATTGCAGTGAATTTGTTTTGAGATTATGATTTTTTCAAATAGAAAATGTGATCATTTCTGATTTTCATATATTCCTAGAAACTAAAAATGGTATTTCCTGCGAGTACCTAAAATAATTATTGATCACAAAATATTTTAGATTTGTGAATAGGTTTCATCTTTACTTAATATTTGTAGTCTTGAAAACAAAATCATTGTAACTTTTAGAACTAACGTTCTTGCCATTGCAAAAAAATCTTGTAATGTAGCAGGTTTTTGGAAAATGTTGGATCTATAGTGTTCCTACAGGAGCAAAGCAGGAAACAGACACACTGTTGTAGGTACACCCCTGCTTCTAGAACCAACACGTATGTGACTTTATCTTTTATGTGTTTATTTAAGCCATGAACTTGTAGACAGTAAAGCTTGTAAATCAGATGGTGCTAAAAAGTGTTAACAAAACAACATTTTGTTGTCATCTAAGAAGTTGTGAGTCAGACATTGATGGTTTTCATGGCTTTGCACTGTACTTTGACAACAGTATGGTTTGTATGCAGCTGCTCAAAAATGGAAACCCGTTCCCTGAAGCTGTTTTTGCACAGTTCTTCAAGCTATAATGAAGACAACATTAAGTCTGGAGATCTCAAGTGATCAACCTCAAAGTTGAAAACTTTTGTGTACTATAGCTCTCAGCACTCACTAATCCTACTTTATGGTCGTGTGGCCAACCCCTCCTTGGCTGAGTCCTGTTAACCACGGGCTCATCGGCAAACACAAGTTCTTTGACTGGACATGTTGGACAGTTGACCTTTGGTTATGTAAAATATTTTTGGACTGCCAGTCTTCATTCCTGGTATTGATATACCTGTAGCAATGAAACAGAAACATCTGGATACAACTATTCGGATAAGTGTGGGAATACTTCTGGCACGTTCTCCAGCAATTTTAAGTTTAACCTATCAGACTACCCTAGTATAAAAGAAAAAAACTAAAATTAAATAGATGAGTGACAATAGGTAGGTCTTTTTTCTTCCAGTAATAAAGGGAAGTAATTGATTAAACATTAGGGTGAAGGTTGAAGGCAGGATTCAGGGGCTGAGGAAAGAATTGTACAGATCAGATGAGAGCTGTTTGCCCAGCTGTTGGACAGGACAAGTTTAACAAAACAAAAGAAAAGAATTGTATCAGTGGCTCTACATAGAGATGGTGGCATACTTGTGTGTAGGTTTGACTAATCTGTTGGTTAACTTTTAAAGGAAGTTAGGGGGTTTCCGGTTACATACATGAACCACTACTTCTCTCTTCACAACTTGCTGGTTGTTTTTTGCCTTTTGTTTTTTAATTAACAGATTCCTTCATTTTTGCTGTGATCTCATCATGCTATGTATTCTGTGCTGTTTTCTGTCCAGTTAATGATAGATACTCCAACCTCACCAATCACCAGTGGGCTCCCGCTCTTCTTTGTGATCACAGTTACGGCTATAAAACAGGTCAGAACGCACTTACTATCTTCCGCTGGCTTAGTCATAAAATACCCTGCTTGCTTTTTGCAGTTAATGAAGGTCATCAAAAGTGCATACATGTAAAGTTTGTTTGGTGTCAAATTGTTGCTACTCGTCAGAGAGACTAGGAACCCTGTATTGTGCAACCATGTCAGTGAAAGAACGTTGAAATGACATTTGCAGCTTTCTGACTGACTCACTCTGCAGGGCTACGAGGACTGGTTGAGACACAAGGCAGATAATGAAGTGAATGGAGCTCCAGTGTTTGTGGTTCGAAGTGGAAGTCTGGTGCAAACGAGATCTAAAAACATCAGGGTAATCCAAATAAACCGGTGAACTTTGTCATGTTGTCTGGTTTCAACACAATTGTCTGCTCTATGAACTAAGCTGCTTTGTTGGTGCAGATCTTCTGTATGGGTCATAGCTAACCCCTGTATCCTCCACTAACTTTGGTTTGGGGGTTAAATTCCTACAGAATGTGATAATTTTTTTTTTAACATACAAATAATCATTTTCTGTATAATAGTTTTGTTTTTGAGTGGGCAACCAAAGTTATAAGTATACAAAAAAAAACCTTCCAAATGTTGTTGGGTAGCTCCTCTCTAACTTTTACATTTCTACTAACTTAACTATGCAGCACATAAATATGTAAAAATGTTTTACATTACTGGTTAGTCTATGAAAAAAAACTTTTACATTTGGTGTGAATTTTGACAAATCATTTTATCATTTTTTATTTTTTCATTGAGGCTAAGGTTACTATTTATATTACTATCAGTTGTAATAATGTTACTTGAAATAATTTTTAGTGAAAATATGATGCTCACTTTTCAATTTGATGTGATTTCAAACCATTGCCATAACACTATCCTAAAATGAAAGTGTTCACTAATCATCTCTTATTCCATAGCTGCTGGAAATTAGTATGTGGATCTAAATAACGTGTGTGCTTTTACAAAAAAAGAAGCTGTTTATAAGTGGATAACAGTAGATAATGTCATAATGATGGGACTGACAAAAACGTTTTCTTTTAAAAAGCTTTTGTTAAACGTTTACATTTGTTTGGCTTGTTTTCAGTTTTTAGCTGAAAAACATCTAAACTTGTTTGGAAGAAAAGCAGTTAAAAAGCTTTGAAATCACATCAATTTTCTTGGTTGAATCCAGATAAAAAAAATAAAATATATTTTTAACAATATTCTAATAAAAAGCTTAATTGCAATTTATTTAAATCTTAGCAAGGATATATAGAGTTTTTGTAACAGATTTAAACAGTACACTAATGGCTGCATTAAAAGTGAGCAAGTTAGTCAATTGGGGAAATATTATGACAGCAACATGGCTTATAATAATACTCAGTACTTCAATATCAAATCACTAAAATGTTTGGGTATTTCTGCTTTTAGTTTCCCACTAACTGTGAGAAATAAACCGTCTGAACAAAAAGAAGACAGCCTGTAAATTTAGCAAAACAATTTTTTTACTTCATAAATATTTTTGCTTACTTCACACAAATATTTCTAAATGACTTTGAATTAAAAATAATTTTTGAACATTTCTGTCTTTAATATCACTTTTCACCAATTTTCTTTCAACGACATTTTTATTTAATGCTCTTAAAGTTTATGAGTTTCAAATTAGAATAGCAAATGTTCTTCGGTTGTTTAGACCATCAGAAATGCCAATAGTTATTGCTTAAACATACAGCTGAGCTTCTATACTTATTACTCTTGTCTGTGTGTTTGTGTGTGCATATGAATCCAGGTGGGAGACATTGTTCGTGTGGCGAAAGATGAAACTTTCCCAGTTGACTTGGTGCTGTTGTCATCGGATCGTGCAGATGGGACCTGTCACATCACCACAGCCAGCCTCGATGGAGAGACCAACCTCAAGGTCTGTGCTCTTGATTCCAAAGACTGCTGCGAAAGACGAGCGCAGAAATAAAAAACAAACATAAACCTACTCAGAAAACTACTGAAACAAATGTAGCTCAAGCCAGCTAAAAGTCTTGGTATATTTTTAAAATGCCCCATTGTGGGTTAATCAATGTCGCATAAGTGAATATTTAAATTATGTGACCAATAACAGTATTTAATGTAGAAAAAGTTCAAGTCACAGTCTGTTAGTGCAGTGGTCCCCAACCTTTTTGTCACCGTGGACCGGTACAACGCAAGACACGTTCACCGCGGACCGGTCGGGGGGGGGGGGGGGGGGGGGGGGGGGGGGGGGGGGGGGGTGTTGAGGTGCAACGCAAGACACATTTACCGTGAACCGGGGGTGGTATTTTCGCTTTAGTAATAATAATAACAATTATAATAATAATTTTCCCCTTGTCAAAGCAACTTTCTAAAGAACTTTGTTTTGTTGCTCATTTTGGTTGTTTGGGTTTCATTTTAGTGGGGTTTATCACCTGATGTTTGGTGTCGCGACTTTGACGTGCGTTAAGTGTGACAGATGTAACAAAGTGAATCCGGTCACTTTTCAAAATAAAACGTTTTTGTCGAAAAAAAAAACAATAAAACGGAAATTATTTTTTCTTTCTGTGCGTCCCGGTGCCAACATTTTCCGCGGCTCGGTACCACTCCGCGGCCCGGTGCCAAGTGTCCCGCGGACCGGTACCGGGCCGCGGACCGGTGGTTGGGGACCACTGTGTTAGTGGATGAAGTCATATTAAAGCTCTACATGTTGAAATAGTCTAAACAAGGTAATTTTTAAACTATACCATTTTATTGGACATAACTTTCCTCTATCAGTTTTGTTTATCATTTATTGATCTTGTCTACAATTTGTTCCTGTACTGTCAATATCTTATGGTTTCCCTTTTAAAATCCTTTAACCATAGAACAAGTTATTTGTAGAGACAGTAAATAGCTTTTTATGAAGAGTTTCATATAATTAGGTTCCTTTTCATTCAATGACCTAGAGCTGGATGATGTGGCTGAAAACATTTTTATTTTTTAGATGTAATTCAAAATTCAATTCTAAATCAAGTTTCCTGTACAGAAAACCCTTGTATCAGCCCATTTGACCCCACAGTATGAATTCCTCTTTTGCATTGACTGCCCTAGTTCAGTAGTCATGCGCAGATCACTCAGCTTGCCAGCAGAGGTCTTTCAATACATTTCTCTAAACCAGAGAACTGTATTGTCATGCGTTAAGCACAAAATATGACTGGAAATATAATGTCAATTGACAGTTCTATCACTCCCACAATCAGTTACCATGAGAAAATGAATATAAATATGGAATAATCATAAAAGCCCTCCAAACATGATAACAAAAGGTCTGTCAAGTTTGTAGCCAAAGTTGAGTGTCTGTTGGACAATCCTGAAACTCCCTCGCCAAACTGCACTAAACTTAGCAGGTATACCACAAAATCCATTGCAATCGGAAATCTACTGAACTGAATATGACAATTGAACTATGTTGCAACAAGAGACAAGAAATAAAACTGCATTGTTGTATTTCAGGCAACTCGTGATTTGATTCAGAGCTGAGTATCTGTGTTAGCATTTTGTGTGTGTTGTAAGTGTAACCTGTGACTGTGAGAAATCAACCCTCCCCCATCATGTGATCAGCACAGCAGTAACAAAAATATATAAAATAAGAAATATTACATGCCATTTAACAAACTGAAAGAATAAAATTTGCATTTTCCTTTTTTATTTCACCATAAACTAAACAATCAAATTAACTGATTAAATCAATAAGAGCTTTAAGATAAACCTCTTCAGGCTGTTTTACTGCATGTGTCTTTAGTGTTGTTTTTCTAAAGTCCCATTTTCTTTGCAGACTCATTTCTCTGTGCCAGAGACATCAGTGTGTCAGTCAGTGTCCCAACTGGAGGCTCTGCAGGCTGTGGTTGAGTGTCAGCAGCCAGAAGCCGACCTCTACAGGTAATCTCTACCTTTGCAGAAACTCACACACCTTCAAAAAGAAACCGTGTATATCCTGCTTTAAGTGAGTTCAGTTATTACCAACAGGGATACTATTCTGAACATAGTCATGTGATTATTTAAAGACAAATGATTCATGTTTGTTACAAGTGAAAAAAATATCATCCAGGAAATGCATTTTTATCATTCAGCCTGCTAATCTAAATTACTGTGTTTTTTCCAGATTCGTAGGCCGCATCACTGTGATTCAACATGGGGAAGAAATTGTCAGGTATTTATTTATCCATGGCATCTAACAGACGATTTATTGTACTTTCACCTTCCTAAAAGGCTTTTTAGATAGAAATAATTGTAATAGTTGTGGATCCCAATTATAGCATTTTACATCTCTGTTTCTTGACTATGTAAATACAGGGATTTGTCAGATGTTAATGTTTGATGTCATTCCAGTAAAAAAGTTATTGTGCCAAAACCCTTTTGTAATCATGCATTGCTCATTATTATATAGTAAAAATGTACCATCTTGATGTTTGTTTCTAGACCATTGGGTCCAGAGAACTTGCTGCTGCGAGGAGCCAGGCTGAAAAATACTAAAGAGATTTTCGGTGAGTCATAAACAAAACTCATTTCTTTAGAAAAGTAATAACTTATTTTGCAACGAGAAGGTTTGTTAAAGTCCAGGAAAAAACGATGAATGTTCTGCTGTCTTATGGCACTTGATTTTGATTTAAACAAGCTCATCCCAGAGCACTTCAGCACATTGCATTGTAATTTTAAAATAAGTTCTGTGTTTTTGTTTTTGTTTTCTTTTTTGGATGGCATTGGTTTTACAAACGTTTTTTTTTTTTTTTTGCATAAAGAGCTAAAATGTTTGGCTCTCACAGTCTTGCAAATAAAAAATGTAAATTTGGGTGGATAATGGACGAAGCACTGGTATGATGTCATGGCTAAACCATCTTTGTCATTACAGGTGTGGCAGTTTACACAGGAATGGAATCCAAGATGGCCCTCAACTATAAATGCAAGTCCCAGAAACGCTCTGCAGTCGAGAAGTAAGGAATTTGTTTTTTTTTCTAGAGAGCATAAAAACCTTTTTGTTGAAGAATGTGTTGTTGAATCTTCTGTTTTAAAATCCTGCCGACAGGTCAATGAATACTTTTCTTATCATCTACCTGGTCATCCTGCTGTTTGAGGCGATCCTCAGTACCATCCTAAAGTATGCTTGGCAGGCTGAGGAGAAATGGAATGAGCCATTCTATAACCAGAAAACGGAACAGGAGAGAAACAGCAGTCCGGTCAGTCTGCTTAGACATACAAGACTTTCTTTTTCTTTTTTTTTTTTATCAGCATTTGCTCTTTTGCTCTCATCTGCTAAACATGTAGATGCGATCATACCGGGGTAGATGGGGCTGTTTTTAGCATCAGGAATGTCTGCAAAAAGATAAAAGAAAGTAGTGCGTTATCTTTGTTAATCTGTTGGCACATTAACTGCCAGCACTAATCAGGAAGACATACCAGCATGTGTCGTGTCCCAAGTCACACAGAGGGACATAACACACATATTTGTGCACAAGGCAACATTGTTCTCAGAGCCTGAAGATTATCTCCAACCTAGTACATTTTTTTTTCTTTTTATCTCTGGAATAATTTGTGATCCCATTAACCCCATTATTGTCTTTCTTTCAGTCATTACAATTGACATATAGTTTGCTAAAACCCAGCTCAGCAGTAGCATGCATGGATTTATTTAGTGTGGATTCTCTATTTTTTTTTTTTTATATCCTGTGAATTTATAATCCAAAAAAAACATCTGTGAACAGTCTGTGATCTTGCTTGTTCTGGTTTCCTGTCACAAAAAGTAATTCATTTTTCTAATGGGAAAATATTAGCCTGACTTGAGTGATTAAGGTCCGTCAGTTTGAGGCCCCATCATCCTGGGTGGATAAGATCTTGGTGAGGCAGAAGTACTGTCAAACCTTTGATCACTTCCTCCATTTATATTTACATTTTTTTCTGATATATGCTATTTATTGTATTATTGTTTTTTTTTTTAATTAATTGTATTTTCTTCTTTGTCTGTTTTATTTTTTTCAGATTCTGAAGTTTATATCTGACTTTCTGGCATTTCTGGTCCTCTATAACTTTATTATTCCCATCTCGCTCTACGTTACCGTGGAGATGCAGAAGTTCTTGGGGTCGTTTTTCATTGGGTGGGATTTAGATTTGTACCATGAAGAATCGGATCAAAAAGCTCAAGTCAACACGTCCGACCTGAATGAAGAGTTGGGACAGGTGCTTTTTTAAGATATTTTTGTTTATTACTTAAATTATAAATAAACAACCAGAAAGAATAGAAAAGTCTCTATTTTAATCATTTTTTGTATTTAGCCATAATGCACATTTTTAACAAAAAAGTAATCAATTTAAAGTAATACATAAATTTGAACTTTGTTAGTATTTGCAAAATTTGTTTTTGTGCAGTTTTAAACACATTCTTATAAAGTCAAAAGACCAAGTAGCTAGTTTAGCTCAATGTTTAGCTATAGTTATCCTCATTTGGGCCTTTGTTCTTCCATTTTTAGGTAGAGTACGTGTTTACTGACAAAACGGGCACACTAACAGAAAATGAAATGCACTTCCGTGAGTGTTCAATAAAAGGAACCAAGTACCGTGAAGTTAATGGCAAACTGTTACCAGAGGGAATGACAGACGACTCACCAGATGGCTCTGTGGCTCACCTGGTAAAGCACACGCACACACTACCACGCTCATACACACTCTTATGTTCGAGTGGATGCATATCTATCACACTTCATTGTCTTGAATAAGGTTTGATTTCCCCTCTTCTCCATTCCCGTTGTGTATTCATCCAGATAGGTGATGAAGTCCTATTTCTCAAGGCAGTGTCGTTATGCCACACTGTTCAGATCAGCTACGACCAGCCAGACCTCCCGCTTGGAGCATCAGACCCATTCTCTCACGTTAATGGGTTTTCTTCTAATCACATGGAGTACTATGCTTCTTCACCAGATGAGAAGGCTTTAGTAGAGGCAACAAAAAGGTAATAAAGGAGTACCTTTAATTTCATTCAGAATCTCTCACATTCTTAGAAATTCTTCATAGTTCCATAGAGTTATTGACAGATGTGTATATAAAGTTCTTATTTGAATAGACAAAATAGGAGTTAAGTGTATTTGTTGTGTGCTAGTTTGGATTATTTTTAGAATATTCTCTCAAAAGCTTTCAGTTCAGAGTTAAAGTTAGAAAACTACTTCTGTGTGTCTGTGCAGATTCTCATGTATCCAGGTCCCATTCTGACGGGATTTCGGTTCTTTTTGAAGGTTTAAGGTTCTAGCTTTAGAGTCCAAATGTGGAGCTGCACAGAGAACCCTCAATAGAAATTCAAAATACCTCTTCATAATATTTTCCCTTTATATGCCTAATTTATATCAATACCATTACTTCTTTAGTTTTTGCTGTAATGTAGATTATTTTGTATTGTTCCTTCATGAACACATTTATCTTTGTTCTGTTTACAGAAAACTACTATACAGTATAAATTAGACATCTCTATTCACAGTACCTGAATATACTAAAAACTTTAATAATGAGGCCACATTACATTTCAGTGTCTTGCCACAGGATATGTTGTCATTTAGATTTTCTGAACATTTAATAGCAATAATCACTGTTAAAACATAATAAAGGCATGTAAATATCCAAATAAATCTATTTATAACTTAAAAATAAGTATATAGTACTGAATTCCACTTCAGGGCAATTGAAAAAAAAACTAAGACATAAGCAGAAACTAATATGTCTAACAAAATTTGAGGTTTCCTAAAATGTAATCCAATAGCTGGCATACATTTGAGTTTGCAATTAAAATGATGTAAAATGACATGCGTGTTGTTTAAGCCACATGTGTGGAACACTGTACAATAAAATCTAATATTCAGCTCCTGCTGTCTCATTTACTTAACAGTTCAGTTTAGCATTTGCTATACCAAGCTTACTTATGGTGCATAATTTATTAGTTGTTTAAATAATCATAGCCCAATTATCCCAGGTAAACAAACGGTTTATGACTTTTTAGCTCAACCCCAAGAAAATGTAGTTTATTTTAGCAATCGTATTATTCATCCTGTTGTTTTAATTTAAACTTTCTCTTCATTTTTAAGTATTTACGAAATGTAACAGATTTATTTGTGTTAAGTTAAAACAAAAACAATGTGTCTGATACTTTCTGGAGTACTCTGGGAAAACTAGCCCGATACTATGGACTCCATGATGGTTTGATATGTTGTTATTAAACATATCTAAACTAACTTTTTTCTGCTGGTTTGGTTCTGGCTTGATTTTTATTAAGGTTATGTATCTACAGCCCCTCTTTGTGACACCAAGAGAATTGAAAAGGAACAAACATGTTAGAGGAAGTACAACAAAGGGGCTTGTCTCAAATTTGCATGGTGGCACCATGGAGATACAAAACTGACATTTTTGATCTCTTTCTACAGGATTGGAGTGGCCTTCACTGGAAGCAGGGGAGATACCATGGAAATTAATACATTTGGCAAGTTGGAAAAGTATGTAGACCCGTAGCTCTTAATTTACAAAAATTCTAAAAAGAAAATTACATTAATTATCGTCATCTAATGGCTTCCACGGTGGACATTTATTTCTGATAATGCACACTTCGTCTGCCATTATCCCTTATATAGCACATAAAGGATTCTATAACTTGACTGTTGCAAAAACAACAGATGGTCACTGAATTGCTGCTTCAATTATTACATATTGAAAATAACAATCTTCTGTAAGTGTCAGCAGCTTTTTTTATGGATCCCCAGGTATAAACTACTTCATCTGCTGGAGTTTGACGCCAACCGCAGAAGGATGAGTGTCATATTACAGACTCCTTCAGGTAATATTGTCTTCCTTTTCTACTGTGGGGGATATTATCAATATAGAAAATATTATAACCCAGACAGTAGAAGCAAAGGATGGGAGGTTACTAAAGAACACTCTGTGTTTACTCACATAGTAACACAAAGAAGAAAAGCTTAATAAAGAGCCATTCAGCCAATTCCTCAAAGAAAAACTGAGATAACATTTTCATTTAAAGTTCCTGCTGAAGGTCATATTTTCAGGAGGTTATACTATTTTTCTAGAAACGTGCATTAGTTTCCATTACAGAAATTAACAATTATACATTTCTATTTGCTTTTTCCACATCAGCTACTTGGAGCTTAATATGCAATTCCTGTCTTTGTGCAGAATAAATATTGTTTAAAAAAAAAAAGAAAAGGGAGCAAGTTGAACATAATTGGGAAATCACTCAACTGCATAACCAGAAAACATCTATTCATTCAAATAACCAGGAAAAACCCCTAAGAGCATTTTTTTAAATTTACAGATTGAAGTTTTTAAGCTGGAATTGAACAGTTTAGTTGTGTATTTAGTGTATTCCGCGTATCTTTTTTCCCTACCAAGGAGGAACAGTCCTCTTCACCAAGGGTGCCGAGTCAGCCATCTTGCCTTTTGCCACTAGTGGGGAGATTGAAAAAACAAGACTCCATGTTGATGAGTTTGCCCTGGTGAGAAACACTTAATCGTCTATATGTATGTAAATGTAACACCATGGTTGCAGGTGAGGAAAGGCTTATATAACAACATAGCACTTTCCCGTGTGTGTGTTTACAAGTATTGATATAATGAAGTTAAATATTGAGATTTTAAGAAGAAAAACAAGGTCCCAAAAGACATATCTGTCCATCTACTTTAGAGCTCCCTTCTGTGCTTCCTAAAGAGTGAAAAAATGAAATTTGACAGAAGATAATGAAAAGAAAAATGATAGTAAAAGTAAAATGCTACTTTAAAATTGTGATATTGGGACATTAGCTTGGGTTGGTTCTGTCTACAAGTCTTGTTTCACAAAGGGTGCCAGATTAGCAGCACGGTAGATTATAATCTTAGATGCAACTGTGTTGTATCAGTCATGATTAGCAATTTTATAGAAGCTTTTTAATATCTTGCTAGTAAAAGCTGCTGCTAAAGCAGAATGTTTTTGCCATGTTAAAGTAGAGTGTGAGTGAGTCCTAAAAAACAGTTAGTTTTATATTAGTGACTTGGATCGCTTCATGGGAATCAGTAGCAATATCTGTATGTTCTGCTGAAGATGCAAAAATGGCGGACAAACAGATGTTAAAATGTCCGTTGACATGCTTTTCAGACGCTCTCGTCTCTGTGCTCCAGGTGCCTGACTTGAGGTTTATTCGTTCACTGTTCCCATCTTATCGTATTTTCTGTACTTCACACTTACTGTCTGATGTTAAAATCATGTTACATATGTCTCACATTACATTTCTTTAACCTGTTTTGTATCACAACCGTTTGATTTTTCATCTCATTCTAGAAAGGTTTGCGGACCCTTGTGGTTGCATGTCGACACTTCAGTCCAGAGGAGTACGTGGATGTGGACAAGCGCCTGACAGCTGCTCGCACTGCGCTGCAGCAGAGAGAGGAGAAACTACAGGAGGCTTTCGACTTCATCGAGAGAGACCTGCATCTTCTGGGAGCCACAGCAGTGGAAGACAAGTATGGACACTCTGAGTCGAACTTCTCTTTTAAAAACAAGGCACATTTAATTTGCATTTGCCAGTCAGGATGGCATTGGTTTAACAGTAGTGCTTTGTTATTCAATGACATAACCAAAGTACACAAATGTTCTGAAAGGTTCTTGCTGTCTTAACTTGAAGTTGTGTATAACTGGTGTGAGAATCAGCTGCTTAAAATAGTTTAACCTTAATCTTGTGTTCTTATCAGTAAAATATTTTTTTTTATCTCCTGCTATGACCAAGGATTTTAAAACTAATTACATTCCATGTATCCTGAGATGCAGGTTGGGTTCTTTTGTAATTAGCAAAAGTTAAAGGACAAACTAAGACCACTGCAGTTGTGCTGTCTATCCTAAGGGATTCCTTTATAGCGCTGTGCTTAATCTTTTAAGAAATGTCACTAGAGAAATTAAACCTCCATCTCTTTTTTTAATAGTTTACAGGGAGTTATTAAATTGGCTGTAATTACTGGTTAAATTAATGTTTGTTTCTGAAGTGAAATGTTATTCTTTGAGTCGACTAATAGAAATAATTTTGGTCTTACTTATTAATGACCAACAAGGTAGAAACAGACGTATTCGATATGAGTATGAATCTCCAGCTAACAATGTAAAATCAGCAGGGAGATGCACATGTCATCTCAATGACCTCTTCCTGGCAATGGATGCTACTATGTGTTAGTATCCACTCACCATCTGCTTACACAAACCACAGCTTTTCACACTTGGTTTATTGTTTTGCTGTCTCCTGTTTGCTGCTCTGTTTCTGTGTCAAAGATGAACTTCTCCCAGGGCACACATGGTCATAATCAAAGCATGGAAGGCATGACTAGCATTTCTGTTTTCAGCCGAGTATTACAAGCGCAGTGCTGATGGGCATCGTCACTTCAGATCATGTTAACTGTCCAAAAATGTGTTTCAGGCTGTGGTCAAAAAAGGGCAAATATTAGGACACTCCTAGGATGGCCTTCTGCACTCTCAAATCCCCAACGCCGTGTTTTCATCCAAACATATTCATGGATTTATCCCCTCATCCTAATTGTTAGGCTTCAAGACAAAGTCCAGGAGACGATTGAGGCGTTGCGACTGGCAGGAATCAAAGTTTGGGTGCTGACTGGGGACAAACATGAAACGGCGGTCAGCGTCAGCCTGTCTTGCGGCCACTTCCATAGAACCATGAACATCTTGGAGCTTCTGCAACAACGCTCTGACAATGAGTGTGCTGAGCAGCTCCGCAGACTGGCCAGAAGGTAGACAAGTGTGTGTGTGTGTGTTTGTGTGTGTAAGACTGATTCACTACTTACAATGCCAATATTTAATTTGCCTTTTTGTTTTTTTAAATTAATGTCATTGTAACAAAGATTAAACCTTTCAAATATTCGTTTATGGTCATCTTTCTCTATTTGCTTGCAGGATAAAAGAGGACCACGTCATTCAGCATGGCTTGGTTGTAGATGGGGCCAGTCTGTCTTTAGCTCTTAGGGAACATGAGAAGCTGTTTATGGAAGTGTGCAAGAACTGCTCCGCTGTGCTGTGCTGCCGTATGGCCCCGTTGCAGAAAGCTAAGGTAACAACCTACTGCTGTGCAGAAGTCACCCATGGGCGGCATCCATGTATGAAGGTGTTATTGCTGCTGTCATTTCCTTGTATTGATTTAAGCAGATTGCATTGGTTCATTCATTTAGTTATTTTAGCTTTGTATGTTTTAATCATTCATACATCAGTTGAAAAGCTGCAAAAACGAAGATATTCCCTTTTGAAACATTCTGAGAAAGTATGGCTCTTTAATAAAAAATGTAAGAAACCTTTGCTTAAAAAAACAAAAAGTGAAAGGATGCAGAGGGTTCTATTCCTCAAAACTGGTTATTTTGTACCGCAAATTTTAATGAAATTGCACCAGCCAGTAGGCTGCCGTTTATGCTTACAGCACACATCATATGACATGTAAAACTAATTCCATCTAGATTCAACTGAAACGTCTAGCTGCAGCTAAATTAAATTATACGGGATGGAACTGGATGTCCAGCCTTTGACTCCACTCAAGTATGCAGACTGCATCTATCCGTTCCTCCCAGAAACAACAGGGCAGCTAGAGAATGGCTCACATTGAACTGAAGTCAACTTGTGTAGCCCAGTTAAAGGTCTCTCCAATAAGGGCTTGCACAAATTATTCTTATGGATTGTCAAAAATAATAAAAGAACACTATTTTGATCAAAAAAGTATTGAGTTCTTGTGATATCTCTTGTGAAATGACTTTGAGTCTGTTTGAACATGGTGTCAATGATATTTAACATGTCCTTAACACTGTGTTCTGTTTAGGTGGTGCGACTTTTGAAGACTTCTCCAGAAAAACCCATCACTTTAGCGATTGGGGACGGGGCTAATGATGTCAGTATGATCCAAGAAGCCCACGTCGGCATAGGTAAATGCCCACCGACAGCACGATCAAACATTTAGTTTGTATTCTGCAGGCTCCTTTGACATTTTTTTGTGTTTATTTGGAAAATGTGTACAGGCATCATGGGAAAGGAAGGTCGTCAGGCCGTGAGAAACAGTGACTATGCAATTGCCAGGTTTAAGTTCCTGGCTAAACTACTGCTGGTCCACGGTCACTTCTACTACATTCGAATTGCTACCCTTGTACAGTACTTTTTCTATAAGGTAAGCTCCGGCGACAGTTTGGGGATTTTGATTAACATCAGGATTTTTGTCAGTTTGTCTAAATGTGTCTTTGTTTCACTCTGTCTCTTTTAGAATGTTTGTTTTATTACACCGCAGTTTTTATACCAGTTTTCACAACAAGTAAGTCCCTTTGCCTTCCAATTTATGTTTTGCTGTAGTATATTTAGTACATATTCTTTCCTTCCAAAATGTTTATGCTACGTAGATCTGAAGTGGTGTCATTTATGTTAATGAAACGGCTCCTATAAATGCTGCTGAGAGAAGGCCCTGCTTCAAATCCCAGCTGAACCTTCTCTGCGTGGAGTTGGCATGTTCCCTTGGTGCATACGTAGGTTTTCTCCAGGCACTGTAGCTTCCTCCCTTAGGCCAAAGCACGCTGCATAGATTAATTGGTAACTAAATTGTCCCTTAAGTGTAGATGTGAGTGTGTGAGGTTGTCTGTCTGTGTGGCCCTGCGATTCATTGTTTCATGCATTTCATCCACACTGGCAGGGACATTACCTTTATTAATTGGTTATTGTTGAGTGAAATTCTGCCTCTGTCCAATCCAGACTCTGTATGACAGTGTTTATCTGACACTCTACAACATCTGCTTCACCTCGCTGCCCATCCTGGTGTACAGTCTGTTTGAACAGCTGGTCCACCCACACGTACTGCAGAGTAAACCCTGCCTGTACAGGTAAGGTCATGCATGTATCATCCACCATTCTGAGCAACACTTCAAGGGTTGACAGTCTTTTAAAAGATGGAACAACCTCAAGAGCTGAAGCGGCTCGGGTTTGTTAAGGAGTGACGAGGATGGATAGAATTCAAAATAAAAGCTTCAGAAGGTCATCTAATGTTAGATGTTTTTGAGATAGTCGAGGCAAATAGATTGGGAGATTAGGACCTGAGTTTAGAGGGGGGACCAATTTAAAAAAACAAACAAAAAAAACATAGAAATTAGAGCTGCAAGGATAGAGGGCTTGTAAAAGAACAAGGGGGGTTCAGGGGTGTAGTAAAGTAGTAGCGGGATTGATTGGCTTCCAAGTATCAAAATTGATTAGCTTCTATGTACTAAAATATTTACCTGCTTAGATCCAAACTTGAGGCTTGCTAATTTTTTTACTTTTTTTACTTTACGTTTTTTTTTTGTGTTAGTTTTTGTGAAAGGCATTTATCATGAAGCTCAAAGTCTGGACCACTGTTATGTTTACTGTCATTAACAGAGATATCAGCAAGAACTCTCTGCTGTCTTTCCGGACGTTTTTGTACTGGACTCTGCTGGGCTTCTGTCACGCCTTCATCTTCTTTTTTGGATCCTACATACTTATGGGAGAAGACACAACTCTTATGGGCAACGGGCAGGTGTGTGAACCCGTGATAGGCAAAATCCGTGAAGTAGAAACCTTTATTTTTTTTAAACTATTACCGGTATTATACAAATAAATACTCTATTATAAATTGAAAAGAAAGAACAAACCATTTACAGGCTCAAGCATTTGTTTCACAAATAAAAGTACTTTAGAAACGTTTTTTTAAACAAATAACTTCTGTACTGTATTGTCAAATAATAATTTTAATCATCAATGTGAACAGAAGGCTTCAAATTGCGGAGATTAGCCCCACCCACCGCGACCCGAGTAAATGGATTAAACGGGAGAAAATTTAAAATGATAATGAAAAAAATACAAAGTACAGTGGGACAAATAGTGGCTCAGGTGAATTTCACTGCTCTTCAGACTGAGCCGCTGCATCCTGACTCCGCTCTGCAGTGTTTTCTTCTTTGTGTTTGTTCGGAAGAAGAACATAGTGATAGGCAGTTGTTGCCGCTCTTTTTTCTGCTTTGCAAAAAGATCCATATACACTGACATGCCACCATCGAGAAAATTTGCACGAACTTAATGTAAATTTGGCAAGCTGTTTTACGTACGTGCACATATTAAACTGCAACGTTTTTGACACACAGGTAGAGAAGAAGTGGAGCGACTTTTTAGCCAATCAGAATGCAGAACACAATGCACGATGCAAATCCGTGAAGTAGCGAAAACGTGAAAAGTAAACCGTGTTATAGCAAGGGATCACTGTATAGCAGTTGTTGGAATGCTTTTTTAATCATTTCTGATTTTTGATGTTTCTTAATACTGCTTGATAGTCATGTGGAGTCTTTCTGAGATGTTGCTCTTTCTCTTCTGTTTCTCATCTTTTTAGTTAACTGATGAATCTTTTTTTCCTCTTGCTGCATATCCTGTTACTACCTCTTTTCTGTATAAAATCAAACATTTTTAAATGCACTTACTTTGATTCTTCTCTCTTGGTTGTCTTTTCCTTCCTCCATCTTTTGTTAATTGCGCCTTTTCCCTCTGCCTTCATGCTGTGCATGTCCTCAGATCTTGCGAGCTAACAGGCAGCTGGTAAGAGTCTGCTCTACAGTTGAATGCGTTTCTCCTTGGAGGTTAATGTAGTGACTTCAGAAAATGTTCAGTTGAAAATAACATTTAAAAATAGCTCCTATTAAATCAAATGGGGCATTTTTAACAGTACATCTGCATGGTATTCTGGAGATGAAAAGTAAAGCCTTTGCGTTCAACCTTTAACCAAAAACATACTTTCTGTTTGTTTTTAATGTAACAGTTTATAATCTTATTTACTGAAGTTAAATGAAGTCGCTGCTTTTCTAAATGTAGTTTTTTGTAACCAACTGGAAAGCTCTATAATAAATGTATATTTAATTTAATTCAATCAGATATTGAGTCAAGCCAGCATTTTCAGTGATACCAGCCGGAGCCTACAGAATTCTAAACTATCTGAAATGAAAATGTTCTTAGCCATTTGGCAGCACTAGGAAAATGTATGCCAAATCTCCCTGTCGACAAAAGAGCAGAGTTCAGTATTTCCCTTAGAAAACATATATACAGTGGGGCAAAAAAGGATTTTGTCAGCCACAATTGTCCAAGTCCGCCCACTTAATAAAGATGACAGAGGCCTGTAATTTTCATCCTCCGGAAACCTCCACTATGAGAGACAAAATGGAGAAAAAAATCCAGAAAATCACATTGTCTCATTTTTCAAGAATGTATCTGTAAATATGGTGTAACATAAGTATCTAGTCAAGAACAAAAGTTCAACTCAATACTTTATATTATTACCTTTCATGCTGAAAGACCCAGTTTTGTTTCATCTTCAATGCCTTTGCTGATGGAAGGAGGTTTTCACTCAAAATCTGAGAATACATGGCCACATTCATTATTACCATTATACAGATCAGTCGTCCTGTTCCCTTTGCTGACAAACAGCCCCAAAGCATGATGTTTCCACCCCCATGCTGTACAGTAGGTATGGTGTTCTTTGGATGCAACTCAGCATTCTTTGTTCTCCAAACATGATGAGTAAAATTCTTACCAAAAAGTTCTATTTTGGTTTCATCTGACCATAGGACATTCTCTCAATCCTCCTCTGGATCATCCAAATGCTCTCTAGCAAACATTAGACGGGTCTGCACATGTTCTGGCTTTAGCAGGGGGACACGCCTAGGTCCCCCGTGCGGTTCTGGGATTTTTGCTTACCGTTCTTGTGATCATTTTGACCCCAGGGGTGAGATATTGCAGGGAACCCCCTGATGGAGGGAGATTATCAGTGGTCCTGTGTGTCTTCCATTTCCTAATAATGTATCCCACAGTTCTTCACACCTAGCTGCCTATCTATTGCAGATCCAGTCTTCCCTGCCGGTTGCTGGTCAACATTTTTGTTTCTGGTGTCCTTAGACAGCTCTTTGGTCTTGGACATAGTGGAGTTTGGAGTGTGACTGTTTGAGGTTGTGGACAGGTGTCTTTTATATAGATAACCAGTTCAAACAGGTGTCATTAATACAGGTAAGGAGAGGAGGACAGAGGATCCTCTGACATAAGAAGTTAGAGGTCTGTGAGAGCCAGAATTCTTGCTTGTTTGTCGGTGACCAAATCCTTTTTTTCCATCATAATTTACAAATAAATTCTTGAAAAACAGAAAAAGTGATTTTTCTGGATTTTTTTCTCATTTTGTTTCTCATAGTTGAGATATACTTACGAGGAAAATGACAGGCCTCTGTCATCTTTTGAAATCTGAGAACTACCCCATTTGGTGGCTGACTAAATACTTTTCTGCCCCACTGTATATATATATATATATATTGGCTGTACTGCTACTAACCATATCTGTGCATGAAATTAAGCTTCTTATTTTCAGTGCTCATAGTTTATTTTCATCGAATGACAAATGCTGTGTGCTGCAGTTATTGCTAATGACCCCTGTACTTGTTTTTGTAGATGTTTGGGAATTGGACGTTTGGAACACTTGTTTTTACAGTGATGGTGATTACTGTCACATTAAAGGTAATATTGCTACATTCTGGTGATGATAAAGTTTTTGTATGGATCTTATTCCTGCTGGTTTTATAAGCTACACTGTATTTTAACAGACAATAATTCCAGGATTCATAATATAGCAGATAGTTTAGATAGTGAAGATATTCTTCAATCAAAATAAATTGATCAAAACCACTAATTTCATCCAAAGTGTCCAGTTTTATTTCCGATGAATTAAAAAACATTTTTTTAACAAAGTATTTAGGTAACATGTTTATGCAGAAACACTTGTATTTTTACATTAGCAGAAGGGAAATGCTACATGCTGGGAAGAGAATGTCATAATTAGCTGTTCACTTGAGAAATTGTTTATTAGATTAAGAGGTCCTGATCCCTCTTGGAGCAAATAGCTGTAATTCATCAGTGTGTCTTCACTGGTGACTGTAACTTTGATTGCTGTCTTCTCCTCTTTTTCGTTCATTTTTTGGCAGATTGCATTAGAGACTCATTTTTGGACCTGGATGAACCATTTTGTGACCTGGGGCTCTATTGCATTCTACTTCATCTTCTCTTTATTCTATGGAGGCATTATCTGGTAAGAGTATACGTTTTTTGTTTTTAATATTATTTTTGGTGTATCAACCATTTATCTTGTTTTGAAATTGGCCCCTCACAGAAGTATTACACTGTAACATTTGATATTGCCTTATAATATAGGGCAATTCTTTGCAAATAATAAACATATAATCAAGAGTTCCAATTTTTAGGAACAATCTTTTAAATAAATATATATATGTTGTGTGGGGTATATAGAAAGTATTGTAGTATTTCTGTAAAACAAGACAAACGCCATTAGCAGCTCTAATAACAGCCCCTCAATTTACCTTCCTCATAGTTTTATTTTAAAACTTATTTTCTAATGTATGTATACAATAATAATTTGCAATATTTCTTTTAGTTTTGCTGGGATTTTGGATTGAACTGCTAATACTAAGCTGTCACATTTGGAAAATATCTGTTTTAGACCCGTTTGCGTTCAGCCTCCGGGATGTCTGGGCGAGAAGATCAATCGTAACCTCTTTACCACAGACTTCAGGAGCCACTCATAATTGTAATTTGCCCCCTGACAAGGAAACCAGTCATTAAACTCTGTTGCCAGGGAACGATAAAGTTTTCCTGAGAGCACAATGTAAACTGCCAGCAAAACCTTAATTTAGTGTGAATGGGACAAAAGTGAGCCTGATTGTCTGGCTGGTTATTTCCTTTATATTTTTATGCTTTGTGGGTTTTTTTTTTTTTTTTATAAAGACGTTAACAAAAGTCGGTATCATTTCAAGATAAACCAGATAATTGTTTTCACTGTTGAGGACAAGCATTGAAATGTTGTTTTTCCTGTTGGGAATAGGGTAACAGCTTGTTGTTTTTGCTCTTTGCAGGCCGTTCCTGCACACCCAGGATATGTACTTTGTTTTTGTGCAGCTTCTATCCAGCGGTTCAGCGTGGTTTGCCATCATCATCATCGTCATCATTTGCCTCTCTCCTGATGTGTTTAAGAAGGTCCTCTACAGACATCTGCAGCCCACCAGCACCCAGAAGAGCCAGGTACTGTTCTGAATCTTTATTTTGAGACAAGGATTTTATTTGACTAGGAAGGAAATTATTCCAATCCTGTATTTACTGCACTTTAAGTTGACTTTAAGAATCTTCAACACACAATTTCTTAAAAATGTTATTATATCTAATAGTAATGTATCGATAGCCGAGCAATAAACATTGACTTGCTTGTTAACTTTATTTGTACCTTCTCTGCTAATATTTTGTTTCTTGTTGGTTTTGGTTGTTAAAAGAAGAATTATTTTTTAACAGGTCTGTCCTTTTTTTGTTGTTTTTTCTGAAAGAAAAGCATGTTTTCAAGGGTAAAATGTGTGTAATGAGAAAAAAACTTGGAAGACTTTGAAATGGAAATAAAATACTGAACAGAAAATACTAAAACATCCATTGATAGTGAAAAGTTTGATAAATGGCCTTGTTTTTAATTATTCGAGTAGGTTGACTGTCAGCTAGTCCCTTACCAAAGCCAGAGGGTGACAAGATAAAGTATTTTGCATAGATTTAGAGACATTCTGAAGCTTTTCAGGCCTAGACTCGAGCTAAAATTGAATTAAAAGTAATAAATAAATTGCTGGAGCTAAAGGCTTTCCATTAGTTAAATAGCTTTTTTTTTCTTTTCTGAGCTGCTTTAAAGCATAGAAATAAATGTTTGTCCAATCCATATTCACTAAAATCCTGGATTGAGTCAAAAAAAAGGTTTTTGCGTGTGGATTCACATTTTTTCAGCCTCAGTGGTGATGAGTAACCCACTTTTAACAGGGACGTCATGGTGTTCGTATTATCACCACATGACTGCTCCCTGATAACAGATGAGAACAGAAGGAAAATCACTGTCATAATGACCAGCTCTGTTACAGTATTGATTCATTGTGCTGAGAATGGTTTATGCATCAGATATTGTCCTCTTTTTCTGGATATTCTTCTCCTGCATCACTGGAGAAATGAGCTTTTCCTTATCCTGCGTGGTGATTGTTGTTTCTGCTCTAACCTTTGTCCTGTTGTGTCTCTCTTTTGGTATGTTGGGTTGTCAGCCTCAAACATGTGTGACTGAGAGCTAGAATTCTAACCTATCTGTGTGTTCTTCGTTTAACCCTTCGTCTGTGTTCTCCTGGTGTAGATGTATTCCAACCGAGTGGTGATAGGTGATGACTTCATCGCTCTGCAGCCGTTGTCCAGAGCCAAGAGCCAGCTGGGCAAAATTAGGTAGAGGATCTGCCATCCATTCAGCCCTGGCCTTAACGTTCATTGTTTAAATTTAAGATAAAAACAGGGGGAAAATAACTACAGGAGTGCTTTATTTAACAGCAATAGTTCTATATTTTACCTTGCTGAGGTAAAATAAAAATTCTAACTTGCTCCGTGCTATATTTATCTAAATTCCTGTCTGAAATCCTACTTTTAAATTACATTAAGTCAGTTAAACACTTTGCAGTCTTTTCTAGCAGTTAGTTAAAGGGGTAGGATTTTAATGCAGACCAAAACCCTTTTCAGTGAGTTTTGAATGTAAGAATTTAAGATCTAATTGATGAAAGTTCGACTTTTGTTCAGTTGATATCACTAGTTAGGTGAAGAGTGTTTTTCAAAACCTAACAAATTGGTTTGAAATGAAATTTTGCAAATAGATATTTACTTAAACTGAATAGAAATTGGGAATCAAAATGGAATCTGTATTGCTTTATGAAATAGGTACTCCTGTTTATTTTCATTCCACTATTCTTCACATCCCTCCCTCAGGCTGTTCCCTACACTAACAGCTCATCAGCTTAGTATGCTGTTAGCTTGGGAGTCAGGCCCCGGGTTTGGGTTGTCTGCATGCTCTAGACAAGCCAATCAGCATTCTCTGTGGTCGAGGTGGGACAGCTGAAGACGGGTTTGGTGCCTTGTGGGGTTGGAACCCATGCAGAAGAATGTGATGTTGAGCTCTTTTGTTGCTGCATGTTTGGCATTTTTGTAGCCCAAATGTGTTCTTTGACCCTACTCATCTTCATATCATAGTATTTCATTGCATGAGCAAATGGACGGATCAGTGAATGAATGGCTGCCATGAGGATGTAAACCCTCCCTCCCCCTTTGACTTCTTACAGTCCTGCCCTGCACTGGTTTGAATCTGAAGGCAGTGCTGAGATGCAACGGTCCCGTTTGAAGTCTTGATTTTAAAGGCATAGGTCTGCTATGCTGGCTTGTCAGATTTACTTTTATCGAGTAATTTTGGTCCGAATGCGTACACACAGTCTAGCATGCCGCTCACTTTTTTTGGGGGGTACAACATAAAGCAACGCATGGTGCAGCCATCAAACCATTAGTTTCTCTGTACTCAGAGTTCATCCCTGTGCTTTTGAACAGCCTAAAGTCCTCACACTGGTTGAGGAAGCTTCCTCTGCCTTGGAAACCTGCACAGTTTTAGTAGACAGACAAAGACGATTGATGTTCTGTCTCTGCATGAGTGAGCGTCTTAAACAGCAGCATGACACGTCACTGTGTTGTTGACTATTTCAGAATAAAAAATGAAAACTTTTCCTTGAAGTAAAAAGCTGGTTACAGTCAAATAGCTCTCTGGAACTAAGTAATTACAGGTTTTTTTGCATCTTCTGATCTGTAAACACTAAGTATTTTTTGAATTATGTGTTAATGTTTTTCCATGCACGCATACTCTATTTATATACCTATTTAATAGCATGTAAAAAAAATGAATGATAATCTGTTTGTTTATAACAGCCTTAAAGTCCATTAAGGTGCCAGTATTTTTTTTTGTTTTTTTTTTTGTCTTTTTAAAAAAAAAATCTTAATTTCATTTGGTAATTTTGTAGGCAGTATATGGACGGTCACAACAAATCTAGTTTAAATGCAATGTGCTTAAGGATCGGGTTAAATGTATGCCTGTTCAAAAAAAAAAGGCATCTAAATGTGTTTTTTGTGCTAAATAATGTAGGCAAATCTGGTCTCATCTCTTTTAATCTGAAAACAATTAAGATCATAGATGTCACATTTCCTGTACCCGAGACACACAATTCTTTTCTCACAAGAACATGTATCCTTATTGGATTCTTGAAATCCTTTTGCTTAAAATATTTTGTCTTTACTGCTGTGCTGCTGAACTAATTTCAGTAGCTTGTTATTGTGTTTGAATTTTTTGTTCTACTTTATTTGAAGAGATGGAGGTACGGACAGAACAGCCCAGAGGTCTCTTAATCATAGTTTCCCTTCTCTGTAGCAGTGATGCATGTAGCAGAAGATTAATTCCTTGTGATATTAAATCTGCTGCTTCTAGACAGTATTTAAAGAAATCTCACAAATGCTGCTTATTTGTTTTTATACTGTTTATAGTCTCAAAGGTACCTTTACTTACCTCCCCATCCAGTTTGGAGTTTTTATTTTTTATTTTAAATGAGTGCTATGCTTCATCAACCAATGCAAACCTGTGATTGGCCATGACCTATCATTTTACTTTAGAGATGTTCAGATATGGATCAGGAGACCAAGAAGAAATAGATCTCAATATTTGTAAGCCAAACATATACAATAAGGCCAATTGGAAGAAAGTTCAACTTAATTCTTATAATGTGCATGGGTTTGTGTATATTGTTTGTTTTACCAACCATCAAGGAGATTGAAAATGCTAATTTCTCTAAAGAAAACTTTACTGGAGATCATTTTGCCCGCTTTATTGATTGATTTTCCTTTTGCTAAATTATCAGCACTGGCCAATCAATCCACGTGTGCTGCTGGAGTTGTTTATGCTTGTATTGAGTCCTAAAATTTGAAATATTATTCAAAAATGTAATATGTAACATGTAATAGCTCCAAAGTTCACAAATATGGGAATCAATTTGAATTTTTCCCTCCGTCCGGCTAAAAGACGGCTTGATCCAAAGTTCAAGCTTTGAAGGGAATTCTGTTATCAGATCCGGTCACACGAGCAGCTGTCTGGTTTTAGCAAACAATCAAAGATTGAATACAAGTCTAAATGACGACGATGTCTTTGTTTGTTTTGTCTTGTTGGGCTGTACTCTTGGTTACCACGTTAATGTCCAACCTACCAGCAGTCTTCATGACTGATGGATAAGCTGTTTGGTTAGTCAGCAGGGCTCACTGTCAGCATCTTGTGTCCTTCAGATGGAAGAGGGTGAGTCTTCAGTCGGCCCAGAATATGACCCTGTTAAAGCCCAGCGGAGGCCAGGGGAGGACAATTGGCACCTGCTAGCTGCTTATCCTCCCCGTGCTGCCCCTGGCCCAGCCCAGCCCCTTGCTCCCCCTAGGTAGTACCTCACATGTACTTCACGTTCATTTACCCCCATTGTACACTCACTGCCCCAATTTCCCCCAAGGAGCAACCGACCCTGTGCACCCCCTCAAAGCTATAGTAACCTGCACTCGTCCGGCAGCCTTCATTACCTCATGGCTGGATGTCACAGCTGCTCCCATGCTAGCTTTGTATTTTGAAAAAGGAAAGTAGTGTTTCTGCATTGCCTCCTGTCAGAAACACCTTGTACTTGAACGACCCCATACTGTCTCACCCAGTCACAATTAACTCCGCCCTTCCCTGCCCTTTTATGAATAACCTCACCGTTCCCAGCCCAGATGTGACTGACTGTCCTCCCCCACCTAACCATCCCTGTGCCTGACTTTCTCTAACCTGGTCTCAATCCATCCCTCACTGTTGTTGATCAGGTATGGGGTTAGAGTTGAAACAAAGAGAGAATGCTGGTGGCATGTTGGCTTGTTTCCCATATTTCCATTCAACCTGCTTTCATCAAGCATCATGTGATTTATCCGTGTTTTGTTTTAGGTGTTTTGTGGCTCCTTTTAGTTTGAATTTGATTTTTTAAGTGTCTTTGTAAGTATCATATACTGACAAATGGAGAGACTTACAAACCATTTAAACAGTTTTTACTATTACCTTTACTCCATATATGTGCTATACTTGTAAAATGTCATCTCAGATGTTGTAAAATTGTAAGACTCGGCTTCCAGGTGATAGTGTCAAACATCTTCTGTCATTTGTTTAGCAAAAAGCAAGATTTTTCTAAACACAATAAGATGATAATAGAGAGTGCTTAGCGTTACTCTAAGGCAGGGGTGGGCAATTCTTTTAACTGGCGGGCCACATTGGGTTCTAAAATTGGATAGAAGGGCCGGACCAGGAGCAGATGTGTGGAGTGAGAATGATATAACATGGAATGTAGATGAAAACATTTTAATTGACAATTCTATTCTAAAACAAAACATTCTAGAGTTTTTAGTTTAAAACTTTTGTTCCCATTTTAGATCTATTTTTTATTGTAAAGTCCTTTGGTATGAATAAAGTTTCATTCATTTATGATCCTTTTAATAAAATAAATAACATTATTTATGAAATAAAACAATGACCAGATAACACTATATTTTTCAAATACAAAAATTCAGGAAAAATACACTGATTTAAAAAAAAAACACACACACAAAAAACAATAAATAGTCGATCCTCTCCCGTCATAATCCCAAATAAAGACTTTGAGGGCTGCAGCTCATCACTCGTCTAACAGTTTGTGCTAAAACTGAGCACCTGTGCTGTGTTCTGCGCGTCTGTTTCTCATCCAGTAATAATGAAAAAGCACATTTCTCTGTCTTCTGCAGCAGCTACACATATATCTACGTTACCTTTTCATCAGTACAGAGTTCCCTCGTTTATTGCAGGAGTTACGTTCTAAAAATACCTGTGATCGGTGAAATCCACAGAGTCTGATTACAGACGTTTTTAGGGCATCAAAACTCCTCACTTTCTACACTTTCTACACTTTTCTCACACGGACATGAACATTTTCACCCTTTTCTCTCTTGTTTAAATTCTCAAACCTTCATAGAAATTAGGTCCAGGATCTTAGAATGCAAACAAAGATCTCACAGATTTCTGTAGATCTGAAGGAGCTCAGCATAACGTGTTCCGCTGTACAGGAGACACGGCACGGACTGAGGAGATTGATTGACAAGGTCTCCAGCCAATCAGGACACAGAACAGGGTGCATTGTTTAAAAAAGGCAGCAGGATCGCTCAGAAATAATGAGCTAAACCGGGAAAGATGAACTGAAGGAAAGACTGTCTTCTGTTGTATTTGACAGAGTTTTTAGAGGGTTTCATGTTGGTACAGACTGCAGAAGGGGGGAAGAAAATGTCACAGTCTTGATCGTGTGGCCAGATTAAAAAAAAAACATGGGTGTCTGATATTGTCTAGTGGGCCGGATCAAACATGGAGGCGGGCCGGATCCAGCCCGCGGGCCGTAGTTTGCCCACCCCTGCTCTAAGGTGATATGCCGTCATCCTTAAATAAAAAGCAAAATTATATATTTGTCAGAAATCATCCACTCCTATATACATCGCACATCCTCACTTTTGGGTGTTTCTATTTAATTTACAGTTCTTAAATTGAGCTTTTAGCAGCTAATTTATTAACTTGCACCTTGAGCAAGATGTCATTACAGAGAGCATTCAAACAACAATCTGAGAAATGTACCATTTCAAATGGTTTGGAGTGAATATTTGTTTCCAACTTTTGCCTAGCAGCGTCACAAATCAATTTCCATCAACAATGAAAACCAATATGTTACAAGAGAAGCAGAAGCTCCAAACCATGCATTTATTTCTTGTCAGCACTTTAAGCTTCATAATTTATTTAGAAGTCACTTTGTTTCGCTTTTGCCATCCAAACAGCAAAAAAAGTTTGAGTTTATGCCAAACGTGGATCAGAGTAAAGGTCAAATCCCGGTCAAACCTTTGGTTTCTCCTAAACTGATGGAAGCTTTATAGATCATTTATAAAGTTTAAAGAATACTTTTAGTAATCAAGCAACCAGTTGTACAGGTCTTTCTGTTTTTGATTAAACATTCTTTTTTTTCCCCTCTTATTTCTACAAAAAGGAGAGTAAACATTACACATTATAGATGTGATCGCTCATTCTTCTGTAGAGTTTTTTCTATATTTCTTTTATTCAAATGTATCCAACAAATAATCAACAATTCCCAAAAACACAGACAAAAGAAAGACAATTATAGGGATCCGTAACTGAGATATTACTTCCGTGTTTTGTATCTGCAGCTCTTTAGAAGCTGCATTTATCCATTCTTTATCGCACATAATTCATTATTTTAGAGTACATGCTGTTTTTTTTCCAGACTCTTCTGTCTTTTTAAAAAAATATATAATACACACTTAACAAATGTGCCTGAGTCCATAGGGATTTCAGAGCCATGTCCAAGGTTGCATTAATAATGTTTTGAAAATTATTTTAAAAAATTAAAATATTTAAAGAGGCACTCTATTCTAGTCCTAGTGATCAAAGAGAGAAGTTCTCGACACGTTGCTAATTTCTTGAGTTTGACGCAATATTTTATAACAGGATCTGAATCAAACTTTAATCCCATAAAGATACAAATTTTTCCCAGTAATTTTTGGCTAAACCTGTTGCCCTTTACTGTGTTTTTTTATTTGTTTGCAGGCAGAAATGAATGTTTTATGTGCAACATTTCAGTCCCTTCACGTAGTATTTTTTTTTTTATGTATTGTGTTGTGACCGCATGCAATAAGTCCTCCTCCATTTGCTCCTATCATTCTGTCAGTGGAAGATAACACATGGATGAGACGAATGGGGGGGGGGGGGACAGCCTGTCTTTCCTGTATTGATTCTAATATATTCTTTCTACTTGTTTTTTTTTTCTCACACACTTCTGTTCTTCATCTTTACCTCTCTGCTCTGTCCCCCCCTCTTCCCCCATCCCATCCCTCAACCATTCTTATTCTTTTGCACTCACCGTCTCTGGCTCTTCTTCTGCACTTGCACAACCTTTGCTTTGCAGCAGTCTCTATCAGCCCCCCCAGCGCAGGCCCTCAGCTGTATGGAGTCCCTGTGCTGCTACCAACAAGGGCAAAGTGGCTGTTCCCGCTTGGCCAGCCTCCTGGACCAAATGACTGGACATTGCAAAGCCGGCGCCAGCAATTGCCACACATCCAGCCGCTGCAACAGGTGGGCGGGGCATCAAGGAGCCATGATTATGGATCTCCATGAATCTTCATGGGCTTTTGGTGTCGTGAATTAAGCCTGCTGCTTATGACCATGATGCAGCTGTAATTTTTGTTTCAGTGCATTTCCAAATAATTATTATTCCAGTTTACGTGGAATATTGGAACAAACGTGATCTAAAAGCTACATTCCATATAGATACAGAGGCCAGTCTCATGTAGCTAAAAGATGACTTATGACTATAGTTTATTTTCCATTAGAGTGGCATAAACTGCACTGTTGAGGCTTTTACTTTTACATTTAAGTTTTGTGGTTGGACATTTTGAGTTACCAGCCATGAAATGCATTAAGTCATTGAGACAAACTGGTTTAAAGGTTAATAGACTGACATGATGACCTTTCTTGACCCGATTTTCCATCGCCAAGTGATCTACACACCCAGCTGGTGTGAACGCTACACTACGTCATGTCTGTGCCACTGGTGCATACTTCAGTGTATTAGCCCATGTGTCTAATGTCTTAAACTGTCTATGATCTGTTCTGTCGTTCCTGTTTGTCCTCTCTGTTGTCTGTAATTTTCCATCAAAATCAATGGGGATTAGGATTAGACGATTTTCAAGGGAAACTATCTAATCTTTCAAGCACTTCATTACAATGTTACGGCTCTGTAATACATAACAGCGGCTGTTTATTGAGTCAATTTGATGATTCCAGGCAATGGTCAAATCAAAATTGACTAAAGCAACAAATAGGGATGTGTAGACGCTGCAGAGTTCAGAGCATCTCTAAAGATGCGCTCAAAGGTGTCATGTCCGTTTATTGAACGGATGCAGACTGTAAAATGCTGCCACTTTGGCCCTCTTGGTGATAAATTACAAGCCGTTTGATTTGATTGTTACCCTCATGTAGCTTTTTAAAGACCTGGGAGATGAGCAGGCAGTTTCCCCAGTCTGCACTTAAATCCCAGAGACCCTGTGACGGTCATCGATTTATTGATCTGATCAACGCTTTTCGCTGACTAATCAATTCTTCTCTCTCTGTATTGACTAAATGGGTAATGAAGATGCACCGCCCCTTCCTTTGTTCACGAGCGTTTTCAGGCTTGTGATCAGTAAGTTGTGGTGTCACTTGCATGTCGGTTTGTCTGAAGTTGTGTGTTTTCTTTTACAAAGGTTATGGATGCATGCATGAAAAATGAAACTGTATTCTCTTCCTCCTCCTCTTCTTTGCTGCCCCTCTTTCAGACTGTAGTGGAGCAGAGGCTGCCGTCTCTACACTCGGACATAAAAAACTAGTCTGGATTAGCTTTAATAGTGGAGACAACAGCTGCAGCGACAGAATTTAATCTGTGGGAATACCATCATCCTATTATCCTATTATGTAACCACTTTAAGTCGGAGAGCAGAAAGCTCAAACCTGCTCTTTTGTTTCAGTGCATTTCCAAATAATCATTATTCCAGTTTACGTGGAATATCCACCACAGAGAATGACTTCAGTTCAGGGTGAGATTTCCTCTAAACACTTGATTTAATTGGAATGATCTCCATCCTGCAGTAATGATTGATCTCTTTTCCTGACCTTGGCAGGAAGCCGTTAGGTTCCTAAAACAGAGCAAGAGGAAAGTTGTGCCCCTATAGGCTGTAAATAAAACACAAAGAAATGCTGAGCTTTTACATTGTAAATAGAATATTGGCAGAATTCTCTTTTGTAATTTTATACCCCCCACTTTTTGGGTCGGTCATCTCGTTACCCTTCTTTTACACCTCTCTGCTAACCTCACACGTCCTGCCCCCACCCCCTCCTCCTCCTTGAGCTTTTCCTCGCTTCATCGGTTCGAGGAAATGAGAAAGACATGAAACTTCATCCACATTTTGCCTTAATGCTAGGACACTGCCATATTGAAAAGGGTGTCCACCCACTCCTGTGTTCTAAACCTGATGGCTAACCCTAATACAGCTCGCATATTTACCATTACTATGATACACAAAGTATTTATTCAGTATTTATTGGAGGTCCTGCTGTTGGCTGCCTGCCGTTGCCTGTAGCAGTGTTGAATGCTGGCTGCAGCTGAATCATGTTTTGGGATTAAAATGCAGCTCATATTTAAAGACAAAAGGGATTTTGCATAACATACAGAGGATGCCTGTGTGTTCTTTGGGCTTTCATGCACTAAATAAACTTTGAGAAAACGAAGGCATTCGACTGGCATTACCTAAAAGAAAAGAAATCCTCTTTAGGTGTATCTACTAATCTTTTTTTTCTTTTTTTTTCTGCGTATCTTGAATGTGGATGTGCTTCTGAGAGGAGGCCAACACTGAGGGCGTGCTTGTTTTATACGTGCTGCTGTTCCAGTTGGACGGAGTTCACGTCCTTTAAAGGTTCAAACTAAAGGAGCTCAGCTTCGACTCTACGAGCACCTATAAGTCCGAATGCCCAGAGTCTGTCTCATTGCATGAGGGCAGCAGATGCTTTAGATATTTTATATTAAGTGTAATCCTGTATGTATCACATTCTTCCTCTCCTGTGTGTCTTTGTCCTCACGTGTCTGAAATGTTCGACTTTCTTTTAATTTTTTATGTGTTAATGTATTGATCTTGTCAGAAATCTGCTTGTTCTGGGCCTTTGCTTGTTGTCTTTTTAGTACTATTTGTATTTTCCTGTCATGTGTCACCAAAAGGGGCGTACAGACGAAGGTCGCTTGAGTCCATGTACTAAGCAGGTGTTTGGGTTGATAAACAAGCAAGTGATGAGGCATGTGAGAGCGCCTCCAGTCCAACCTCCATTTGAGTCATGGGTCTATTTAAAGACTGTGGGCGGCTTTATTCTGTCTTTTTTGTTGTTGTTGTTGTTGTTTACCATGTCTTTTGAAAATAGTTTTAAGACAAAGATCATGATTATCTTTAAGAATGACGTCTGTAAAAGCAAAACGGCAAGGGGTGAGTGAAAGAGATCAAATAAAACATCTATTTGACACGTTTTTTATTTGAAAGAAAAAGTTGTGTTTAATGCTATAAATCAGAAGAATAAAACCTCTGAAATGTCACGCAGTCATGTGAGGATCAGAGTGGAGCCGCTGTTGTCGTCTGGGTCTCTGCTGGGAGATAAAGTGCTGACCGTAATCCCTGTGTGCACTTTGATGGTAGACGGTGTTGATATTGGTTTGCTGGGACTTTTATGACGAGTAGATGCTTTAAAAAAAAAAAAAAGAAAGGTGCAGAGGTCCTGAAGATCCGTCTTCGTTAGATATTTTCAAAGGATGATGGAAAAGAAAAAGCTTTAGTGTACCTGAACTTCATTTTGAAAGTTATGCAGTTCACTGTCTCATTTTATTCTGAAATGACATCATGGTACCATAACACAGTGGTCTCCAGCCTGTTTTCAGGCCAGGTTTAATGTCAGACAATATTTTTACAGACCAGTTCAAAAAGGGCTACAGTTTGCGTGTAATATTTTTAAACTGACGCCTTCTGCAAACTTGACTTCTGTAGTATAATGCTACTACAAGAAACTGTTTTTAAAAAAAAAAAACACCCTGAAAATATTAGTAGTTTTAGTAGATGACCTAAGATGCAATTAAACAAAGTTGTTGATTTGTGACAATTGTTTCTGATTTGTTAATAAATTCCGTTGTATTCATAAAAGCAACGTTAACAGGTATTTTTTTATTTTCTTTTTTCTTTTTTCTATAGAATACCATTATAACACTGATAACTCAAGGCTCTTCTTCGGTTTCCTTACTGACTCTTTTCCCCCTAAGAGACTTTCTAAATACGTTTTATTGTTTGGTTTTTATCAGCTTTTAAGCATTGAGCTACCAACTTTGTGATCCGATCCGCTGCTTAAAGTCACGTGACGGGTCAAGACAGATGGATGTGCTGAACAGAATCCAGTAGTTTTCCAAAAATAAACTTCCTTAAGGATCAGAAAATGAACAAAGCGGAAATAATCAAAGTTAGCATAAGTTTTTATGATTATTATTTTTTTTTCTGTCTGCGGCCTGGTACCGGTCCATGGCCCGGAGGTTGGGGACCACTGCCATAACAGAATAAAAGCGTAGAGATGAAGCATGTGCTGATAGCTCTCACTCCTGGTGTGGAAGCAGTTTTGAAGGCGACGTTCATGATTCCATGTACTTTTCTTAAGATGGTTCTAGCACAGCTTGGACTGACTAGTCGCTAGTTTTGGTTCAGGATGACTCGCTGTACAAGCCGCCAACTCTCAACCCATTATTTTGAAATTCTAATATTTTAAATATTTTTCACTTTTCTTTCTGAAAAGTCACTTTGGTACCACTTGAGGCCACTTAGTAGAAGTGAAGTGCATCATTTTCAATGAAAACTCATGTCAATAGTTACTGTAAGCTGGAAGATGAGTTTGATGCAGTTTCCTGCTTTACCCGAATTTTCAACATAAAAGAAAAAAGGCTTTAAAGATGCTAGAAGTGGGAAGACTGCTGCTTGTTTATCATGATTTGTTTTTCCTTTCAATAACTCAGCTTTCATTCAGCTTCATATATCCAGTAATTAAGCTCATCTCATCCCTACAGAACAAGCTAGGAGCAGGTACGTACTTTAAATGCATCTAAACCAGTGTAGATGTTAGAGTCCTTTCTTTGACATCAAATATATCTTTAAAATCAGTCTTTTTTTTAAGAGGATGGAATTGCTTGTTTTGGCATTTGTCAGATTTTCACTTAAAATTTTGTGGGATGCAAATTATTATAAATTTAAAGGACAAATACTTATTCATGTAGCAAAATATAGAAAGTATTGCTTTTATTAAAATTATGAGGAAAAGTCACACTAATATAACGTGTTGTTTTGGAATTCAGAAAGTTTTTCTCATATTTCTTTTTTTAATAAGTTAACTTAGACCAGTCTCATCACTTTTGAAAGAAAATGTAGAAGATTGAGGATATCAAGCGATGACATTTCCTTTATATACAGAATGGGGCAAAAATGTGTTTGTCAGTCACCAATTGTGCAAGTTCTCCCACTTCAAAAGATGAGTGAGGCCTGTCATTTTCATCTTCAATAAACCTCAACTATGAGAGACAAAATGAGATTAAAAATTAAAAATTTTCTAGAATTTATCTCTAAATGTGGTGGAAAATAAGTATTTGGTCACCAACAAACCAGCAAGAATTGTGGCTCTCACAGACCTGTAACTTCTTGATCCTCTGTCCTCCACTTGTTACCTTGAATGAAAACCTCCTTCCCTCAGCAAGGACATTGAAGATGAAACGTCTTTCAGCGTGACAACGTCCTCAAACACACAGCCCAAGTAACGAAGGAGTGGCTTTGTAAGAAGCATTTCAAGGTCCTGGAGTGGCCTAGCCAGTGTCCAGATCTCAAACCCATAGAAAATCTTTAAAGGTAGTTGAAAGTCTGTGTTGCCTAGCAACAGCCTTAAAACATCACTGCTCTAGAGGAGATCTGCATGGAGGAATGGGCCAAAATACCAGCAACAATTCGTGAAAACCTTGTGAAGACTTACAGAAAACGTTTGACTGCTGTCATCGCCAACAAAGTGTATAAAACAAAGTATCGAGTTAACTGTTGTTCTTGACCAAATTACTTATTATTTTGCCATATTTACAGATAAATGTGATTTTCTGGATTTTTCTTTCACATTTTGTCTCTCATAGTTTAGGTTGACCTATGATGAAAAATTGCAAGCCTCTCATCTTTTTAAGTAGGAGAACTTGGACAGTTGGTGGCTGACTAAATGCTTTTTTGCCACACCGACGCTCTTTTCTCAGTAAAAAAAAAAATCACAAAGTTCTTAACAACACAGGACAAAAACGACATTAAAAACAGGATAAAGCAAGGAATAGCATGTATTAATACCAAATATAGAAAAGAAGTGTAATTCTCTGAATAAAGGGCCAAGCTTCACATCTAAACCTATGGAGACTTTCCTTTCTCCTCATTCACATCCATCACTCATCCATCCTTTCATCTTCTGTTTCCTCATCTTGGTTTGGTAGATGCTGATCTCTGTTGAGTTCTCTATAGCTAGTGACAGCTCCGCCCCACTGTCTCTCTCTCTCTCTCACACGCACGCACACACACACACACACACAATGCATCAGCCTCCTAACCCTCAGTCACTGCTGCCTGTTTCCAGGTCTTGGAGCGACACAGAGAATTTCTACTCCAACGACCGCAGCATCCTGACGCTGTCGCCCATCGAGGGCACCCGCTGCTGAACCCCACGGCCGCTGAATTTAACACACAACTGGGAACAAGCAAGCCTCCACTCACCTTTGAGTTGCTATTCCACCCCCTCCATCACCATTTTATGAACCTGCTTTAGCCTAGACTGAAAGCATCTTCAGCTGGAACAGGTTGAGTGATGCAGGCTGCTTCATTAAACATCCTCACGAAAAGAGTGGAAATGACACCTGAGCTGTGATGCACATCAAAGGGAATGAAGGCAGACAGCCTGGCTCAACACCTCTGGATCTGCAGCTTCTCTGGATGGAAATTCAGTCGCTACACCAGCTGGAAAATTCCTAATTCCTGCCAAGTTCAGGGCTTCTGCAACGTCGGGGGTTTCATCTGTCCAGGAGAATAGAAATGTATCGAAAATACACAGATTATTCTTTTTCTATTTTTTTTTTTTGTTGGATCAGTTGCCAAACATTTCTGCTGCAACTGGCAGGACACATAATGAACTCTCAAGAGCAGGAGAGTGAAAATGGAAGGGCCCGTGCTTGTTTTTGTTGTTTTATATAGATGCAAATATAATCTTCTGCTCAAAGCTCTGCAGCCCAACATCCAGGGTTGCTCATGTAGCACCGCAGTCAGATAATCCAGATCAAACATCTGGCAAGAAGCTAAGATCTGACCTCAGTTGTTTCCTTCATGTTTGAACTTGTAGTGCTGGTGTCTCTACGCCCTCTGCTCCACTGCTGCACCCTCTTTCCTCAGATCTGAAGGTTAAAAAAAAAAAAAAAAGCTGGAACCACCGTAGCATCTCGGACGTTAATGTCCCTGAGCCTCATCTGGCGCTTCACCTCCACTGTGGTACCAAAGACCAAAGGATTCTTGTGCCTGATTGTACAGACGCTTATATTGTTGAGAAGACTTGTTAGTTTGTGCTGCTTTCTTGTTGATCTTCCCCTTCTGAGGGAGGCCAGATATCTAAAAAGCCATACGTTCTGAAGATGTTGTTGATGAAATAGTAAGGGTACTGTAGAGCTGTTACACTTTTTTTCCCCTTCGAATGCCTTCTCTCCATCAGCCTGATGGTCAAAAACATCTGAGCATTAAAGACTGAGAGAACCTGCACTGTCTTAAGGCACAACACGTCTGGAACATCCATACAAATGTCTGACAAACTCTCCAGCAGGGTTGGATTGGGAAACGTTTGTGTCGGGGGCCAACTTTAATGCCGAGAAGCGTTTTTGAAAAACCCGGCTATTGCACGGTAACCCCAGACGGCAGAATGTCTCCGTATTTACTAGAGAAATATATATATATATTTACATTTAGAATATAGAACGGCATTTCACAAAGCTCGCATATCAAAAGTTTCATTTTTTTCTTCATGTTTTACGGCAAAAACGGATCTCTGTATGTCACCATTGAACTCATTTCTTATTTTTCCATTGAGGTTGTTTTTGCTGTGCTCCTGCTGTGTGTGTGTGCTGAAGTTTATGGTTCTGTCGCTGCGGTGTGAGCTCCTCACAGGTCAGATCTGTCTCAGGAGACATGAGGCCGGCGGTTTGAAACCCTCCTGCCTCCACACACACACAGTCGTCGCTGAAGACGTTCCCCGGCAGCTCCGATTTAGCTCGTCCATCTTATTTTCTGAAGGGTCCATGTTGATTTCTGTACACGTCAGTGCAGATCGATAACTAAAGAGTGTGTATTTATTCTTGTCGATGTTCACGTTGTTGTTTTCATGCATCTTAGTGTTTCTGTAAATGTTTCCGGCTATTTTAGCGAGCAAGTGAAAGCTTCCAGGTACAGAATAGAACCGCCACGCCGTTGCTCCTCCTCCTTTTCGTTCAACCAGTTGACCTCACAGGTGTCAGAAAAAACACACCTGATCTGTTCCTGCACGGACACACACAGACGTGTCTCACTCGGAGCTTTTGACTTTGGTGATAGATGCAATCCAGCAGCTTGTTTTTGGGTTTTTTTCTTTCTTTTTTTTGGAAGTAAAAGGAGTCGTTGGGCGTTCAGGAAGTGGCCTTAGCCTAAAAAAAACGGTTCAACTTCATAAATGCGCATCACAGAGGTGTTCTATTCGTTCTCAGTTTAGTTCCTAAAACTTCTAAGTTGAAGACTATTTGACTGTTGTGGCCTTGCACATGTTAAAGGAGGGTCTAAAAGCACTTGGTGACACGTCACAAATGTTTTCTTTTGGTGGCTGCTTCTGTCTGTTTTCAGCCTTCTAGTCAAGAATTTTAGGACTCTGCTGCACTTGTTTTTAAGTTTTCTGTGCGTATTTATTTAGGCAGAATATCCTTTATTGTTTTCAGGAGGATGCTGATTTCCCAAACACTTCCTGTCTTAGTGGTGAACCTGCTGTTGAAATCTTCTTTTCAGTGTAAACGATGCCCACAAGTGCCGTCAGGAACGCCAGATCGCTCTGATTAAACACAGGCGCATCAGTTTTCCCTCATGGTGGTACAAGCGTCTCCGTGAATAGCCATCCAATAACCTCTGGCTTTTGGGGCATTTTAGGACATGGTTGTTGTGGGTTTCTGCTGCATGATTCAAGCCGATGAGCACGAGTCCCTCCTGGCCAGAGGCAAACGAGAGGAACGTGAGGAAATGTGCGGATCTGATGCCCTCTTGTGTTCAGTGGGTCTCAATAATTGGTAGCTCCATCAGAAGAGTCGATCGATCGATTGAACCAGTTCTTCTAAATACGGAGCGGAAGTGACGGATGACGTAGAAAAGGGCTTGATTCCATCTCCGGCGCCGTTCACCAGGTTTGAATGGAAGCCCTCTGGGATGTTCCACAAGCAGGAGATTATTCAGGCATGTAATTTGGAATGGTGGTTTAATATTTTATCGCCCTTCAACCTCTGATTATTGCCATGTCATTCATCAGAGGCTCCATCCAAATTAAATTGGAAACCCTATTGAAAGAAATCCCAGTCCCATCCGTTTGAATGCGTCCTCGTCTTCCGCTCTCGGGTTATCTGCTCATTTTGAGCCTCACGTTGCCTCAGAAACGTCTACTCGTGTCCTCCTCTGCAGGCTGAAGCCCCGCCCCCAATACATGAAACTGTGGTTACTGTAAGGTGATACATGTCTGACTGACGTCCCATCAGTGCAGAAATGCATTTAAAGGCTGTAATCTAATGACGGTTTCCTTGATCCGATCAGTTCAAAAGTGAGGCTCTTAATTAAAATGTCAACCCATCAGTTTAGTGCAGCAGCTCCTCGGCCCGTTTCTTCCCAAAGCAGCAGCAGCAGCAGCAGCAGCAGCAGCGGGTCACACCAGCCGTTTGTTGAAGCAATCTCCCTCCGTCCTCACCTCAATAAATCCCGCCGCACCAGACATTGATATTGATCATCACTCCTCTGATGACCGCTTTCTCATGCTGTCTGTTCTGCTCCTCCTGTCTGTAAATCTGTCCTATAGCTAAAGATTTATTTACTAAATAAAAACATTTTTACACACGCCGCCTTTGAGTTTGTGAGATCCAGAATATCTTCAAATTGAAATCTGGTGCCGTTGGGTGAATTTGTGTCAGAGAAGCACATCTGACAGACAATTTCCTATCTTGCTGCGGTTATTTCAGGGCGTCTTAAACGGTACTCAACATTTTAGATATGCTTGATGGATATCTGGAATGGAATTATTCCTGGTCTACATTACCCATTGATATCTGCATAGTCATTTTCCAGATACAGATCCACATCTACATTTTACCTTTAACTAAACCTCTACAAAAGAATTTACTTTTTTTATTTAAATGGAACACAAAACTGAAAAGTCTAATTATTTTAGCTGTTGTTATGAATATCTATAATTTGAACTTGGATGATTACATTTCAACATTCAAAATTATGAAATTGATTTTCAAATTATTTATACAATTTAAAAAAAAAAGCCTTATTTATAGCCTTACAAACGTATATTAAATGGGTTTGGGGGATTGTTTTCCAGTGGGTGTTTATCGAAGGAATAAATTGTGAAACATATTAAACCTGAAGGCTCAGTGCTGTAGAAAAATGTTCTGTTGAGCATGAAAATTTTTTTACATTCTAAAGCAACGTTTTGCTTTTAGAAGTTATTTAGGTAAAGAAATACACATATGTATGTTTCTAATCATCACTTTGACTGAAAAGAATAACTCTAGCCAAGAAAATGATTTTTGGAATTGGGTTTAAAACATTTTACCATCATGGTGGTCCATAGATCAACATGTAACTGTTCCCACTTTCAACATAGTAATAAGAGCTTTAGAAACCAGAAGAGCATTTATTTGTACAAAACCCTTTTTATCTTATGGTTTTGAGGTTCAGATTAAACAGATCTGCTTATAAAGTTAACAAAAACCAGATATTGGTCAAATAAACTACATTTCTCCATCAAGAAACTACAGAAAAATATTTAGAGTTTAAGCTCCAGTTATGATTAAACATGACTCTTACCTGATTAGCAGCTGATCCACCGCCAGCAATCCCTCTGTAACCCTTGTGCTATTCTAGGCACTTTAACATTGGGAGTTGGGTCATCAAGACAGTGCGCTGAACCTTTTTTCTTCAATGATTTGAGATCTTCACTGGTGTCCATGGATTACATGAATTCCTCTCCACCTTTATCCATCTTTGTCATGGTAGGGAGAACACGTCAATGGAAGGGTGGGGTCATCCAAGATAGCACAAGGGTTAAATAAATGGCAAGTAGGTATAACCAGACAGAATAAGATTTATTGATTCCTAGCTGCTATACACCTACAGGTATCACCTGTTTATACACAAACGTTTTGTTTCCATCAGTTACAAAATGTTCCAGGTAATGATCAAAGGTCTACATTAGTATAAAAGTTCTTAGACTATTAAAAGGCTTCATTCATCACACACTGTTAGTAAGAGGAGGGTGATCCGCGGCTCACGCTGTGATTTAACATCTGACTACTTAAGGCTCTCTGTGTCCAACTTTTTATCCTGTACAGAAGTTTTTTTTTTTTTTTAGCCAAATGAAGCCGTAAATCTTATTGGAGAAAAAAAAAAACAAATCAGAGCAGACCCGAATCTGGAGTGTTTGTAACATTCTATATGCCTCCCATAACCCTTGTGAAAGAACAGACCTGTTAGATTTTACATCTGTGACCATGACTGAATATTTATATGCTAAATCAGACACTCGAGTTGTTTTTTTTCTTTTAAAAAAAAAACAGATATTATAGGTCTGTGCATGTAGTGGTCGCAGTTTTGAAAAGAATATTTTAGAGTCAGGTCAATTCATCTGAGATTTATGTAGGAGAAACGTCCAAAGCTGCATAAATCTGGCAACAAACAAAAGTACTCCAGATGCATTAGACTCCAGCGGATGACCTCGGTCCCGATCTCCTCGTCCAGCCGTTTCTGTGGGCTACATTTAAGGTGTGTGGGAGTTTTACTGGCTGCTCCCCTCCTCCTCCTCCTCTTCCTCCTCCAGCTCCACCAGCGCAGCGTGGCGATTAGCCTGAGAGCCCTCGCTGAAGAAGACCTTCTTTACCACGCCGGATTTGGGCGCGCGGATCGTGTGCTGCAGGAGAAAACGATGGTCACCCAAGAGATTCAGTGTCAATAAATGATGGAGTGGGGGGGGGTGCCTTGCTCACCTCCATCTTCATGGCAATCATGACCATGAGTGGGTCTCCAACCGCCACTTTGTCTCCGGCTTTCACCAGCACCTGAAATCAAACAGCTGCTTCAACAGTCCGTGGTATGGAGGACCAAGTCTCTGTGCATCTCAGTAACAATGAGGGGAAAAGTTTGCGAAGCGTAGGTCAGAGGTCAGAGTCCACATCTGTGCAGGTATCTCAGGTAAGCTCAAGTAAATGTGAGGCTAAAGACCCTTTCTGATCATTCTCTGATCCATTTTTGTCCCCGGTGGTTTATTAATGATGCTAAACCAAAAAAACGGAGTCGTTCTCTAGGAAATAGTTTCTGTAGAGCAGCACGAGTTCATTAAAATTCTAAGTTGTGGGCGGGATTGTTGGTGGGGAGCAAATCCCCCCCCGCCCCCCTATGTTGTGGAAAGCCGGGAGCTTATGGCCCACCCAGCATATTTTCTATGTCACTTGATAATCTCTTTCTCAGATGGCATGTTTTCGTCTGCTCCTGATTCACAGTGATTTGAATAAAGAAATACTCAGAACTGCAATTTTGAGTATAATTAATGTTCTTGATAGATGTCATATATGTCAGAAAAATGCCACAAGCTCCATTTTCATCAGAGCGGGTCTTTAACTCTTGTGCTATCTTAAATGACCCCACCCCACTTATTGAAGAAAATAACGTGTTCTCTCTATCATGACATAGGTGGAAAGATTTCATGTAATCCATGGACACCAGTGAGGTTCCCAAATCATTGAAGAAAAAAACTTCAGTGCACTGTCTAGTGGGTTTAAATGACCCAACTCCCAACGTTAAAGTGCCTAGGATAGCACAAGGGATAAACCCTGCTTTGCTAAAAGCGATGAAAGTAAGATCCCCCCCAGAGTCATTTGAACACTGCGGTCGTCATCTTAGCTTGATGTGACATCACTGAACCCCAACTTTAAGATAAAAAAAAATCCTGCAAGGAGGGGGGGACCAAGAGTTTTAAAGGTTTCCTGTCAATCAAAAGACCAGCTCAGTCGTAACCCTTGTGCTATCCTAGGCACTTTACCGTTGGGAGTTGGGTCATCTAGACCCACTAGACAGAGCTCTGAACCTTTTTTTTTTCAATTTTTTGTGATCTTCACTGGTTCAATGGATTACATGAAATTTTTCCACCTTTATCCACCTTTGTCATGGTAGGGAGAACATGTCAAAGTAAGGGTGGGGTCATCCAAGATACCAAAAGGGTTTAACCCAATTTCCATCATAAATATGAAATAAAAACCTTAGTTGCCCTGGATACTGAATCTAACCAGTATGGGCGTTTTTATTATTTACAGCAAGTTGGTGCTTTTTTGCATTAGACTTTCATAAAAGACCTTTTCCTCTTTCCCTTTACTTTTAGTTTTATTATCACTACTTTGCATTCACACTGTAGTAATTCACAACAGAGTTCATTTGCATTCTATTGCTATATATCAGCTGGATTTGTTTCCTCTTCTTCTTGATTTTGATTTATTTTGATTTATTCTTGCAATCCTAGCTCTTTCAGTCTAATTACCCCCCCCCACCGCCACCCAAATAAGCAGCTTTAGGTTCCAGTCTACTCCATGAATGGGATGTAAAGCAAACGGAAACCAAACAAAGGTGTGACATTTTTCCGCTGCTGCCCTTGAAACTCACCTTCTCGATGGTTCCAGTCATGGGGGCCACGGCTCCACCCTGGGCCCCCGCCCCACTCACTCCAGCCAGGTACTTTGGCACAGGAACCGACACCTGGGAGCTCCCTTCCTGCAGGAGAGAGGGGAGCATTTTAGGAATGTGACGGTTCACCGACAGAAAGACAAATGTCACCTCAAAATATACATTTTTCTTAAAGCATAAATATTTGTGTTGGAAGCGGCAGGAAAAAGGTCATACCGTGGAGAACAGGTGCACGGCGCTGTCCAAAATCACCAGTTTGGGACGAGACTTCACTCCGTTTATTGAGCAACGCAAGAATGAAGCTCCCCCACTTTCCTCCACCTCCCCAGTCACATCATACACCTCCTCGCCAACCTGAAAGACAAGAAAAGCTTTCATATTTTAGTCTTAATACTATTTTTTTTTTAACCAAAACATAAAAAACGATCTTACAAGCATTTTGTAGCTTCCGTCTTTCTTGTAAACGACGAGCACGTCGATTTCTGCAGACGAGAAAAGCTGATTTGGTTTAGAATGTTTGGCGCAAAACACAAGTGCTCGTCACAATAAAAGCTCCTCCATGATGGCAGTGACTGAAGGGCTGACCTTTTCTCCTGCACAAATATTTTAATAGAAACATTTAATGATGAATGCAGGTTTATTCATGAGCTCCAGCACATTAGCCCCCTGAGCAAATTCAATCCCAGATGCAGGATTGAGTCTGCCCACATCTGCACTCCTCTCCTCTGATAGGTTTCACAGAATATTCTCTGCAACCCAAGCCTCTAAAAAAGTGAAAAACCGGAGGGTGTTGCATTTTTTCTGGATTATTTTAATAAAACATTCAGACTTGCAGACAGCAGTTATGAGTTTGACTTACTCTTGTCACCGATCTGCAGCGCCATGTTCCTGTTGAACTCCATGTTGCTTCTCCACCCACTGCTGCAGCCAAACGGGGAGAACGGATCTGAAAGCAAACAGCAGAGTAGAACCTTCCAGTTTGACCTCATTTTTAGAAGAGCCGTTGGATACCTGTCGAGGTTTCCATGAACTCCTGCGTGTGTTTCCTCTCCTGCAGGATGAGGCCCAGGGCGGCCTGGCAGATGGTTGCCCCTGACGGGGCTCTGGGAGTGGGGAAGAGGTCGGAGTAGTGCTGAGGGATGAAGCTGGTGCTCACGTTTCCAGCCTCAAACTCCGGATGTCCGGAAAGGCTCAGCAAAAAGTCTATGTTGGTGTTCAGTCCGACAATCTAAAAACCATAAGGCGACATGTTGGGAGCAGTTCTGGTGATTGACAGGTTCAAATGTGCTCTAGCCCTCACATTGTACTGCCGCAAACAATAGCGCAGTTTCTTTAAGGCAGCAGAGCGGTCCTCCCCCCACACCACCAGCTTGGCAATCATGGGGTCATAATGCGCAGAAACCTCGTCTCCTGCAGCCAAAATCAGCCGTCAAACTCGTTTTTCCCCCTTAAAACATACACCTTCCCCACCTTCTCTGACTCCGGTCTCGATGCGGGTGTGTTGGTCCGCCGGAGGCGTGGACAGATGCAGCAGAGGCCCCGCCCCTGGAAGGAAATCATTGTTTGGGTCTTCGGCGTAGATGCGGGCCTCGAAAGAGTGTCCCCTCAGGATGATGTCATCCTGAAGGAGGGGCAGACGCTCCCCTGCTGCCACCTGGAGGAGATTTCCATTAAGCTGACTCAAGGAAAACATCAACAGATCGTTCTCATTTCAGGCCTCTCTTCCAGCCTCACCCTGAGCTGCCACTCCACCAGGTCAGTTCCCGTGATCATCTCAGTGACAGGATGCTCCACCTGCAGCCTGGTGTTCATCTCCATGAAGTAGAAGTTGTGCTGAGCATCCACAATGAACTCCACCGTGCCTGCAGGAAGGTGAAGCCTTTTTAGAGTCACTGCGGTGAGATGGTTGCGGCGGTTAGTGAGGCTCACCTGCACCGACGTAGTTAACAGCTTTGGCCGCTCTGACTGCCGCCTCGCCGAGCTTCCTCCGAACCTCAGGGCTTATTCCTGGCTGAAGAAGAAGACGTGAAGATGTAAACTTCAACCAATCCATGTGAAAGTGATCTTCAAGCTGGAACCTGAAACTTAGTTTAAACACACCCGATAAAAAACAACAAAGCTATGTTCAGGAAACTTCAGCAACATTTATCTTTACCATTTAGTGTAGAAAAACACTAATCCTCTTTTGTATTACTATTGTTTTTCCTTTAATAATATATCTGTGGTGTAAGGACAAATTTCAGCCTTCCTGTCCTGCTAGAGAATGCAAAAGTTCTCAAAGAGGTAAGCAAACAAAAATCTATCATGAAAAGGTAGTAAAGATCTGGCTGAATATTCCACATTAAGAAATAGATCTTGTGCGAGCTCGTTTTGCTGCTGCACAGACTTCAGTGCACTTACCAGGAATTGGATTTATTATTTAATGCACTACTGATTCGTCCTGCAACAAAAAACACACTTCAAAAGTAGTTTATGTCTGCAGGAGGTCTTTTCAATGTAATCATTCCTCTTAAATGTTTGTCACACTGGCCTTTTTATTCATTGTTAAAGTAGATATTACAGCAAACTATGTTTCTTTTGTGCCACAAATATGGACTTAAGACAATGAAATAACTGTTTTGGTGTTAAAGAAATGTGTAAAATATAAGGTTTTCTTTTTTTTTTTGTAAAATTGTCATAAAATACATGTTTTTTTTTCAACTGTGAGACTCACAAATGAAATATATTGCTACTATGCTACACAGAAATAGAACTAAAAATACATTTCATAAACCGGTTGAATATTTCCTGTGCTTCAGGGTTTGGTCGGGATCCTTTTAATGTGATGAGATGTCATGTCAGAACTGCAGATCCGCAGCATCCCTCACAAACTCATGAGTCAGATTTGGGTCTCCGCGTGAGCAGCACTCACCCCCGGAGCTTCCTCTATGATCTTCTGATGCCTCCTCTGGACGCTGCAGTCCCTCTCAAACAGGTACACAGCGTTGCCGTGCGTGTCGCCAAACACCTGGACCTCTACGTGTCTGTGGAAGACGGGGGCGTCGTTCAGGCGGGGCCAGGAGGCCTTGTTCTACAGTTTGTGCCACAGTACCTGGGATCCTCCACAAACTTCTCCACCAGCATGACATCATCATTAAAAGACTTCCTGGCTTCTCTTCTCGCAGACTCCAACTGCTCCAAGAAGTCTGTTTCTGAGCGTGCGATCCGCATTCCCTGGAAGGCAGAGTCATTTTAAGATGCAGTAGATATGATTACTGCTTTGTTGTTTTTAGCTTTACCTTCCCTCCTCCACCCCGGACCGCCTTGATCATCACGGGAAAGCCGATCTTTGCAGCTTCTGCCAGCAGCCTCTCGTTGGATTGGTCCTCTCCGTGATAACCACCTATGATTGGCACCCCGGCAGCTGACATGATATGCTTGGATGTGCTGAGGACACATTTTTAAAAATTGATTTTGTTTTCTTTTTGCGACATTGTTTTTAACACATCCTCAAAAGCTTAAGTTCAGCAGAGAAGAAAAAAAAATGAAAATCCTATCACCTCTTAATGCCCATGTCCCGTATGGCAGAGGAGGGAGGCCCGATGAAGATAATTCCTTCCCGTTTACACGCCTCTGCAAACTCTGTGTTTTCTGATAGAAACCCGTAACCAGGATGAACTGCCTACAAAAGAGACAAAGGGGAAAATAAATTGTGGATCTTAAAGGAGGTAAAAACTTTTGGTAGGATTACTTACATGTGACCCCGACTTCTTGGCCACTTCCAAAACTTTCTCCACGGAGAGGTAACTTTGTTGTGACGGAGGAGGGCCGATGTGGTAAGCTTCATCTGCCTGAAATGAACCCAAGCGAAGCTTCGTCAAACTGTGGCGAGCGATGGAAACAGATCCAGAAGCAGAGACTTGAGTGTCTCACCATTGCCACGTGCATGGAGCTTTTGTCTGCTTCACTGTACACCGCCACGGAGCGCACACCCATCTTTTTAGCCGTACGCATCACACGGCACGCAATCTCTCCTCGATTGGCAATCAGCACCTTTTCGATTCTTTCTACTCCTGCAGAGTTAAATAGTAAAAAACAAAACATAAAACTCAAACTGTGCATGCGTGAAAAGAACAAAGCCCTAAGTTATACTGAAATGCAACTTCACAGAGGTGATTAAAACAACGTTGCAGTGAAGGAAATTTCATTAAAAACAAAAAAAAGGAAGATAATTTGTTTATCCTGTCAAAAGAAAAAGGATATTGTACTTATATCTTGCCTCCTGAGCTACACATTGGCGGGTTTGTTTTGTCAGGAAGAACCAAACCAGTAAAAATGACTTCAGATCAACATCAAACCCCAACGAGTCTCTAAACCAAATAAATGTTTGTTTACTCACCTCCTGAAGCTAGCCTCACGCTTCTTCTGGTCCATGTCAGCTTCCTGAGAGGAAAAACACGCAATCCTTAACATCTTATTGCTGTTTATTAAACCTAAATGAATCCACTGGTATAAATAGGACAACGGATACAGAAGAAAAAAGGAAAATGACCTTTCATCGTTCAAATTTGCAAGCAAGTGTCTCGTTGGCTATCAGTGTGTGCTCTTTTTCATATCACACTAGTTCTACGAGATAACATGATAAAAAGGTCTACAACTTTAGTTTAGTTTATGGAGGGAAATTTCTGATCCTGTCATGATTTTGCAAATAATTCAGGGTTTTGGAGGCTGAGCTAGCTAGGATGGAAGATAAACACTGACTGCCTCTAATCTTTCTTAACTGAACTAAACATCGGAGCAATAAAAAAAACACTTGAAATGTATTCTCATGTTGATGCCGTTACCGTGGGAGTATCCTCAGTCCACACAGTGTGGGGAAACTCAGTATTACTGCAGCCATCTCCTTCAGCTGACCAGGCTAGCGACGCTAGCTAGCTAATGAGCAGGTGAGAAGAAAAAAGCGAAATTTCGTCTGACCCTTTTCAGACAGTCTATGTTATCTTAAGCAGAAGAAACGCTTAGAAAAATTTAGAAATACAAGTGAAAAGGGTAACAACTGCACGAAACATATTCGAAACACATTATTTTGAAAAATGTTGTAACAATTATGTTCCTACCAGGGACTCGTAGTTGTGGCAGCCAATCAGAATCATGGATGTAGAGGCGGGGAGGAAGCTGCAGTAATCAGCTTTTGCCACCAGAGAGCTTAGCAGTCAGTGTGCCCTTGAAACTAGTTTTTTAAAACGTTTGATTTTACTGTATTTTAAAGTTGGAACTGATATTGTTTTTTTTTCTAACATGTTTTTAATCTATGTAACATTCTAACAATACCCCTTACAAAAACAACAAGGTCTTGTTAATTTATATGTATTCCCCTGGTTAATGTTAATATTACAGTTTATGTTTTCATATTATATTGGTGTTGAGACATATAATAGACATATAAGAAAGTAAAAAACACTGTCTGTTGGTTTTTAAAAATAGGTTATCTTTATTAATTTTTTCCAAGCAAACATACAAAAACACACACACACATATGCAAATTCACATCCTTTCATATCCCGGTCTGTGCCGGTCCCTGATGAACAGAAATGACAGCATGATGATGAATACCAGAGTCATCACTACTGCCCCCATAACCATGGCAATGATTTTCTTTGACTTCTTGAGACACACTGCATCTAAAAGAGAAGTTAAGGAATGATGAATATTGAGTTTACTGAACCTAAAACTCATACAAAATAAACATCTGTTCCTCAAAAATAATTCTAATTCCAACAGTGTGATCAAAAACTAGAGAAAAACCTGGAGTATGATCTTCACTTTTGATAAGCTTTACCTTATTTTTACACTGATCTTTGTACTTTCTTAAAAACATGTTATTCCGTTTTCTGCTTTTACCATTATTTTATTTTCCTGAAATAATCAAATTCCTCTCATTTTTACCATACTCTCTGTCAGAGAAACTGAAGGCTTGCATTTCCAGAGGAGCCATCTTGATCTTCATCTCAGGCGAAACAGAAAGCAGGTGTCCTAATCTGCTCTTGAAGCTTTCACAGACAGGTGTCATGAAAAGCATCTCACTGGTGACCTGGCCTGAATATGTTTTATCTGTGGGAAATGGAAAATGAACCAAAAATTAAGTTAGAGGGCTTTTCTTATTCTTTTTTTTTTTTGTGTAAATTTTTCACACAATGTTTTTTCTTACTGATACATCCTTTGCAAAGAGGCTGAGGGGACAAGTAAGCGTTCAACTGGGAGACGTAAAATTTGTCGAATTTCTTGGAGACAAAAAAAAATGGAGAAAGTGAGAAAAAAATCACAAAACATAAATACACGTTCCTGGAAAAATGTAATTTACAGTACAATCCCGAAAAACATATTATAAAATGTATTTATTACGGTACTTTCATATAAAGTGTTCTTGAGTGTTTTGAAAGGCCCTTTTAAATAAAATGCATTATCATTACTATAAATAGTTTTTTCAGGAATTAAACATCAGTGTTTTGCGTGTGGGGGTGGGACTTTTCTGCAATCCTAAAACAGTTTGTTGCTCAAGCTGGGATGATTTCTTCTGCAGATGAGTCTGATTCAGTGTGTCTGTTCTCTATTTAAGTTGCTTTATTCGGCTTTACCTTCTTGAAAGTGAACTGCAGACTGGCTGCATCACCTGGTACTGTGAGAGAGATATTTGCAACATCGTTGCCACAATATCCATTGACCTTAACTTCTGATGGGTCTAGGCTGAAATACCAGTTTATCTGAGGGCACAAGAAGAAGTAAAATGGTATTGATCTGGGTTTTTCTTTTCAGTTTTTGAGAAGAAAAAAAGGACTAAAAGCATAAATTATGGTAACTTTGTATTTCTACTATTTATAAAGCTACAGATTTCCTAGGGACACTCTGACCTTGTTATCAGTGATGATGTACTCCACTCCCATGACGACCATAACACACAGATTCCCGTTATAGTTTTTCACTGCGTAGCTTCCTGCACACAACAAAAACAAGCCAGATGTGTTGTTATTTTTAACCTGCTCAGGTGTTTTCCGCTGTATTCTCATTTATGCTCATTGTGGGATTTTCACAAAGAGTTTTCTTTATTTTCATGACTATGAAAATTGTAGATTCACACTGAAGGCATCAAAACTATGAAGTAACACATGTGGAATTATATACATAACAAAAACAGTGTGAAACAACTGAAAATATGTGTGTATGAATGAGAAGGTGTGTCCAAACTTTTGTTCTGTACTGTATACACACACACACATACTACAGTTTATTGTACATACCGAGACATTTATATACACACACCCATACTTGTTCTTACAAGAATTGACTTTAAATCTTCATTTAAAGCACTAATGTAAAGCAATAAAAGTTTCTGCAGAACAAAAATGTCTCAAATGTTTTTCTAAGGAACATTTATATTAATTGCTGTTCTTCAGCCTTTTTGAGGACATTTAAGGGATATTTCTTTACGAAATCACCAGTCGACTCAGTTTTTACATTAATTCATTTCATTTGTTCATTTTTCCTTAGTTTGTTATTTTATTTATTTATATAATCCATAAATCAAAGTCCTCATATATACTAGCAATTCATCAGTAAGTTTCTGTGTTTTTTTCTGGCAACAAACTAATTTTCTCTCAATTTTTGTCATAAGAATTAGTATTTATGAAGAACAGTCCCACATTTGCTCAGTGTAAATCACTAAATGTGTGAAAGAGATTTTATAAATAGAAATTTATTAAAAATGGAAATTTGACAAATGAATCTATATTCATTTAAAATGGTGATCACTTGGCAGGAAAGCCGAAATTCAACCTCAAGGGGTACAGGAACATCCTAGTAACTATAAAAAGCTTTTCTTTCTCAAAAACAAAAACACCTAAGCCATTAAAAAATGAAACTCTATTTCCTGTTTCCATCAAGTATTTATGTAGCTACAAATGCGTGAAAAAATATTGACAAAAAAATCGAATCATCTATAAAAACTCAATAAACCCTGAAGAATCAGTTTTTCTATACTGCAGGTGTTGTCCAAAATGATCCATTTTGGATTTCCATATCTGATCTGAAACATTTAGCAGCGTCTACAGCAGCTGCATTCAGCCCATCGATGGTGAATCATCTCACGATTAGTCAAACCAGCCTCAGATAACGTGTGGTCTTTGGTTTCTGCATACCTTGTGTGGGAATGCTCTCGTTGGGGTTTAGGATGGGCTGATAAATGTGAGCCTCAGGAAGCAATCCAGGCTGGCGGAACCCATCAGTCCTCTGCAGGAGGACACCTAGTCAAGGGAAACACCTGTCACTTCACATTCGTCTGTCATTCTTCTGCATTAGTTTCCTCCTGCTCAGAGTCTGGTGTCAGACGACAGGGTTCTGCCCCTTTAGTCCAGGACAGGGTGACTCACGTATTAAAGTATACTTCTTCTACTTTCTTTTCTCAGAGAGCAAAAAACCTTTAAAGTTTAGTCTTTGGAGAAAATCATGGATGATTATAAATGGAGACCCGTTAGTGCTGCTTTCCAAACAAGTTAAGAATGAGACTTTCCTTTTCTATAAAATCATCAAGACAGCCTGAAAATCACTCACAGGCAGTAGATCATTTTAAAACGTGAAAATAACCTTAAAAAAAGGTATTTTTAAATATTAATCTATGCACTGCAGCAACTTAACCCTTGTGCTATCCTAGGCACTTTACCGTTGGGAGTTGGGTCATCTAGATTCACTAGACAGAGCTCTGAACCTTTTTTTTTTTTAAATTTTTTGTGATCTTCACTGGTTCAATGGATTACATGAAATTTGTCCACCTTTATCCACCTTTGTCATGGTAGGGAGAACATGTCAAAGTAAGGGTGGGGTCATCCAAGATAGCACAAGGGTTAAGCGAGATCGCTTCATTGAGTAACCGTCAAGCAGATATTAAGCCTATTTTGCTTCAGTTGGAGTTGCTGAATGACAATGCAGCATAAAAGGTGTTAACTTCCCTCCTCAAGTTTCTTCTTAGAATGCATAAAAGTAAATGGGGCTTTTTGCAAAAAAAAATTACAGAAAATATCCTTATTTCAGAAATGTCCATCTAAGAACATGACAAAGATTTTAAAATCTTCCCAAACACTGACTAGCCATGACTAGCTCCCCTAAATGCAATAAGCTATGTGTTGTTTCTCTGTTTGGTGTGCAAGAGGAGTGCATCATCAAGATCATATAACCGAAAAAAGTTGCACAAAGAGCTGAATGACGACAAGTGATAGCATGATTTACACCAAGTCAGGATTGGATATTTGGGATTTAACATTCTGCAGTTTTGTATTTTTTATACAAAAATATAATGGTTTTTTTGCTCTTTATGTTGACCAAAGTTTATATCCAGGAAACGTGGGACTTTCTTCTAAGGGTAGCATGCATTCTGTTCTCAACACTTCTTCAGAAACCACAATGACACATAACCCAAATGCTGGACCACCAAAGCTTTCTGAGCTGAAGTGTAGGACATGAAACTAGGCCAGGCGCTCGCACTTGTGACTTTTAGAATGAACAGTGACAAAATGCAGCTCAGTAGGTGAAAGTATTTTTAAAATCGTGCCATTTATTTACAATGAAACACTAATAAAAAAATAAGAAAAATAGTTCTTGTTTTTCCATTTTAGAAATGCAAACAGGATAATATCCTGATTACACATTTATTTCCAAACTATTTAGATTATTAATTACACTTATAAACATTTAAAAGCAAGAAATAATCTCAAGGATGACCTGTTGATTTAGCAGCATTCATAGAAAAAAAAAAAAGAAACAATAATACCACACTTACATGGAATAACAGCAGCCAGGAGGATAGGAGGCCACCTGTCAGCATTCAGCATCGTGATCAGAGAAGACTGACAGCTGACGGATGCAACAGAGAAAGAGGAGCAGTCAATTTAAGCAAATGTGGTGGTTTTGACTCAACAAAGGCTAACAGAGGCAGCAGAGGAGGGGGAGCTGTTGTAGTCAGAGCTCACACCTCTGCCTTAAAAAAACAGGCAGTATGACAGGGGGAACTGATGAGTGTCAGCTGCTGAATCATGACTGCTTTGTAACTGCAGTACAGCAGGACAGTCTAAAGTCTTAAAAAAATAACTTTAAATACTTCATTTTCTGCACACTTTGCACAGATCACTTTTTTTTTTTTTTAACAATCTACACTTTTTCTGCACAGAAAAGAATGAGCCTGTTTCTCAGAGGTTTTAGTCTCATAAAGTGAATTTTAATGGCAATGTTTTTAAACAATGACATAGCACTGCATAAAACAGATATAGACTTTCATCACACTGTGTCCTGCCACATAAATCATGCCACATCACAAATGGCACTGATTCTTCTCTCAAAGCCTCTGTATTTAACCCTTGTGCTATCCTAGGCACTTTACCGTTGGGAGTTGGGTCATCTGGAGCTTTTTTTTTCAATTTTTTGTGATCTTCACTGGTTCAATGGATTACATGAAATTTTTCCACCTTTATCCACCTTTGTCATGGTTGGGAGAACATGTCAAAGTAAGGGTGGGGTCATCCAAGATAGCACAAGGGTTAATGTTGGGCATTGTGTGGTCATGTGACCCTTCACTATGACTTGAAGCCAGTTTTTTATTCCTGTGGTTTTCTAATAAAATCACAACTTTAGCTTTAAAAGGGGCAACTAATAGAAAAATGCAAAACTAACAGTAGATGACCTTAAAGACTGTTTAGGAGAGGATTCGGTAGTTACCTGTCAATCAAATGACCACGCCCCCATTTCACATTTACATTTAGATAATTGCTTTTGGTACAATCGTACCATCCTGGACAGCTGCTGACCCCCAGAGAATGCTGGGTGCCGTAATCTATTATAACCACATGGGGGCACTCTTCAGTGTTTCAATGTTCTTGACAAAGGGAGACCAGATAAAAGCCTCTTTTCTGGACTGACCTCAAACCAGAAGATCAAGGTTGAAGATTTTTTCCCTGGTCATCCAAAAAAAAAAGGTTGAAGTTTTTTTCTCTGGTCATCCAAAAAAATAACAAAAAAGCTCCTCTGTACATGCCACACAGAGAACCCTATTTTTTCCTTTCATCTTCTAGACCCGTTTTGTCCCTTTCGGAGCTGGAGCCTATCCCACTCATGGGCAAAGGCAGGGGACATCCTGGACAGGTCCCCAGTCTGTTGCAGGGCCACACACACCCATGCACTCTCCTATTCACATCTAGGGGCAATTTAGGTAACCAATCAACCTATGAAGCATGTTTTTGGACAGTGGTAGGAAGTCTGAGTCCCCAGAGAAAACCCACGCATACACGGGGAGAACATGCAAACTCCACACAGAAAGGTCCCCCATTAGTGTTCTGTTTCAGGTCCCCCAGCCAGGACTTGAACCAGGTCCTTGTTGCTGTGAGCGCTTCAAGAGTGCTAGCCACTGCGCCACCATGCAGCCCTTACACAGAGAATCCAATTATTTGAAGTGCTATAACCCAAGTAGAATATGAGTAATTGCTAATTACTCTCAAAAAAGTGGAACTAAACTCAAGTCACATAAAAGTCATATAAAAGTTAATTCTATTAAAAAAATAAATAAACAGGAAATTATGAAATCAGCAATATTTTTTTATTAGGCAACCTCAGTTGTGAATTGTTGCTTTTAATTGAAACAGAGCAGAAAAATGCAACCGGAACCCTTACATAACTTCTCTCTGGGTATTGTGGTTACAAATGTTAACAAACATCTGATGACTGCAGTTGCATGAAAATGATGAGTCCTCTGGCGATGCTGCATGATGAGTATTTTCAAGTTAGTCAGAGTTTCTGGAACACTTATGGTAGTTGACTGATGACATGTAGGGGTTTTCTCTATTTTGCTCTTCCATTTATACACTTGCCCTGCGACAGACTGGTGACCTGTCCGAGGTGTACCCCGCCTTCGCCCAACAGTAGTAGGACAGGCTCCAGCAACCCTTTGACCCTGGAAGGGATAAGAAAATGGATGGATGGATTTATACTCTTATCTCAAGAAAAACCAGAGTTATCTTTATACGGCTATAGCCTCTTTTCTAAGCTTGTATGTCCATACCCCTACAAAATGTTCACTCCCTTTATGTCACTCTACTGCCCTCTACTGCCTCTAAATCTCTCATATCATCACATAACAGATCAGTAAAAAAATAGAATAGTTTCCTCATGACCAGATTTGAAAGTAGCCGCTACGGTACGGTATGGTACTGGAAGATCAGCCGTGTGGCGGCTCTTCACTGCTTCAACAATTATTCAAAAGCAGCTGCAGGCTGATGCCGCTAAAACTGTGAACCAGACAGCACTTTATCTGAGCGCTGACAGCACGTCGTTACATGTGCAGCAGCAGCACGTGATCCAAGATGAATCATATTTTAAATGTCACATTTAAAAAAAAAAGACTTTTTGTTTTCTCTTTGCCAAGACTGATTCTGAGTGCCAAGTGCATCATCAACAACAACAACAACAACAAACTACATCAACACTAAAAGGTAAAGTAGAGACTGGACAACGGAAATAAAGCAAAATCTGGAAGCATTTCACTTTTATTGTCTGATAGTACAAAGGAAGAGTGTAGAGTCTGCAGGAAAATAATCGGATCCAGAACCGGTTCCACAACCAACCAGTACAGACATCTCATCTGAGAGAATCGTCTCAGGAAAGGATAGATCAATACTGACACAAGAAACCAGATCAGCTCTTCAAAGCTGAAACCCTTTTATATGTCAACCTTTTCTGTGAATAAAGGTCTTTTTTGTTTTTAGTTTTTTTTACTTCAGACATTATAATTTGCACTTTGTTTTGTGGTTTTAGTGTTTTGTATCACTTTAAAGTTGTTTTAAAAGGAAAAAGCTCAAATGTTAAATAGTTAAAAGCTGAATTGTGCTATAGCTGGTTTTTGATTTTATTATTTCTTTTGAATGTTTTATCTTTGTAATAGCACATACGTATAGATATCACACATGTTTGATTTGTTAACAACCTGGAGCTCAATGCTCTGAAGACAGTGGAGATGACAGTGGACTTCAGGAAGGCCCCAGCCCCCCTCCCCCCTGTCGTCCTCTGTGACTCTCCGGTGACCTCTGTGGAGTCCTTCCATCATCAGCCAGGACCTCAAGTGGGAGCAGAACATCGGCTCCATCACTAAGAAGGCTCAGCAGAGGATGTACTTCCTGAGGCAGCTGAAGAAGTTTCACCTCCCTGTCAAGATGCTGGTAAACTTCTACACTGCCATCATTGAATCCACCCTCACGTCCTCCATCAAAGTCTGGTTCACTGCGGCCACGGCCACAAGGCCAAGCTGCAGCGCATCATCCACTCAGCGGAGAAGGTGATCGGCTGCCACCTCCCATCTCTCCAGGAGCTGCACACCTCCAGGACCCGGAGGCGGGCAGCCAGGATTGTAGCCGACCCCTCTCACCCAGGACATGAACTCTTTCGGCCCCTCCTCACTGGCAAGAGGCTCCGGTCCATCAGGACCAGGACCTCGCGCCACAAGAACAGCTTCTTCCCAACTGCAGTCAGCCTGCTGAACAATCCCCAACTCCTTTAAGCTGACCCCCCCCCCAACCAAAGGACTATCACTGTCACTTACAGGCCCCACATTCCCAACCCACCTGCACATCCACTTCACTCCACTGTTTATAGTCTGTTTGATAACTTCATTTTAACTTAAAACTTCATTTTAACTTATCCTTAATTGCACTATCTGTATGTTATACTGTTTGTACTTTTTTACTTATCTGAGATGCACCACCTGCCAACACCAAGTCAAATTCCTCGCTCTGTAAAGTGCGCTCTACTGATCCTGGCAATACAGCTTTTTCTGATTCTGATTCTGATGTGACAACTTAGAACATAACATGACCAAAAGCCGGAATAATCACTAAAAAGCAAACTAAGCTGCACAACCTTTATTTTACCAATGTTTCATAGCACCTTACTTCAACTCTGTGTTACCCTATAGTGTACAGTATATGTCATTGTTGCAGTCACAAATTTTGATGTTTGTTGTCCCCCTAAAACATGTTCCAGTGTTTTTGTCTCTACTCTTTGTGCTGTCATTGCTGAATGTACCAAACAATCTCTATTGTCGTCGTAGAAACTGTAATGCAACGGTTTGAGTTTGTCTATTGGGTTTTCATAACCCTTGTGCTATCCTAGGCACTTTACCGTTGGGAGTTGGGTCATCTAGATTCACTAGACAGTGCACTGAACCTTTTTTTTTCAATTTTTTGTGATCTTCACTGGTTCAATGGATTACATGAAATTTTTCCACCTTTATCCACCTTTGTCATGGTAGGGAGAACATGTCAAAGTAAGGGTGGGGTCATCCAAGATAGCACAAGGGTTAATGCAGTCACAAACGTGTGTCTTATAACAGATGTCTCACCTTTCTGTTCTTACTGCTGCAAAAGATGACTAGTTTTTGTTGTAAAACAGATTTTTCATGGTTTTTGAGTTTTCCCATCTTGATTTGATTTGATTTATTGGTTTATTTCAAGTATTTCAAGCAATGCTTGTAGACAATACAACAAGAAATCCCACAGACATATCACACTTACAGAAATAATGAAATGCATTGATAAAAAAAATAACGAAAGTGATCAAAGATGTGGGAAAAGGATGCCGTCCTCTTAACCATGGAATTACTCAAAACCATAAATGGAGATTCTTGCAGTAATAGATACAATACCCACCAAGGTCACATTAGATTTAAAACAATAAAAAGATAACTAAAGGCAAGTAGAGTTGGATTTATTGCTTGAAAAGGTGTCAGAAGAAAAGCATATATATAACCCCACCCCTTTTGAGTTATTGCATTTGATATTTTTGCATAAATGTCATATTCTGGTTCTTATCAGATCACGTGCAGATGTTTCTTTACATAACAAAATAGAGTGCTTATTTATCATCCTCAGAAAATATTCTTTCATAATCTCAGTAATCAATAACATGAATCACATGTTATTGATTATGAACATTATCACATTCAGTCATAAGTCATTGCAACATATTGAGGAAAATATACCTTTATAATTTGTTTTTTAATTCATGGATATTTGAATGCTGTTTGAGTTCATTGCTTAACCTGTTCCAAAGTTTAGTGCAGCACACTTAAACACACAAACTTTCTTTATTGTCCCACCCTTACAGTTGCTATAGATCTCCTTTGTTCGGTAACACATTTCTGGTACCTTTGGGCTCATCTGCTTCCTGAATAACTTTTTTGTCCTTTAGTAGACGTTCTGGGGATTTTGATGGTGGTTATTAGCTTGCATGTTTGTCCAGTCACAGATGTTCCTGTGCTTTTTGTTTTCTCTGTCCTCACTAAGTCTAGTTCTGCTTGAAGTTTCTTCTTAAATCTTATGTTTGGAGTTTTCCTCTAAATTGTCAATCTTGCTTGCTCATTATGGAGGGTTGTTCTCACTCCTTCTAAAGTTCAACTTTTTTTTATTTTTAACGAATTTGGTGCCTTGAGACAAACTTGATTGTCTAAAAATAAAAAATAAACAGAATCCAAATGGAACTTGAAGCATCTGTGCTCATGTCTGACACATAAATCAAACAGCAGTGAGCTTGAATCATCCAGACAAATGCAGTTTGCCATTTGAGTACATTCCAGTTTGTTTGACTGTGAGGAAATCAGTGGGGCTGAGGTTAAAGGTCGTCAGAGCAAAGTACTCCTCTCAAAACAATCACCAGACCCAAATTCTCAGCATGACATCCTTCAGCTTTTGCCAGCTAACTTCATGCATGTGTCAAAACGCACTCCTTTACATGGCAGTACATTGGAAACATTACAAAACCGGATCTTCATGTTCATCTGGCCTCAGATTCTGACTGAGTCAACCAGTCTGTGTGTGCGTGTGTGTGTGTGTGTTTGTGTGTGTTGGGTAAGCACACATTTACCTTTCTTTTAGCTGGAGCATGACTGTGTGTACTGTGTGCCCCCCCCCCCCCCCCCTCTGTGTCATCCTCCTCCTCAGTGTCATCCTCCTCCTCAGGACTCCCACCTACTGCCTCAGGAGAAGCTCACACAGTCGTCCACCACAAAGCGCAGAGGAGAGGAGAGTTTTTCCTTTAAAGGCCAACCAGTATCTGCAGCAGACCTTCATCTTTACAAACGGTGAGCTGCAGCTTATCATATTGTTGACCTTTCCAAAAGTTTAATAAATGTTTTTGGAGTTGGGAGGACATTTTTTGCAGAAAAATGCATGTGATTGCTGACTATAATGATTTTTTTGTTTTGTTTTATAAGAACAGAGGCAAAGACTCGTTCAGACAAGAGGATGAGGAGAGTAGCGGGGTGGTGTTTGCTTGGCCTGCTGTGCCTCCACAATTCTGTGTTTGCACAGGTAAGTAAAAAAAACAATCAAACAGCTGTATTTTTGCCATTTTATCAACAAATAAGGAATAAATTGATTGCTGATGTAGGAGTACAAACTTTATTGTCTTTTAAAAATATTAAAACTAATTTATTGTTTTAATATTCAAGATCCTCCGTTAACTAAGACTATATTATCCTTTCTGATTAAAAATTCTCTTAACAAAATAAAACCAGATTAAAAACCAAATATTCAGAGATAACTCATTTGTTTGATGCTTAAACTACATGAACAGTTTATTTTAGAAAGTATTGAAGTATAAGAGAAGTGGAAATTACCACAACAGCCAAAGTTATCCAGATGAGATAATTATTTATGCTCCACTTCAGTACATGTAAACAGAGTTTAGTCCAAGCTTGTATTGTCACAGATTTGGGGGGGTTTGCTGGAATTTTCTAAGGGGATACTTACGGTTAGAAAATAACAGTTAAATGAATGATGTAATTGGAAGAAGTTAGTGAGCTGTCTGTCTTTTCTGCCCTTGTCCAGGACACAGAGCTGCCCATGGTGGGCACCCTGGCGGCCTGTGACGACCCCGCTGTGGAGAAGTCCGTCTACCACGCTTTGGACAGCTTTAACGAGAAGCTGAGCTCTGGTTACAAGCTGATTCTGTTTCAGATCCTGTTTGCCAACAAGGTACAAGGGCCACAAAAACAATGCATATTAATCAAATCCATGCTATTTTGGATGCTCTTATGGTTTCCTCAGCTGCTAAATCGTTTGGAAGCATCTATTTAAATGAATAAACTTATCAAATGCATCAAATGAATATACTGATATAAATATTTAATATACTGTAGTACAGGAGAAAACAACTCTATGTGTTCTTGTGTTGTTCTGGGGTGTCTGAAGTGACATAGCAGCTCAGAAATTTCTGCGTTTATTTGATGTTCATTCAGTGTTCCTCATTTTTTAAGCACGATTCCATCCTGGAAAAACTCTGGAAGCAGAATTGAGAAATTCTTGGAAAAACACAGTTCGGCTCTTTGACCTTTGGCCTATGGCGCCTGTGTTTGTGTGTGCTTTTGTGTAACCGCAGATACAGAACGAAGCAGACCCTGGTGGGTACTATGTGGAATTCACCAGCAGGAGGAGCAACTGTTCGGCAGGATCCACCCAACCCTGGACAGAGTGTGACCCTCTGAAACATGGAGGGAAGGTAACAAACCTAAAGCTAGACTTTCCTACGTCTTCTACAAGCGTCTAAACATCCCAACAAGCAAAGCTGATGAACTTTATTAAAAATGTTTTTTTTATTCAGCTACAAAAGCCTTTTTCCTGCAATGCCACAGCCCTTGTCACTGAGACGAGAACATTCATCAAACATGTGTATTGTGACTTAGGTAAGTGAACACAATTACTCTAAAAAGGTTATTTTGAAGAAACGTTGTAAAAAGCAGGAACAAATTAAACAAACACACGTTTTTTAGTTACATTTATGGTGAACATTTTTAAATACCTGTAGTGCCTGAATATGTAGAAACTGTCTTGAAGACTGAATTATGACAATATCAAAAGGAAAAAATGAGATGACTCAATAGGGGTGGGAATATTTAAGTTTGCTTGTTTCTTCTTCTTTTCAAGCAGTAAATCAAACTACTTGACTTTACTAACTAATGCTAATTACTGCACTAATGTGACCTAGTATGTTTCACAGCAAAATTACACAATTACACATGTATTTTCTTCTTACCATCACATGTTTCTTGTTTTTTTTTAATCAATGCATTTCATTAGTTCAGCAATGCCTGATATATCTGTGTGATTTTGTTGTATTGACTACAATCAATGCTTGAAAAATACCAACCAATCAAATCAAATCAAACTATTTATTTTGATACTAACTAAAAATGTTTTTTAAAAAAGTGCTTTCTTCTCTTTTTCGATCAGAAAAACCTATTTTTTTTATTTAAAAAAAACAGTAAGAAAAAAGATTGAGCAATATGTTGACATGAAATCATGAAAAGCACAATATTAACTTATCACTCAAGAGGGCATTGGCATCAAGTAGACTTTAAACTGTTTTCTCCTTATCAGCTTCAGCGTGGGTGGATAGTAAACACTGTTCTTAAAAGAGTTCTGCCACTTTTGAGGCTCCATTTGGACTTGACTTTTTCTGCTGATTTAAGTATTGTGGACTGCCTCCGGGAAAAAGAAACAGAAAGTTCAGGTGTTTGAGGGTGAAAACTAAATAAAAAGGCACCCATTTATGATAATTTCTTTATGGGATGGCATTGTGAACAAGAGTATTTCAAAGATTTCTGTAAAAACGTGAATAATTAGTAAAAATAAATAAAAATGTTACTTTACATAAGATTAACCATCATAACGCTGATACAAGTTCCCTTTTTCTAAAACTAGGATGTTTTTATTAAACTGAACTATTATTTGTGAGAATAATTTAGGTACTTTTTCTGTAATATTTTGATGATCTACCATCACTTAAAATGTCTTCAGTAAATTATAGTTTTCAAGAGGATGATTCATATAATGAATGCATTTCTGTCTTCCATCCGTGAGGGCTAAAAATCTGCATTTTCCTCTCCTTCAGGTGACTTGATCTCTCCAGAAAGAGCTCCCTGTTTGGGTTGTCCTGAAGACGTTGATGAGAACTCAGAAGACCTCAAGGTTCCCTTCGCTGCCTCCATCTCCAAGTACAACACCATGTCTGACTCCTCCCACCTCTACACGCTCAATCAAATCGGCTACGCCACCAGACAGGTAGGCTGGGTCACAGGAAGTGAGGACACGACCACCAACATTCATCTGATCTCTGAAAGGTGTCCGTTTGTGCATCCACAGGTGATCGCAGGTTTCCGGTTCCGACTGAGATTTGATTTGAAGAACACCACATGTGCCAAAGCTGACCATGAAGAGCTCAATGAAGTTTGTGCTCCTAATGAGGAGAACCCGGTAAAGTCCCTTTTTAGACTAAAATTAAGATTTGACCTTTTTTTTGGAACAGAGGTGGTTCTCATTCGTTTTCGTGCACTTACAGGGCTTTGTTAACTGTAACGCCACAGTGGATTTAGCACCATGGAGACTAGAAGCTCCACAAGTCCACATAGACTGTCAAGATGGACCACTGCCTGCGGTGAGTGTAGGAAGAAAAAAAAATCCCCAAATTTTGGGTCAGTTTTCTTTTTGGTAATGGGTTTATCATTCTGCTTTTTTTTTTTTTTTTCATATTTTTTCCAAAGTCGACATTCCAAAGACGTCGTCCACCCGGCTGGTCTCCTCTCAGGAAGTTCCTGCACAAAGTTCCTTCAGCTGCATCACCATTGACAACACCGCCGACCGCCACCACGGCTGCAACCAAAGAGTCATCTGAGGAGACAGGCCTGCCTGACCCCAACAACCCCTACCACTGCCCCTCTAAGCCCTGGAAGTCAACCAAACGGCTGCGTCACTTTGGTCGTCCAAAGGCCCAAAAACCACCAGTAGAGGGAGCTTTAAGTGACACAGACCTGCTTTCACCAGATTTGTCTTCTTCTTGAATACATTAGATATGTTGTTTTTTTCTTTCCAGTAATGTTAACGTCAAAGATTGCTAAACGCAGATAATCGTTTAAGAAAGTGGTGGAAGTGACTATTCAGGAAGCTCTAGAACAAAGAAAGAATTGAACAGCAAAACGCTCATAAAAATAACATTCGTTTTCTAACATTAAACTCGAGTAAATGTTGTGGTGTTCTTTTATTTTTTAAGTACAATACACTTTAACATTCCCTTACTATAGAAAAATAGATAAACACTTTGAACTGTTAGGCTTGATTACTGTAAAATAACAAATACTCTTTATTTAGCAGAAAACTAAATTTCTAAAAAGTCCTTTTTAGAGGAAAGAACAACACCTTTAAAGCACAAGAGCAAACACAGGGAGAAGTGAATGTTTAACAAATTTATTTGTACATCGTCAAAGAACACTCAGATGACCAGTCAGTCAGGGTTCAAACCCGAACTCTGGCAACTTAGCAAAAAAGAAAAACATTCATAAATAAAAAGGCAGTTTACTTCAAGTTAGAGTAAACTTGTCCTAGAAACTACAGGGAACAAACTTAAGGCATTCATTTATCACCATTTTCACGGGTGCCTTAAAAAATATATCAAAAACTGAATGTAGCCAGAGGAATATTGTTTTTTTGTTTTTTAACCCATGTCATGCAGGTAGGATTGCAAGAAACAATTATTGGCACATTATACAGAATTGTATACTGACAATATGGAACATTTTAGGAAATATCATAGTGATGCATAGTGAACAGAAATCCATGAGGGAATTTGTCTCAATCCGCCATGTTTTACCTTTGAACCCAGGCAGATTTGTTTTTTTTTAATCCACGTCTTAATCAATAAAGTTAGTAGAAAGTAATGAATAAAAAACCTGCAGCTGTAGTTTCTGAAGAACTGATTTTCAGGCAGCTGTTGGGAAAAATAGCAGGAATATTGCACTGAGTTTTACACTATAAAGAGAGAGAGAGAAAAAATAAAAAACTTCAGTTGATTCAGCAACAAAGACGGGCACAAACAAGAAATTTACACAGACGTGCTTTTACAGGATTGAAGGATCTGTTGGAATAATGAAACAAAACAAAAAAAGCTTTCTCGTCACCTCATTGTTAAAAAGCACAATCTTAGTCCATCCAAAAACGGAGTTTTTATTTTAAAATAATAGACTGCAGCGCAAAAAAAAAAAATAAAATAAACATTCACCACTGGAATTGAACATACACCCACTGTGGCTCACACACACTCCACAACACACACACTCACAAAAAGTACTAAACAAACTCCCCCCACCAAATACAGCTACCTAAATACAGATGGGATTTAGAGTCACAAAATTTCAAGTAAAACGACCTATCAGAGAGGTTTGTTTCTCTATAAACTGTGTTGTTTTTTTTGTTTTTTTTGGCACACGCCTGCCGTCAGGAGGGGGGGGGGGGGGGGTCTGAACATCTAAAGACGACACAGCTGCCGGAGTCACTGGGACCTGCCAATGAAAGCCTGCAGCCCGTGCAGAAGAGTTCCTATGGCACACGCAATCTTTAGTATGTACAGGAGGATTTTTACCCATCATTCATAGCAGAGGCAAACAAAAGGTCAGACCAACGGACTGCTCGACGTTTCTTCAATATTTAGTCTTCATACAGGTGAGGCCGTTTTACAAACATGCATATTAGGCTTTAAAGTAAAAAAGGATTAGACCAACATTTTTTTACTAACCCCTTATAGAGTGAGCTTTTTTTTTTTTTCTGATGCACCAAAAATAGGATCAGAGAGAGGAAAGAGCTCTCAGCGTCTGAGTGCACGTCGTCTCCACCCTTCTAATGAAATACATTCATGCCACTGATGCAGCTTTGGCCCAACACCACAATCAGTTCACCTGGCTGATCATTCATGCTGATGTAATGATCACGTTGATCCAAATGTCTTTATACTGACCGAGCTCCTGTGGATGTCATGGAGCTTCTTGGAGACATTTTCATTCAAATAATACGATAGCGGTTTCAAGACAGTCCAGCTGATTACAGTTTTCCTTATTAAAGAGCTGCATCCCAAACTCAACTTCACAAATAGTCTTTTTTTAAATCTGTTATGAAGCAAAAACATACAAAAATACTTCTATTTTAGGTCAAAATTCCCTTTTGTTCCCCCTCTTGTTATAATTTGGATGATTTCCATCTTCTAACACGATATCACAGCTTAAGAGTCGATATATGCAAAAGACAAGGTTTAGTTTCAGTTCTTTTTTTTTTTTTTTTAGTAATCTGAGTCAAATTAGACAGTTTCCCTTTAAAGGGTTACTTTTCTTAAATTAGTGCCAGGTTTTTGGGTTTAACATTGTGCAACATTGTGCAGTTTTTCAGTGATTCAAAGGCATTTAAATAAAGAGGAAGACGAGACATTCCCCTGAGCATCCAATTGCTAACAGAAAACAAAACTAATTATAAACCCAGTTACATATAAAATAGGATTTTTTTTTACTTGCCAAAAAAAAGTGATAAAAATGGGGGAAGCAAACAAATAAAAAATAAAAAATTAACTATTCAAGAGGCCAAAATAAATATTACAATAAAGTGACTGAGAGCACAAATAAAAAAAGGAATCAGCAGGATTAGGCTGATGATGCGATAATGAGGAATAATGTTGGCAGCTGCACAGGAAGCTGAAAATAATCAAAAAATAAGACATGTCTCCACACATACTGTTGATAATGTTAGGGTTTGGTTTGGAAACTAAACACTGTACATAAATAAATAAAAGTAAAAAAAAATAAAACACAATAAACTCTCTTTTTTTAAGTTTTTTTTTTTTTTTAAAGAGGGGCAACAGAGTCACCCTAAAAATTCTGGTTAGAGTCTAACTTTGTTAGATGCTTCTGAGGTGCAAAACAATGATAACCTTGATATTTCCATAAACGAGTTGAAACATCCGCAACGATGGAAGACGACCTGAACGATTCCACTACAGTTCTGCTGTAGTGGAAAACGACAAATGGTCACTTGAACTCCAAAAAAGAAAGAATAGAAAAAAAAAAAAAAAAAAGGTGCTTGTGGATTTACGTTGTGGCTACATTGATGCCTTGGCAGATGCAGCTTCTTAAGCTGCGCTGTGAAACCTGGGCTTTTCTTCTGAGAGCAGCAGAGCGAGGGATGACGTGTGACCCTGGTTTTTTGTCAAATCGCTCTGATGGTTAAAAAAGAAAGAAATAAATAACAGGATGATGTACGGCAGAATGATATGCAAACATCACACTGCTCTCATGAAGACCCTTACTCAAGCTGAGAACAGTGCACATACCAGAAAGCAGACAAACGTGTATTTAAAATACAAAAAAAAAAATGGAACCATATTTGATTGACCAAAAAAAAAAAACGAAGAAAAGGTGCTTCAAAAAGGAAATATATACGTGTATAAAAACAGTTCCCTCATTGGTAGACTGCTTGCTAGTCTGCTGTCATGCAGAAATGAACTTCTTGGAAGAGTTTGCTGCTTCGGCGTAATAATACTCCCCGGTGGGACTGGTTTGTGGGTGAGGTATCAGTTGAGTGCATGCTGTCTAATTGTGTGGAATATCCAGTCCATCTTGGTGGTCCACCCTCCATGGTGAGCATCGTTCATCTGTTTCATAAAGTAGTCCAATGCCTCCTGCAACATGGAAGAGTTCCTTGAGTTGATGCGGAGATAATTCAAACGATTGAAGGCTTTGGTTGCCAATGAGATGTCTGCTCACCTGCTCGCCTTTCTCGAGCGCCAGCGTTTTTCGGATGTACGCGATGTCGTCAAAGGACTGCAGCTCAGGCATCCCGGAGCCCAGCATCATGGAGAACAGGTTGATGAAGAGGTTGGCGTGTTGGCGGATGGCTAGGTAAGCTTTGTAGCACATCTCCTGGAACCTGGAGGAAGATGGCGACAAGAAAAAAAACCTTCCTGAAACCAAGTTATGGAAGAAAAACCGTAAGAAAAAACAACACACTGCTTCATTTAATAGTTTGGAAACACAAGGACAGAAGAAAAAGTCAATTACAACTAATTCATCTATGAAATACAGTCATTTGTTACATAATAGTGTTGAATATGAGCACAACTCTAAAATTGACAGCCTAAAAATGTGTATACAACATATAGACATAATAGATTCCAAACAGTGTTCCCCGCTTTAACATGGTTCACGTTTTACAGTCTCGCTGTTTTTAATGTAATTTTCTTTGTTTTTTTGTTTGTTTTGTTATTAACTGCATATTGTGTTCTGCGTTCTGATTGGCTGCTGACCTTGTCAATCAATCAATCTCCATTTCACCCGTTCAGAAGGCGTTCAGTTAAACAAATTTACATAAAACTTCAACTGCAATCAGGTATTTGGTTTCATTCTATAATATTGGACTAATTTTTATATGAAGGTTTGAACTTTGAGAGTTTAAACAGGAGAGAAAAGTGAAAAAATGTGTAGCGAGGGCTTTTACTGCCTCAAAACATCTCTAACAACTGTTAAAAATACTTAACAGATTTCAGCTATCGCAGGTTATTTTTAGAACAAAACTCCAGCGATAAACGAGGGACGTCTCTATACAGATCTGAACAACACTAAAATATTTGTCACCATTTTGCCTTCTGCTGTGCTTTCGGACAAAAAGATCGCTTCAAAAAACATCTGATCTGACTATTTTTCCTCAGAGTTGTTCAAAGAATAAGAATTACTCTGAAACCAGTGAAGGACGAAAATATAAGGAGAGAAAAATCAACAACAGGAGAAAGTTTTGGAACCTTTCAAACTCTTTGGTTTTTGTGCATTCCTGTGATCCTTTACTGATGACAATGAGGAAGTCCTGCGTCAGCACGAAAGGTACCCGTTCTCTTTTGTAGCCAAATTTCTTCTTCTTATGATCCAGGAAATGCCCAAAATCTATATGAAACAGCTGGAGAGAGAAACAGCAAATTAATAAACAAAGAGAAAATGTACACGTAACTAAACTGAACATGTTCGAGACCCGAACTCTATCATATTTAGGTCAAAAATGCCAACAGCTGTTGGGCTCACGTGGCACTAGACAACCGCCCGTCATCTAAAAGTTACTGAACTAAAACATTTTATTAAAAAAAAAAGGAAATGCCACCAGGATTAGTATAAAATAGGTTCACAGGCTGAAGAAAAAGTGACTTATTTTAATCAAAGATCCCGAAAAACGCAATTTTTTCAACATACTTAATCACAAGTATGAAAGTAACAGACACGTGCACGCTTACCTGTCCGTCATCTTTAACCATAATGTTGCTGTTGTGGCGATCTCCAATCCCCAGGATGAATGTAGCTACACAGTAGCCAGCACAGGACCTGGTGAACAGATCCACAGCCATGTCATACCTGCAGACACACAAGAAAAGATGATAAGAATCTGATGCCACTAAATCTGGATCAAAAAGGGGGACTTTTAACACACACAGATTGATGCACAACTAAATAGGTTTTTAGTTGACTATTTCCTCAAATTCCATTAGAATGCTATAGTTTTAATGTCAGGAGGGAACTCACATCTCTCCCCTGTTCTTGTCCTTGAGCCACTGATGCAGAGTGTTGGAGTTGAACTGTAAGGCTCCCTTCAAGCCTCCTTTACACTGAATCTGCATGATGGTGTGGGAACTACGGACCACCTCGATGAGCCCCACGCAGTCTCCTAACGACAGACAGCCATAGGGCAGCATCCTGAGGGACAACGAGGATGTAGTGAGGCAGAGGCAGCGCAGAAAGAAATGTACAGAGTTGAAGAGACGGAAGAAGCGAGAGAGGTACCGCAGATCCAGCCCCTGATTCTGCCAAATGTTCTCCATTATTTTAATGATCTGCAATGTCAGCATATCCTGACGCAAGTCTGCAAAACGAGCAGAAAAGGCAACAGGAATGAGAAAATAAAAAAGGTTTGATTCTATGAAACAACCAAACTTGTAAAAAAGTATTTAAAACAAAGAACATGGTTAATTATTGTTATTTGGTTGTGATTACCATCTCCATTTTTGAAAATGATCTCGTTGTTCTGAAACAGCATCTCGGACATGATGTCCGGGTTCTCCCAGTTCAGCCACAGCGGCCTCTTTGCCGATGACATAATCCTGCAGTCCTCTAACCTGTGGGCAAAAAAAGAGAAACCTCAGCCAGGAGTTCACATGAAGTCCCATTTTCCAAGCTTGACAGCTTATGTTCAGAAGGAATGTATGCTACACAATGCAGATTCAAAGTCTTCAAAGAATTATTGGTCCGTGACAGAAACTTTATTTACACAACGCGTTTTACGCAGAAAATTATTCATTTCTTTTTTTCCCGTTCTCTCACATTAACCGAGATAATTCCACAGTGTCCTGCTACAAATGAAAAACATTGACCGCTTTACCTGATTTAATGTCATCCAGTACAAACATGATACCTACAAAAATGTTTGGTCCTAAACCCTTTCAACAAGCTTTTTACACCACTTTTGTTCCAACAGGAGACCAAAAGACTAACTGTGCACGTCTGGGGGAAGACGATGTTTAAATTGTATCTGCTACTGTAGATTTGATTAATTCATAAAATAAGTGAAATGAAGATCATGCATTGTAACACAACTGCTATTACCTTCAATGTTTTTGTTCTTACCCAAAATATTTTTTTGCGACTGACAAAAAAAAAAAAGGGGGGGTTTCCCAGGAATCGATATCAGTCACTGTCTAATTCAAATGCTCTAGTTTTTACTAAAACAGAAAACTCCTAAAAATTAAAAAAAGATTCTGGTAAAGCTGATGAGCCGAGAAATATCTTTTTCTGAACTGAAAGTGTTTTTCATTCAGCAGGCGTTCTAACAAAGCACAGTTTACCTGGGATTTACACATGTCTCCACTTGAATGAAGCGTTCAAATGATTTATTCTTTCACTGTAACACATTCTTTTGATTAACTTTACTTTTCCATGAGCATGCACTCTCTTTATATAGGCTACATTACCCTTTGAATACAGTGATGCTTAATAACAAACACATTGATTGGATTTTTCCATTAAGAATTTCCTAAAAACAACTTTAGAATTTCTTATAAAAATGTAATGTTTTTTTTTTTTTTTAACTTGTCCTGTCCAACAGCTGGGCAGACAGATGAGAGCTGAAGGCCTCTTGTGTTGGACATATTTTACTTTAACAACAGGGGTTATTAATCTTGATGAAAAATGTTAATGTCGATGCTCATTCTGAACATAGGAAGCTGTTATGTGTTTTCATCCGAGGTCTTACATCTTAAAACTTGCAAGAAGGATTTTATTGACACATTCAAAGAATTCTTTACATAAAATGTAAAAACAAGGAAGAATGGGTTTCCTTTTAAACCGATTCAGATTATTTAGCAGCTAGAAGCTCTTTGTAAGTTGCTTCTGACCTAAGGTTTCCCAGTTGGTGTGCAGGGTTGAGAGGAGAGGTGAAGTTCTGCAGGGCATCCATGTAGTCGGGTCTCTTCATCTGCTCCACAAGAAACCGCATCTGGACCTTTATAAAGGCACACAAAGTGGAAAATAACAGTATCTGTGCATACATGTGCATCTGCACCCAAAGCAACACAGACGAGATTGAGATTTTACACATTGAGAGCAACTTTTCACTTTAAAAACAATGGGATCCAGTTGCAGAAGGAGCTAAAAACTGAAGTGTACTAATACATTTATAATATCAGTACTAACTGAGAAAAATGTTCATTACCTTTTGTGTCTCATCCTTCTTTTCTTGCTTGAGAATATCAGTGAGGTTGATGAGTTTCTCCATTGCCTCTACCTGCCGGCTCAAGTGCTTGAGGTACATCCCACAAGCCCTGCAGTAAGCCTCCAACAGCAGCCCAAACCGCTGGCTCACAGTTTTATTGTGCATTTCTGACCTGTAAGGAGCAGAAATCAGGGATGAATGCAAATGAAAGAAGATATTTTAGCCGTCTGAGAAGGGGAAGAACATTACTCACTTGAGATGCCAAAAGAAGAAATGCCCTATCCTTTGATTGGTCAGAGCTTTTTTGAGGAGGAAGCGAGCCAGTGGATTGTCAAGATACTGCTCGTATTTCAAAACCTAATGTGGAGGAAAACAGTTCAGCAAATACGAGCTTTTTCACACTTTATGTCTAAGAAAATTCATCTAATCCCAATTTCAACAGTAAAGACTAGCATCATTTCAGTCTGGAGAGGAAGAGGAAAAAAAAAAAGTCTTCAAAACAATTTCTAAAGTTTTAAACAAGGACATTGACATAGATAATCAATATGCTAAAGTGCGTCTGGGAAGTACCTGTACAAGCTGGATGAGGTACTGGGACAGTTTATCATCCGTCAGGAATTTGTCAAGGCAGCGTACAGCAAAGTGCCTGACCATGGGGTCTGGGTAGTTACAATCCAACAGCTCCATGGCCTGCTCAGGACGGATGGATGGCCACTCTTTCAGCAAACAGTACATCTGGAAAACACAAAGAATGATACAAATATATGGATAATATTTTAAAAAAAAACAGCGAGCAAAAGATCAATTAATGACAGAAATCTCTTTAAAATGTGTAATTCATCAATGTTTTTACTATACATATGTTTTCAATCTACTGAAAGATACATTTTCATCTGGATGTTTTCCATTTTACTTTTTTTGTTTTGCACAACTGAAAAATGAAAAAAATAATATAGAAAAACTGCTGGTGGTGGCAGGTTGGGTTGATTACTCGTCTGTTTGTGCTGCACGTTGAATTGGATTTTAGCTGCTGGTCTGTAACATTTTCTCCTACTCAAATTGACACGCCCATTTATCACCTGAAAGCCAAAGCTTCTCCAATGAAGCGGTTTGTGTAAAATGAGGGTACCTGTGCTACTTCATCTCTGGAGTTCCATTTGACAGCAAGAAGGATCTTGGGAAGGATCTCAGGGATGTTCATGCAATAGTGCCTGACCGAGAAAGAAAAAGGGAGTGTCAACACCATCAGGCCTCTCAGTTGCAGTCTGCGGGTTTTAATGATGCTTGACTTAACATATTATATTAACATAAATGTAAACGACCCTGTAAAAAAAACATAAAGAAAAGACATTTCCCACAGAAACAACATTGATAGTGGTGTCATGTTTAAATACCTGTGTCTCCAGAGGAAGTCTTTCTCCTGCTCAGTTATTTCTGACAGAGGGTCCCTGTTGCTCAGCTGCTTCAGCTGTTCAGAGTCACCGTCTGTCAGGGCGTGATCCCTGGCCACACGATTACTCTGAAACCAAAAAAAAAAACAAAAACAAAAAACACAGAGATACCGCCTTTTTAAACCGGCAACATTCCACACCTACATAGAACCAGACTTCACCAATCTGTAGATACGTTTGCTTTGAGATCTCCAAAAGAACCACGATAGAAGGTTAAGAGAAAATCAGTCCTCAAGAAGAAAGTTTATCCCACGTGACGCAGCATTATTCCTCTGATCTACTTTTTTGAATAAGTTTGGAAGGCCGCAAAAAGTCTGCAGCTGAACAGACCGCTTCCACAAGAACACATCTGATGTGTGGCTAAATTCAATGAAGCTCATCCACATTTATGAATGAATTAGTCCTTTCCTAGTTCAAATAAAGCCACAAAACAAGCTGGCATCCCACTAAAAAGTGCACACTGAGTCATCTAAGTGACTGATGAATTCCATGAATTGCTCAGCACATCCTTCAATACCATTCACATCTTCCCACATGGTAAAACATCCTCCGGCTCAATCACATTAACGCTGCAGACGTCATGGATCTCGCACCAAATGTCATCTGGAAATCTGATAAGACATTGCATATTCTACACCATCATGAATAACTAAAGACAGTAACTTACACTGGAGCTACTGAGTCATAATTCCAGTGTGCAGAGTAACTCATTTATAGGTTCAAAAACTGTTTCTCAAGTCAAATTCAAGCACTGCTCAAGCACTTCAAAGTCCATTTCCACGCTCTTAACAACTACTTCAGTTCTACACATTTCACTGAAATCCTCCATCTGTCTTTAGATAAGGGTAGAAGCTATACAATTGTACAAAAACCATAACCTTGCTTTATATTTAAAAGGAAAAAACAAACTTAAAAGAAAACATTCATTAGTCCTCATTTCATCTGGCAGAAGAAAACACGAAAAAAAGCCTAATAATATTAAATTATTTATAAACCCATTTAAAATAAATTGCAAACCTGTACAAATAAACTATTTTTTGTCGTGGGGTGTTCCAGTCTCACGCTTTGAACAGAATCCAATCGCTGAGCAAGGAAAACAGAGAAACGGCGTCTCCTGCGCCCTCACGACGGTAAGTGTCTTTCTCACTCTATCACCCAAAAAACACTATCTGTAATTACACGAGCGTGGGTGTTATGCAACCTCCAAATATCTGTGCTTACCCTGCACCATGTGAGAAGTTGTGAATAGCATGAGATGATGTGTTAAGTTATTCATGTGAGAGTGTGGGGAGAGCCCTGCTGATGCTCGCTGGCGTGATGACCTCCTGGCTCAGAAAGGAATCACTCGAGCAGATTTAGCTGAAAGCATTCTATGTAATGAGACACATTGCAGCTTAAAATATATCTCTGAACCCACTTATAGATTTTAGGATTTATAAATAACTTCAAACCATCTTTCTTACACAAACAATCCCACAAATCAGAAAATTAATGTTAACAATATTAGCAGTGAAAAGGAGTTCTTTCACTAAAGGGAGTTTTCATGATCTAATGATTCTGTTTTTCTACCTGTCCTGAGGTGTTGTAGTTAAACCCCAGTTCCCTGGAGATGGTCCAGTTTGCATGCTCCTCCACCGCATTCATATCTGGGTATTTTACTGGACTGCTGAAGTGCTCAAACTCAAGCTCCAGACATGGCGTTTCCTGAACCACACAAAAGAAATACCCTTAGAACACATGAACAAAAAGCCCAGCAAAAGTCCAGGAAAACCTTTCATTATTTAAGAAAGAAAAGGAATATTTTTGAGTCATTTTAGGTTTACCTAGCTCTTAATATAAATAATAATATAAAGACCTTGTTTGGGTTGGATCCTGTAACCCCAATGGGATTGAGAAGGTCTTCCAGTCCATGAGGGACAGGCCAGAGGTTCAGGGCCATTTTATTTGCCACCAGAGTGTGAGTGTAATCAAACAGGTTGATGTTACCCCAGGCCAAAGGACAGTGCTCCTAGTAAACAAAATGTACACAACAACAAACAATGTGAATCACTGAGACTTAAAGAGCCACTCCGACCATCATTTGATCTATTGTAAAAAAAGTTCCCAGTGGTCTTTTTTTTATCACGATTATGCCATTTTTAGGCAAAAAACAATGGTGTTGTTTTCAAGAACAGTTTTCTGCAGAGTGACAGTAGTTGATTCAGAGCTCTCTGTTTACATGCTGTCCCGTTAGCTTACAGCTATAGAGCCAGGGACCTGGCATGGGTTCCAAAAATATTACTAATTTGTTCCAACAATTAGTACGTCATTTGTTCTCTTAAAATAATTTAGCACACCCATTACTTAGAAATAAACTTTAATGCTTCATATATATTAACATAACATAAATAGCATAATACCATAAATATTAAATGTTACATATTTACTGTAATTAACATACTGGTTTAAATAAAATATATTTAGCTGCACGTGACCGACAACTCTGCACAGGTAAACAGTTTGCATCCATTTTCTTAACCCGCTGAGGAATGTCAGCTACAGCTACTGTTGGGCGAAGGAGGGATCCACCCTGGACAAGTTGCCAGCCTGTTGTAGAGCCCATGGGGCTCGAGCGATCGTGCTGGCTATGCTGGGCAGCCCCTGGGCGGCTGGCTGGACGGCAGACAGAGCGTCGCTGTCTGCCATCGGAGCGGCATAGCCTGGGTCCTGGCATAGCAAGTAAACCAGCTCCGCCGCCTGAGCTATTTTACTTGCTATGCCAGGACCCAGGCGGCTGGCTGGCCGACAGACCGAGCACCCCTTCAGTAGAGATAATAATAAAAAGATCTAGTTTGATTCTTGTTTTTGTTTTTCCCCTCTTAACCTAACGTGGGCCACAGAGACATGGATGTAGCGACGGAAAGCTGCTTTTTCAGCAGGAGAGTCTCTGGATTAACTCATGAACCAGACGTGGAGACAGGAGCAGACAGAAACATGAATGTATCAAAGTATTGTTAACATCTGTGTTTTTAAATGACTTATCACGTGAGTTTGTGTTTATTCGCATAAATGATTTAATGTAAACAGTGTAATAACACATTTTGCGAAGTGAAACTTGGCAAATCTAACAAATTAGATGAAAAGATTCACTTAATTTTCCACAAAATCAGAGCTAGCCTGGAAAGAGACTACCCAACAAAAATCTACAAACAAAAAAGTCCACATTTAGGATTTTAAATACTTCTTTGTTCGAACAAATTAATATTTTGAATGATTGATCTAATTATTCCGTGGGAATGAATTGCTATTTCATGGGAACGAAATCCTAATAATTGGGAACGATTGAATTTTTTATTTTTTACCCATGTCAGGTCACAGGGCTCCTAATACACCCCCTCCAACCCCTAACAAACAAAAATGGTGAGCAATAGTGGAGCTACGCAGCCGTACAGTTATGAGCCAGAAACCAGGTCAGACAAGCAAACTGAAAACGTACATGGATCTAGTCATCTATAGGTGGATGCATCAGAATGGAGCAGACAGAGAGCTTGTGCCCCCCCCCCCCCCCCCCCCATGTATTTTCTGTCACAAATACCCTGTTTTTAGCAGCATTTTTTTGCTCCTGATTTACATGGTTTACATCTGTGTGAACCCTGAGACGAGAGCCAGCTTTGCAAAAGTAGGCTGCTGACCAGGAGCAGGTGACAAGAGGGGAAAGAAAGACAGACAAAATACACCTGTTTATCTTTAATTCAGTTAGGCGGTGAAAGAGCATCCGCTAGCCTAACGTCAACCTAGCATCACGCAGCAGGAGTCGGGACTCACCGCAGGTGTACGTTACAATATCCATGTCTGGCATTCATTGATACAGAAGCATTCACCCTAACACACATACATACAATGTACACACACATCCAAGCCCTTCCAGCAGATTGTGATAGAAAACCCACATGAAGAGCTCATCTTCTCTCATCTTCTTATTTAGACTGTTTTTTTGTATTTCGAGTGGAAAGAAAACAATTGTCCCTTTTTTAAAAGAAGTCGTCCATTTGGCAAACATCTACTAGCATGAATAAAAAAAAAAAGTCCCTCCAGCTGGACGTGTCTCCCTCCGTTCATGGCTCTGTCACCCAAGTTCCCATGGCTGATTAGTAATTAAACAGAGCCAAAAGTGACACCGCAGCTCTCATTCACCTCAGACTCTGACAGCATCACCACCCTCCAGAAGGGTGGTGATGCTGTCAGAGTTAACAGCTGCTGACAGGCATGGCAAATTTTTGAATAAGATAATATTTTCTAGAACTGTTGGTTGCGTTGGTTGTAGCAACAGGAAATATTCCCAAGTGCGTGTTTCTGAGTACATTTTAAATGAACACTGTTCGTAGCTGATAACATTACAACACTTTCTTCAGATAAAGAAAAAAACTGCATCACTGTTTAAACAATATTGCTTATGAAAGTTTTATTTGAAAATAAATTCATTTTTATTAGTTTCAAAGTGGAGCCACAAGGCTTGTAAGATTTGCACTGGTGTTATATTTCAGAAAACCTTGAGGAAAAAAAAGTTGTTTTTTTTAAATAAATTTGACATTTCTTAAATGGCTTATCCCACTTTCTTTAGGAGAAGTTATTGACAAAACATATTTAAAGAGAACTCTCTTTTCTGTTCATTAGCATCAGATCTAAACATTGGTGTGAAGGATGCAGAACAGCTCCAACGTCATCTTTTGGAGTTCACATTTGGTCGTTTACTCCCCTTTGTAACTAATACATCACAATATTTACTCCAATAGTTTGCTGCCAGTAGGTTGTTGAGTGTTAGCAGAGCTGCTGTGTTCCCACCCCCCTACCTCTTTAGCTCCCTTCCTGCCCTTCACAGAGCAGATGGAGAGACAGAGACGGGCTGCTCGAGGGATGTCCAGGATGTACATGTCATAGTTGAGCCACTCATTCCACCTAGACAAAGAAGACAAGTTAAAAAGCTCACGTTTCAGATAAAATACAGTATTCCAACATCGCTTTAAAAGAAGCTTAAATAAAGAAAATATGCAATTTTTTGAGGCCCGCTCAGGAACTCCAACTTCTCTTTAACAATAATGTACATTTTTGAAACACTGCAAGTCTTTAAAGTTTTAACTTTGGCTGAGTTGCTCGGATCGGCATGTACTTACAAATGACTCACTGAGAATCCAAATGTTTCATTATTGTCCTTCTAAAAAAACAGGACTGTACTTTACATGTAAAAGCTTATTTTGCACCTCAAGCTTAAGTGACAACTAAGAAGATCCGTTAGAAATGCAATACAGCAGCTTTCTGTTACCTTCCAGTACTGAGCTGTCATTGCCCCTCCTTTCTCAGGATGCCTTTTGTTAACAAGTTTTCACAAAAGCTATTAGGTAAACGTGAATCAGTGTTATTTTAATCTGTCTGCTACAGTTTTTGTGTTTATTTCTCATCTTTAATTTATAGTTTTTTGCATTTTAAGTCTAATAAATAAAAAAAGATTATATTTTTTCAACTGCATTGTAAAGTTACCTGGGGTTGGAGCATGGTACTCTCTGTGTGTTGACATTATCACACATTTGTTCACCTCCATGATAAATGCCCGTCCTCACATATATCTATAAGCAAAAAGGCAAGAGTTTTACTCAAAATATGTTTGTTACGAAAACAACAACGACAAAGTAAGTAGTTTTAAGAAACCATTTCTTAACATTTTTATTAGTATCTAAAAAAAAAAAACACTGCCACATTAATAAATATCTGGTGCAGCCTGGCAGTTTTTTCATATATACAATAAAATTTCAAACAGCAAACCAGCTTGAAAAACACAACAGCCTTCCTTTGGTTGGCTGTTCACATGGGGCCTCAACAATGACTGTTTGTTTCAACAGGAAGTAAGGAAGTAGGAAGATGGGATACTGTGGGCGCCTGAAAAAATATTGGGCTTGTACTCCTTAAAAACAAAACAATTTTACAAAAAACAATTAACCAGAGACTGCTCTTATGGTACATAATCCTTCATAGATAGTAAAACTCAAATCAATACTTTATTTTTACTCAAATTTAAATACTTAAGGTTTTCCAAGTTGTTTCCATTCATTTCAACCTTATATAGTTTATAACAATTGAAGGGCCACAAAAAATTTTTTTTGTGTGTGTGACTAAGACTGGAATATTTTTTTCGCAATACATGGCTGGTCTCACCTTATCTATGTCCCGTATATTTACATTTACGTAGGTGGCACAAAGGATTCTTATCCTTAGACCTCCGCTGATGGTCCACAGCGACTTTGGAGCAGCCTCGCCGTTCATATACGACGTTGCCGTGGAGATGCGTCGACAGTATGACGGCATGACGAAGCTGTCTGTAGGCAGCTGGCTGTACAGGCTGTCTTTAGCCATTAGCATCATGTTGGGCAACCTGCCCAACATGATGCAACTACGGATATACTAGAAGGAGACACAGAGAGGAAGAGTTGGTACAAAAATGCCACAGAAACCTAATGAAGATGCAACCTTTTCTTGACCATCAAGAATAGTATAAACAGCATACTTTAGACTGGAACTCTGGAACTGGAACTCTCATTCATCTCTGATTTCATTCTTTTAAGCCATCGTGGCAGAGCTCTTTACCTTATACTGACTGATGGGGTACTTTTCCAGCAGGTACTCATCGCAGCCGCAGACTTTGAGGATGTATTTGCCCTGATATTCTTGGACGCACATCTTTAGCTGCTCTGGAGACAGCAGCATGCTGCGCGTCTTCTTACGAATGGCCTCCGCAATCACCTTCAGAAACGCAGAAAACACACAAACAGCTGACTTCACTGATTTCTATTTGCACCAATCAGTATGATTGTTAAAGAACTGGACTTTAAAAGTTTTTTTAATTCTCTGCTTAATTAACGTTCATAAAACCTAACGAATTTCATGCATTTCTTTTTACTTTAAAATTTTAAATGATGCCACAAATTACATTTGTACAAAACAATTGTAGACCAAACCTGTTCAGGCACACAATCGTGGTTGATCTTCAATGTATACTTTTGCTTGTCATTGTTTGGGGATACGATCACCCATATTACAACAATTATCTGACCTGCAGATCACAAGCAGAAGAAAAAGAAGTAAATAAACCAGCCAGTCACCCAGCCTAAACTACTTTACATTGTTTATTTCCATATATTACCATTGCAATGTTTTCTTATTTCCTGCGTACCTTTGTCAAGTTTGCTATAGATGTGTTTGGGAAGTTCCTGTGATGACTCCACATTGGGTGGGTAAACATATAGCGCTCTGCTGTGGGGGCCGTTGGCGTCTCTCAGCTCCACAGCATCTTTACATACATTGAGGATGTTTCTTCTAAAGTCCTGAACTTCGAAATCCTTCACAAGATCAAACTCACAAACAGGCATACCGATGGCAAACCCTGTCAAAACACACAGAGGAACCCAAGTTAACTTACATATTTCCTTTTTTATTATTATTCATTATTGCAGCAGCATCAAACGTTGGATCAATTGGGCTTCATCTAATTGCACTAGTTATTCAGATGGTTTAATACTGAAAACTACATTATTGGAGCAAAACCTGAGATATTATTAGAATACCGAAAAAAACAGAATGTGTGCATTGCTGCAAGAGAAGCAATACTTTGAAAGGAAACTGAGAAGAGCATCTTACCAATCTCCCTATTGAGTATTTTCTCTTCTCTGTTGCCAACTGGTTCAATGACTTTGAGGAACGGCTGGAAGAGTCGAAGGTCACACAGCCTGCGGGTCTCGTCATAGAATTCCTCCCGCTCTGCCTCCTATTAAAAAAAACAACCCACAAACACAGGATGTTGTCAATCCAGTATATTTTATTTATGTGGTTGATTGTTCCTGGCACTAGAAATTTAAAAATAGATTTAGATTTCCCTTAAGAAGTTTAGAACTAACATGTGATAAACTGTGTTTTCAAAAATTATAAAACCAAAAAAAAGACGGTGCCTTTCAAAGTTTTGTTTTTCTTAGGATAAGATCTTAAGGGCATTTTTATTAAATGAAAGGTTTGCTCAAGTTTATCACCTGTGTCACACTAACAAAGATATAGCAAGTCTCCTCCTGTAAGAGGTGATGGAGTGGATATTTTCTGGCTTCCTTGAACAGCTCATGCTTGATGGTGATAAGTGTGGCCTCACGGAGACACTCCAGGGTCAGGATCATCCCATTGGGCAGAAGGCAGTCCACCAGGATCCTGCAGACAAACCACAACTATGCTGTTTTCATGAAACTCTTCTAATATGGATTGGTTAGGACATTTTGGACACAACAACAGCTTAGCTCTGGATGTTTTTGTTTTTATTTTCCTCTGAAGATGTGTTTTGCATTTGTGTTGTACCTGGGGGGCATCAAGTGGAGGCCCCACAGCTCCCCTGAAGATGGCCTGGGTGGCATCTTCCCCCTCAATCTCCCAGCTCAGTTACACAGTGAAGCTGCAGAGCACAGCCTGAAAAACAGCAACACAGAGCAAGCCCTCACTCCTCCAGCAGGTAAAGAATCCTGTTGCTGAGTAAAACCATTTGAAGTGAGAATTGTTCATTGAAGAATGTTTCCTTGTTAGGCCAGTTCCAAATACTGATGGGAACATCAACATTACAGCATAAAGGTTGGGAGGTTTTCTAAAAAAAAAGCTTTATAGTAAGACTGGGTTTTGCCCAGTATGGCATAACTGGTTGAATAATTACCAGGCCTACTTTACAGTTCACCTAATGAGGTTTTAACTTAGCTTCAGTTGTCAGGTAAAATAGAACGAGAGTGTTCTATCAACTTAACTTAACAAACAAAACCACTAATACACAATGATTGCCGAGGACAATCACAATATACAATTTTATCCGGAATACAGAAAAGATTTAATAAAAAAATAAAAAAATAGCATACATTGTAAAATGATTGTAGGATTGTTGGAATATTGTTATGGCATAGTGGCATTGTAGTATGGAAGCATTTGTGTAGCATTATTAAAAATAAAAGTCAATACCAGAAATGCTTTTTCTTTTCAAAATGTAACTGCATCAAATGACTCAAAATTAAAATGAAAAATCAATCCTTTTGATTTGATTTGATTTGAAATGGTTTATTTCAAGCAATCAAATAAGAATACACAAAAACAATACAATCATCAGTTAAACATTCATACAATAACTAATCAAACTTAGGATAATTAGACATATTAATAAATATTGCTTAAAAGGGAGTGGAAGGAAGCGAATTTATATAATCCCACCCCGTTCTGCCGGAACCATTTTACTACATGATTTATCCATTATCCTTCAAAATGCTTTTTCATTTTCTACTTAAAAACCGCATATTCTGGGTCACAATTAAAATGAAAATGCAAACAGGGGAATCGCATTTTTAATTTCACATCCACCATACGAAACGTGTCGCATAATTCAATTCGACTTAGCATTTCCAGAGGGGAGGCGGGGCAATGACATCAGTGCTATCTCCGTGTGTCCGGCTAATAATCACGACAGCAATAAAAGCACATTTAGAAGATACGTGTTGGTCCAACCAGCAAATGTTTAGCATGGTGAGATCTGCTAGAGCTGTTGATGGGGCTCCAGCTGTCCTGAACAGCAAAATCAGCGCGAAGCTGCAGGAGACTATCTTCTAAATGTGCTTTATTACTGTTATGATTATTATGAAGGGCCTGCTCACTCATAATTATTTAAATCCATGCGGTCAATGCATTTTTCTTGGCTGCAATGATCCGGATTGTTTTTTCATTCTAATTATGAGTCAACAAATGCAGCTTCAAAAAGCATTTCTGGTATTGACTTTTATTTTCAATTGTGCTACAAAAATGCTTCCATATTGTTGAGCATTACGCTTCCTTGAAATAATGTGGTGAAGTGGTAGGGCAGTCAACCTCTGGTCGGATAATTGCAGGTTCGATTCCTGCCTTGTTGAAGTGTCCTTGGGCAAGACACTGAACCCCATAGTTTTCTGCAGTGGAGCTGCCAACAGTGTGTGAATGGGGCCATGACTGTAAAGCGCTTTGGGCCTTTGAAGAAGGAAGAAAAGCGCTTTATATGTATACGTCATTTACCATTTAATTAAAGCATTTTACACTGATAGTAAAATGAAAATGCTATTTATCTTCAAAAAGATATTCTACATTTATTCTGTATGTTTCTTAATAGGAAGCAAATTTGAAATCATACAAAACATTATGCTTAAATGATTAAGTAAAAAAAAAGAATAAACTGCATAAATAATCTAAGATCAAAATCAAAAATACTAAAAATCCTTCATAATCCCATGTTTACAAGTTGTTGTTGTTTTTGGCTAGGGAGTCAAATCCTTGACTATGCCAAATCATTTGTGATGTTAGCTATGGCCTCACTGAAATATTCTTTCACTTGGCTTTGTTTAATTCCATTTGATGATGCATCTTATTGCACAGGCTCAGTTTTAGGCATTTCCAGTCAATAGTTCCACCTCATTACAAAAGTAGACTTGTTACAAAACAGTCTCTGGCTTGTGTCTCCACAAAGATGGAAAAAAGGGTCCTTCATTTCAGGAAATGCATCCTCCACAAACTCATCAAAGACACTTCAGTCCTGGTTTGTGGTTTATTTCTTAAGAAAGAATGTTGGATCTAAAAGGTAATTCCATGATAGTAAAACCAGGTCATGCTGACCCTCTCAGACCAATTCCTAACAAGTTTCACAAAAACCACAATGTGTTCTGTTAAACTGGTGAATTCATATCTGTGGGACTTCAAATTATGTCATTTCTCAACAACAAAGCACATCCATTACTAAAGTAAAGGTTTAATATTTTCAGTCATTCTTCTTTACGTATGTATTTCTTTAATGAAACTAAAGATTGTTTTCTGTTCTTGAGAATTACTTTTCTAATTATACTGATGATCCAAAAATATATATTTGATCCCTTTGGTTTAAAAGTCACGACTTGTATCTGACAATTTAGGTTTCTTAAAGCATTCAACTCTAAACCATGAAGTACTTTGACAAAGAAAATCTACTGCATTCAAGGAAAATACTAGTTTTAACATTAAAAAAAGCAAAAATTAATTTTACACTTTTTTGGGAACTTTTTACTGACGGTTTGTTGCAAAAAAAAAAAAAAAAACATAATTTAACACAGAAAACAATACAGTTTTGAATAAACCAGTATGTTTGCATTCACAAAAGAAATTAGTCAAAGCATGTGTCTGTCCAGCCACTTTAAGGAAACTCAATTACTAGAGTACAAAATATGGGGTCAGCTATAAAAAAAAAACCCAACACAAGTAGGTATGTGGCCAAATAAAGTATTTTTTTTAAACATTGAGGTTTGTTCTATGCCTTCAAACTACAGAAATATTTTTAAGACAGTTTATAGTATTACTAGAGCCTCTGGCACAGACACACAAATCTCTTACAACAAATGCAAAACTTTTTTTTTTTTTTTTTTTTTTTTTACAGACGGACAATACTTAAGCAACAAATCTAACTTCATACAAAACATTAGGAAATGCCAGAAAGCCTATGAGCTCTGCACAGAGCTGCATTTGAGGAATGAAGGGTATGAAAAAGAATCTTTTAAGGGAAAACACTTTAGGATTTACTGGCACCATAAAATGAAAACAGTGTTATGAAAGTCTCACGTTCCCTCAAAAGGGTTTAGCCCTAATGAAACACTGCCAGGCCAGCCCATCGGAGACCATCCTGGACCAGCATTTCCCCTACATGTTACAGATCCACAACATTAGCAATGACACCATGAGCGCCACCACTTCAGCCTCTGAATCACTGATCACATCTTACAGCAGCACAACATGAGCTCAGTGGGGTTACTGTTGTGCTAACTTAGGTATATAATGTTCAACGATCAGCTTTTTTTAAATAATCATACACTGGATCACAAGACAAGGGGAAGAACACTCGTCCAAGCCGTTCTGTCTGAGAGGCTGCTGCAGGGTCATGGTTTTGACCCACATTGATTTTTGTTTGGAATAACAGATCTATCTAATCTTTAAGGCAGCACGTTGACTCCACCACAACCAAACATAAGATCCACTTTTTGTTTTCTTTTTTAACATAAAGATACAGACAGTCTTTAATGACTGATAAGATGATAGACTATGTGTAATGGACATCAATAAACTTAAGTGGATCCAGACTTCAGACCTAAATATGACAAGATCATCTCATAGTCTGGGATCTTATTTTCACTGTTGACAGCCAGACTGTCGACTTCTTTTACTGATTTTAACTTCACATTAACTTCTCATCATTCATGCGCTCAGTGGAAGGAAAGATGTTTGAGCCACTTTTTTTTTTATTGTGCCACATAAAACTTTATGGCAGGGATGAACACTCACACCGCACGAGGGAAAAACAACTACACTAGGGTATATATTGGTGCTTTTTTTCTACTGATCAGTTCTTAAAACCTTGGACGATGTCCCCAATATTTTTCTTTTTTTCATTCCTACTCTATTCTTCATCAAGAAGGCTTTTTTTTTTTTTTTTTTAGAAAACTGGAATTAGAATTGGTTTATTTTTTTAGTAATACAAAAACAAAAAACAGATGGAAACACACAACAAAGAAATATATAAAGATATGTCAAAGCAGGTCTGGGTATTTAGTCATAAACTGGTAGAATTTTTTTTTTTCAAAAGTAAATAACAAGCTAATTAAAATGTAACACTAAATAAAACAAGAAAATAAAAACTTTACAGATAGATAAATACAGTACCCTAACAACTAACTTGAATTTGAAAAAAGTTAGATTATCAAAGGTTTCTTGAGAAAAAAAATGGTAGACAACCATAAAAATTGACCATAGAAACAGTACATACAGCTGTTTAAAGTCCCCGCCTACAACCTCTCTTTAAGTTGTTGGCGTGGAGTAAACCCATCCTCTTCCCATCATCCATCTGTTTATACTCTCTGCCACTATCTTACAGCCCCTCACACCCCCAACCTAACATTATGATGTGGAAAACAGAGACCTACATGGATCCATTTGTTTACAAGAGGGTGCCTCAGAATGCAGCGGAGCAGGAAGCGTGTGGCTTGCAGTTGTAGCTTTCATGTCACACTTACGAGCTTTTTCCAATTGTGTTTTTGCATCTGCTCCTGATGATTTGAATAAAAAAATACTCAAGAATGCAATTTGAAGATCCATGTTCTTTATACGTGTCCTCCACCATGAGAAAAATGCAACAAAATCATGTTAAAAACACCCAAAATACTATTTTTTATCAGAGGGGGTCTTTAAGCTTTTTAAAAAATATTCTAAAACTCTCTTTTGCATATAATTTGATTTTAAATGTATACGTTTAGGAACTTACTAAAGGATAAATGTGTCAAACCTTTCAAACCTACTTTAACACAGGGAGGAAAAGAAAGAGTGGCTTTAAAAAGGGTCTTCAGTTGATGCTTTAGATGGAAAAACTGTCCCATCACTTCAGCTTTAGAGGCAAAATGATAAATGAAGCTAAGAATTAAAGGGAAACCCACAAATACAGGTAGCATTTAGTGTGAGACAAAGCAATCGAAAACAAAAGGGGAAAAAAATCTGAGCTTAAACAAAACAAGCATTGAGCAGTGACCCTGATCAGGATGCAACATAGCACTTTAGGACAAAAGAGGAAGCTTCCTCAAAACACAGGATGCAGGGAGTGAGGAAACATTGGCCCAGACACAAACTTGCTTCTGAATACTGACACACAACTACACAATGCTTGTTGTTGGCAGGGTGGAAAAGTCAAGCATGAGCAGAACCTCCCATGGTTAAATATTGTAGCTGTCAAAGAAGTGGTTAGCTTCACCACAACATAAAGTAACTAGAAAGAGATCGTTTAAACGCCTGATTTGTGCGATTGGTCTTTTAGAGATGATGGATAACAAAATAATAATAATAATAAAAAAAAGGTTTAGTTGAAGCAGAAGATGTTCGTACCTTAAAGAGACGCCCTCCTATTTAAATGGCAAAATAGTCCCACCCTTCATGTTTCATTCCATCTCCACGGCGCGACTTGAAACAAAAGGAGAAAAATCAAAACAAAACAGCAGCAGGCACAACCTGTACAGCAACTTGAGTCATAATTCCCACTGGCTGGAAATGGGGCAGCTAACAACAATGCGTGTTTGGGAATGACAGCTCAGATATGACAACTACACAACACCGAGCCAATGTTTATTTTAAGATACCTTAGCTAAAAATAAAATTCTTTAGAGTGGTGTAACGCCTAGTTTGTTTTATCATTATACAAATGCAATTTATTTATTTATTTATTTGCTTTAAAAAAAAAAACACTAGCAGTTTTGGAATGTAGCTAAATGCTAATGCTAAAAGCTGTCACTGGGAACATTCCACTTTCCATGCTAAATATGACGAAGCTTTAATAATACACCGCATTTCATATAAGAACGTACCTCTTCAATTAGGCGTCGAAGCCATTAAAGGCGCTGGTCTGACAGGAAATCTCCGGCTAACGCCAGTTAGCTTCCAACTAGCCGAAACCTCCGCTTCCCGACGACCGGTTTGGTGTCTCCCGGCGCCGGGCGAAGCAAGAAGACGCTGCTATGTGTCTGTCAGCTCCTGCGCCAGATCTATGTCAGTGACAGCAGCTGGGACTCCCCGCCAATGGGAAACCCTCAGAGGTTCCGGACGGTTACGAAGCGTCAGCCCGGACCAGCTCAGTCCAGTCAGGGAAAGTCGAACCGGAGGATGTTGGGGGGCTGCTGAGAAGAGCTGGTCGGTGGGATAAGTTGTGTTACTGCGACAATGCAGCCACGCTCAGTCTGGAGCCCTCCTCCCTTCCCCTGACTCACAGAAACACAAGAGAGTGAAAGTGATATGGGCGTCTGAGCTGTCACATTTAACTCACAATTTGGACCACAAATAACACATTTTTGTCCACACATCACTGTGTTATTTGTGTGTGTGTGTGTGTGGGGGGGGGGTCCTGCTATCCTACAATCAGAATCAGAATTCTTTATTGTCATTGTACATGGTGATACTATAAAATTGCAGCAGCCAAAATACAAGATATTGTTGTATTTTGGGGGATTTAAACTGCATATCTTTTTTTATTTAAATCAAATATAAGACATAAACCTTTGACAGATAGTGCTGGACCTCTCAGCAAACTTAGTATTTGTAATCATGCTAAGTATTAGTAAGAGTATTAGTAATCAATGGGTTTTCATTTGATTAAAAGTGGTACACCAATGAGACACAAGAAAGCTCAAACAATAACACTTAAGACAAAAAGAGAGATTATATCAGAACATTGTTGTTGTAAAACAATAATAAAAAAAAGTCTGCAATATGTTTTAAACTGTTATATAAACTGAATGAAACCAAAATGAGCATCATGCAAATGGCCATGAAAAAATACAGAGAGATTTTAATACTAAATATGCATCACTGCATGAGAATTGACGGACGGACGGACATAAATGCACTAAGAGGCCACAGTGAAACATATAGCAGTTTCAGGTAGGGGTGTATTGATTAATCAACTTACCAACAAATTCATCCAAGCTGATCTCTACGATGCAGTTGGTTAAAAGAATAAGCATTAAATTGGACTTGGTTTATCTTTTATTATTGTACACTTTTTACCTGTTCTCCAAGAGGATTTCCTAATTCTGAGAGTGTCAGGTGAACACCGCAGTACTTCATCTAAATTGAAAACTAAATACGAATACATGACAGCTGCTTGTCCCACTCCCACGTCTCTTTGCCTGGTTTATTTACATTTCTGTGATAACGCAAAATATGCAATTTGTTGATGAAAAAGTCCATATGCACCACAAATTTGGAAAACAAACTGTCTACTCAGAAGGCAGAAGTGTCTGAACATAGTATCAAAAATGGGAATGCCCAAAACCACTCAAAAGTTTGAACTTTTGGACAGATTGGATGATGTAAAGCATTGTTTGTGTCCAACATCACCCTGGGAACTCTACATTTTGCAATGGTGTTTGAATATGTGGGAACTATTACCAACGGGTTGTATGACCAAAGTGGGACATCCTTCTCAGAATAATCACTAGTCATATTTGCAACGTCTTCCCAGAATTTGCTCTAATTATAAAAAATATGTTGGACATTTTTCATGCATACATTTTTTTTTTTTAAGAATAATTATGAGAATTAAGAGGAAAAAAGACCAGCGTGTTGAATTTTAGTAAGATCTATTTTGGTAGCAAATTGGAACCATCATGACATAAGAAACTCTAATAATAAAATAAATGAGGAAGCTTTATCCTTAAAGAAATAAGCCAATTTATTGAATTGCTCTTCACCATGTTTCGTGAATTAGGATACAATGCAACTTAAAATAAAGCATACATAAAATGCAAATATTTAACAGCTGTTGGGCAGCGGACTTTAAATATTTGTTACCTTGTGGTGCCCAGGAAGAAACTTTTGTACAGTTAGGATTTAATGAAAATATGTATCTTAATTTGTATATAGCAGAGGTCTGCAACCTGAGGCTGTGGAGCCACATGCTGCTCTTTTATCTCTTTATAGGACTCTTCGGCCTTAAAGAAAAATGCTAAAGATTTGAATATAAATAATAGGTTTGCTGGTAAAGTTCAGTCATTTATGTTTAGAATTTGAAACAAAGGTGATCTTGCAAGAGTAAAACTTTGACCACTGCTGACATTACACAAAAATCAAGAAGCATTGAGAGCTTTAGCATTCCGGCAAAATGCAAACATGTCAGATAAGCAAAATGAAGGTAAAGGGTTTGATTTGCTGTCAGAGTGGGTTATTATTAGAATAAGTTTAAAGTCTTATTTTGTGTCTAGTTACTGCTCAGACATAACGTTTTTAAAGTATAATTGCAAGTATATCTGCTGCAGCGGGAAGATCTTCATTGACATAAGTTGTACTTATTTTGAAAGAAACTTGAATGTGCTGCTGTCAAAAGTAATTGATACAAACATATAACAGTTACAACTAGATTATCACAGTTATGTCTAAACTACATTTAATGAATGAATGACTCGATTGCAATGTGTGTGTGTATATATATATATTTACATATATACATATATATATGTGGTGTGTGCATGTATATACATATATGTATATATGTAAATATATCATTCATTCATTAAATGTAGCTTAGACATAACTGCAATAATCTAAAGTCTAAATAATGATGTGGGAGTTTGCGGCGCTTGCTGGGTATCGGTCTGTAGGAAATTGCTCTTTTAGTGCACAAGGCTGCACACCCCTGGTATAGTGAGAAACATTTCAGTTGAAATAAAGTGGAAAGTGGGAAAAGCAAAACAATAATACAAAAATTGAGTCTGGGATCAAAGTTTAGATTAAAGATTTAATTTAGATAAAATGTTACCGTCATACTTATAACTGCTGTACAATTAACACAATTTGGTCAAAATACACATATTTTTAAGCCATCTCCTGTGATAATTATTACTATTATTATTATTAGAGTTGTTGATATCATATGCACGTGCTTTATTGTTATAGCCTTCACCACTAGTCTTTAGGAAGATTTTAGGTTTATCAATTGCCTGCTCGTGGGATCTAAGTGTACCTCAGAGGTGCAACATATTCCCACAATGTGTCATTTTTGCCACCCATGCAAAGAAGCAGCAGTGGCATCGGAAATGGACTGTACCAAGATGAAAGGGGAAGCCGGAGAAATCCTAGCTTGACATCCGTCTTTAAATAAATCTGGTTTTACGCGTGTTGACAAGATGTTTGTCGAAGTCTCGTGCCAAAACACAAAGACAACTGTTGGCACCCGACCCGCATTCCCCGCGTTTGTCTTCTCTTGCGTGTCTCTCTCATCCGCAGGTCTCCCCTCCGGTGAGGGGATGATTGTCTGCGCGGGTAGGGACTGTCATCCTGCCTGACCGCCCGGTTTTTGGAGAGAAGTTGGCGGAGGGATGTTCCTGCGATGATGGCGTTGCAGCTCAGGAGCGGGGATGCAGCCTATTACCAGAGTGCGGGGTTCTGCCCAAACTACACGTCGCAGCCCGTCCGCTACGGTGACAGCAGCCATTATTTTGCACAATTACCAGGTAAGGGGAAAAAAAAAGGCAAATTGAGAGGAATCAAACGACTGCAGATGTGTTACAGTGGAAGGTGGGTGTTGTGTTAAGGAGGGTTACACAGGCGGTGCAGTCATCTTCTTTAATCAGCCAACATGCTTCAGCGCTGATGCTGCGGTGCAAAATCCAAGGTGCGTGGTCTTAGGTGCTGCAAGAGACCTTCTTGAACATCCTCAACGTTTTTGTAAAAAAAAAAAAAAAAAAAAAAAAAAAAAAAAGTGAGCAGAAAAGGTGAAAAAAATCACAACCTTGCACCCCTTTACTTTGCTTATGTGAGTGTGAGACATTTTTAAAAAGCACACTTTGCTAAAGACTTAAAAATTTGGCATATAGTAGTGGATCATGAAGATGCACCTGCACAATCATAATGTATTACTGATCTATATAAATGCCATTTACAGCTCACTAAGCCATCCCTTGTGAAACTGCCTTTGATTATTTTACAGAAAATCAAATGAAACTACACCATAACCACAATTACCGGAGCTTTTCAGATGTAAAATGAAATTAATCTATATTTTCAATTTAAAGTCTAAATGTTTCCGCATTTTAGATAATACATCTTAATCAATAATAGTTACAAAAAAATATGTACATCAGATTGTAGCATGAAACCTTTTAAAAGGTGGATGCTGCAAGAGCTGTTTGCACTAAGTGGGGGGTGGATATTATCACAATAATAACAAGATGGTAATGCATGTAGGCAAGATGACTAGTGCTCTTAGTCCTTTAAAAAAAGAAACGTTGATTAGAAGCACTAACAGGAGTTTGTGGAACACTGTAAGGGTACAGGAGGTGAATTACACATTGCAATCGGACATGTTTGGTATTTGCAGTAAACTGGTTGTTCAATGTCCAGCGAAGCATATTGAATAAGTGCAGGAGGCATGTGCTTCTCATTGCTCCATAATTGATGTGACACAACACAGTAGGGCAAGAGAAACTCTAGAGAAAATGAACACTTGGCCTATTTAAAGATTCTCAGTAGAGACTGAAATGGAAAGGCTTTAAGATACAAGCGGCATTTTGTTTTCAGGTTCACAGCATGATACAGATTCCAGAGTTGAGCTCAGACCATTCTGATGGCTGACTGACTCATGAACGCCCATGCTGACAGTTTTGATTAGCTCGACATCTTCTGAACCAACAGCAGATTAAAATTATGGTACATATCACATCTGCTGCAAATCCACTGATTGCCTGATGGTTTGGACTTTGTGGGTTAATATTACATTATTCTGAATATGATGTGCAAAGTTAATAATTTAGTTTTTAGCCTCAAATTTAGAGCAAAAAAGGATTTTAGACTGTTAATTAAAGGACCCATGGTTTTGACTATTTTATAAGCACATATAACTATGCAAGCTTATGGGGAGCCAAGAGAGCCAAAACATCAGATTTCCTAGTAATGTAAAGTTGCTGAACATTTTGCTCTCTAGTACTTTGGTCTAATATTGCAGACATTTGATGAATAAACAGTTGATTGCTCTCCCTCATTTGCCTACTCTTCAAAAGGAAGATTTTATTTTTCTCTTTGCACTGCTTGAAAAGTTGAACCTGTGATTGCAAGGTAACACATTGGAAAGACAAAAGGAACCAGTATAAAGGGAAGGAAAATTTAATCTTTTGTAAGTTTTTTATTTTACTATTTTCTATATAAATAATTAAAACTACTTCTTATTGTGGTTAAATGTTGAACCCTGCATGTTTTGGAAATAATTTTACTGTAATTTCCCTATTTTGGGTTTCCATATTGCAGTTTTTACCCTAATAGCTGACTCTCATTGGGAACTTTTGTTATTGTGTCCATTTCCAAATTTCCTCAAGAAAAAGGAAAGCAATTTAATTTACAAAAATATGTTTAAGAGTGCCAAACAAGCTTCAGTGTCCCTGAGGATCATTAATCTGAATATAGCAGAGTTATGGATAGAGCTGACTATTGTTCTTCCTTTAACCTGCATTTTTACAGTCCCATCACTAAAATTTGATTAATCTTTTGCGGCCTCGCAGTTTGCATGTTTTTTGTGTGCATATTTTACAAAGCAGTTTGTCTTGATTGGCTACAGACTATTGTCAATCAATCTTCTCTCTGCTGTGTCTCCTTGTCAAAATAAGTTTTTCCACAAAGGTTTGAACTCTGTGAGTTTAAACGAGAGAAAAGTGTGGAAATGCTCATGTCTGCCTGACAAAAATGAATAAAGTGTATAGTAGGGGTTTTACAGCCCTAAAACATCAATTAAAATTGTAAAGTTGCTTTGCAGATTTTGGGTTATTTTTAGAATGTAACTCCTGCAGTAAACTAGAGACCACTGTACTTGTAAATACTAATAAGTATATATGACTTGGTAAATAAATGTTTTTATTTCCATCTAAGTACAACATAAACTAGCACAATCAAACCTTATAAACTGAAACCCAACATTTATTTTTGAAAAGTCTACATAATAATATCAATTGAAAAACCAATGATATTTATGTAATAATTTTAAACTGTAGTAGGATTTTTTTTTGTTTTGAAAAAACAAAACAAAAACTACAGTTTGTTACATGGTACTGTTTGGGCTGCTTTTATTCAGCCATCCCCCTTCCCCCCCACTGAGTTGCTCTTGCCAATGTCAAACCTCTTCTGCTTCATCTACTACTAATAAATAGTTCTTGACCCTCCTCGGTGATGTTGCGTCTTATAAACTCCAGAAAGTGCAATACAAAAGAGCTGACGAGCAGAATAAAGTTAAACAGCACTTTCAAGCAACAAAGTAGTAACACTTATATATATGTCACACAGCAGAACTTTATTGGCATTGCAGCTAGGTTGGATGGGACTGTTACAGGCTCATCTTGCAGTTGACATGACTCATGGTAAGGGTCAGTGTGCTGTCCAGCATACTTTTCTGCTGAGGCCAGCCTGGCCGGATGGCAGACAGAGTGCAGGACAGACAAACTGACAGGGAACAACAGTTGGAAACACAAACACTGCAGGGTTTTATTTTGGGTCCATGATTCACTAGTGTTGGCCATCTGATTGGACTCCAAACAAAAGCTGCTAGTACAGTAAGTTCTAACCCAGCTGTTGGCTTCCAATAACGTTACAATATATCTAGTTTAACACTTGATCACACACACATGCACCCATGTGTAACTCATACATTTCTTTTCCTATTTTTTTTAAAATCCTTCTACACTCCACAGTGTGCACACGTTTGCATAGAAGTCCTGTATCATCTTATCCAGAGAGCCTGAATTTAGCCTGTGAGGGGTTTTATTTTGTCAGTGCCTCTATGTGTGTGTATGTTTGATGTCCTGTATGCATGACTGCAGGCACTGCAGGCGCAGACTGATCTTTGTGATGTCTGCTCAAGTGTAAACCTCCTCGGTCTGGATATGTTTTTCCATTCAACCATCTCTTAACATTACCCATCACCGCAGGGTTTCCATCTGTCAGTGGACAACAACCTTAATAAACAAGTATTTAAGAACTTTTAAATTCCAGTTAGCATCACAATTGAAGTCAGTAAAACAAGTTACATATTTGCTGTTTTTGTTTAACTATATACCACTCTGGAAACCTGATGTTGGACAAGTTTTCTTCATTATCCACTTCATCCTGTTTACGTTCACAAAACATGAGGTTGGTCAACCAGTAATCTATGCTAGCTTACATTTTTTGCAGAATTCTGACAGTTGCATTTATGTTTTTGTTTTGTTTTTTTGCCTAATTGAACACCTAAGCAGTCCTCTTTATGAACACCAGTTCATATGATCACAAAGTCACAACTTTGCTCTCTGTTATTTTTGTGCTGAACCAGATAAAGATCACAACCACTTTAGCAGCTCTGCAAGGATGCACTTAGACAAAGAAAAAGTAAAAAAATAACATCACTCACTATAGACAAGTCCAAGCACTTATATATGATAAGCTCATAGAGCTCACTATTGACTTCCCTTTACTCTCAAAGCGCTGAAAAATGTGAAGTCTGTAATCTGTATTTAACATTTTCTCATGTGAGGATGCATACTTGCATGCTACCAGAATAAAATCCAAATAATCTGCTAAATTATCTTGATGAAACCAAGAAGACCCGGTTTGAATTTTAGGGCAATAATTTCAATGTGATATTTCTCTTTGCAAAGCAAGGACAGTGTATTGTTTCAAAACTTAAATGTTCTGATATGTTAGGTACTGTAATACCCCATGTCAGTCTCATACCCAGTTTGAACATAGGGTCCAAAAACCATTCAACTTTAACTGAAAATATTTTGACACCCACAGGTACTGAAGCCATGATGAAGCCTCCTTTGAGTTTGTTTAGCCATCCCCAGCAGCCCTTCCAACACATGGACTCCCTTCACCCCTTGGGGCCTCCGCCAATGGCACCTACGCAACCTCTTGGCTTACCACACATTAACCCTGCTCAGGCAATCGGACCTCCAACAATGGCTCCTGCTCAGGGTCTAGGAGCTCACTTAACTGCCTCTCACACTTTAAGACCTCCACCTATTACCCCACAACACACCTTGGGCCCCCCTCCGATGCCCCCAGGGCAACCCCCAATGGCACACACTCTCGGACCTCCACCTGGAAACCCAACTCAGGCAATACTACGTCCCACAATTGATCTGACACAGCAGCTGGGGCCTCCACATTTGACTCCTGTACGAGCATTGGTGCCCCCGACTGTAGTGACACAAGCTGCTGGACGATTTCCCCTTCCTCCAAGCTCTTTATCATCAACTCCTACTCCAAGCCCTGAGGCCTCCCAGATGCTCCCAAGGCCGCCAGGACCAGCCTTAATCCCAGCCCCAGTGTCCAGGCCTGCGTGCGGTCCACCACCAGCTCAGGCAGCCCCACCCAGTGAGCTGGACATTGATGAGGGTTCATCAGTGGGGATGGAGGAGCAAGAAGACTCTATGGGCTTGGAAGAACTTTGTAAACCACTGTATTGTAAACTCTGCAACGTTACACTCAACTCTGCACAGCAGGCACAGGCTCACTACCAGGTGATTTCAAAGATGGCTGCATATTAATGTGATACAACCAGATGAACCAAATAAACCAAAAATGTTCCTTCTCTTAAGGGAAAGAACCACAGTAAAAAGTTACGAAACTTCTACGCTGGTAGTAAACAGCCGCCAGCAATCAGAATCCCAGAAGCCCTTGAAGGTGTGGGTCAGACAGGGTTCGTCTTAGGATCCGGAGATGCTGATGCAGGAAAGCAAGTAAGGCTCAACTTTAACATCACGACATAATGAGTCATTATTATATTTATCTCTGTCTATATCAACACCTAGAAAGCACTAAATCATTTTTTTCTTAAACCTGAAAAGTCTCAAGAGAAAATCTAAATTTAAATTATGCTTTAATTATTTCAACTGAAACCTTAAGACATTTCATATTAGTAATAGTAATAGTAATAGTAATGGTTAATAAGGTCTTGAAGGGAATTTTCTAAATGAAATAAAAAAACATCTGGTGGCCATAAACATTTTTCTTTTTTTGGTGTGTTTGCTCCCTAACTCACGTCTCGTGGCCACAGGGGCTGTATAAGGGGGCACCCCGAGTCATCTTGGCTACAGAAAACGACTATTGCAAACTGTGTGACGCCTCCTTCAGCTCCCTGGCAGTCGCACAGGCTCACTACCAAGGCAAGAACCATGCAAAGAGGCTACGACTGGCCGAGGCCCAACAGAACTCTAACAACATGTAAGTACGGATAGTCTATCAAGTCTTAATTGTTTACTGGCAACAAGCTTTTCTTATACTCAGCTATGCAGGCTTTTGTTTAGATATGTTCAGCTGCATTCAAAAATATAAAACAGGAAGTACATCAGATCAAAATGTGCAGAGTTAAATTGTCAAATTTCATTTTTGGAGGCCGAAAGCAGTTTTAATGTTAGTACTAAATGCACAAATTTCACGTTGACTCAAACTGCTGTCATTCATAAGACCACACCCTCGCTGCGTGAAAATGCGATGTCAAATATGTAATAATAAAATAAAATCATCAGAACAGATAGAATTCTCATTATATATATTTCACAGGTTGCTGCAGCCAGACTATGCCGTATTAGCATGGTCCAAAAGGACTTTGTTTCTTCTTTTCAAGAGGTTCAGTAAAATAATACCAACAACTGCCTGCATTTGTTTAACGGAAGTTTTATATTTATTAATGATGACATTTTCTTGTCTTTTTGCAAGAAGTATTTTAAGGATATAAATAGGCATGGCAGCTAAAAAAAACAGAATGTGTTACAGTATCACTATAAAATTAAACAGTTTAAGAAATTAGCTATTGAGAACAAATGAAGATGATCTCTTTTTAGTTAATAATAATAATGTAAAAATAAATTACATTTACCCTAAAAGTTTTTTTTTTTAATACAGTGAATTCTGATGGCACTAAATGCATGCGTAGACAAACATAGACACCCATGCTGCGTCACACGATGCTCATCAATTTCCATTCCAGTCAGTCTTGCTGTAGCATTTCTAGTGTGGAAAGACTGCACTCAGTGTTGCCTGATGTCAAAATACTTTGAGAATGCAAAATGTGTGTGCTATCTGCCTCTAACCTAAGTTGAAATACTTCCTGAACATCTTAGTAGCTTGCTTAGTGTACTGTGTAATGTGTTTCACCATAGCCTGTGAATTGTTGACATCAGAGGTTTTGAATTTCCTCCAAAACAAACGTGCATGAATAAAACTAGATTTATTTCAGAAAAATAGGGGCTATGCAACTGACGCAAAGTCACCCTCAAAATGCAGTGAACTGGAGTTTTTGTTGAAAGATATTCAACAAAAATTTGAACAAAAAAGGATTGTTGGTTTTTTTTTTAGATCAAGGACTCATTCCCTCTGTTTGATAAACTTATCGCGATTCTGTCTGTGCCTGACACAGAGAAAGCAGCACTGAGGCAGTCCCAAGAAGAAACCGAAAAGACGGCAGTGAATACAGACTGGTGAAAAACCGCCGCAGCCCTCAGATGCCTGCTACCATGCAAGGTAAGAATTTAAAACAGGTGCAACAGTATTATTTGTCATGAAAAGACCTGCTTATTACATGAAATAATGTTTTTTTATCATGTTGTTTTATGTCTTGCATAAAAATGTTTGACGAACTTTTGACTCCTTTTCCAACACATTACAAACATTGGGAAATCTGGCATAAACAGCTTTTACAGATAAGTACCGTATGCAACTAAAATATTTTTTTTGATCATATTTATTTGCAAACAACATCACAACGAGAAAAAAAAAAAATTACATCAGAGGCTATGCAACTTCCTAAGTTTATAGCTGGAAGCTAATGAACTCCTTTAAATAGAGCTTTATTAAAATGTGATTTGACTAAAAAGTCTTTATTGATATTTTAACCATTTCTGTCATTTTGTAATAATATTACTAGGAGGCAATTTTTATTATCTTTCTTTACACAAGAGGTTAGGGTTAGGGTTACACTAAGGAATACACTTTAGGGAATCCTTCATGAGCCAGATATTAAAGGGTATAGAGCAGCATAAAATGGTTATCTTTCTTTTGATACTTTTGAAATATTTTGTAACAAATCTAAATCATTTTATTGTAGGTAGCACTCTAAATACAGCTAAAATCCCAAATAGTACACACATTCTAGTGTGTTTTTTTCTTTCATTTTCTCATGAAAACAAGTGAGAAAAATATGCTGAACATTGGCAAGATATCACATTTCTTAATTCAATCGTAAAGCAACCAAATATATTTGAAAAAAGAGACAAAACTAGGCCAAGAATAGAACAGTAGAAGGGAAGTTAGAGATAATTGTTCATCCATTCAAGAGCTGTAGCAGAAATATCCAATCCAATTTTCCTACACTTGTCAAAGTTGTGCTTCTCATAACTGCTAAGAAGATTTACAGAACTCATGTCCTGCTAAGAAGATATAAGATCATGTTCTAATGTCTAATTGAAAAGTCTTGCTTTAAAATCCAGAGTCGTGCAAGTTCAAACCCCTGACAGCAACATGACTCAGAAGTCTTTTGTTGATCGTTCCTTGATCTCGGCTGAGAACAAAAGGAGACGGTCCTTTTCAGGTTGCTGCCTCGAAACTTTGAAGTTTTTCTGTTTTTTTTTTTTTCATTTGGATTGGACAGGCTTTCAAGTATGTCTTTTATATCTTTGGCAAAGCACTTTGTGACGTATTCTACCAAATTGTGATATAAATAAACGTGCCTTTTTTTTAAATTTGATTTATTGATTTATTTCAAGCATTGTAGTAAAAGCAATAAAGAATTTACACATATTTATCAAAGTCATTACATAAATGATGAAATGAATAGATTAAAAAGACAGAAAATAAAACAAAAAAGTCACTTAAATCACATTTGCTTAATTAAATATAGAGGTAATTAACTAAAGTTAAGTAGAGTTTGATTTATTGCTTGAAAAGGAGCGGGAAGAAGCAAGCTTATATAATCCCACCCCTGCTACGTTCATTCAGTTGATAGTTTTACAGTGTTTTAAATCCGGTTCTGATCAGATAGATTCTCTTCAAGTAACTAAATCCAGTGCCTAGTAATGATTGACGATCTTCAGAAAACATTCATTCATGATTTCAGTAAGCAGTATTGATACCAATATGTAATAATAATTGATTATCATTAGAACACATGACCACATTAAACCAGTTATTATTGCTACACATTGCAGCCTTACATATTTACTCAATAAAAATTGCATATGAGACCAACACAGCTCATTTTGGACCATAACTGTAGGCATTTGACTTATTTTTTAACAATATCTGTGTCAGCTTTCTTTAAGTTTTTTTTAAGTTAAGTTTTTATTGTATTATTTTCCCTTCCCTGACATGTTTTTGTGTAGATAGTTGTAAATCAGTTTTGTCACCAACTTATGCAATGAGCTGACATACATGATTTTACATTATCTGTTTAACGTCATGAAAGACACAATGTCATGCTGTTGTATTTTACCGGCATGATTTATAACTCTTACCTCTTTGTTTTTGACCTATTTTTAAATATTAGCTGTTTCGGATAATGCTCCTTCTCTGTTCTTATTAATTTTAAACAAATGCCATGGTCTGCCGGTGTCATCTAACAATAAATTCTACTATATTCTTTTGCTATAAAGTCTATTATAAATTCAGAAGAGTGCTATCACTAAGAGTGAAGTCACATACCGAAGTCTAAAACAACCATATTTAATAGTTGTGTCTAATACTCTTCAAACATTTTGGAGCATTTTTGATCCAAATCTCTACCCTTTGAATCAGTATTTCCCAATTTTAGATCCTTTTCTGGAAAATACTAACAGAATTTTCTTCACTGCTCATTACTACTTAGACTAGCATTTCAAGGGTTTGTAGCTTTAAGTAAAAGCAATTCAGTTTTCATTGCCTGTGTGAGTGTCTGCTTTCCCCCTTGTGCACGTGTGAAAACAGATACAGCAAAGGAAACGATTGACCCTTTACCTGACGTCATCACCCTGCCTTCTTGCCACTCCAAACTCCTTTACTTTTGTGTCGAAAGCATGAGGGTGTCTGTAATGAAAGTCAGATCAGAAATATAGAGAAAAACACATTTTCCTGTCCTCTCTCATGCGCCCTCTGTCAGCCTCTTTCTTTTTACTGCTGATGTCATCAGGTTTTTGATGGCAAGCCCTAAAATAGCTTGTTCTCCTGCCTGCGGCTGCATTCTCATTTTCAGTCATTTTCAGCAGTTTGTGCAGGTTCAAACAAACAAATGATCCTCTTGGTCCACCTTGAACTAATCCCAGATAGATTTATCTTTTTGAACATCTCCTTATTTGATCTGACAGAAGTGAATCAGGTTATGATTAATACATAATTTGTGTATTTTTGGAATACTTGTGAAATATTTTGTGGTTTCCCAAAAGTACAAACTGTACTTTGTTTTTTTCCTTTAATTTCTTAGTTTTTATCAACATGTCTCTTTTTTCATTACATACATTTACATATTGCATATCTTAACAGCCAAAAAACAGTAAGAGTTGCAGCAACACCTTGATCAGTCAGTGAGGAACCAGAGCGCGCTCCTCACTAATGACTGAAGTGGAACGTAAGGACACCACACAACAGCGTCACCCATATGTCATGAGCGCGTGTAATCCTTACAAATACTTCACAATACACTTACTACATAACATCCTTTCAAGTGACCGTACGAGCTTCAAGGTAACTGTGACACACCTGCGCTCCCCTCAAGATTCAGCTGGACCTACAACCCTCCACGGGTCAGAACAGGCCAAAAACTCGCAGCATCAGGACGAGTGCATGTGACTAACAGTGTTGGGTATCTTACTCATAGAAAGTAAAAAGTTATAGTTACTAGTTACATTGCCCAAAAAGTAATTGAGTTAGTAACTCAGTCACTGCATCTTAGAAGTAATTAGTAGTAGTTACTCAGAAAAGTAACTACTGGTACTCAAGTTAATTTGCCAGTTAAAATAAAGGAATACATGTAATATTTTTCCTTAGCTGCCTGCAAACATAAAAGAGCATTTAAATGCAATAACTTAATGAAACTGACAATTCTAGTATGCTGGTATAGTTCTACCAATGGAATTATGTTGTTTAACTACAACAGAAAGAGAAAGAGAGAGAGAGAGAGAGAGAGAGAGAGAGAGAGAGAGGACTGAAGTGTAGAAATTAAAAAAATTATTTATTGGAATTATCACACTACAAAAATTGCAACAAGCCACAGATTATTAACTTCATATAAATGGAATGTAAAGGTTTTGTATCAAATTCTTTAAGTTATCCTAATTTGTTTTGAATAAACAAAATAGTTTCATCCACAGTCATAGTGAAAAATGGAAATGCAGAACCACCACCAACAAGTAAGAATATCTCTCTGCTGCACTAAAGTAATTAACTCTTCTATTATACCTTAGCCTGAACTTAAACTTTGTCATTCAGAATGATTACACTACAAAACTGCGGCAAGAAAAATTTTAAAATAAATAATATTAATTTTACATGAAGAGAAAAACAATCTTTGCATAAAAATAAAAGTAAAGGTTTCTTATATTAACATGTATTTCAAGTATCTAATGAAATGATATCTGTAGCTGCATATTTAGCTTTGTTTTCTCGTCATTGATGTACCTTCATTTTTTTTTCCATTCATTTTTTCATTCATGTCATTGATGTACATTATGAACGTATTACAGCAGGATCGGCTCGGCAGGATCTTTGAATGACTCCGATTCAACGTGGTCAGCAGAAGCATGATTTCCAAACATGCTTTGCAATAGTTCTGTTTAGTTCTGTGTGAGTCACTGGGCTGTAAAATCCAGTCTGTCTAGTTTTAAGGGTTCTGTTTTGTTACCAGAACACACACCAGGGCTCGGTGGCTTGTGAGAAGAAGAAAAAGGTTTGGGGTTTTGGTGCTTCATTAGATTTGAATGGCTTCAATTGGACGTCGGTAATGTCTTTATTCCTGAACACAACATGAATTCGATGTAAACATTTGCTCCCCTTGTTTCAATTAAGGTAAAATAGTGTAGATATTTCCAGCCTGCTACTTTATATACTACGATTTATACTAAGTAACTATATTGGCCTGCGTTACTTAACTTGGAACGCCGTTAGTAACGCAATTTTACTCAAACAGTGTTACTCCCAACACTGGTGACTAAGACATCAGAGAATCTAATGTCTAGTTAATATGTAGAAGTATTTTTTCTAAGACTTTTTGAAACACAACTGTTAAAGCTATTTATTTGTTTTTATATTTATGTATTTGTTTGTTTTCTTCATGCATCAATACTATTTTTCTCAATATTGTCTCTAACTCTTTAATATTTTTGATAGTGTCCCTTTAATATGTTTCATATTTCAATGTATCAATAACACAATTCAGTTAATGCTTGTTGAATGTTTAATTTGTTACAAAATTAACGAGTAAATTTGGAAATTTGGGGGGTTGTTAGCTGTTTATTTCATTTCTTTCTTTCATTTCTTTCTTTCTTTCTTTCTTTCTTTTGTGTGTGTACATTATTACATTTCCAAACATTTAGCTTCTTTTGTCACAGTCACAGCAGCTTTTAGTTTAGAATTGCCACGGCTCTTTCTATTTGAGTTAATTAGCCCCCTCAGTGTATTTAAGGACGACACTTCAGTGTTCAAGCCTTTGTCTTGTCGTCTTTTTGTTTCATGGTGGTTCTGTTTTGGCCGTGTTTATTTCGCTCAGTGTTCTTTGATTTTATGGGTTACTGGGACTGTAATTATCTCCCTGCTTTAGACTTTCTCCATCAATTTCTGGCCACCCTATTCAAATGTGGAAATGTCCCTGATCCCTTTAATTTCCAGGATAGGTTAGGTTTACTGACTTATCTGCTCCCACATTAAAGTGAGGGGGAGTGAAAAAATATTTAAGTATCTATAGGTGGACAAGAGAAAAAAGTAGATAAACTTTAAAGATCAGGGGCGTCATTTATAAACGTTGCGTACGCACAAAAGAAGGCGTACGCCACTTTCTACGCAATAATTGATATTTATAAAAAGCAAACTTGACGGAAAAATGTGCTGTCCTTCACGCAAGCTCTGACCCAGGCGTACGGACAAAAACGGGTGAAATGAGAAACGGCGACACCGTCGGCAGATGGAAGAAACACGTGAAAGTGAAAATGACAATACTGCCTCTCATAAATAACATGAAGACTTCACAGCAAGCAAGCAAGCTTCAAAGCAAGTCTTACAATTAACAGTCTACACGAACACCCGTTTGATCGATCAGCAGTGAAACAAAACAAAAAAATCAAACAAAAATTACAACAGAAATTCAAATGAACACATGTTTGCAAAAAGAAAAGTGAAATATGTTCTGCAATATTGGCATGTTGTGCAATTCATCCTCATAAATAATATAGTTAACAGAACAAAATAATGTACAAAACTGATATATGTAAGACATACAGCACAGATGAAATTGCTTTCCTCTCACCCCAAAGTGCAAGCAGCATATAAAATAATAAATAAACGACTTAAAAAATACATTCCTTTAAAAATAATACATCCTTGAAACCCAAAAAGATAAAGCCAAAAAAACACCGAAGGTAGGGGAGAGAGGAGCCGCTGCGTGTGCACGCGCCGCCAGATGCATTCGAATCAAACAGACAGACAGACGTATTAATTGTCCACTGGGGAAAGTTGTTTTCATAGTAAAACATTTGTTCGTAAGCTATGGAATTATGGTATTCATGCATATGCCTTTAGTTTGTTTTATTTTTGATAAAACAATGTACGGCGTATGTCTCAACCATTCAGAAAGCAACAAGAAATTACATTTGCGCTGAACAATTTCCCATTTCCACGTCGATTATTACCAACATCTGTAGCTTGTCAGATGCAATTAAATGGATGGAAATAAAATGCCCCATCACAATGCGTAATGACGCACAATGGCTGATCTTGCGCTCTTAGAAGATGTGGCAAATGGAAGAATTGGGAGTGAACGTATCTTTAGACAGCAAGAAGACTTGCTGGTAAACGAGGACCAGTGGCTTATGAGCCGGTTCCCACTTCCTCCAGCCGTCCTGTTGGAGCTTTTGCGGGTGTGTCACCTGGTGCATCTGGCGCGTTGGTGTCCCCCCCTCGGTGTCCCCCCGCCTCAGTCATCACTCCACGTAAAAGGGATTCCCCATAATTGCTGCCACTCTCTCATCAAGAGGGGTCAGTTCCGGTGTCCCCTGTCCCTCCCCGTGGCAGACACGCTCTGGCGATGCAGCGCCAGACGTTTTTTTGCCTCGACTTTGATGTCCGACCATTTCTTTTTTATTTCGGCCATGGTCCGAGAGGCTACAGCATTTATGGCGTCTGCCACCGTTCGCCACTCACGTGCCTTTTTGGCATTAGTAATGCCCACACTGTACCCTCCAAACAACATTTTTCTCCTCTTTTCCACCTCGCCAACGATAACTTCTACTTCACATTGAGTGAAGTTCCGTTTTTTTTATTTTCTCCCTGTGTTTGCCATGTTTTCGCTATCAATAAATATTCATTTGTGGGCGTTTCACGGACTATTTATGGGCAACTATGGGCGTGTCATGAAGCTGCAAAAGCTGCGCAGCATTTAGAATTGATTGTGATTTATTAAGGGAAGGATGCGTAGGATGTGTGTGCGCACGGTTTTATAAATCCGAATATTTCTGTGCGTACGCACTTCCTATGTTTTATCCGTACGCCACTTCTGACGCAAATCCTACGCAAGGTTTTATAAATGAGGCCCGAGGCCAGTGGGATGATGAAGAAAAAGGATTTTTTTCCAATGCAAGATCTGGAAGGAAAGAAGAAACTAAGTTAAAAACAAAATAATTATAACAGTTATTTTGTTTTTCCTAATTACCACAATGCACAAACCCCTCTCTTAATGGAAGGCTCTTTTTGATATCTTTTGTCTCCCCAGGACCGTACTACAACCCTCGGCCGAGGCAGCGCATCCCCAGAGACTTGGCCATGTGCGTGACTCCCAGCGGACAGTTCTACTGCTCCATGTGCAACTGTGGCGCTGAACAGGAGACAGACTTCAGGCAACATCTGGAGAGCAAACAGCACAAAGCCAAAGTGTCAGAGTTACGCTATCGCAACGAGATGGAGAACCTCGGCTACAGCTAAAGGGAGGGGAGGGGGAGAGGAATAAAGGAAGAGGTACGAGACACAAACCCGGCCTTGTGTTTGAGGGGCATATTTAGCTAAAGCCAGGTCTTGTTGCAACTCATTTGATATATGGCTGAGACATTAAAACCTGACAGGTGCACATATTAATGGATGGCTTCCGCTCAAAGGGTAGATCAGCTGTCCACTTAGTGCCAGATCGACAGTTTGATCTCCTGCCCTTCCTCTGCACATTAAAGATGTGTAAATCCAGCTCCACCTTGGAGAGCTTTAATTGGATAATATGGTTGGCATTATGTTTATTTGGTCAGTGAGCAGCATACAGAGAAACAAATGCAACGAACACATGGTTTAAGAAAGAAGAACATCTTTCCTTCTACTTTTTCTGGGTCATTCTCAGTTTGATTTTCATTCTGACTCAGGATACAAGTGAATGTAAATGAGATGCTTGTCGGAGCTTGTGATTTGGGGGGGAAAGCAGCCAGAAGAGACTGCAGAAGAACTGAAGCATCAAAAGAAAATGCTAAATGAAGTTGCAGAATTAAAGGAAGGGAAGACAAGGTACATAAATGAGCAAGGATGTAGACAAAAAACAAATTTACATTTCAAATATTTGTTGGTGAACTTAAAGTATTTTTGTTCTGGCTCTGCAGCAAGTGAAAGTGGGGCCATAGGGGAGCAACATGTTAATAACATAGCAGGGGTTAGAATAATCCAAAGCACTACTTCTTAATATTTCTTAGAGCAAAGCACAATAAACTCTAACAGGCATCACATGAATCTGAGCCTTAGCTGACCTCTGATCAGTACTTTGATGGGATGCTGATCAAGAATCTTGGCAATATCTTTCAGTGGAAACAATTTGTGCTGTTTTAGGGTTTTCCAGTCTCTCATAAAAAGTGACATAAATGCTGTGTAAATAATACTTACTATAATAACAAATGTAAATATAGTTAAATAATCAATACTGTATTAAATCTTTATTGTTAATGTTTTAAAAATGTGTACAATGTTATATTTATTTAATAACTATTAAGAATCTTATTATACCATGTAGGCTGGATGACCTACAAGCACTTTGTGTTTGTGTGTGGGTTTCGCTGAAGGCCCTCAGCACCATCTTTGTTCCGCAGTACAACCTTTGATGCCATCAGCAGAAAAAAAAAAAAAGCCCTTGCTATCATCATTTTCTGGAGTGCAGTGTGTCAGGAGAAGACTGCATCTGAAGCTGCTGAAACGGCTTTTGATGCAGGGTCCCTCACTCTCTAAAGGAAAAAGCACCGCTGAGTGCAATTAACTGGAATGTTTAGATTAGTTTGCAAATTGTAAAGCTCCTGTATATCTATTGGATCACTACATGTATATCGTTGTAGATCTCTCTAAGGAGCACAGTCAGGATTTAAACCACTGTGAAGCAGTTGCAGACAAGTGAATGGGCTGTCTGGATTTGAAGGCAGATTCTTTTTTTCAGTGCTTTTGCTTTGATCCACATCACATTTATCCCAAATAAGTCAGTTAAATAAAATCTCAATTATTCCAGTTTAATATATTAAGCTGTAAAATCTGCAGACTGGAGGTTTGTGGAGGTTTGCTCTTGTGTCTGGAATGAAACAACCTCTACATAATAAGAAAGAAACGCTGAGGTAAACAAAAACAAGACTGTTGATATTTGTTTAACTATTTAAAATACTATCATTTAAATAATTTAGACACTATAAATTAGACAATGCAGTACTTTATTCAAGCTCAATTAGTAGTTTACAGATATGTAGTGATTTACTCCTTTCTGCAGAGTTTTAAAAAGCAATGTACACGGTCGTCATTGGTTACAGTCGCTGTTATCTGATGCACAGTTGAATGGAAGCACCATCTAAGCTTTGCTCTTTGCTCGGTGAAGTCTCTGTGGGAAGAGGCAGCTGTTCACATCATTTTGGTGTGCGTTTCATGCACACACTCACACTTGACAAGACACAAATGGGCTCAGGAGAACTGTAAGGACACAACACAGTAGCGTTTTAGGACTCACTGTAAAGAGATAAAGCAAAAGACAGCAAAAAAAAAAAAAATACTCTGGTGTTCATGGGGCTATTGGAAGTACAGTTTAGTTTAGGAATAAACAACAAAGAGCTGTAGGTGAAACACAAATAATTTGCCATGTTATTGTCACTGACTGTTAACAGTCCTACAAATAACAGTGTTGTTTTTCATGAAAGTGCTCCTAGCATAACATTTTCTTGTGTTGACACAACCCTGGATTGAAGATGAGAGTCATGCTCGACTGCAGCAAGGGCAGTAAATAATGAACCGTAGAGGAACGGAGGGAACCGGGGGATCATAGCAAGCTAATGAGCTGCCCACAAGCCAGTACTGTGAAATCCCTCTTGGCTTAGTCCAACATTGTATATGATCTATCTTTATTGTAAAAATGAGGCATTATTGAAATGACAGCCATCATATCACACCAATGTTGCCATGAGATATGTGCAGTTCAACCAAAGACTGATGCTCCTTTGAACCTTACTGGTAAAACAGTCATATATGTTCCATAAACGTTTTTTTTTTTCATTTCTTATAGTTTGCTTTCATGGAACTATTGGGATCTTCTAAAGAAGCCTATCAATTACTATCAAAGCTTTCTGATGGACTCTTAAAGGATCTTTATGGACGTTAGTTGCTGTTTCACTCAGTCCAGGCTTTGTAACTGACCAACTTCAGAAAGCCTAATAACTGTTTTCCCCCATATATTTTATGGTTAGATGCCTTTTTGCACATAATTTATTTAAAAGTTAGTGCTGAGAAGTTGAGCAAGCAATCAATAGCAACAAAAATAAGCCTCTGGAAGAAGGCAAATGCTTGAAAAATTTGTGTGGAATGAAAATCGGGAAATGATTTTAATAGAATCTGGAGGACCATTCTAAACCCTTTTAAATCAGGTTTGCAGGACAGTCTGGGATGTTGATAGCAAAATAAAAAATATAAAGCTAAACGTGACCTCTCATTTCCTTTAATAGGAACATTGCTGAAGCTAAAAAGTAATCTGTCTTTGTACAACGGAATAAAAAAAGTCTCAGCTGCATTATTAACCAGATTAGCAGATTGCTCTACGTCAAAACCTCTGTCCCAGCGCTGCACTGGTTTGCTGTTGGGCAGATAATTATGTGCAGCTGCTCCAGTGTTGAGAGAAGAGTTCTCTTATACTGGCTTTGTTTCAAAAGGACAAACACGTTGCATGTGCACATCTGTTTCTGCATAATGCACATGGCACCCAGAGGTCTAAGTAAAAAAAAAAAAAAACAACAAAAAAAACTAACAAGAAAGATAGTTTGCAAACTGGATGTAAATTATATGTTTTAGTTAGGTTTTACATATCTCTAATGCATTTGGATAAACTGACTTTTTGAACAGCTGTAATGAAGAAATGTTAATACGTGTTTTGAGTTTAAATGATATTTTTAACACTTTTTTGTGCTTTTCAACTCTCTCTACAACCAGATTTTGCTGAAATACGTTTAATTAGCCTAAATGTATATTGTAAATTATGTTTTTGGTAAAACCCTTTGATCCTCCGCTGTTCTTTCATTTGGAGAAAAAATATTCCAAGAATTAGGAAATTGGAAGTGTTCCAAAACCTAACAATGGAACTATCTGCAAGTGTTTTATTTTGGTGTAGAATGAAATGATATATGACACTCCCACAAGCATTTTAGGCAGGTAAAAGCCATAAATTGGAAAATGATGCTATTCATCTAGTATTAGCTGAATTGGAAAAGCACCAATGAATTATGTTTTTGTGCTTTCCCATGTTATTTAGTTAAAAAGCTTCAAATTTGCCTTCGATGATAGATTAGATATTTATGATTCTTGATTACTGGTATAATTCTCATTACTGAAAGCTAACTGTTGAAGTTTTCCAGCACCTTAAGTTACTATTGTTTAACTTGTTTTGCTGTAAATGACAGAATTGTTATGAACCACTTCAGTGGTCTGGTTTATTTTGAGCATGAGTACATAATAGCTGCAAATGATTTTGCGGCGTGAAAACTGAAGGAAGTTCTTCTAGATTTTTTTTTTTGAATGGATGGCTGGGAATACTGTAATTAATCTAACTAACTGCACGAAAGAAACATGTTTTTATGGTGTTTATAAGAAAAAGTATTTTATAGAATGTTGTTCAAGTTTTGCTTTTATGATCATTATTTACCTCTCAATAATTTCAAATTAAATGTTTACAAGGCTAGAAGTAGAAACTCTGGCAAATTTGTATTATAGTCATGATTTTGTGAGTTTATTCACCTGCTGCATGGTTGGGCTGAGAAGATCAGGATATTTGGGCAACACTGTGAAGTGAGCTTAAAGAAAATCAATTTCTCTATCATGCAGCTGAATAGGACTAAAAAATAAAAAAAGACAAGAAAATGCTCAGTTTGTAATAAATTGACCTTAGCAATCCAAGACAGCGTTATGTGTCTCCATATGGTTATAGCACTGATTGTTGCTGGTCATTATTTGCCCATTAAAATTCTGTCTTTTTAAAATAATAACATCAAAAACCGAAGAGGGTCATTTTTGTTAACTCTCAAAAATCTGTATTTGTTGTTAAACAGTGTTAAACTATGAAAAATTATTTAGTTTTTTTCAAGAAGAAAGAAATTGGGTTTTTTGGGCTCTATGGCTTCCTGTAGAAAGGTTCATACATACATTGGAAAAGTTTTATTTTCAGATACAACTATAGTTCAACTACAATTTAATCAGAAAGCTATTTTTGTAATAAACAGAATTTGTTCAATATCTATAAAAAATAAAATTTAAGGATTTACTTTTGCTACTGTACTATGTTCTTTTTTAGCTTGCAAGTGTGGCTCGACACATTGTAATTGTGTTTTAAGATGTTTTTTTTAAACAAATACCAAATTAAGCAACAAATGTTGCCAACATTTAAAAAACGTGACAGTATTTTCAGATATGTACACTTTATACTCACATTTTGCAAACTAGCTGTGCTGGTTTTGCACAGAAACTCTGAAGTGCTTGCAAAATGCATGGACCTATTTTTAGTCAGAGAAATTAAATGCATTACGAAGGTCTTTGGTTTGATTTGAAAACAAACATGATTTGGTGTGATTTTAGTCAGATTGATAGCTTTTTAGCTTTGAAATTACCATTTTCCTTGCAATATAGGTTTTTCTGTTTTTTTTTCTTCCCAATTCTAATGAAAACAGCTGTTGCTGTTTGTTTTCAATATTACGCTTCAGGAGTTAATACACTTTTGATTGCAAAAATATAAGGGATTGCATTGTTGCAATATGCTTACGTTGGATAACATCCGTTTTCCCGCATGTTTAGCACATTTTAGAGTAGTTTATAGCGTTTTGGAAGCAGAATATAAAGGAAGCTGACAGTGCGTCATGTATGAGTCCATGTATCCTGATCTACAGACCGGTTCATGTTCCCTGATGCAGTAAAAGAGGTTTCACTTATTTTACTGTCAGGGGCCCTGAACCAGCCAGCAGTGCTGCAGGACAGAATAAACTCCTGTGAAAACCTCAGCACACTTTCAGTGCCTCTGAACAATGTTGCTAATACACCACTGACTGAATGGATGCCAGGACAACTCCTTTCTGAGGATGCCTATGTGTGTTTTCTGATAGATGAATAAACATGCAGATGAAAATGAAGGAGCAGTCTTGACGATTATTACAACGAACAAATATCTCATCTGTTCTTCACAGAGTAGCTTATTTTGTTCCAGGGGAAATAAGCTGATGCTGTTATTGGTTCAAATGGGGAGGATGCTTTCATTGCCTCTTGTGATTACTAAATTATTCTTAACCATAGACATATTTTCACTGGACAGATTATCTCTGACCTCACCTATTGGATTCTGCACAGCAAAAATGAAGCTTAAAGTGGGACAAGTGCAACGATTGAGTTGACTCCGCCCAAATCCACCACATTGACAACTGGGCGGGACAAAGTAAAGCTTGAAGTTTTGTTCTACTCCAAATCAAGAAATCAAACCCCAAAAATTCAGCTCTGAAAAAATAAAAATGACTAGGAAATGTGACAACAAATATAAAAAAAAAATAATTGAATTAAGCAATAAATATTTTTATTATTGGTGTAAATCTTTATCGTTTAACATAAGAATTTCATGGCAAATTTACTGTCTGAATTACCAGCCTCGAGCCATACCATTAGTTTCTTATTACCATTTATTTAGGCTACTATTTAGCCATTACCTTTTAGCAGTTCATTTCTAATAGCTTAGCTTTTTTTGAGTGAAAAATCAAGGTTTTATTAACTGCCATCACATTGTAAATAACAAGAAAAATTACTTTTGTGTTTTAACATGCTACATTAGAGCTGGATTAAAATCACTATGTATTTAAAGTTAAATGAATCTCAAAATAATATAATAAATCAATAATTCTAAGTAAATCTAAAATTCATTTCTATTTAAAAGGACAATTCACTGTAATTAAATACCAACGTATGGCAGTACATTGATGCTTTCATGTTAAAAAATAGATTTTCTGTCTCCTAACTGATCCTGCCTGATTAGCTGATTTAGTTTCTGGCTGAAAGGTGAAAAAAGGATGTGGATATGGAACTGAGAGGTTCCACAGAGGGTTAAAGCACCTTTTGAGATTCCAGACAAAGTGGTTTTAACTACCGTAGTTCCTGTTTTTGGAGGAAACTTTCCTATACCTCTAATTGAGTTTGTGAAACTGAGGAGTTGTGGGTTCAGTTTTATGATTGGGTCACACTAATGATTTTAAAAATGTGCCTCAATCTTACCCTTCTTGACAGTAAGTTAGATTTGAAGCTTAAACCAAACCACCAAATAGTTCCCGATGAACCCGAATGGATAAAATGCAAAGGGTAAGTATCCCAGGTGTGCTTAAACTAAAGTTAATATTCAAATATATCTGCAATCCTATTAATGTTATATTATTATGTTTATTTCTTTATGTGAATATCTGAAAGGACAGACAAACACAAGTCCCAGCTCTCCAGGCCCTAGAAGAAGCTAAAAATTGTTTGGACGTTTTTAAATGAAGCGATGACCCCCCGTGTGGAAAACCGGATCTTTCCTGGAAGAGGCACAGGGACACCAAACGCTCCGGCTTCACGTGACAGACAGCTGTAGACTTCCGAGCATGTCTCAGGCGTGTCTCTTGGGAACATGCAGCAGAGACCTCTGTTCCACTCTTTTGACTAAACGATGGAGAAAGGAAGGACTATCTTTCCAAAACAGGAAGTCAGACTGTGAGTAGATGAAAAAACACTTTCCCAGAGCATGTTGTGTACATATCACAAAGTTCAGGCTTTAGCTTAGGAATTGTATTAACATTGCAAAATACGAAGTAAATCAAGGAAATCATATATTTGATTTCTTTCATCAAGTCAATCAAAGGGGGAGAGAAAGTCACCCAGATTTTAGACAGATTTTTTCCCTCACTGGTAGATTTAACCCTTGTGCTATCCTATGGGGTCAAGATGACCATTGACGTATTATCCTTACCTTGACAAAGGTGGATAAAGGTGGAGAGGAATTCATGTAATCCATGGACACCAGTGAAAATCACAAATCATTGAAGAAAAAAGTTCAGCGCACTGTCTAGTGGGGTCTACATGACCCAACTCCCAATGTTAAAGTGCCTAGGATAGCACAAGGGTTAACTGCAAACAAAGATTGTTTTTTGTTTTGTTTTATTGTTGATCTGCGCCATCTACTGTTGGAGGTATTGTATTGCAGGGTAATATTCTGTTAGTATGTGTTGATCTTTTTAAATTATAAATTGATTTAAAATTCTCCCCTGGCCTTTTTATTGTAAGTACAGTGCAATCTCTCAAAAGTGTTTTTTTTTTTTAAATGTTGACTAAATCAGCTTATAATGGCGCAGCAAATGCAGAGAACTTAAACCCTAAACCTCTTCTTATGACTAGAGCAAGTCTGACAGTCATGAATGTCAGCTTAGACCCCAGACAAAAAAATTATGGCAATGAGTGCAAAACATGTGGGAACATCCTCCATTTTTCTGAAACACAAAAGCAAACGGCAGAGTTAAAATCTAATACTGATTTAAAAAGAACAAAGCTAATTGTAATGATTTTATTTATGTAATAAAGCACCTCTATTGGAATGTAGCAGTGAGGACAGGGTTGGGTGTTGCCAATCTTCCACTTCTCATTCAAATTATCTTCTAGCGTGGCCAATATAGCACGGCCATATCTTCTCTCCAGAAGGCGGCGTCTCTCTTTGCTGCCTGATTTATAGTCCTCCAAAAGAGCCTTTATCCCCTCTGTGAGATACACAGCAATACAGACCATTCTTTTTCTGAAATTTATCAGTTGTAATTGTGTGCGTATGGGTGAATAGGACTGTGACTGCAAAGCGCTTTTGGCCTTGGAAGAAGGTAGAAAAGAGCTACATAAGTATATGTCATTTACCATTAAAACATCATAAGCTGTTAAAGTCTTAACTAGTCAAATCATGGTTGTAAATGGCCATTTGCCATTTTCATTAGTTAATGAATGGTTGTTTTTATCGCTAACAATTTTTAAGTCTTTAAAAACTTTTTTAAGTCTTTTTTTTTACAAAATGTCAGTCATTTGGTCTTTTAAGTGCATGGAAATTTGCTCCCAATTTTTAGATCAACCAATTTTTTTAAAACGTATTAGTTATGAAGTGAACATTTACAAACACATTGAGTAATGTGTTTATTTTAAATAAAGTAAGACGTGGAATAAGGTTTCACATGATTTGGAAAGTTAGAGCTACTCTGATGAAAATCCTGTTTTTGGTATTTTCTAACATGTTCTTGCATTTGGCTGATGATCGAGGAAACATAAAAAGAAAATTAAGCTTAAAACTGCATTTCTGAGTATTTTTTTTCCTAAATTGTTGGGAATCTGGAGCAGACCAAAAAGAGCTTATTTGTGATGTAGAAAATACGCTGGGTGGGCCACAAGCTAACTGCTCCAAGCTCTCAGCATTGGGGAAGGGAAGGGGGGTGGGGTTGCTCTGCACAAATGACCCCCCCCCCACAACTCTGAGGTAAACTTCTAACAAACTACTGCTGCTCTGCAAAAACTATAGAAAACAAGAAAACAGTTTTGTAGATTTTGGCTAAAAACAGCATGATCATAATTAAAAGACCACTGGGAACACTTTTACAATAAATCAAAAGATGATTGGAGAGGGTCGTTTTGATGGTTTGTTTCTGCTATATTGTAAAGTCATTGCAATTTGTTTTCTTTTAATGTCACCTAAGAACTGTAAGAGGGGGTAAAAAAAAATATGTAATTTTTTTTAAAAGGAAAAACTAAAGTGGTAAACTCTAAAACTGTTGTTTTTTTGCGTACCTTCAGACTGTGGCATGCTCAACTCTGGTGTTGTCCCTGAATCTTCTTGAATTTTTTTCTCTTCATAGCACTTGCTTGCTCCATGGTAGGTCTTTTTGCAGGTGGTGCAGAAAGCGAAGTGGCACTCAGAGCACACGGCTACGTTGCTGGATTTTTCCAGGAGGATGACTGAACTACACAAAGGCCGAGGACAGTAGATCACATCTATGGAAATGAAATTGAAACAAAATTGTGGGTATTAAAAATGATGAAGTGTGTATTTCACACGCGGTTAAAGCAGATTGTAAAAGCTGAAAGTATATACCGGACATCCTATCCAGAGTAAACTGCAGAAGGAGGCGATCATAATGACCGAAGAGCTCCTCACCTACCACAGTCTTCACCTGTTAAGAAAATACCAGAAAGGACAGAATGATAGTACTTATTGGATAAAAATATAATAACTTAAGCCTCCAAAATAAAATACCGGTAATGATGCTTTTTTCTTTTAGAAATCTACATGCAGAAAGAAATACTCAAGTCACAGTCTAATGTACCATTTTGAAATATTAAAAAGCACCACTGTTAAGGTACTATGCACTCTAAACTCTTTGTTGATGAAAGGGATTTTACAGCTTGGAATCTGACTGTACCTGAGCAGGTGTTGGGGCTGCAGGACAGCCGGCCTGTGGACAGGTGACTCCCTGGACATTTCCTTCAGTTATTTGGACCTTACAGAATTCCCTAAGACACGTCTGGCAGAAAACATGGCCACATCCATTTATTTGCACGCAGTCCGACCCCAACAAGGCCGTAAAACAAATTCCACAATCAAACACGGTGGTCCTGAACACTTTCTCCTTCTGTGATGCATTATGGATTAAAATCTGGGACAGCAGAATTTGAGATGAAGTCAAAGAGAGACCAGCGTAAAGTTGGGATTTGTGTGCAGGAGAAGCTGTGGTTCGGACTGGCAGGTGAGCTGGAATGTGGTGGTCTTGTTCAGTTGGAGCTTGTTCTGAGGAGCTGGAGGAAGGCAGCGCCGAGCCTGAAGCGTATCTTTCGTTCAGCTCATCTTCAGGGACTTCATCAGGCTTTGGGGCAGACAACAGCTCGGGTTCAGATATTGGGTCATTCTGTTGGTCAGTCCCAGAAGAAAGAGCCTTTGGATAATCTGGTTTAGATCCTGAATTCAGATTGAGGACAGAAGTGAAATGCTTTTGGTCATTCTTGTCAGAGCCCAGTGATGAAGCTCCCTGAAAGTCAGGCTTTGCCTCCTGTGAAATGGAAGGGTTCTGTTGACTATCCCCAGATGCTCCCCGCAACTCTGATCCCCAAATATCTGATCCGTTTTGTCGTTGGTTAGTTGTGGATCCTAAATTCGAAGCATGAGCATCAATCTTGGTTTCTGAGAGCTCTGTTTTTTGTTTGCTCTTGTTACGGAACAGAGTACTGTCTTCATCAGAAGGAACCTCAAACACGCTGTGGATGTCCAGAAACTTCAGGGCATCCTCTTTCAGAAACTGAATCCAGGAGAACAGCACCACAGCGCCCCCTGTGGCCTGGTAGAGACCAATCAGCTGGACACTTAGAGAATCAAGCTGAAGGAGATAGAGCAGAAATATGTTGCTTTAACTAAACTGAAGAAGTCCCCTTCAATTAAGGTGTTTCTGTTTCTACCTGTGTGCGAGTCAACCAGCTGCAGGTGAGGGTGAACAGGGGAGGGGAGGAGGATGGGTAATCTTCAGGAAGTTCAAAGGTCAGAAGCAGGGGTGGCAGAAATGATATTTCATACTTTCTCAGAGCTCCATCTTAAAGAAAAAAAAGCACAGATATCACCAAATATAGCAAAGTTGTAGTGAGCTATGGTTGTGTGCAGTTGAGAGATGATAAAAATAAAGAAATTGTTGAATAATGATTTATTATAATAATGAATCGGATCAAAACTGCTGGTTAAAGTAATATTCTCTGTAACTATGATGTTTACCGTGTTTGAGAACTACGGTGAAATCAGCAGGAAGCTCCACGGACACTCGGATTTCTCCGGCAGACTTCGACTCATTCCGGACGAACTCCTCCGACTCATAGTAGATACTTTGCAGGGCGAGCAGTTCATCTTCCTGTTCCTCCGAATCCGCGTTCATGTCAGCGAACTGATGAACGACAGACTGACAAGCGACACCCTGAAAAAACGATCGATCTATGTGTCTAGTTCGTCTTTTTTTTCTGCCCTCTTAAACGGGTAGTTATCTCTGAAACTTGGGTAAAAGCGCCAGAGGAGGCGCCGCAGCTGCTTCCTGGTCTACGCCTGCCCGTCCCTCTGTTGACCCTTCACTAACAATGCAGACTGCAGGATGATGCAAACACGCGGGTTGGAGAGCAATCACAGCTGCAGATGATGCAAACATTCAGGCTTAAAAACATGTACCGGTACATAAACTCTATAAGCGCAAAGATTTGGTTTTTACCATTTTTTTTAAAAATATTTTAACTCATCCTATTTATTCTATAGATTTCATTACCAAGGATCACAGGGTCAAAGTTCAACACAGACTGTCATGTAAAGATTTGAGGAAATGGCAAAAAAAGAGATACAGCTAATGTTATTTGAACGGTCTGTTTAATGACACTAATATTGACCATGGGACCAGCCCCGTGATCCTGAAAGGCAATAAACGGATGAATGAATGAATGAATGAATGAATGAATGAATGAATGAATGAATGAATGAATGAATGAATGAATGACTTATTCAGGAAAACTCCTCCGACACAAAGTCCTACAAATCACTGTTTCAGTTTTAGTTATAACAGCTATAACCCTCTACCAATCAGCAGATCAATATGTGAACTGTTTAATGAACAAAATATTGGATATTTAACACATTAAATAATTGTGACATATATTAAAAAACTAAAAAGGTTTGTTAAATTTTTGCTTTTGACTTCCTGGTTTATGTATGCCCATCCCACGTTTGACTCTCCTGGGATGCACCAGGTTTTCACACAATGTCTAAATAATTTACAGTTAATTAGAGTTTCTCTTTTATTAAAACGTTAAGTATATCTAAAATAATGGATTGATGAATTCAAAAAAGGTGTGTTATTGCATAATCTTATTTTTTGCGTTAAAACATTTTTACTTCTCAAAATATAGTACAACTGAGCATATAAAATAATGCCTTTCTAATGTTTTATTCATTTTATAATTACCGACATATAAATATTTATAAAATCGCTGATATATTAGAGTATTAGAGTATCAGTAGCAAAACAGAAACATTGTTTTTTAGGTATCTCCAATACTTAATATTAGTTGGCATTAAGAGATTGTATTGCAGAAGAGATGGACGAACACCTTGTTTCACTCTTCATAAAAATCTAAACCTTCTTTCCAAAGTCAATGATTCATTTTAGTATCTGCAACTTAAATTTTTATGTGGTTGGTACACAGTTTCTGTCATATTTATACGGTCAAAAAAGGGTCAGTTAGTAATCATGTTTACAGAAGCTATGTTTTCTGTAATTAAAAACAAAATAAAAATTATCTCTAAAAAATAACAATACCGATATTAAAAAAAAGAAAAATCTTTGCTTTATGGTGTGCTAGGATGAAATCTATGTTTATTCTGGGTTATGAATGTCTGCAGTAGGAGGAGCTGCTCATTCCTGGAATACTGGATTGACTGGATTCTATAAAAGAACTAAATGGATTATTTGAACTAGAAACCAGTTGTGAATATTGGCTCTCAGTGTGTGGAAACCTAGTTTGACTGGGACTGAAGGGAAAACAAAGACTTGAACATAAAGTATACTAAAAACCAAGAGAAAGAAAACACGAAAAGCACAAATCCTGACATTGCTCAAAAGGAAAAAGGCATTTTCTCAGGTGTATTTTAGAAATGTTGGCACAGCAGGGTTTTGTTTTACTTTCTGCAGTAACAGTTTGACAAATCTAAGCAGTAAACTGTATGGGAAAAGTTCTGATACTATCTGTAAGACTTTACTCACAGCATTTCTGTCCTTCTGTAAAGGACCACGTCACTAATTTGTCATTGTAAAAGTTAATGTGAATGAAAACATAAAAACATCTATGGCACAACAGAATATTTCAAATAACCAATAATATACAGTGCAAATCTCAGGTAAATGCTTGTATGTAAGCATTAAAAGGTTAAGGTTCATTAATTGCTGCTGTAGTTTTCCTTTAGGGTGACTGGATTCTCTGTCATGACAAACGGCTCAGGTCCCCTTTGAGCTTTGGCTGTGATATTCACTTTTGGTGAGATGACTTTAGCGAAAGAGTTCAGAGGTCTCTGATTTTTATGAAGTGCTGTTGCCTTGTGGGAGGACTTTGCAGCTTCTGCGTTGATAAAAAAAAAAAAAGAAAAAGCAATTCATAAAACATATATTTCTACTCACAAATGTTCACCTTTAAGTTTGAAGTTATTATTGACAAAGTAATAATACAATTATTAAAAGGGGTTTACTGGTGTTTTGGTTCATCTGGAGTTGTTTGGATTTTTTGGGTTGTAATAGGACCTGGTCCTTACCCGATCCAGATGTGCACTCAAGTTTGTGTCTTTCGTCCCACGCTTTGAGTTTGCAGGTCCGGGAGCAGAAGAAAACTCTGTGGCAGTTGCTACATGCCATTAGCTTCACAGACAAGGAGCGGCCACACTGATAGCAGAACTTCAACACGGGTTCTCTAAAGAAAAAAAAGTATAGGCAGTGGAAGTTTGAATTTGGCTTCCCATTTAGACAAAATACAATAGTTTGAATGACAGAAAAGATCATTAATACCTGGTCTTTCTAGTTGTTTCCTCTCTGTTGGAATGTAACACATTGAAAGGAACAGCCTTTGCACCTGTATGAAAAAACCTGGGTTAGTGAATTTAAATCATGTGCTGTGGTTGTTTTTTTTAGACAATTTTTTTCAAAAACAATCGTTTACTTCTTAAATCTAACGCCTGATGTCTCTCTACATTTTCTGCCTCTTTCTGGTAAAATGCTGTCCTCAGCAAATCCACCATCATTCCCAGTAGCTGCTGCCGTGCTTTAAGAATTTTCCTCTCCTCAGTGTTCAGAGCATGGAATGGGGTCCTGGCAATATGCACGTCCTGGGGGGAAAAATGGCGGCAAAAACTTAGATGGAGTTAAATAGGAAACACCTCTCAACAGCAAAGTGCAGTACCCGATTGAAGGAGGAGTATGCGTAGTCAACGACAGTTCCCACTGCACCGTCCACTGCGACCGGCATCAACATGTCGGCTCCAGCCTGAATGAGCATCTCCAGCTGCATCATAGAAGCACACATGAAGCTCATGCATTTGAATGAAAGAACTATTATTATTTTAATAACAGTAATTAATATCATCTTTGATTTGCAATAATGAGCTATAGAAACTTTTTTTAAGGGTATAAAGTAAGTTTTACAAAAATGTTTGTGCAACAGCTGGAATGCTTGTAAATAACCAATCAATAAAAATTAAGTCAAATTGAAAAATAAAATAAGTTATTTTCTATTTTTCACCTATGCACATTTTAATTATTGGGAAATATTCCAAATAATATACCCCAAAGGAAGGGATCTCTGCTCAATGTTGGCTTCACATAACCACCATTAAATACAATAGATGGATATGTTTTAAAGGTCCTGGATGAAAGCAGCTGTTACAAAGCAGAAAAGCAATCTTTTTTTTTTTTTTACTCAGTATCAACATATGAAGGGATGTTTGTACAATTTGAACTCTGTTGCCATCTATAGGGTAGGTAATGTTTGCACAGAGGGCACTGCCCACCCCACAACCCAGGGGTAAGTTTGGATCTGCACCTCCCTTCAACAACTGCTCCACAGCCTGTGAAGAAAAGAGGAGAGTTCTGAAAAGAAGGTAGAGCTCATTTGAAACAATTGTGTGTGGAAGGAAGAGCTGTACCAGGTCATTTCCACTTGCTATAGCCAGGGAGAGTGGCGAGTGTCCTCTCCAGAGCATGTCTGTGCTTGCTCTGTGGGAGAGCAGGAGGGCCACCACCTCACTGGCATTCTGGAGAAAGAAAGAATAAAGTTTGTTTACACTTTCAAAGGTTAACAAAAAGAATGAAATACTGAAAATTAGCATTTGTGTTGGTGTTAACTGCTAAAAGGTGCAATATTTAGTGACACCTCAATAAATATTATCTATATCTATAATATTATCTATTACGAAACAGAAAAAAATGCTGTGCTTTTTTTTAATATACATCCTTTATTATTTGCATGTTTTTTAAATCTTTTTTTATGTTTTAGGAAAAATAACACTCTGTTTCACATCTCATCATCTTTACAAATTAAGCAAAGGTGACATAAATCTTTTTATTTATTAGTATTTTTTTATGTTTTACTATTTGTAGATTACATTTAGAAATCACATTAAACCTGCTGTAAAAGTCTGGACCGACAGGATGACTGCCACCTAGTGGGCCAAAGCAGAAACACATGCTTTGATAAAACCAGACACACTTTTTATAATAGATTAACTAACTCCTGATCTACAACTATTTGAATAAAGAAATACTCAAAAATGCAATTGTCATCTACTTTTCTCTCTATGTGTGTCCATCATGAGAAAAATACCACAAGAAAATGTTAAAAACTCCAAAAAAAATAGATCATTTCAAATTATGCAGTTTGTATGCAATTTTTTTAAATGACTAGAATTTCTTTATCTCATGTTCTCACAACTACAGAGTAGTTATGAGGGAATCCATTCACCTTTCTGCTCTCCTAAAAACCAAAAATGGCTGACTATCTGTGTGTGTAACATAAAACAGTTTGTCGCAAGAATCGCCATGTTTTGTTTGATCAAAGATAGTTTTACTAACCGCATGGTCACTTTCCCTCTGACAGGCGACATGCAGGGCAGTTCGCCCGCCCTCTTTGAGACATGGACTCTCAGTGGTTCTCAAAGCTAGGTTAGTCTTCATGGAAATCTATGAAAAAGACCAGGACCATTAAAATACCATTTCCACTAAACAGGATGCCAGAGCCATGAAACAATAAAAATGAAGCAAATTAAAAATATTAAAAAATAAACACCTCATCTGGTTCATAGACATCATCATGGTCACATGCTTGAGCGTCTGGGTCAACAATGGTGTGCAGGAGCATCTCTGTGATTCTGGGACCTGCAGGTCCTGGCAGTGCTGCAGCAATATGTAGTGGATAAAGGCCTTTCTTCTGCAAAAAGACCAATTTTTAAAAAGTATTTTATGACATAAGTATTAAAAAAATAAGTTTGGGGAAAGAAAGAAAGAAAGAAAGAAAAAAAGAAAGAAAGAAAGATGATTTGGTCAAGAAGAAAAAAACTGACATTTTTTTAAATATACAGAATTCTTTTAAAAATGAAATGGTCCAATTTTAATGATTGCAGAATAAGTACATGAATTTATGGTACAAGCTTTGGTGTGTCCTGCTGCAGAGATTTTCCTCCTCACTTTTCCCTTCAAACACTTCTGTTTTTGATGCTTTATTTCTGGCAAAAACCTAATCTATGTGATCAAAAGAAGGATAGCAGTGAAAAAAAGGAAAACAGTGTCCCTCGAGGACTGGGGTTGAACAATACTTATAGAGTTATAGAGATTCAAATTTGCATAATATAACATAATGGCAGGTGGGATGCTCAATGAAACTAAAGAATTTTGAAGTGCTAAGAGAGAGAGAGAGAGAGAGAGAGAAGGGTAATTTAAAGTCAGTTTAACCCCTTCATACCTGGCTTTGTAACCAATTACTGGTATATATAAATGTTGTTTAATGGTTTTTTTTTTCTGTTCAAGGGGGTGCTAAATTAAGTGAAGTCATGGATTTATTATTATGTTGCAAATTAGCTCCGTACGGCATGGAGGGGTTAAGGTTAGACATCATATTATCCTGTGATCCAGATTCACTAACAAGAAAAGCTGATGTATTTTCTTTTTACTGACTGTACAGCCTTAAATAGCAAACACAATTTTATAAAAGGTCTGGGAAGATTCTCAGTCATCCTGTATTATCCTGTTTCTCAGAGCAACTGGAATTTAAAAGTAGGTATTTTAATTCTTTAGAACTGGATGAGGATATTAGATTTGCTGCAGCACAGTTTTAGAATGAACTCCAGAAAGAATTGATCTCCCTGGGCTCTTTTAAAAACGTTTGAATGAACGTGAGACAAAGCTTTCAAACTGTAAATGCTTTATTTAAGACTGTCTTTTATGATTGAATGTAAATAAGAGTTGTGTGTTATTGTTGTGCTGCTGCCTCTTGGCCTGGACGCTTTTGCAAAAGAGATTTTTAATCTCAATGAGTTTTTATCCTGGTTAAATAAAGGTGAAGAAGAAGAAGAGGAGCAAGATATCTTAGATCAACCTTTTATTGTCCAGTTTCCCTAAAAAATAAAGAATCCTGTCAAGTTTTCAAAAGTCAAATGCAGATGCTTACTGCTTTTGGAAGGGGAGTGTCACAACGCGCTCCTGACAAAATCAATGTCCTGACAACCTCTGGGTCAGCTGCCATCACGGCTAAAAAGATGACAGGCATGGGAGCCCTGGCCATGTTGGGGTCAGCTCCTCTTTGCAGCAACAGGTTGATGGTTTTTAAACGTCTGCGATGTCTGGTCAAACACAACATCCATTAATCACTCATAGGGGGTCTAAAGGACGCATGAATGTAATTGTATCAAACACCTATGGAGGGGACAGACGATACAGAAAAAAAAAAAAAAAAAAAAAAAAACCGACTCTGCTTTCATGGCTGCCATTTTCCGCACAGTCTCCTCTGGGTTGTGTGTCACGTCAATTTCATAGCTGCTGACTGAAGAGTTGGAGTCAAAGGTCTCGACTGAGGTCAGCTCTTCCTCTATTTTCTGTAAAAGAGAGATGAACGGATCAAGTTAGGGTTCCAAACAAGTATGAATAAGGCAATGGGTGTGTCCGTCGTGCTACCTTAACTGGAGTCTTCCACCACATTTTTCCCAGTAATATGTGACCATCCATGACTTCAATAGGTTTTTTCACAATTTCCCCTTCCACACCTCCACTATTTTTTATTTTCTTGAAGCAATCTTTATCTTCTTCAATCTTAATCTCTTCGTTGGAAGTTTGTTTAGTCATTTCATCTTCAAGCTGGGCATCATTGTCTGAATATTCCGTCTCTTTGTCTTCCTCCACACCTGTTACCTCAATGTCTAGATTTTCCCTTGGTGGATGACAATTGGTCTCTATTAGTCTTTTTTCTGCTTTGTTCTCTTTCTCCTCTTTGATTATGTCATGTTCTTCTTTTTCCAATCTTTCTGAGTCTTTACAGTACACATCCCATCCATTGCTCTCTTGTCTTTCCTGTGGGTGTTCAGGGTTTTCACGGGTCTCAGGCTCATGAAGGGGAATCAAGCTCTCACTGCTGATTGGACGGGTACATGACACATGCTCCGTTTGCCTGTCAGATGTTCTGAAAAATACATCTTAAGTCAATGTGACAAACGTATAATCATAAAGTAAAGGAGTTATCCCTTAAACACCCACCACTGTCAAAGAACATACACACTCCCGGGTGTGTGTTTGCTAAAAATTCCAAAGCAAAGTCGGTAACATTTATTGGCTAAAATTCTTTCCATTTTTATATCTACACCCACTATTAACCTTTCAAGATCTTTCAGGGATCCCTGTGAATTAGTCTTTATTTATTAGGGGGAGTACCAACAGTTTTGTTCCGCAGTGGATGTGAATGTATGGATACAAGCAGACCACCATTTCTTTAATGTCACGCCTTAAATTTAGTTATTTATTTTGTTGCTTCTTTTGTTTTTGTCTCTGTCACCCCTTTTTTCATATGCTTTCCCCATGTTCTCAGCTGTCTATATCCCTGTCTATATCCATGTCTTTTTCTTTTCATCTAGTGGAGCACAAAATGGAAAAAGGTTTGTTTGGCCTAAAAATTAGAGCGGCATTTATGTATCTGAACCATTATAGCGCTGGAGGAGTGGATTTTTCAGCCTCTTTTGTAAAAGTAAAATTAGTCCAATGTCAGAGGCTCTCAGCTTGCATACTGTGGTGTGGTTCTTATGCGTTCTTACTGGTCAGTCACGTGGAATAACTTGGAAATATCTCCCTCAGGTGTCCCAGTGGTCAGGGGTTTGCTGTGAACAGCAGGTGTGGCAGGGTTGTCATTTTGGGAACTGTTTCCGCATGAAGATGATGGCATTAAAACCTAATTACACAGAGAAAAAGGTGTAAACAAACATGAGGTTTTCCTTAAAAAGAAATCCACAAAGAAACTCTTAACAGTCTTTGACTTTGATTCTGCTATCTAAAGCACTTCTGGTTTCAGATGTTTTCATTCTACATGAAATAATAAACTCCATTCGTTGGTTTCTTACATGGAGTTTTGGTGCGTGGTTCGACCAAAGCTGTGTGCAAACATCGATAGGGGTAGTAGAGAATGAGGCACACAGCCAGAGCAGACATTCCCTCATCATTCAGTTTATCAATATCAGCGCCTTGATCCAGCAACAAATGGATCACATCATCATGGCAATTTACCTGCCAAGTCAAAGTAAAACAACAGAACAAACAAGAAAGAGAGATTTATGGAAAATTGGTTTTCTTCCTACAGGAGAATCACAATGCTACATTAAAATCAGTGATCTTTTCAATAAATGTAATTGCTTAAATGTTACTGTGGCAGCGATCAGTGCTGTCTGTCCCTGTGAATCTGCCACATCTGGATGGACTGAACCCGTCTGCAGGATCTGGAGCACAGCCTGGAGCTCTCCTCTGAAGCTGAGCTGGATCATGAGTTCTGAACTGACTTCCAAAGGCCCTCGAAGGCCAAAGCATTTTCTATTCGCAGAGAGAACAGCTGCCACGTCCCAGCCCACTGTTTCAGCCTGCAGCCTGACAGGTACACACAAACATTCAAATGAGAAGATTTTTTTTTTAAATTAATGTTGGTAAAACCTACATTTTTTTTTCCCAAGACTGACCTATGTTTGTGTGTGTGAGCCTGCATGTTAGCCTGTAAAGACAGAGAAGCCAGTAAATCCCTCGCATAATCCCTCTGATATGGATGAGCTTTAGGGTCCCAGAGCTCTCCAAAGAAGTGTTGGTTCAATTCTCTTCTCTGGTTTGGAGGGAGGGGCAAGTGGTCATCATCAGCGAAGTAACACTCAATGCCAGGAGGAAAACCAAAGCATTCATTGGAAAAAATATCCTCATGGAAAACCGCCTGCCATAGCAAACAATTAAAAAGAATGGTATAGGTTTGGTCCAAATGATGTTAAAACACTGTTTCAACAGCAGTTACCTTTAAATCTGTCTTAGCTTTAGTTTGATTACCACAAAAGGGAGGCTGGAATAAGAAACAGACTTGGTTATTCAAACAGTGCAAAGATGATGTCGTTAGTGACAATAGATTTAACACATGAGATGGTTTTCATACTCTGTGCTGTTTTAAATTACTTTAAAATACATCATGTTCATTTTCCATTTGGACAACAAAACAAAAAAGGATACAGAAACTCCAAATTAAAAAAAAAAAAAAACAACATAAAAGCACCTATAAGTTTAAAGTAGATCTACCTTGTAAGTTGTTCATAGTCATCAAAATAAAAGTGTGTATAAAAAAATTCTGAAGAATAAAGTTTCTTTCCCCCTTGAATTATATGAATTATATTTATAAAGGTTTGCTGTGAGCTAATACATTTGTCTCAAATGAGACACTTTTTTTTCCAAAACACTGGTAACTGGAAATGAAGCAACACTTCTACTTAAACACAAATACTGTACAAAAACAGAAGATGCTTCATATATTTAAAAAAAAACTCCAACGAAAATTGTATTTTTGGAGTTTTTAACATTTTCTTGTGGTATTTTTCTCATGATGGACATGTAGAGAAAGGTAGATGAAAATTGCATTTCTGAGTATTTCCTTTTTTCAAATTGTTGTAGATCAGGAGTAGACGAAAAACTCAACAGGTACAAAAGATGATCAGTGATTTGACAAATTAAAAATGTGATGAAAACATACCTGGGTTTGATGACCTGTGTGGATGATGGATGGTTCCATATAAGCAACATATTCAGGGAAGTCGCTCAGACTAAATACTTTCCCCACACTGGTGCAGAATTTGAACAGGTGCTTTCCGAGCCACAGACCCACATCCTGCTGTCCATCTGGATAGGTGAGGACACCAGGACCAAACCTCTGATCGGTGTGGTACAAACCCTGTGGACAGGAGGGGAGTTCAGTGTCATGAGCTGTTTTTTTTTTTTTTTACCTGCATAGTAATGTGTCCATGGAATTACATTCATGCATCCTTCATACCTGAAAAGTGGCTCCATCAGGAAACGCCTGGACGGCATAGCCTTCTTTTCTGTTCAGGTAGAACTTGCCCGTGAACTTGTGACCTGAGGGCCAAAAGTACTCCCCACTCCCATGCCTGTGGTCTTTATAGAAAAATCCTTCATAACACTCCAAATGAGGGGGGAAAAAAGCGAATACCATTACAAAACGTAATGATAAAACTGCAAATACACGGTATTTTGGGGGGGGTAAATTTGCGACTCAGGTGAATTAAATTACCTCTCCATTTCCCCAAATGTACTTTCCCTTGCCGTGCTTTAAGCCGCTCACAAATTGGCCCTCGTATTTGGATCCGTCGGCCCACTCCTGGACATCGACCTCTGGACGTCTTTCTTCATCCACCTGGGCGCCTCCTTTGTCTTCAATCATGTGGAATAATGCCTCGCTTTCCGCTCCACCTTTACAGGTGGTCGACAGCATGTTAACCAGCGTATCCTTTATACAATAGGCTAAAAATTTACTTCTCTGTGTGAGATATACATATTTCGGAATTTTACACGCAGAAAAAACTGTCGCCCATATATCTAATATAGGAGGAAAATGTCAGCGGTAAGATTTAGGTTTGAACTGTCAAGACCCGGTTGCCATGGCAAACACAATGCGAGGTCTCGTCGCTGGTGCGAGGGGTTCATGTACGCATGCGCAAAGATAAAGGAAAAGGTAAAAATGTACTTCTGAAATGTTCTTTTTTTTTTAACCCACAATGCATTTGCGTTCCACTTTTACGCACCCATTTGGTTGAAATTTACCGGTAATCAATTGAAACATTTCAAATCCATCTTTTCAAAGTCGAATCACTCTTTGTAGTAATTCAAGTGTACAACGCTCACTTTAACATCTGCAAAAAAAAAAAAAAAAAAATCGTGTGTCAGGCCAGAGGCTAGGAATCAAAGATGCCACTTTTAACAAACAAGATGATCACGTGTGGTGGAAAGTGAGAGTAGGTCAATGCTACAGGTCAGGGTTCTCATTATTCATCTGTCTCTTTAAAGGGATCAGGGAAGTAAAACCACCTTTGTGTGTTTGTTAATATTTTAACACACTTTGAAACTGACACTGCAGCACCAAGTTTCAATCTGTGGAGTAAAATAATCAAGATGAGGGGAAAAACAACCATTTCTTTTATTAATAGTTCATTATAAAGATTTGAAATCAAACGTTTTATCCTGCTCACTTGTTTGGTTATATCTACACATGACTCCAGATTATGTAGAAGTATCCAAGTTTGTACTGATTCCCTTATACATTTTCATTTAAAAGAAAAGGATTAGAACCACTTCATCCATTTATTAGTCAGTTGTTCTGTTTCAGAAAATAGCAAAAACACATATAGTAACAAAACTCAAACTAAACAGTTTTGTTTAACAGAAAGTGAAAGAGTGAAGAAAGAACTCAGTGCATAGGTACAGTATATACATCAACGTTGGGCTCGTTTTCCTCCAACATTTTCGTATTAGTATTTCTCAGAGCCTAAAACCTCAAAAGCATCATTATCAAAGGATTAAGGCAAACTTACTTAAGAAGGTTAGTCTTTTTTAAACTCAAAATGCACTTCAGGTAATTAAATCAAATAGGTTTTAATTTACCAGTAGATCTCATTGGGAAGCAGTGGACTTCATAAACGAGTTCCTTATAGTTTGTCTTATAAGAAAATCTGTTTAGTGAAATGACTAGATTAAAAAGGAAAGTGCTGCCAATGCCCACAAACATATAAATGTGCACTGAGTAGGAAAAGGCAAAGATGAGAAAAAAGTAAATTCCCTTCAGTACTTCACTCAGGTCGTTGGGCACTGTGTTAAGTGATTAAATATGCGAGGATGAGTTGGAAAGTTGGGGAAAGATCCCTCAGGCAGTGCTCCTTTCTTCTATTGTAAAGCTTTCCATCGAGGTTTTACTCAGAGCCTTGATGTTGTCCAGAAGACTGGTGGGGGTCAGAATGTGAGAAGATCCTGTAAACGGGCAAAGTTTTGAATAAAACCTTCATTCATGACATTCATGACAACCAAAATCTGAAATGGTGATTTTACAATTTGGTTCAAAAGCAAATAAATAAACAGTTTAACTGTGGTTAGCTTATGCTAAGTAAAAAAAAAAAAGTAGCAGCTTGAAATGACACTACATTGATACTTGCCTACAATAACCTCACAGGATTTCACTGCTTGGGTGACCTCATAAGCACACCGCATCTCAGAGTAAGTTATTCCTCCAATAACAAAGATGATGAGGCGAGAACCAGTCCGGCGTTCGTCTTGAGCACTGGGCTTGTGTTTCTGACGGGCGCTGTGAACCACAGGTGAGAAACAAGAAATGCAGTTGAATGAAATTTAAATTTGACAAGAGGTTTCTATTTCTAAAACATTCATAAATATAAATAAATCTAACTGAACATCCTGGGAGGGTTAGGGTTGGGACAGTACCACAAATTACCAGTAGAGGGTGGAGTTTCCTTTTTAACTGTGTGGAGGTTAAGTGACACAAATAAAATGAAGAGGTCAAACAAACCCACCTGACAGCCCCGGAACCGTTCCAGGCAGCAGGAGACTCAGAAAGGTGCGGCCACTCTTTGGTGTCTAATTTGTTTTCTACCGCATCCTAAAGGAGAAAGGTTTTCAATTCATCACTCAGTAAAATAACAAAAACTAAAAGATCCGATGCGACCATATGATAGATTATTATCTGTGTTTTGACTTGAAAAACATCAACCAGAGTAATATTATTGGGATTTGACAAAAGTCATATAAGTAACCGAATTCAAGGGAGGTAAACATAGCTTTAGAGGTGATTGCAGTTAGGTGAAATAAAACAACAATCAAGATCCATTCATGAGGATTTTCAGTTAAACTTTCCAAAAGTAAGTTTATCTTTTAAACTTAAAAAGTTACAGCAGAGATTTGGCACAAAAGTTTACTATTAATATGTTTTATTGGCATAAGCTTTGTTAAGTTCTTCTTCCTTTCCCTTTGAAACGTTCAGACTAATTTATTGTGGGACTCATTTTATAGAAGACAATAAATACAAATAAAAGCCTCATCAGTGTTTCAATAAGCAGTAATATGAGTTAAAGGAAATAATGAGACGACTGCAATTTTAAACTGTTCTTTTGTTTTAGGGACCATTTGTGAAATTTCACTATAAGTTACATAAAAAAGGAAAGAAACATTTGGACAGGAAGCAGTGTCCACAGAGGAAATGGCTTCACCTCCATCACATCCTTTATGACTGGAGTCCATCTCGAAAGGTTGTACTTCTCCTCTTGGGACCGATCACGTCGTGTTGGTTTGCGGGAGAAGAAACTCGGCTGAGTCGGAAATACAAAAAAGATCAGAGAATCAAAAAAGGGGGCGTGGTTTGCAACAACAACATTCTCACTATACAGAGCTTCAGCAGAAAAGCCCTGAGTCAAAATAGTTTTCTTACCGATGTGATGATGGGGACACCCAGTTCTTTCCAGTTTAGTATAAACTCTCGTTCGTCCTCAATCTTCACATGCTGGATAAGTTTGTTTAAGTTCTCATCTGTTGTTCCTGTTGAGTCGATAAATAATTGTAATAGTTCAAGATTTTATTTTAGCAGCAACATTTCAGTTAAACAATGCGTCAAAATATGAAGCACTTTATTTGCTCCAATTGTAGCAGTAGGGGCATTTGGAGGGAAAGGGTTGTCCGAAATAGACCTTTAAGGGCTAACCCTTTGCAGCAGAGGGCTTGGTGTTCTGAGTCGTGCTGGGATGCAGAGGAGAAGCGCTTTTCTTCACCTTTGTGTGCTCTGACGCACAGAAATTTACATTTAAACGTAAGTAATGACTTATAATGTTATAAAACCAATGCTTTTATGCATTTCTGAGCGCTAACATAGCTGACAAACGGAGAATTATGGAAAAATACTCCGTCTAAAGATTTCAGTCATCCTCGTTAGCGCGGAGCTGCCAGTGCTCGGAAATGCACAACATCAGTTTTATAACTTTAAAAAGTCGTGCTAAAAAAAAATCATTACTTACATTCACGTTCTGTGCTTCACACCCACGTGAAGAAAAGAGCTTCTCCGCCATGACACAGCACGACGCGGATCAAGCTCACAGCGAAGGGATACAGAGCGCTCTGCCGCAAGGGTTTCCCATTAAAAAAAAACTATTTTGGACAAATGTAGGGGTGATTGGAGGGACAGGGAGAACCGTAGGGGGAGAATTCGGATTCGACCAAAAACGACCTCATGTGCAGTTTACGCAAAGCACCAGGTGGAACAGGAACAGTTTATGATTATTTCATTTTTACCATTGACACTGAAGATGTAGAGCAGCACAGCTCGGATCTTGTCGTAGGTGCTGTACGGATGGAGCAGCACCGGCAGCAGAGTCCTCATTGAGTCCTTCACTTTCGCTCCCTCCACATCTGAACCAACAGCGAGGTCCTACTCAAAACATTACAGCAGAATTAACACTCGGATCCTCTGGTCAATGAAGCTCATTTAAATGCAGGGCTTTCATTTTTGTTTAAAGGTTTGAAAATGTAAAAAAGAAAAAAAAACTAGGTAGAAGCAGTAAAAGGGAGGAGCTCATACATGTTGAACCAAGATGCATTAATCAAGCATACAGAAGAATGTACAGCGTTCCCTCATTTATCATAGGACTTAAGTTCTAAATATAATTTGCAATAGGTAAAATCTGCAAAAAATTATGTTTTAATGCAGTGAAACCCCTCTCTACACACTTTAAACACTTTCCTCAGACAGACAAACATTTTCACACTTTTCTCTATTGTTTAAACTCTCAAAGTTAAATTCTTCATTGAAAAATAAGTCTAGTTTCACAGAATCAAAACAAAGATCTATTCGCAATTAAAGATTTATGTAAATGTATGTCAATTCTGTACAGCAGACACAGCAAGGACATTTAGCAACAATGCTTTACAGCCAATCAGAAAGCAGAACACAGCGCACTGTTAAAAAAATGAAGACTAAAAGTATTTTTTTAAAAAGCGTGCAAAACTGACCTGAAAAAAATGTGTGTAACTGCAGGACTGCTAACGGCGAAATGCGATTTAGTGATGGAACATTCGCTATTTGTTTGTGTACTGTCTAGAAAGAATTTCAGGGTGGACACATACAGTACAAACTAAAACGACGAACACACAAGGCTGAATAAAAAAAACAAAAAAAGGAGTTCTGGCAAACCTGTTCTGCTTTGCAGAGTTTCTCAACATTGTTTGAGAAATGTTGCATGCAGTCCTCAGCCAGCTGCAGGTGAGTAGTTTTCTGAGAATAATACCAAAGGACCAGACCAAAAATCTAAATAAATGTATTCATCTTTGTGACAAACTGATGCAACATGTTTCTAGTTTAACAACAAGGTTTAACCTAAAATGTTTATTTCCATGACAGTCATTCTTTTCCGCTCTGTATTTATTCCATCATTTCCATCTCTAATAACTAGTTTAAAGCCATCGTTACGGGGCTTCATACCTCATTCAGCTGTTTGCGGAATGACGGCATCTTCTTCATCATTTGGGCCAACTTACTTATTGTTATCTGAGAAAAAAATAAAGGAAACATTTCATCTAAACCTTAGAACCACCAACAAAACATGAAGTGGGTATTTAACGGGACTGGTGATGCACACAAGCGCTGTACCTTTTCGTCTGGCTGCTGTTTGCTTGCCGATATTTCTTTCACCATCTTGGGGATTTCTCTTATAGAGGTGGGATGAAATGTGTTTGTAAGTGAGGAAACGGCAACAGCAGCAGCAGCAGCAGCAGCAGCACACTGCCATTCCTGATCTGAATATTGCATACTTACGCAGAGACCTCAGCAATGTGTTTGTGCCTGAGCTTCACCCACAGCATGTCATCCTCAGTCAGCAGGGCCTGCTTCTCTGAGCCATCTTTCAACTTGTACCTGGCCACGATGTTATTTGGAGATTTGGATCGCAGGGAAAGTAAAATAGATTCTTTCTGCACTTCAGTATGAGTTTACCTGTAGGTGTCATCCTGAATATCAATGAGATCATAGGCCATAGCTTGGTAAGAGAGTTCATGCAGAATTGGGCTGACAGGATCAAAACCTCTCTCCACTATCAACAGTTGGGCCTGGGTTTTTCCCTGTAAAAGGAAGGAAATAAAGAGAACAGCCCGCATTCACATTTACTCAGTAAAGAACTAACACTGTAGCGTTAGGTCTCCATTCCAGTTTGTTTCTTCTGTCAATAGTCTCTGCTCAGTAGATGTCTCACCTTCTTCTTGGCGCTGTCATCCAGCTCATAGTGCTTGGCCAATTTGTTGTCCACCAGCTCAGCAAGAGTTTTGGCGTTCTCCATGTTGCTCTCTCTGACATTGACAGGGATTGTTTGATTACTCGATAAACGTAACACATAAACACCAGAGCTTTAGCTCCGGCGTTCGTTTTTTTTTCTACTACCAAAGCTCTTCAATCAATGGACTTAATGTATTTCCAGTGGATTCTTAAATAGAGAAAAGCAGCCATGCCCTGATTTGCAACCCTTTACTGTAGTGTGGTGCTTCCATAATAAACATAATCAAGGGATTCTGTACTGAGAAAAACCTTGTTAATAAAGTGTTGCTTATTGGAGTAAAGTCGATATGAAAAGCTGCATTTCTCGTAAACAGGAGAAGAGTAGGTCAATAGGTCAAAGAGCGTGTGCTATTTAGGTGTCACTGGTGACATCTCAGTATTAAAGGGTTGAAAAGTCTTGAAAATTGTCCAAATTCAGCTCAGTTTTCCCGTCCTCCTATTATTTCCGCTGTCCAGGGAGGAAATAATGCCTGTTTTCTATTGCTCTTGGTACCGCTTTTTTTGTTTTTAATAGCTTTGCTCTAAACATTGTCAGAAATGATTGACTTGTATTCAGATGTTCTCCATCTCTCAGTCTTTGGAACATTTAGTAGCTAATAAGTTCATTTCTCATTTTCACCATGGTTATGTAACTAGAGACAACAGCCTTGTTTCCAATCATCATCTCCCACTAAAATATTGGATTCTAGTTCTGGTAACTTTCCATATGATGTATGAGAGGCTGATGTGAAACTTTCACAGGCTTACTTCTTGTATCGGACTCCTGGGTACTCGTCCAGAGTTGCGCAGAGAGTAACAATTTGGTCTGCGAGTGTTTCCAGAGTGCTCATCTTGTCCTGACTGTGAGGACTGTAGATGCTCCGGAAAGCTTCAGGATTGTTACATGTGAACACCTTAAAAAATGGTTGAAATATAACCAAAAATAAATTAGCTTCCATCCAAATGATAAAGTGATTTTAAATTACTTGTCAGTGACTGATTGAGGCTTGAATTTCCCAACGTCTTGACCGATTGACTTGTCTTTTTTCTGCGTTTACATATCATTTGAACAGGAGCTACTCACTTGCGCCTCTTGTGGCAGGAATGAGATATTAATTTCCTTGAAGACCCTAATGAACTTTCCACAACGGGACTTCATCTTGTTGAACAGGTCATCGGGGCAGTCTACAGGACCAAAAACAAAAAAAGGATTTTTAGACTGTCTTCCTGATGCCAAGCTTCAAAAATATTGTGTGAGATGTTTTGCTGTTAGGATAGATTTGATCACAGATGTATTATTTACTTACAGTCGGTAAAATAAACATATGCAGCTTTGTACTTTGGCTTCTTTTCAAAGTCACCTAAAAAGGCTTCCACACACTGCAAAAGGAAGACAACAAATGAATCAAAAAGGGTTGATGAAGTTGAAAGATGTTGTCATCTAATCATTACAAGGTTATGAAACCAAACCTTGAGAGTTGGGGTCATAAAATAGATGGCTTTCATTTCAAGAACAGGCTCTCTCTTTTTAAACAGGTCCTCCACAACTGAAGACATTGGAGATTATTATTAACATGACATGAATGTGATCAAAAAAATACTTGGGTGGCAGAGGATAAAACTTTGTAATGATTTTGTAACCTACTTGTTATTTTCTCTGCCATCAGATCAGACATTTTGCAACATGATGAGAGAAGCTTTGTGGTGAAAGGATCCAAGATCAAAATCTTAAATAAATAAATAAATGGTGGTTAGAGAGATGTATTTTACCAAAAGAGACTCAAAGTAAGTGAATAAGTACAGGTTTTGATTGGATGTTTTTAGAAGAATATCAAGCAAAGGAAGATTTCTTAAGTAAAATTCAATCAGCCTTACCTTCCATACTTCCGACTTTCGGCAGTCTGTGATTATTGTATCTTTTATTCCTGTGAGAATGAACATAGAAATTGAGCAACAGATAAAACCGGGTTTGGTTTCCAAAAGATTACAAAAATAAACCAGCAGTGTTTAAGTCCATCGTGGTGAAAAGTTCTTCCTCTTTGCTTATAAGTAAGGTTTTTTTGTTGCTGTTGCAAAGTTTGGCTTGGGTGCGATTTATACTACAGTTAAAAATAAATAGCAACAAGCACTAGGGGGCACTGTAGGTGCGTGTATCAGTGTTTGCTACTGATAGTGACGTAGAAGAAGTGCCGCTCACTGAGCAGCAGGCTCGGCAGAATTGTTTCACAGCAACACAGAGGATAAAGAATTCAAAGAATTTAGTGATTTGAAGCGATATGAGGAGTTTAGTACTTGTTTGCATTTTCTTTACTACACTTCACACCTGAAACCTTCCTCCACCTGTTCCAACCTGCTTCACCCACATCTTTTCTACAAGTCTGTTTAAATGCATACTCCCTTTTAAATTTTACTGCACACTTGTATTTGTACGATTATTAATACATTTTATTCAAATTCAGCAAATTTTCTTCAAAAAAAAGAGAACATGAGATAATGTTTTTTTTAATATTCATTTGTTAATAGAAAAACTTGGATCATTGGTTTCTTTCACGAATAATACGCTTTGTTGTAACCCTTTAAGCAGTAATAGTGTATATTTAAACGCTTTGCTGTTTAATTTTTAAAAGATTGTTGACATATGCAACATTTATTTTTTTCCAGAACTCGCCCTTAAAGAAGAGTTGAGCAGGTCTGTGCTCTTATTCTGACAGAAAGCATTCATGAGGTGGGGCTGCGACACAAAACGACCTCACGCCAATAGTTCTGGCAAGAATTGGGTTCCTATGGTCTCTATGGATCAACTTTGTTCATTTTCTGTCTGCTCCATCGATTATCGGTCCAAAATTGGTTAACTTTAGTTGTCCAATATAACGGAACTTAACTTCAACCTTTTTACACTCATTCCAAGGTGCAAAATCACAACTTATATTAATGATTAAAGATTAAACTATTATCATTGCAGTTTTAAAAAAAACTCTTATTTGTGGATTTGAGTCATAAACTTACTTTTCCAAACAATTTTTTTCAGCCCGTGATCCGACCCCGCTGCCATTTTGTTTTCTGTTTTCTTTAGACCTCTTCCTTCCTGCTGGTCACGTGGGCCTGACGTCGTCTGCGTCAACAAGTGTGCGCCGTGGCGTAGATGTAGTTCCATAAAGGCCCTAACGAAAACAAAGTAGAAGACAAATCTCATCAAAGTGTTTGACCTACATTTCGTACAGAATAATTTTTTCAACTATTTCAGAATTCCCTGTGCTTGAGACAGTAAAAACAAACAAATAAATAAATAAGGAAAGAAAAAAATAAATTAAGAAGCAAAGAAAAGGAAAGGGGCCAAATTATATTATTTTCTAAAATCCATTTTGGGGCTAAGCATGAAGAGGCCAGGTGGCTTTTGTGATCACTAAAACCAACGCCTGTAACCTTTACTCTGACGTTTATTGAAAAGTGTCACATGTTTAGCCAATCATGAACCATAGTTCCAATTAACAAAAAGTCTTTGAAATAATATTACAGAAGATTGCATTTCCAAGAATTTCATTTAGTGCCTTCACGAAAAACACCATGTTTGATTTACATAAATATAGGTTTAAAAATATCCTGTCTACATTTCAGTAGCAAGTTTTCTAATTTTTGGCAGATTTTCTAAACTTATGTATTTAACGTTACCATAAAAATACGTTTGTTTTTTTGTTCTGTTTCTTACAAAAGTGATGTACAATTTTTTAAGTTATGTTCCACATTCAAGGTAAGGAAGGATGAAAATCTCTTTGAAGTTATTTTTTTCCCTTGCTAAATATTCCAACATTTTACGTTCTGTATGAATTTGAGTTTACTAGTAGCCTCTGTTGGCCTTTTCTTTTAATCTTCTCAAATAACCTCCATTGCTCAATTTTTGCTTTTTATTATAAAAGAAACTGATCCATAACCCTCTAGCTAGGGAAAGCCCACTTCATTTGCCAGACCACTGTACATTTCACAACAGGCACATTTTTTATTCTCAAATTTCATGCCTTTTAGCTACAAAGGTGTTTCATTCTCAGCTTCTCAACCTCCACTTGTCTAAGGTAAGTGTTGTTAGGATTGGTTAGGATTTATCTCATAGTAGGAGGAGCTACATATGGGTACTTTACAAAGCTGGGATCTTATAGGGGAAAGATAAGATAAAATCATCAGAGAGAAGGAGTTTTGATTAAGTGGAAATCTCAAGAGTCTGGAGTTATACAGGATTGTTTTACAAAGGCAAACAGATAGAATGGGTGTCATGAAGTGGCTGGTAACTTCTGTCTTTCTCTGCATTTCCTCACAGGTATATTAATATTTATGCAACACTTATTCTCAAACCACATAATTAAAGAATACATATTTTTAAATGATTTCTGTCTTAAATTGCAGGTTGCAGCTCAATCAGGTACTGTATCAACACAACTCTCCACAGATTTTCAAGTGTTACAGAATTCTCTGTATGAAAGCTTAACTGAGTGGCATTTTACTTTTTCCTTTATTTTTATCAGGTTTCGAATTATCCCAGTTCTCTGCAACATCCAAGACCGTTTTTCTCAAATGGACCAGATATTCCGGAGCAGAATCATACAGGATAAGTACTGCCCTTACAAGCTCACCAAACAACACCATTGGTTTTGTTTTGTTTGGTCCAAACACACTGATGGGCTCCATCAGCTACTTGTCACAAGGAGTTGAGTACATCTTTACAGTTGAGGCTTTGGATGGATCACAGAGGGTACTAAGCTCAGCATCGACCAATGCGACAACAGGTGACTATGACCTTCAAGCCATACGTGATAAGGTTTTGCCATCTTAGTTCTGTCCATGAAAATTGCAGTTTACTTGTTTTTATTTTTTATTTCTTCGATTGGTTAAGTGTTTCTTTAAATATTTAAGTTTATGGTGCAGTTTCTAAGGGTCACCATGTTTGGCCTTTGTCTTCATTTGTGATAAATAATAAGAAAAAAAAGTCCACAATAAAAGAAAGTGGGAATTTTTTTTCTGACTCTTTCAGCCCCCGATAGGATGGATCCAATCCAAACCATCAAGCCCAAGAACAGCAAGACTTTGATTGCCGAGTTCAACTTGAAAAACGGAGTCTCTCAATACATCATAAGAGTGGAGAACAACCAGGGCTTCTTCAGAGAAGACAGAGTGTCTTCCTCTCCAGCAGAGATCACTAACCTCACCCCATACACTGAGTATACGCTCAGCATCATGGCCGTGAACAGCGCCGGCCGCAGTCAGCCATCAACCACTGTAACAGGAAAAACAGGTAATGCTGTCATACTTGTGTCTTTTTATTACTTAAAAAAACACGTACAGGTAAGTATCTTTAGTCAATGAGAAAACCAGTACTTTCTCATCAGCCTAAATCACCCTGAAGAAGAAACTTAATCTGCCATAAATGAAACTCTATACACTTTTCTGTGAGGACGCATCACCAACGCCCATATAGGTTGTTTTAGAGAACGTAATGTATCAGCACCCCTGAATGTTCTCTCTAGTATCATTAGTGAGTGTACCAGACTCTTTAACACGCACAAAGCTGATATTGATATTTTAGAACAAAGCTCTTATAAACCATGGCTTCTTCACCTCAGGCAAATATTTGATCCTAGAGAGACAAAAAAAAAAACATAGAACAATAAGATTAGTTTCACTATTTCACCTTTACCGCTACTCTGTTGTTCTCTGCTGGCCTGCGGTGTTGACTTGACACATTTAGGACATAAGGCTTAACTTAGAGTCTGCCTCTATCACCCTAATTTTTTTTTATGTTGCAATGCAAGTATTCATTCTCAAATACAATTATGAATGGTTAATATTGACCAAAAAAAATCATCTTTTTGATTCATTTATTGATAAACTTGTTTTTCTCCTAACACCTGGTAGAGGGACATGACATAAAAAATAAAAATAAAAGTCAATAAAAATTATTCCCTCAAGTTAATTAATTGGGTGTACATATTAGCATTTCGTGGCACACATTAGCAGTTTGTGGGCACAAATTAGTAGTAAGAATTAATGTAACTAAAACACAACATTTTTTTTTCTTCTAATTTTTTTGAATGTCATATCAAGGCTTTTAATTAACATGTAACTTTAGCTGATACTCTGGATGACAAAGACTTCTAAACGATATACACTGTATTAGCAAAAGTATTCAATCACCTGCCTTAACTCGCATAAGAACTGAACCCATTGAGTTCAATATGATGTCAGTCCACCGGGCCAAGTGATTAGGACACCTGATTCTGATAATTTGGATGAGTGAGGCCAATACTTTTGATGATGTAGTTGTATGTGCTATAGATTTTTACTCCTTGCTGCAGAACCTGTAACGCTGTGTTGTTAAATCTTCTTCTCCACAGTTTTGCCTCCTCCCCAGTTCTTCACTTCCTCTCCCACCAATGACAGCATTGTTGTCTCCTGGGCTCCTGTGGAAAATGCTGTCCAGTACACAGTGTCTATACATAAGTTTGGCTTCAATACCGAAATAAAGTACAACACAAGTGACACCAACCTGACCATCTCAGGCTTGGAGGCTGGTTTACTCTATATGATCAAGAGCTCTGCTTGGGACCCCACTGGTCGAAACGGAGAGGACAGCTTATATAAGAACCAAACAACACGTGAGTTCACATGTTGTTTTTGATATGACACTTTGTCAGCTCAATCACATAACTTTAATATTATATGTATGCATTCATTTTTAATTTAGTAAGACATCATGTCTTGCTAAAACAAATTTCCCACGTGTGGGATCATTAAAGTACTTCTGATGTCATTGTCAATCTTACCAATATCCCTTTTTCCAATCACTGCCAAACTAACATAATACCATCTAGACAAAAGGACAGCGTCTTCAGTTAGATTCACTGTCAAAAATCCAGAAAATCTTTCGTTCATTTATGAGCAAAGAGGGGTACAGATTCATTTATACATTATTGCATAATACAGATTAATAATAGATATTGAAAGGCAAACTGTGTGTTCACTAAAACATAAATAAAGTGCTTGTATCAGTTTTAATGTTTAAATCCTGATTCACAAGGGTAGAAAAGCTGACAAAAATCATAATGAATTCGGATTGATTCTGAACAACTTAAATATTGCTTAAACTGCAAAGCAAACGCACTATAGTGGCAGGAAATCCTAAAAGTAAACTGGAATAACACTAATAAACACGTAAAAAGCAGCATGAGTTAAAATAGGTGTTAACAAGTTTAAAAATGTTTAAAAACATTTAAGATGTGACGTGTACAGTAAGTTATCAACAATATATGTGATAAAAATTCACATTTAGGAATTTTTGGCAATATTTTTATGCTGTGATTAACCAAAAACAAATTTTTGGGCATTTTGGATTTTTATGCTCTCTCATAAAAATGAGCTTTATAGAGATTTTGCTGGTTATAAAATTACAGAAGTTCCCCAAATATAAGACTTAAAGTTCTGTTTTGAAGTTTACTACATATGAGACTTATTTAGAAAAAAAAAAGCTGTGAAAGCCTCAAATGCAAAATGCAAGATGTTAATGTAAAAAGACGTAATTACAAACATATTGCTCTCCGTTTCCTCCACTTTTATGTTTTGTTGAACTAATCATTTCAATTATGATTTGTCTTTCACCAGGACCTCCAGCGCCATCTTCTGTCAATGTGTCAGTGGTGATGAATAATACATTTGCTGGACTTGCTGTGTCTTGGGAGCTCGAGAAACAGGTTTATGGATATTTTGAGTATCGTGTGATAAGTGAACAGAACGTCACCTGTAACACCACCTCCACCTCCTGCATCCTGCCTGTGGGGTGTGGAGAGCGGTACACCTTTCAAGTCATTGCATCAAATGAGGCCGGCCCCAGCTACCCATCCACCCCAGTTGTCTTCATCACATGTGAGTAGATTGCTTCAATTAATCATGTTGTCTTTCTAAATTAGGGACATCATAATTGTACCAAAATTAAAGATGATCGTACTAGGTCACTATTGGAAAATAGACTTATTTTTAACCTGACATGGTACATTAATAGTTAATTCAACAAAAAGCTTATCTAACAAAGGTCATGCATCTTATTTAGCTCTTCCAAAGAGCTCAGTTCATAGAAATTAAGCTAATGCTCATAAAAACAGCATTTTAGAACATAAACAGGGCTACCTTTTATCTCTTGAACAGATTTATTTTTAGAAAGCCGAAAAAGTTATAAGAGGTCAAGTAAATGTATAATATGATGTTGTTGACCATAGGTCATTGTACAAATGTGCATATTTATGAGGCCACTTAAACATAGTTGCACAAAAGGAAAGTAAATAAAAATCCTAATTCTAATTGGTCAAACATACAATCTTACTTATCAAGAAAATAATCAAATCAATCAAATCAACTTTATTTATATAGCACTTTTACAACAAGACATGTCACTCAAAGTGCTGTTCGTAAAATACAATAAAATTTAAAATCAAGATGACAAGACAAACAGTGCTGACAACCCCCCCCCCCCCAAAACACACACACACACACGCACAGACACACATACACACAGCATGATAAAAAAGTGATACAATGATGGAATGTAGAGACCTGGCTTCCTCCTGAATTGGGGAAACGATGTTTTGGGGACATGTCCACATTAGTGATCCCCCACCAAAGTTCACGGAGCACACTACCACAGGACCCCCAGATCCGATCAAAAGAGTCAGACCCGGGAGATCCCATTGCAGTGACCCCGCCCTACTGAGAAGGGTCAGTCACTGATGTGGAGGATCCCTCGGAGGAAAAAACTGGAGTTACAAATAAAATGTAAAAGGAATAAAATTAAAATTAAAATATATTTAAAACATGAACAAGAAGCAAATAATTACATAAACCTTAATAGACATATAAAATGGTAAGTGTGACTAAAATAATTAAAAATAAATACAGATAAATATATACATACACATAAAAAACTATTAAAAAGAGAAAATAAATAATTAAAATATCTAGTAAATTCCTAAAATTCAACTAAAAGCTAAATTAAAAAGGTAGGTCTTAAGCTTTAAAAACATGAACAGTCTCTGCAGCCCTGAGGCTCTCTGGGAGGCTGTTCCACAGGTGAGGTCCGTACAAACTGAATGAGGCCTCGCCGTATGTTTTTGTTCTAACTTTTGGGATAACCAAAAGGCCGGTATCAGAGGACCTCAGGGTCCGCGAGGGCTCATACTTTAAAATCATGTCTGATAAATATGAAGGCCCGAGACCATAAAAACATTTATAAACCATTAAAGGAACTTTAAAATCAATCCTGAATTGCACAGGGAGCCAATGCAGCGATTTTAAAATGGGTGTAATGTGTTCCCGCCCCCTGGTCCCCGTCAGTACGCGTGCTGCTGAATTTTGCAGCAGTTGAAGGTGTGCTAACCTTGTTCTGGGAAGACCAGAGAGCAGGGCATTACAATAATCTAATCTGCTGGAAATAAAAGCATGCATTAGCACCTCTGTGCTGGCAAGAGAGAGAAATGGGCGGACTCTGGCTATATTTTTTAGATGATAATAGATAATAGATAGTAAAATAGATCTAGATGCCTGTTTTTTTTTATATTGTTGATTTGCCTTTAAGCAATTCCCTGTGTGCTGTTGATTCTGTGTTCCTTCAGTCCCCTGCCCTCCACAGTTTTTGGCTCATGCACCATCCTCAGATGGAAACTGCACTCTGACGTGGAACACAGTACCTTATGCAGACAAATATGAAGCCTTCATTAAGGCAGGTGATGGAAGCGAGGAAAACTGCAACACCACCAGCAACAACTGCACCTACCATTGCCTGTGTGGCCACACGTACCTGATGTCTGTGTTGGCGTTCAATGAAGCTGGGAGCAGCCCTCATGGAAAGGTTATCAACTATACCACAGGTGAGTGCAGGCGCAGGAGGAGGTTAAAAGCAAAATATTTCATGATGGTGCATCACCTAATTGACCTTGGTGTTTCAGTACCCTGCTGTCCAGAGAACGTAGCCGTCTCTTCAGTGAGCACCGACACATTGGAGATCACATGGACGGCCTCGCTGGGAGCAGAGCTGTACGAGACCACAGCCGCAGACGCCTCGGAGGTCATCCTCTGCAACGACACGGCTCCAGTGTGCGCTCTCTCTGACCTTAGCTGTGACAGAGCCTACAGCGTGGTGGTGACGCCCTGTAATGAAATCAGTGGGTGTAACCGTGCTTGTAAAGCCTACACCAAAGACACAGGTGAGGTCTCTTTTAAATTACTGTTAGAATTTGCAGTGGAAAAGCATTCATGTCAGGCAAACATTTATCTAACAAACATTTAAATCACATTTTTTTTCATGAGGAGCATATAGCTGCTTGAAAATAAAGGCTGTTTTCTACTGTGAAAAATAGATGTCTCATTTATTGTTCTTGTCTTCTCTGTAAACGTCCTACCAGCTCCCTGTGCGCCGTCCAATCTGCAGCTCACTCTGCAGAACTCCACTGTCAGTGTCAGCTGGACAGCAAACAACAGAAAAGCTAACTACACAGTCACAGCAGACGGAGATGGTGGCAGACGCATCTGCACCACTAGTGGAAACAGCTGCAACGTCACTGACCTTTCCTGTGGCTCCATCTATGAATTCAGTGTGACCGCAGCCAGCGTTGCCGGCCAGAGTCTACCCAGCTACACCACGTCACATGAAACAGGTAGGATGCAACAAGGTTGGATCAATCAATGCAATCATGATAATCATGATGAGAAGGAGAATTTAGCATTTTGTGTTTTTCCCAATCATGATAATAAGGATATGTTTACAATTTTGACATATTTAAACTGATTTAGTTCTTTAAACTGAACGCTTTGCATTTTGTTTTCAGGTCAAAAACCAAAAGTAAATCTATTTGATTTTGTTATTGTATATTTCTGTTGAGTTAAGGTGGGTCTTGGTTTAATTTAAAATGGGTTCACTCGGAAATGCTGGGTTGATTTTACCTCCATTCCATCGACAGTGTGGCGTCAATCCAAAATTAAAATGTTTTTTAAATGTATTATTAAAGAAAACTGATATATTTTGGTGTGTCAGTAGTTGCCTCCATTTTTTGTTATAAATATTTTTGTATTATTGACGGGGAAGTAAGAGTGTTGCATAAAAATATGCAAAATTTAAAAGTTAATGCCTTTGTGGGGTTTGTTTGTGTACCACTGCCTTTTATTGGGTCTTAATCTTGTTGTTTCTATGTTGTTTCATGTTTCTTTGCTTTTTTGCTTCTGAGCTGCAGTGTTGCTGTCTGTTTATGCATTGAAACGGCTTCCAGTTATTCGATGTGGAGACTATTTTTGTAGGTTTTCAATTAGTTTGTGATCAGAAATTTTATTTTTAGTTTATCTTTGGTAAATGTCGAATTACTGTAGAAGTCCTGCCAATGTGGCAGAATTAGCTCCTGAGTTTAAAGATTAGTATATTTAATAATATGAATATGAATAATATGAATATAATATGAATCTATTATTTTATATTAATATATTATATATATTATTTTAACATTAAATATCTATCAACAGATACTAAGCTTGTTAACCATAATGTCTGATTTTTTCTTGTAAAAAACTTGAAGCACCCAAACAGATGTACCTAAATCCAATCACTAATGTTGCCCTAATCTATATAATAGTCATTTGCAAACATTTAAATGTTGAAGAATTTTTTCTTAAATCGAAGAGCAAAAAGGATCTTAGATTCTGGGTTTTTCATTTTTCATTTGTTTTTCATTTGTGGAAATAAAATGTCGTAAATACCAGCCTGAAGAACCATCATGTTGTTTTGTTCCACAGAGCCCTGCTGCCCGCTGAACATCACAGTAGATCAGGTGACTCAGGCAATGACAAACGTCACATGGTCCCACGCTAAAGGAGCCCACTCTTTCATCACCTCCCTGACTTCCCCCCGCGGTCACGCTCGCTGCCACACGCAGGACTCGCACTGCCTGATGGGCTGCATCACCTGTGGCACCAACTACTCTGTTACCATGGAGACCTACAGCTCCAGTGGGCACTTGTCCACCTGCAAGTACCAGGGCTTCTCTTCCAGTGAGTAGTGATGTTCTATATATAATAAAAAAATTTCATTAGCAAACAGTTTTGTCTAACACATCTATTTTTTAGCAATAATTTTAAATAAAAATGTAACGTTAAGGTTACGATGAATTGGTAAAGATTAGTTTACGTTTTCATATTATTGGTATTTTATTTACTAATTTTTTTAAAAACATGACATTTTTTGTATGTTTTAAATACATTTTGACCTAGGAAAGCTCAATGCTTTTTATATAGGTTTTTAAAAAAGGTTATCAAAATTTGGATGAACATATGTTATTTATTTAGATGCAAAACAGAAATAAATTAAGAGATGATTTGCATTTTATTTAAGGAAAAATACAATTTAAAGTCCATTCTTTGGTCCAATTTATTATTTGTTTTATTGTTATTTCTTTCATTTTTTTCCTCATGATTTTTTATGTTGTTGCTTATCTAATTTATTCATTATTTTTTGAGAAATTTAAGTTCCTTTTTTCTATACCTTAGCTTTTTTCATCCTACAGATGACTATGAAACAGCTCACATTACGTGACTTTCAAAAAAAGGGAAATTATTTTAGTAGCATAGTGTTCTGATGGGATTATTTTAATGGTAACATTTCTGAAAAAGCTAAAAGTTGCTGTTGACTTGTCTAAGAAATTATGATTTATTTGTAGGAGCATAAGCCTCAGCATGCTGAAACACAACCTGTTGACGTTCCTTTGAGCATTATATTTCATTTGTATGTGTTTTTTTACGCAGGCCCCTGCTGCCCATCGGGCGTCAAGCTGTACAGGACAACTGATAATTCCTTTCAGGTTTACTGGCGCTCCACAGGCAGCCAACACAGCATCATAGCAGAGCTGCTGGGGAGCAACAACAGTTACAACTGCACTGCTTTGCCTGGACAGAACAGTTGCATCATTGACAACATCCAGTGTGGAGATACCTTTCATGTAATTGTAGCCCCGCTCACAGCGGACGTCCAAAAAATCTTGTTCTGCCCTCAAAGACTTTATTCAGGTAAATCACGAGAATATCATTATTATATTTATTTTTCTAAAATGGCTATTTCAAAATAACTTTTTGTCTTGTGTGAGATTTTGCCTCTTATGATTTTTCTTTTCCCTTTAGCTACTTGTCTAGGGAGCAGCATTGGCACAGGTAGGTGCTTAACCTCTCTACTTATACATATATATATATATATATACACACACACACACATATATATATATATATATGTGTGTATATACGTGTATATACATATACATATATATATATACGTGTATATACATTTACATATATATATACGTGTATAAACATATACATATACATACTAAATCTGTGATAGTGAGCGCTTCTCCTTTGCCAAGACAATCCATCCCACCTCACAGGTGTGCCATATCAAGATGCTGATTAGACAGCATGATTATTGCACAGGTCTGCCTTAGACTGGCCACAAGAAAAGGCCACTCGGAAATCTTCAGTTTTGTTTTACTGAGGGGGTCAGGGGACTAAAACAACCAGTCAGTATCTGGTGTGACCACCATTTGCCTCATGAAGTGAGACACATCTCCTTCGCATAGAGTTGATCAGGTTGTCTATTGTGGCCTGTGGAATGTTGGTCCACTCTTCTTCAATGGCTGTGCGAAGTTGCTGGATATTGGCAGGAACTGGAACACGCTGTCGTATACGCAGATCCAGAGCATCCCACACATGCTCAATGGGTGACATGTCTGGTGAGAATGCTGGCCATGCAAGAACTGGGATGTTTTCAGCTTCCAAGAATTGTGTACAGATCCTTGTAACATGGGGCCGTGCATTATCATGCTGCAACATGAGGTGATGTTGTTGGATGTACGGCACAACAATGGGCCCCAGGATCTCGTCACGGTATCTCTGTGCATCAAAAATGCCATCAATGAAATGCACCTGTGTTCTTCGCCCATAACATATGCCTGCCCATACCATAACCCCACCACCACCATGCGCTACTCGATCCACAACATTGACATCAGAAAACCGCTCACCCACACAGCGCCACACACAATGTCTGACATCTGCCCTGAACAGTGTAACCGGGATTCATCCGTGAAGAGAACACCTCTCCAACGTGCCAGACGCCATCGCATGTGAGAATTTGCCCACTCAAGTCGGTTACGACAACAAACTGGAGTGAGGTCGAGACCTCGATGAGGACAACGAGCATGTAGATGAGCTTCCCTGAGACGGTTTCTGACAGTTTGTGCTGAAATTTTGTGGTTATGCAAACCGATTGTTTCAGCAGCTGTCCAAGTGGCTGGTCTCAGATGATCTTGGAGGTGGACATGCTGGATGTGGAGGTCTTGGGTTGGTGTGGTTACACGTGGTCTGCGGTTGTGAGGCCGGTTGGATGTGCTACCCCTATTCTTGGAAATGCTGGGTGAATGTCTCTTTGGAGACGGCAGTGGTGGAGAAATGGACATTCAGTTCCCTAGCAACAGCTCTGGTGGACATTCCTGCTATCAGCATGCCAATTGCACGCTCCCTCAAAACTTGCGACATCTGTGGCATTGTGCTGTGTGATACAACTGAAGATTTCAGAGTGGCCTTTTCCTGTGGCCAGTCTAAGGCAGACCTGTGCAATAATCATGCTGTCCAATCAGCATCTTGATATGGCACACCTGTGAGGTGGGATTGATTGTCTTGGCAAAGGAGAAGTGCTCACTATCACAGATTTAGACAGATTTCTGAACAATATTTCAGAGAACTGGTTATTTTGTGTATGTGGAGAATGTTTCACATCTTTGAGTTCATACCATAAAAAATGGGAGCAATAACAAAAGTGTTGCGTTTATATTTTTGGTCAGTGTGTATGTATATATAATATATTATATTTTTTAAACCACGTTAATGTACTTGCAATTTAAGATAACATCCTAATCCATTTTTAACAATGTTTCTAATATCATATTAACTGTGCTTCAGTGATTTACAGAGGAAAAAGAAGTCTGGCTTGACGGATGGTAAGTTCAACATTTAATGTTAGAATGCCAATTAGGCCTAGAGTTCTTTACTAACAAACAAATGTTAATGTTCTAAAAATATTTTAATGGTTTAAGAGATAAACTTAAAATCATTATTATCTGTTTAAAATTAGGCAGCCATTTTTCTCTCAAGAAGACAAGAATTTCGACACTTGTATTTTATGTAAATTTAGGGCTCAGACCCATCAAACATGAGATATAGAGAACTTGTCCAGTCATTGTAATTCATTAATTGCTTAGAGAATATCTTATTCAATTGAAATTAATAATGTCTGCACGCTGCAATAATGTACTTTATTTTTCTACATTTTTTTAGAAATTCTTGTGTTCAAGTCGCAATTTAACCTTTGTTCACCAGATGGCGCGCTTTTTTATTTTTAACACCAAAAACACCTTTTTTAAAAGTACTTGAAATAGTTATAAAAATGTTCTTTACTATTGCCGATTATTTTCATAATGATAATCAATCTTAGCATTTTTAAGTTCTGACATTTTTGTGAAAATGTCTGTTTTGTTGTTGTTGTGTTTTTCAAAAAAAAAGCCCAGAGTTCTAAAATATAAAGGCCTTCAAATAGTTAAAGTTTAATGTTCACAACTGTTTTGGCTATGTAATCTCAAGCCATATGTAATCCTAGCATATTGCTTGGGATATAATGAGCAATTACATTATTATATTTTTCTCTCAGGTAAATGCTGTTACTTCAATAAAGCGGTTTTTGTGTTTGGCTTCCACAGCTTCCTTTTCCCAGATGCAACACATTTTCATCCTCATCTTCCTTCTGCAACAACTCCTCTCTACTAGAACAAATGTCATAGTGAAACATTGACCAAGAAAACATTAATATTGAAATTAATAAGCATTTAGAACAGAAAGAAATTGATACTGAAGGAGAAACAGTCATTATACTTTAAATGGCTTTAGTGGCATTTACTGCATTGAATTCAATGGTTTTGACAGGAAGACAACACCAAAACATAACAGTACTGTCAGTGCTAAAGAGACAAAGTTTTCTAAATGATGACTGTGATAATTTATATTAAAGCATTTTATGAAGACAAATGTATTTTAAAATTCAATTTCCAAAAATGCTTCTTAAAAAGCAAATGGTTCAGCAATCAGATAAGCTTTTTGTACTTTAAAGACCCAATACAGAATGTCTTTATATTCAGCCCCAAGTTGAAAGCCTCCTGTGATGAAGCAGCAAAAACAAAGAAGATTTTGCTTTCATTGTATTAGTTTTCTGTTTATCATTTTCAGGATGTATTCAAATAAGTTTTTCTAAATGATTCATGTTTCCTTTATTAAAGAATTTCAGCATCATTTCTGTACTTTCTGTCTTTATTGTTCATCTGAATTTTCTTTGCAAAGGATGTACTGAGACCTTAAGTAAAAATTGATCAATGAAAAATTCATCTAGAGTCCTATATGGATTGGTCTTTCATTTTATTGTTGTTGTCAATTACAAGATTTTTATATCACGTCTGGCCTTCTCTTAGCTCCTGATAAGACTAAGACCAAAAACTACCAAATTCAGTAAATATATTGTGATTTTGTTTAAATGAATTGTGAGAGTTGTAACAATTATAATTTCTTGTAGATAGATATTTTTGATTTTGCTTGATTTGCTCAATGCATGACAGTTAAAAAGATTACCGTAATAGGAAGTATGCAGCTATTTAGTCCTGGACAGTAACATAATTTTAAACTTTGTATCAAACAGCTTTTTTAGAAAAAGAACTGTAAGGATATGAAGCTGGAGCTTCCAGGTAATATACCTAGAGGAAGACCAAAGAGGAAGTTCATGGATGCAGTGAAGTACAATGATGAGTGGGGGTGGTTGGTCTAAAGGAGGAGGATACTAAAGATACAATTACCAGTAGATGGAGGTGGATGATGTGGCAACCCATCAAAATAACAGTCAAATGTTAAAAAGAAAAAAGGTTTCAGCTCAATGGGCTCAATCAGAACTGGCTTTTTCAGAAATCTGATTTTATCTGTTAATATTTATTCAGGAATTTCCCTGTTCACTCACAAACACATCTGTTTGGTGTTACAGCGATTGTTTGGACAGAAGTGTTCCCAGCAGTGCCATGATGAGAATATGGGACTGATCTCTAATTTTTTAAGTCATCCATCCATCCATCCATCCATCCATCCATCCATCCATCCATCCATCCATCCAGCCAGCCAGCCATCCATCCATCCATCCATCTTTTATTTCATTTTGACATTCATTCAACCAGGAAGTTTATTTTCTTTCACCATCCATCCATCTTGTATTGCCACTTAGACCTTTGTGGGTCTCTTAGGTTGTTGGAGCTTCTCCCAGTCTACTCAAGAGTAAAGGCAGGGTCAGATCCAGCTCCATGAGAGTTGGGATGGGGGTAGGGGGTGCTTATTTTAGAGGGGCACAGTTATCACATTTGATAATTTAAAAATACATGTATTTAAAAATCTCACAATATCAACTCAAACTTTGCTCAAACCTTAAAATGTAAATAAAAACATTAAAAAAGAATTCACAAAACATCACTGAGACCAAATCAAATAGTGATGAAGTGTCTGTATGGGAAACAGTAGCAGAATCACTTTTTACTGAATACTCTCACAAGGGTCTGTTTTGGTTTTATAAAGTGGAGAATTTGCATTGATTTCCATATGAATCTTTTGCTTAATAGAAAAGATATAGTTTATAGCAGGGTAATTTGTTTGATGAGGATTCATTTGGTATTAAAAGTAAAAAAAAAACTACAATAAAACAATACAGGGCAATATCACCATCTTTATCTTATCAGATTTAAAATTAAACACAAAATGTAAATGTAGATCAAGTCACAGCACTTCTGAAACCTAAATTCAGATTTTGTTTGTTCTAAATTTCATGTGGCTTATTAATGAAACGGTCACACACTGTTGAGAACAGCTGCTATTTCAGGCTAATCCAAACTAAAGTATTGAACCAAAAGGAAAATATTACCTTCAAAAGGTTTTAAACAACACTAAATATAGAGGTAAAAAACTAACAATCTGCTCATCTGTGCTGTTCTGCTTATGCCATCTAATGAATAAAAATATTGAACATTACAGTAACACCAGCATAGGACCGGACTAACCTTTTTTGTTGTTGTTATGTGGACATAAACTGCACTCATATAAACAGAAAAAAATTATTGAGGATAAATCAAGGTGCTTTCTCTGTGAGATATGTGGAATTTATTCTGTCGGAAAAGTTGTGGAAAAGTTTGTGCAAAAATCTGGATTTTGGTTACGCAAAGAATAGAACCTTTAGGATAAACTCTATTTCTGTGGCTCCTCTATCAATCATTGCCTGGTTCCAGTCTGCACCACTTGAGTCTTTTTTTCTCATAGCCTTTAACCGACTTCTTGAAGACCCTTTTTTACAGATATCAATAAATGTAGATAAATGAAAAATGATGAAGATTTTCCAAAGCCATGACGACAAATAGAAACTAGACAAAGGTCTAACCAAAATTGTACCATATGTAATGGAAAAGTCCACTTTCAAAAAAATCCCCAATGTTGTTATCTAAACTCTATCATATTTTCGTTGTTCCACTGACAATGACAAATACATATCTTGAATCTTGAATCTCTGCTACTTAATCCACACGAAAGGTGTTCTTTAGAAACAAATACCGTTTTATGCTGTCTTATCAAGAATTTATAAAAATAAGTATGTTTTAATTTATCTGAAAAAAGACATAAAATGTGTTTTATTGCTAGAAACAAATGACATACGTTTTTTAAATACCTTAAAGATTTAGTGGGAGGTTGCATGACTTGTAACAGAGTAAACATCAGGAGATTATAACAGTTGCATGAACATACAAAGAGGTAGAAAGGCGTTAACATCACTTGTCCTGATTTAACATGCCTCAAAATTCTTCTTTTGTTCATCCTGGGCAGCAAATATCCTCACAGGTTTCATGTTGACTTCCTTCTTTTCTAACTCTTAATAAACTGGGAAGTGAGAGGGCTTTTATTATTCTGCTAAAATGTCTTTTTTAGCCAAACATGTGGCCTACATAAAGCCCGCTTTGGGACCAGTCTGGCTATGAGGAAACAAATGTTGTATTTATCAAACAATTTCAAAAGCTTACGAACTAGAAAAGTTGGAAGCAGTTCCAGCATGGCTTGTTTGTCAGTACATCCCATTGTGGTGAAGTCCCAATTCCCAAGAATGCATTGTTAACTATAGTTTCAGAAGCGCTTGTCTCTTTTGCCTGGGTGACCCCTCCCACGGCTTTATCTGCGTTATCTTTATAGTTCAACCATTCACTGTTTTCTCATGTTTGGTCATACGATTACAAAAACCGATAAATTTTTGGATGTTGACCATTATGGAGTCCTCATTTTTCCAGTAACTGTAGGAGAGTAGTGAGAAGGTGTTCTTAGACAACTGTTCCTTTAAAATAGGCATTGGCAAAAAATTTTTTTTATGTTTGAACGATTTAAGATTGATTTTTAAAAACTGAATTCACAAGGACTGTGTAAACAAGTGTGGTATGATCAAATATCTATTCATAAAATTACTATTTTTTAATTTCCATCCCAATGACATTTTATTCTAATGTAAAAGTAATGCCAGTAGTCTTTTAATTGTGATTATGCAATTTTTAGGAAGACAAAAAAAAAACAGTTGTTTTGTAGAACATAAAGTTTGTGCTATCACCAGTCGAGCAGTTAAGCAAACAGATAAGACCCTGAAGGCCTCATGAGTTGGATAGATAACTGTAGAGGGTTATGTGGCTTTAAAACATGAGGTGTATACTTGTACAAACCCCTTTTGTATTTGAGACTACATTTTATTTTTATTGATATTTGTGTGATGAAAGTGAGGTGAGGAACAAGGGTACAAGAGAGAAAAGGGGGGGGGGGGGGTGAAGAGCTTAGATTAAAGTAAAACATTGAATATTAGATCACAAACAAAAAGAGCAAACAAGTTGCTCATGGTTTATCATTATAGCTTTGATATTTAAACGTTTATAAAAAAGGGTTGGTGTTTGTCCACAGACACACTCACCCACACAATTAATAAAAAGTATAGCCATTGCCTGCAAAGACCTTCCCATGCACATGGGCACGTGCACAATATAGAAACATATCAACTCTCACATACATACCTATGTGAACAAGCAAGCATATGTCAAGCATTTTTCATCCTGCACACATACAAATATCCTGCTTGTGTAAAACTCATGGGATACCAGTGCTCAAGTGAGTCTGTGTTCACTGCTTTTCACTGAAGAATGATGGAGAAAAAGAGAGGAAGGGCCCAATTGCCCCCACACCAAGCCGCCAGCAGAGGGCAGAGCGGCAGTGGTAGCAGGGGCCCCCAAAACACTTGTGCAAAGAATCAGATCAAGGGAGTCTACCCAATGAGCAACTTGCCATCACCCAGACCAGAATCACAGGAACCTCAGCGTCAACGAGCCTAAGCCCATTCCAGCCAGAGAACATCCCAGTGCACGGCCCCTTCCACCTGAAAGTTCCTTCAGCCTCAGATGAAGGGCTACCACCACCCAGGAGTCCTGAGCAACCCCCCAGGGACCCCAGGAAAAGCCAATATTGGATTCAAGACACCAACCAGCCAACTCCAAGGTTCAACAGAGAGAAAAAGGCAGGGGGCCAATCCCCACGTCCAGGGAGAGGACTGATCAGACTCCTTTATCATTTCGATAAAAAGGTAAACATAAAGAGTCTCAGCACACGAAGATGCAAGCAATCAGAACCAGCACCACAGGGACACCCCAGGCTTATGGTGGGTGAGGCACTGTGGTGACAACACCTATTTATTGGCAGTGATGTCCAATTAGTCTCTCACAAACATGTTTAATGTGCAATTAAAACCAAAAGGGGAGGGGCCACAGATCTGTACGGCAACCAATGGGGGAGGAACCAGAGCCAAGTAGTCCAACCCTGCGGGTGCATCGCAAGTTGAACCCCAACACCCCGATGAGTTGTCATGTGAGAAAAGCGGGCAGTTTGAGGACTAACTCCAGAACGATTCCCGTTTTTAATTGAAACACCCCAAGTGAGGGGTCCCAGGCTTCCACAGACAGGCAGACGCAATGCAAGGAAAACCAACCCAGCAGGGTCAACTTCCCCATACGCAGAGAGGGAAGGCAAATTAGCCACCGGTCAAATGGGTTAACCCAGGCGCCCAGACACCAGCCTCTATCACAGCTCTGGTCGGGGTCTGGTCGGGGACCGAGGCATTCGACCAGCTGGAGCCACCCATGAGTGTGAAAAACACTCCAAACTCTGTTCCAGTAGCAACCCCCCCTCCATCTCACAAACCACCCCCATTCAGGACAAACCAATCATGAAAATCATGAAATATCCACAATCAAGTAAAAAGTTGTTAGTAAAACCAAGTTAAACATTAATGTGGTGTTAATTGGAAAATGTGCAGTTTGAGAATTTGGAGTATGTTATTTAATGACTCAGATCTAACTTCAACAAAAGGATGCTGTGTTATTTGTCAGAGAATCCATCTTGTAAACAAAATTCAACAAATATACAAACACGTGATGTTATGAAAGAAGACAAATCCACTAAAAAACCAAAATGTCTTATCTAAAACTTAAAGAAGCATATTAGGTAAGCTGACATATCTGCCATGCCCTCCAGCCCTCCCACCTGCAGCTCTTGCTGCCTGAAGCCTCAGGTGGGGGCGGTGCTTCCCCATACGAGCATCATTGATTGGATGAAGTGCCTTCATATTTAGCTCAAAAGAATCCTGTGTACCTTTTGTATTAGACTCTCTTGAATGCTACAACAAGTATTATTCTATCACAAGAAGACAAGCATGGGATTTCTGAAAGCCACAATCTTTTCTTCAGTTTTGGTTTTTCTCACACAGGTAAAAAACAAAATACTAAAACAAATTCCCCTTTGAATTTCAGTATTTTGAGAGAATATACATAATTATTTTGTTTTTTGATCACAGATAAATCAGTGTAGTACAAACGGTAAGAAATTTATGTCATTTTTATATTTGTCTTTACATTACATTCCAGTAAGGCCTAAAATTTTAAACAATTTCAAACACTGTTTGAAAACAGGCTTTGTGTGTATTTATTTATTTCAGGTTGCAAGATCCTGTCAGCAAAATCTTCAAGCAGCTCTTCCCTCCTGGTGACATGGGAAAAATATCAGACAGGAACCGGCTACATTTTAGACATCCGAAGGACAAACTCCTTAGAGTCTTCTCCGATTGTTATATTTGGGCTTGACCAAAAGACAGAAAGGATTGTGCAGGGTCTGTTACCTGGAACCGAGTACAATGTGACCCTAAAAGTCATTGTGTTCCTCTACATAGACTGTGTGACCACAGTGTTGGCACGCACAGGTACATTCATTTGTTTTTCAGTGTAACAAGTTTATTGCTGAAAATAACACAATTCATGAGATAAATCTTGTAGTAATATGACAGAGAATGCATTCATTTTATAAGTTGCCCCAAATCCAGTTCCTGTTCAGTCAAATTACACCTTTTCCTTTTCCTCTGCTGTGTCTCCCCAGTCCCTGACATGCCACACATTTTGGAGGGAAGGCCATTATCCAGTTCTTCCATCACTGTCAGATGGACTAATGTGACTTCTGGGCAGTATTATGTTCTGCAGGTTTATTCTCAGACCACCGGGATAATGGCCAACTTTACCCTCTACAACACCTCAACTGTAGTAAGAAACCTTCAGCCTTCTACCAACTACGACTGCTATGTCTTTTCAGTTAACCAGGCTGGCTTTGGGGATAGAAGCCAAGTTAGGACCATCACCACTTGTAAGTGACAAGCTTTAAGTTATTTATGTCTATAGTTCAAAAATCTAAACTGAATCTAAAAGTTGCATTAAATTTGCTCTTTAAATATTTACTTTGCTGTTTTTTAATCTAATAACCTTTATATGTGTTACATACATGGTTTTAGATTTGGCATTTTATGGTTCATATTTTGAATATTCTGCTTTAGGTTTAACCAGTAGAGTTTGTCACTTTTTTTTTTTTGTATTCTAATCTATATTCTGCATAGCTTTGTTTGAAAAATATCTGCTGACATTTAAAACTAAAACTTACTTTTCTGAAAAACTGTTGCAGAAACTCTTCTCACAAATGACAAAGGTTAAAGTTTTATGGAGATACTAACACACCAGGAAGAACCCCTTCTCTAGAATAATCCATTCTTAAGTCTTTCATTTTTAACTGTGTTTTTAGTGATGCGCCCTCCAGTAGGCGTCAAAGCAGTACAAACAAACCCAGTAACGGCGAGAGTGACGTGGCAGCCCGTGGACAAAGTCCTCATGTACAGAGTCGCCATCCAGAACCTGGATGAGCCCACCAGCCAGCCCTCATTCTACAATGTCACAAACACCCAGCTGGACATTGGAAACATCTACCCCTGTACCAACTATCTGATATCAGTGTCCTCATATAACACATTTTTGGCTTTAAGCGAGCCTACAGACTACACGTACACCACTAACAGTAAGTTGGCAGAGTCAAACCAATATCTATAACTTGGTGATTAGGATCTAGGTCAGCTATTCTCTCTGAGGCGTCCCTTTCAGGCATGCAGAAATTAATCCTCAGGTTTAAAAAGACTCAGATGTCCTGACTCACATGTCCAATTGTTATTATTCCCACATAATCTTAAAACATAATGACAAAAAGTTTATGCTATCAGATTTAGGATTTCATTCTTTAGAAACCAAAAATTCTCCCAAAGTTTCAGGCATTCACTCTTGATCGTGAATTACTTTTGTTTAAATGAATATGTTTTAAGGACCAAAATCCAACACTTTTTGTGTTTCTTACAGAACTGACACCAGTGTCATCAGTCAATGTGGACTACGATTGTACCACCAAGTCTGCCACAGTATCTTGGACGGCTGTTCTTGGAGCTGACTCATACGTGGCCACAGTTACTCCTAAAAACGGTACAAAGACTGAGTGCACTAGCCGGACCACCAGCTGTCAGCTGAGCGCGTTAGCCTGTGGTCAGCTCTATGAGGTTCACGTCACGCCCCTGTCGGGGAACTGCAAGAACTTAGTCAACACCAGCTCTGTCTTCTTTCAGACAGGTAAGATAGAAAAATAATCTCTTTTTCAAATGCTTAATGACCAAACATCTGAAATAAAGTTCATGTGTGGTTGCTTTGGGTTTGGTCTACATTGATGGAATGCAGGCCTACAAATGAGAGGATTTATACTTCAGAGACTCTAGACAGAAGACGTTTCTCTATCATTTTCTTTAAAACCACGTCTGAAGCTCAAAGTTGGAATTTTCTCACAACTACTTGGTTAACCTTGTTACAAAATTCTCTTCTTTTATTGGTTCAAAGAGAACATACCAACATTTCAAACACTCATCAAGCATTCCTGTCCCATCGTCCCTTAATCTAAATGATCTTTTAGATCTTCTGGTTTTACTTCGGCAACATTTTTATGAACTTGAAAAGAAAAGATGTCCAAACTCTGTCCTCTGGGACTGGCGCCCCACTTGTTTTCCAGAGATCCCTGCCCCGCCTGCTGCTGTTTAACTGAAACAGGTGTGTCTGACCAAGACGCAGCAGGGACAGTGGTAAAGTGAACAGAAGCAGGACAACAGCCCCAGAGGACTTTAAAGTGTGCCTCAAAGCTATAGAATTAACAGAAGAAAAACTTCTCACAAGAAAGATGAGGTTGAATAGCTCGCTAAGCATCATAGAAACCAGGTATTATTTCATAAAGCTGCAAAAGTTTGTATTTGTAGAACGTGCATTTGTTAAATAGTTTTTTTTTTCTTATTTTCAGTGTGTTTTGGTTGCCACTTGAGCTTCTTTGTGATTGGCAGAGTGGCAAAGTCCAAATCATTAGACACATTTCAAAGTAAAAATGAGCTATTACTTTTCTGATTTAATGTTTAACCCCTTAATGCCTGGACCTAATTTCAGCTAAGAAAAAAAAATCACTTGTGCTTTTGTCTTCTAATACATTATAAATCGAGATGAGTTTGAAGCAGATGTGGTTTGTTGCATATTTGCATCAATAGACATCAAGGGGTTAGCCAATCACAGAAAAAAACATACAGACAAGACCTAAAACAAAGATTTTCTATAATTTAGTTAAAAACAAATCTAGGATTAAACATGCATTGAATATAGTGATCAACATAGGAATTAAAGAAATCTTTTTTTTTTTTTGAAGCAGTGCTCCAAACTAATCAGATATAATACTTTCATCTAGATAATACATGAACAAAGAAAACAGTAGGACCGCATTCACAACCTAAATAAAAATGCCTGTTTTTTTGCAGAAATATGTAATTCAATGTGTTCTGATGCCTGGCAAATGTTCTTTTGAATACCTCTCCACCCTCAATTCTGCTTTGTTCTTTCCTTCTTCCCACGTATTGCTTTATTCTCCTTTGGAGATTTGGTGAGAAATTGTTTCCAAGTTCCACCCACACAGGTCGCATGGGGCTTTCTGATCTTTTGTGACTTTAACAAGATTTAGTTACAAGTAGATAATAAGAACTTTTTCTGTTGCTGGAACTAAAAGCAACCTCCATTGTCTAATCACTTCATGCAATGTTGGGACTACTGCGTGTAAACAAAAAAATATCTTTAAAAATGATAAATCCGATAACGTTTTTTTTGTTGTTTGGGAACATTAGTTGACTTTTTAAGTCTACCTGTGTGCTGCTGAGACCACATTAGCTTCTAGTCACAGGGGAGACTTGTTTTTCTTGTATTACATTTTAGGATTTTTCACTTCTCAGAACCATATCACCGTGCCTACTTTGAAAACTGGGCCTCCCTAAGAGACAGTCTCATATAGTGTTCATTTTGTAAAAGGCTTGCATTTGTATGAAGTTTAAGTTCTTTGAAAAACAATACTGAAATACATTTGAGACCTGTATTTAACACATAGATACGTATGTATATTTTTACACGTAATTTCTCCTCAAGTGCCCTGCCCTCCAAACAACTTGACATTGTTGCGGGAATGTTGGAGTAACACCATCATCTTTTCCTGGAACCTTACAAACGGTGCAGACTACAACCTGGCCAAGGCAGTTGACTCAAAGGTACTCAGCAACTGATTATCCAAAAAAATCCCAATTTTACTCTGCTGCAAAGTTTACCTGCGAAGTATTACAAAAATACTGTTTATATGATAAAATAACATGTTGTCAGCTCAAATGATAAGAATCTTCCAAAACTCTTCTTCCCTTGTATTCAAGCTATAATTCTGTTTGTGTAGTAACTTTGTCTGTGATGATAAAAATTGCTTCTGGCAGCTACTAAGTTGGATTTCAATTTTAGTTTAGGATGAATGCAAAAGTGCAAATTTTTTTTACTCAGCTTTTATTATCTTTTAAAATTTCTTCTTCAGGGAAATGTCCAAAACTGCCTGACTAAGGAAAACTCCTGCTATTTCACAAATACACAATGTGGATTGCGCTATGTTTTCACCGTCTCTACAACCTCTGGGTCTTGCCAAAGTGACTTTAGCTCAGCTGTTAGTGTCCGTACAGGTAGGACAAAGTATTTAATGCATCAAAACTCAGTGTGTAACTTTTCCAAATTGGCTTTTTCTGCACAAGAATGTAACATGTTTAAGTTCCTATATATGAAATGCTATGTTCACAATGGGCATCTGACACGCGTTCAAGAACACTTTCTTGAATGTGCTTTCCGCATGTGGTGATCACACTGGACTGTCACTACCCGATACTAGTGCATGTAAGCGGCTAGGTGCGAAATAAAAAGGCAGTGCAAATCACAATCTATTCCAAAATATGAAAGGCTTGGTGTCATACAATTCCAGCCCTATGATTTCTTTCTCCACCAATTTTTAAGTAGTTGGCACTTCCGTGAATTAAAAAGAATGCTACTCATACATTAATACTGAGTCCCTGATTGGTCTTAGTTCAACTGGTTTAACTTTCATTGGCAATGTGTTTTGTACGTAGTGCCTGAAAATTGACTTGCAAATTTGCGTAGCGATGCATGAAGACGAGTGTTTTGAACGCAGAAGCCCAAAATGCGCATAAATGCACATTTTCAAAAAAGCTTCATTGAAAGTAATTGCGTGAACGTGCATTGCAGAAGCCGGTGTGAACGTAGCCTAATAGATCCAGGTTTAAAACAACAGACAGCCTTGTGAATAGATGAAGTAGTTCATTTTCATGTAACATCTGTGCTTTTCTAGTTTCAGCCGATTAAACACCTTTTAGGTTTTAAATACTAAGTGTACATATCTTTCCCATTTGCATGTAGCACCCTGTATGCCCAGAAATCTGCAAACGTACGCCAACTGCAGCACAGGCACTCTGCTCAGCACATGGGACAATGCTGAGGGAGCCCTGCGCTACAACGTGACGGCACAGGGCAACTTCCAAAACAGCGTCTACTCCTGCAGCTCACAGTCCAACAGCTGTGCTATGGCAGGCCTGCAGTGCGGGGAAAGCCTAACCATCTCAATCAAGTCCTCTGATGATGAATGTGACAGTCCACATACGCTTGGGCTTCCTGCTGAGACAGGTAAAGAAGACCTGGGTGATAGATGGGCAGCAATTAGCAATTTACTCAC